>OX467288.1:27706441-28306441 GCA_950108345.1 Malthinus flaveolus | reverse complement strand
TCAAAAATAAATGACGTATTCTTCTTTAAAATGTACGTAGAATGGAGATAGTGGAGGGCTGGTTTGGATTATAAAAGTGGGCTAGGGATACTCGTGGGAACCTCTGGAAGGGTGCTTTGGGGTACGAGAGAAACACGTACGTAACATAAAAATAAATTTGTTTATGAGAGTTTTTAAGACTCGCACAGTTATCCACCAAGTATAAGGGTAAGTTCCCTTGCTGAATAAACTACTAAAATAGTAACAATTTTTGAGGTTAGACTTCGGCAGCCACGACGACTCGTTTGCCAAATTCAACTTAATGATAGCGCTCATTTAAAGTAAAACGTGGAATTCGCTAATAATTTTTTCAATCCTCTTTAGACGTTTCGATTGTATCTTTTCGTCATGCGCTAATAACTGCTTGTGTTTAGAATTTTCCTTGGGGCATTCTTCAATTTTTAATCGCAGAGTGTATACATGATCTGCTTCAACCTTTACTGTCTTTACCTCTTTACATAGGATTTTAAGCAAAACCTCTACAAATTTGATTTTATTTTTCGTTTTCATCATAAAAACGCTGATTCAACAGTCGTTTCTTCTCCACGAAACAATGAGTGCTTTTAGAGAACTGCAAAAGGAACTGGTCGCGGCTGACTGGCTGACAGCGGGAACATTCTCCTCTTATCATTCTGCTCAACTGTTAGTTTCAGCGTATAGGAAGGGGTTGGTTTTTTAGGATCCAACAGCTGTCACCTGCTGCAGTTTGACTCGCTTATTGCTATAAGCCTAGAGGGGCGCATAGTTGAACACTCTATCAAGGACACTACGATATTTTTCTCAATGGTTTGGATTTCCTGTTGGCAGTTATTATCTCAAAAGGTGTTTTACAGAGGTTCAAGAACTTATCTATCAATAACTATTTATTGACTACTGATGTATTAATGAGAAGTCTTCAGACTTGAATCCTTTACCTTGTTCTTGTGTACAAGTTCCGTACGTCTTGCACGCTTCGCTGGCCAGGATCGGCTTTCTGCTGACTGTTATTATCTCAAAACGTATTTTTAAGTGATCCAAGAATTCAGTCTTCGTGACCAGTTCATTGATAGGGGCAACAGTACACAAACCCCAATGTTTGAAGGTTATCAGTGGGCTTACCGCAAGTGGGATATTTTAACCCGCAGTTCCTTTTTGCGCCCGTAAAGCTCTGCAGTTGAACTTTTTAATGACACTTATCGAGAGTTGCTATAGTGCTACTTACTGCTGAAGAGTCGTTTTCAATTCGAATTGAAAGGTCGAGATCTAGTTGAGAACGCGGAGTTTTAGTCCGCAAAACGTCGCTTAAGTTCAGTCAGTGGGGTATCTTTGAAGTCCATTTCTCCTTAAGTGCTTAAATGAAATTACATAAATTTTGAAAAAAATGCGAGATAGCTGAACCGAGGTTGTCAGCTGTAGTAGTCTGTAGCAAATAGTTAATCGTTGTAACTTTGAGAGAGTAGGTAAGCGAAAAAGCTTAAAATAGTTGATTAACGTTCCGTTTTAAATACCCAGGACTAAATTTAAATTAATTCAAATTTAAATTCAAATAGAACTCAATTATCATTTGGAACGATTTTAATTAATATGTAGGCACATGTAAATTTCCGTACAATCTTAATAAGTTTAGTTTAGTTCACACTAAATAATTAAATTTAAAATTTAATTAACCACGATATAGTAAGTTGATGATAAAGAAGAAGGATCTAACATAAATCAATTTTGACATAGCTTAGTCATGAAAACGTTATAAAGTTATAAGATAAACGCCCGTTATACGAAACTGCTGTTAATTTGGGCAATTCGATGCAAAAACGGTCATTTCAAAACACATTAATGAACCAAGTTTGGAAGATATCGCGTGACAATTATTTCTGAAGTTTGATCCATTTAAAGCGAAATAGTTACTAAATGCAATCAGTTCCAAGTTACGCCAAACCCTTTAGAGTTAATTTCATAATGTTACCGATACCTTCTTATTACATTTGATACTATTCAAAACGAAAATTAAATTTTTCTAATTATGTCTCTTCTCTTTGACGTAAAAACTTGGATTTAAATTCAATTTTGGTAACAAACTACAATTTTGCGTTTCATTAGATAACATTTCCGGAACATCATTGGTTCATTGGTGGATTCAGATCTATGGAGAAACTGTAGAAATTTGGTGCAACTGTTATTGAACTATCGAAGATTAATCAATTAAGCACGTATATACGACAAACACGACGGAATAGAACTCTCCAAGGGTGACTCCACCACCCACTAGTCCCCAATAAAAAAAATTAGGAACGCCACTGCTAATACCAATTATTATCGGGTTGCCCTTTCTCTCTTTAAAGAGTTTTTAAATGCACTCCTGGGGTTGGTTGCTGATTCTTATTCCAATTTGTGTTCGTCGTTCAACGTCAGAAATGAAAAAAGTCGACGTTTGATGTAACCGATATCAATTGTCTATTATAAAACTTGTATTGGTTTTAATAATTGCTTGATTTGTTCGCGTGTTTTACCTAAATTAATCGGAGGAAAATTGAATATCGAAAAAACATTTGTTCGTGATGTCTCGATGTCTAAAGTTATTTTTAAATGAAATTTAATATTAAGTTATACCACCAATCATTTAGCTTGAATGCTTCTTTCATTAATTTTGTTTAAAATGTTGTAATTGTTAAATCTCGTTAGTTACGAATTGGACGGGACGTTGATGTCTAATCGAAAAGTTTGTGGTGGAAATTTCAGTGTTCAGTAATTCCACTACACAGACATTCAAAGCAGCTCAGTGTGTTGTGGTACAAGCTGATAAAATTTTACGTAACCTTTCAAGACTTCTAAAATCTTAACTCGATTTTCAGAGCGCCTTCTGGTGATATTGAGGCTTCAATGCTCCAAACAGTCCTTTGAGTCTTTCTGGTCTTCTCTAAAAACATCTGTTTCTGCCTTAATATGCAACAGTTTTTATTACAAGTCTATAGATCCGCATTAAGAAGTATGTACTTCTTCACTCTTATTGTTGAATTCTGACTATAAAGTCAGGACATTTCTTAGGTACATGCTAGTCAGATACTGATCTTCAATTTCGTAGCTGACGTTAGGACTAATTTAAAGCTCGTCAGATATTTTTGTTAAATTCTAGAGCTGACTTTACAGGACAGAGTGTTCTCTTGAAGCTTGTAAAGCCTTACAAATTTAAACTTTAGTCAGACCTCTTTAAGGCCCAGTTGTATAAACGAGCTAACCTGGGAGTCAGAGTTAACTCCGCGATTAACCTAAATTCAACATAAATAACAACTAATTCTGAGTTGAATTGAAATATATTTGACTCTAGAAAATTGATGGGTTAACCCTGGATCAAGTGCCTACGCGGTAACCCAGTCTAATCTACGTTAAGATTTAACCTTATATTTAGATCGTGGAGTTAACTCTGACTTCAAGATTAGCTCGTTTATACAACTGGGCCTAAGTCAAAGTCTCTAAATCACCGCTTTTAGCGAAACTCGAATCAATAAGTTGTCACTAACGGCACGAACATTCATACAATTGCTTGCTAGATGTTTTTATTGAATTCTAGAGCGGCCTTTAAGGCAGATTAAACTGTTGGGATTTATAGAGTAACACAAATGTGAAGCTTAGTCAGATCTCTTTAAGTCATAGTCTCTAAACCTGCTTTTAGCGTAAATGGAATCATTAACTTGTCGCTAACGGCACGAAATTTATTAGAATTGCTCGTCAGATGGGTCTATTAAAGTCTAGACAGCCGACTTAAAGGCAAATTGAGCTGTTGGGATTTATAGAGCAATACAAATGTGGGGTTTGGTCAGATATTTTTAAGTCACGGTCTCTAAACCTGCTTTTAGCGTAATTCAAATCACTAACTTGTTGCAAACGGCATGAAATTTATTAGAATTTATTGTCAGATGCTTCTATTGAAGTCTAGACAGTTGACTTAAAGGCAAATTGAACTGTTGGGAATTGTAGAGTAATACAAACGTGAGGTTTAGTCAGATCTCTTTGTCACAGTCTCTAAACCTGCTTTTAGCGTAACTCGAACCGTTAACTTGTCGCTAACGCCACGAAAATTAATAAAATTGCTCGCCAGATGTTTCTGTTGAATTCTAGAGCTGATTTCAAGACAGACTGAACTGTTGAGGTTTGTAAAGTAATTCAGAGGTCAGTTTTCGTTAGTCACAGTCTCAAAATTTGTAATTTTTCAAGTAACGGCGAACTCCGAAAGGAAATTGCTGTAATAACGTATATTCATTATTCATATTGTTTCTTGATGTTTTAACGCCAGCTTCTGACATGGACCTTTGGTAAGACGAAAGGCAAGTTGGAAGGCTGTCTGCAAGAATGGAAAGTTTCAAAACCAACGCTTTTTGTATAACGCTACCACATTTGGCTTGAACTAACAAAGCTGTTACAGATGCAGATTTGGTGCATTCGTGGAAAATATAGAAATATTCTCTTCTCTTATTTTAGCTCTCTATTGCGAGGTTTATTTTATCTAGAGAATGTTTGTCATCTTCATGAATTATGTCGTATATATGCACTTCACTTTAGGATTATGCATCCCTCGAGATCTTTCGCTCAAGATTCTTTTAACATATTTCCTTAGGATCGATAGTTTAAATTTTTATTTAAAGGTATGGGTATCGTAGAAGCGTAGTAGTAACTAAATAAATCTGTCTTGCTCCATTAGAGTTATTAGGTAAACTGTACTCGTGTGATTTGAAATTATCGTTAAGCGTCGCAACGACAATCGATCAATGAAAAGTACAAATTGCAAACTTATCTCTAATGGGAATTCTTTACTTATTCACGTCGCGCGATCATTAAGAAGCGAAGTCGACTATCAACACATTAATTTTGCATTTGGCCCTTTTAATACTCGAGTTCTTTGAGTTGCGATTAAATACTTTCGGTTCACATTCGTGCCTGTCGTGGAATATTAAAAAACTAGCAACTCGTTCGACTTTAATGTACTCAAAATCTTTTTCCAACAGTTCGTTTGTATTTATAAAAAATTATTTAAGAGTTAAAGAGTTAGTCGTGACACTTGCACGAAACTTTTCGCTCTCTAGATAGGACTAAATAATTTCAATTCTCGAATAAGTTACATAGTAAGAGGTTTGTGCCAGCCAACACCTGGTTCATTAGATGTCCAATGAATAATTCTAGAAGACAGAGCCTGCATTACAAACTAGTGCCGTCTAATTCGGTGCCAACTTACATAATCTCTGTCCTAGTATTATTGCACGCCAAGGCAAGAATATTCAGATGCGAACAAATATTGTTTGAGAAATTTTAGACAAGTTTAATTGAATTTAACCTGAAGTTAATCAAAAATTATTTGTAATTACGTATTTTGGGCCAACTCGGGTTAAGTTTAGTTAATCTGATTCGAGATAGAAGTGGCTAAAACACTTTACGACTTTCTAGCAACTCGAGACTATCAGAAGCAAGAACACTCACCTGGAGAAGTTATTTCGACTGTTGTTTGAACTGGACTGAGAAAGCTTTTTTCTATGATATCGGGCCAAACACTAAAGGGGAGGTGATGAAAAGAACTAAAATCTTTACTGGATAGATTTGGCTTTTACTTTGTGCAAATCGAGATTGATTTTTGTATAAATTAAATTAGAATAGCCATTTGCACTAATTTTGTCAGTTCGATTGCTGACAGCTTTTTCGATACACTGTATCATCTTCGAAGCGAGTTTTTAACTGTCAGTTAACTGACAAAAAAAAAACTAAAATCTTTAACTTTGGTTTAAGAAGCTTTATTAATTCCCAATAACTTTATAAACATATAGCATTGTAGTACATATTAGAAAGCAATATTCGTTTAAAGAGTATCAGTTTTTAACAAGTTGATAATTTTTCGAGAACTTTTCGATAAACCTGGTATGGTGCATCGGTAGCGTATAAGTAATCGGAATGGGTGTAATAACCGTTCGCAACCAACGTATCCTCTCTACGACAATTACGCAACTCGAGGAACAGTCTTCCAACATCTTGTTCTGTAGAAATCCAATCGCTTCGACTATAAAATACAAATTGAGGGCAAGTAATTTTGCCCAAATCGTAAGATGGTGCCTCTGTTGTTCTATAATGACTCGTATTGCCGTATCTTTCGTAATTCCAACGGCAGAATTTACCTACATAAACAAACAATCATTACTTGAGTTTTAAATAGATGTAAAATAATTACCAGAATTTATTTGTTGGCCGTATTGTAATAGTGTTCTTGTCGAAGTTCTCGATGGAGTGTGTCCCATAAGAACGGGCAAAATATTTTTGTTGATCCTTTTATAATTGAAGCCAACTAGATCCCACACGGTGTTTGTGTAAAGAATTCGAATTGCAGATCCATCTGTCTCTATGAACGTAGCCGCATGTCGCAAAATTTCCACGTGTGGCGAGAAGACGTGCTCTCCAACTGCCGGCAACAACTTTTCCACGTTTTCTTTTTCCACAGACGCAATAAGTCTGAGAATTGGACTTCTAGTATACCTCTGATAAGCGACTGGAGCTAAAGCGATAACTCCACGTATTTTACTATTGAATTCTTGTCTTTGGGACAGTAGAATGTAAGAGGTGGTGGTTCCTTGACCGTGGCCCAAATAATAAATTTTTTGTTGAAGAGTTTGATTGATTACATGATTAATCATCGCTGCTAAATCGTAAACGCCCATTTCGTAATCAGTGAAACTCCAATATCTTGAGTCGGAGCTCGACATAAGTAAGTGATTTCTGGAATAGTTATTTCCTCTACTATTACCTATCCAAACGTCGTATCCAGAATCGGCCAAAATGTATCCTAAAAAGTCGTTTTCAATGCCCTTCTTTTATTTAACAAAAGTTTAATTTACCCAATCCAAATTCTGGTCCTTGGATAATGAAATCGGCAGACGATCCCAACATTCCGTGCATTATAAGTATAGCTGGTCTCGGCCGACGTACATTCTTTCTGCCGTACGGAATACGATGTAAAGTTAAAATGTATCCATCTTCCGTTGCAACTTGATGAATTTCTATTGGATAACCATATCTCTGAATAAGGTTCGGCTGCAAATAAATTTTATAGAAGGACAGTTCTAAAAGTTCCAATTTCTAATCTACTTACCACCTGTAGGTTACTATCTTGTAAGATCCTCATCGGTAATGATTGATAGAAATAGTTCGCTTGTATTTGAATGGATTTAAAATCTGGTAAATTGGTTACTTGAACTAGATTGGTAACTAAACTTAAAGGAGGAATGCCTGGAAGGATTTCCACATTCGCAGTATTAATGGCCGGCACAATTGTCGAAACTACGCTAGTATTCCCAGGAATAGAGATGACGCCACCTCCAGTACTTCCAAATCCTGCAGGGTAAAATATTAAATCAGTGAAACTAGTCCCTTCATGAATGATGTTTGAACTACCACCGTAAGCTTCGTGAGTTACAAAACTGTTAACTGGTTCAGTCACAGTATGTTTTGAACCAGTAGAAACGGTATGTATGAAAGCAGTTATACCTGTTTGTACAGATTCAACATTACCTCGTCCTGGAGAAATTTGAATTGATCCAGCAGCTCCAGATCCCCCAGGATAACATGTTGTACCAGTAGTGCCAGGTAGTCCAGGACAAATTTGAATACCAGCAGTAGTGCTTGATCTTCCAGGATAAACTATTTTAGCAGTAGTGCCGGGTTGTCCAGGACAAATTTGAATACCTCCGCGAGATCCCTGGTCTACGAAGCTATTGATTACTCCAGTTACCGTGTTCGTTACTATTGAAACTGTGTCATCTACTGTGTTTGAGGCCGTGTTCACTAAACCAGTTGCCACTCCACCTACTGTATTTACAAGATTATCGACTGCACCAGAAGCTGTGTCTGCTACGCCTCCGACAACGTTATGTACTGTATCTAAGGCACCTCCTACTATACCTCCAGCAGTAGATATTAAATCGCCTAAGATGCTTCGTTGTACATGTTGACCACCCGATGTAACAGTAGTACCGGGTCCTGGAGGACAAACTTGAATTTTGCCAGTACTGCCTGATCCTCCAGGAATGTGAATTGGGCCAGTAGTGCCAAATCTACCAGGAATGTGAATTGTACCAGTAGTACCGTTTGGATGGACTACTGTACCAGTCTTGCCATTTCCCCAAGGATAAATTGTTGTGCCAGTAGTACCAGATCCACCAGGATGGATAACTGGACCAGTACTGCCTAAACCAGAAGTATTTGTACTACCTCCGCGAGATCCCTGGTCTACGAAGCTATTGATAACTCCAGTTACCGTATTTGTTACTATTGAAACGGTATCATCAACTGTGTTTGAGGCCGTGTTCACTAAACCAGTTGCCACTCCACCTACTGTATTAACAAGACTATCCACTGCACCAGAAGCTGTGTCTGCTACGCCTCCGACAACGTTATGTACTGTATCTAGGGCACCTCCTACTATACCTCCTGCAGTTGATATTAAATCGCCTAAAATGCTTCTTTGAACATGGTGGCCTCCTGATGTAACAGTAGTGCCGGAGCCTGGAGGACAAACTTGAATTTTCCCAGTAGTGCCTAAGCCCCCAGGAATGTGAATTGGGCCAGTAGTTCCAAATCCACCAGGAACGTGAATTGTAGCAGTAGTACCGTTGGGATGAACTATTGTACCAGTAGTGCTATTGCCCCAAGGATAAATTGTTGTACCAGTAGTACTAGATACCCCAGGATGGATAATTGGACCAGTACTGCCTAAGCCAGAAGCTCCGCGAGATCCCTGGTCTACGAAGCTATTGATAACTCCAGTTACCGTATTCGTTACAATTGAAACCGTGTCATCTACTGTGTGTGAGGCCGTATTCACTAAACCAGTTGCCACTCCACCTGCTGTATTAACAAGACTATCCACTGCACCAGAAGCTGTGTCTGCTACGCCTCCGACAACGTTATGTACTGTATCTAGGGCACCTCCTACTATACCTCCTGCAGTTGATATTAAATCGCCTAAAATGCTGCTTTGAACATGGTGGCCTCCTGATGTAACAGTAGTGCCGGAGCCTGGAGGACAAACTTGAATTTTACCAGTAGTGCTTATGCCCCCAGGAATGTGAATTGGGCCAGTAGTTCCAAATCCACCAGGAACGTGAATTGTACCAGTAGTACCGTTGGGATGAACTATTGTACCAGTAGTGCTATTGCCCCAAGGATAAATTGTTGTACCAGTAGTACTCGATACCCCAGGATAAATAATTGGACCAGTACTGCCTAAGCCAGAAGCTCCGCGAGATCCCTGGTCTACGAAGCTATTGATAACTCCAGTTACCGTATTCGTTACTATTGAAACTGTGTCATCTACTGTGTTTGAGGCCGTGTTCACTAAACCAGTTGCCACTCCACCTACTGTATTTACAAGATTATCGACTGCACCAGAAGCTGTGTCTGCTACGCCTCCGACAACGTTATGTACTGTATCTAGGGCACCTCCAACTATACCGCCTGCAGTTGATATTAAATCGCCTAAAATGCTTCTTTGTACATGGTGGCCTCCTGATGTAACAGTAGTACCGGAACCTGGAGGACAAACTTGAATTTTCCCAGTAGTGCCTAAGCCCCCAGGAATGTGAATTGGGCCAGTAGTTCCAAATCCACCAGGAACGTGAATTGTAGCAGTAGTACCGTTGGGATGAACTATTGTACCAGTAGTGCTATTACCCCAAGGATAAATTGTTGTACCAGTAGTACTAGATACCCCAGGATGGATAATTGGACCAGTACTACCTAAACCAGAAGCTCCGCGAGATCCCTGGTCGACAAAGCTATTGATAACTCCAGTTACCGTATTCGTTACTATTGAAACTGTGTCATCTACTGTGTTTGAGGCTGTGTTCACTAAACCAGTTGCCACTCCACCAACTGTATTTACAAGATTATCCACTGCTCCAGATGCTGTGTCGGCTACGCCTCCGACAACGTTATGTACTGTATCTAGGGCACCTCCCACTATACCTCCTGCAGTTGATATTAAATCGCCTAAGATGCTTCTTTGTACGTGTTGACTACCCGATGTAACAGTAGTTCCTGATCCTGGAGGACAAACTTGAATTTTGCCAGTAGTGCCTAATCCCCCATGGATGTGAATTGGGCTAGTAGTGCCAAATCCACCAGGAACGTGAATTGTACTAGTAGTGCCGTTGGGATGAACTATTGTACCAGTTGTGCTATTTCCCCAAGGATAAATTTTTGTAACAGTAGTACCAGAGCCCCCAGGAGTTTGAATAGGACCAGTAGTTTTAGATCTACCAGGAATGTGAATTGGCCCAGTAGTTCCAAATCCACCAGGAACGTGAATTGTAGCAGTAGTGCCGTTGGGATGAACTATTGTGCCAGTAGTGCTATTTCCCCAAGGATAAATTGTTGTACCAGTAGTACTAGATACCCCAGGATGGATGATTGGACCAGTACTGCCTAAACCAGAAGTATTTGGACCACCTCCGCGAGATCCCTGGTCTACAAAGCTATTGATAACTCCAGTTACCGTATTCGTTACTATTGAAACTGTGTCATCTACTGTGTTTGAGGCCGTGTTCACTAAACCAGTTGCCACTCCACCAACTGTATTTACAAGATTATCCACTGCACCAGATGCTGTGTCTGCTACGCCTCCGACAACGTTATGTACTGTATCTAAGGCACCTCCTACTATACCTCCTGCAGTTGATATTAAATCGCCTAAAATGCTTCTTTGTACATGTTGACCACCCGATGTAACAGTAGTACCGGATCCTGGAGGACAAACTTGAATTTTGCCAGTACTGCCTGATCCCCCATGAATGTGAATTGGGCCAGTAGTGCCAAATCCACCAGGAACGTGAATCGTACTAGTAGTGCCATTGGGATGAACTATTGTACCAGTTGTGCTATTTCCCCAAGGATAAATTTTTGTAACAGTAGTACCGGAGCTTCCAGGAGTTTGAATAGGACCAGTAGTTTTAGAAACACCAGGAATGTGAATTGGCCCAGTAGTTCCAAATCCACCAGGAACGTGAATTGTAGCAGTAGTGCCGTTGGGATGAACTATTGTACCAGTAGTGCTATTTCCCCAAGGATAAATTGTTGTACCAATAGTACCAGATCCCCCCGGATGGATAATTGGACGAGTACTGCCTAAACCAGAAGTAGTTGTACGACCTCCGCGAGATCCCTGGTCTACAAAGCTATTGATAACTCCAGTTACAGTGTTCGTCACTATTGAAACTGTGTCATCTAGTGTGTGTGAGGCTGTATTTACTAAACCAGTTGCCACTCCACCTGCTGTATTAACAAGACTATCCACTGCACCAGAAGCTGTGTCTGCTACGCCTCCGACAACGTTATGTACTGTATCTAGAGCACCTCCTACTATACCTCCTGCAGTTGATATTAAATCGCCTAAAATGCTTCTTTGTACATGGTGACCACCCGATGTGACAGTAGTGCCAGATCCTGGAGGACAAATTTGAATTTTGCCAGTAGTGTCTAATCCCCCAGGAATGTGAATTGGGTCAGTAGTGCCAAATCCACCAGGAATGTGAATTGTGCCAGTACTGCCGTTGGGATGAACTATTGTACCAGTAGTGCTATTGCCCCAAGGATAAATTGTTGAACCAGTAGTACCAGATCCCCCAGGAATGTGAATTGGGGCAGTATTGCCAAATCCACCAGGAATGTGAATTGTGCCAGTACTGCCGTTGGGATGAACTATTGTACCAGTAGTGCTATTTCCCCAAGGATAAATTGTTGTACCAGTAGTACTAGATCCCCCAGGATGGATAATTGGACCAGTACTGCCTAAACCAGAAGTATTTGTACCACCTCCGCGAGATCCCTGGTCTACGAAGCTATTGATAACTCCAGTTACCGTATTCGTTACTATTGAAACTGTGTCATCTACTGTGTTTGAGGCCGTGTTCACTAAACCAGTTGCCACTCCACCAACTGTATTTACAAGATTATCCACTGCACCAGATGCTGTGTCTGCTACGCCTCCAACAACGTTATGTACTGTATCTAGGGCACCTCCTACTATACCTCCTGCAGTTGATATTAAATCGCCTAAAATGCTTCTTTGTACATGGTGGCCTCCTGATGTAACAGTAGTGCCGGATCCTGCAGGAATATGAATTGGGCCAGTAGTGCCAAATCTGCCAGGAATGTGAATTGGGTCAGTAGTGCCAAATCCACCAGGAATGTGAATTGTACCAGTAGTGCCGTTGGGATGAACTATTGTACCAGTAGTGCTAGTTCCCCAAGGATAAATTGTTGTACCAGTAGTACCAGATCCCCCAGGAATGTGAATTGTGGCGGTAGTGCCTTGATCTACGAAGCTGTTAATTACACCAGTTACCGTGTTGGTTACTATTGAAACTGTTCCATCTACTGTGTTCGAGGCCGTGTTTACTAAACCAGTTGCCACCTCACCTGCTGTATTTACAATGTTATCCACTGCACCAGACGCTGTGTCTGCTACGCCCCCGACAACGTTATTTACTGTATCTAGGGCACCTCCTACTAAACCTCCTGCAGTAGATATTAAACCGCCTAAGATGGATTTTTGTCCACCGGAGCCACCCGAAGTACCAGTAGTACCTGGTCCTGGGGGACAAATTTGAATTGCACCAGTAGTGCCAGATCCTCCAGGATGACCCGTAGTTCCAAATCCTCCAGGACAAATTTGAATCGTACCAGTGGTGCCATTAGGATAAATTATTATACCGGGGCTGCCTGGTCCCCCAGGATAAATTATTGTACCGGAAGTGCCAGGTCCGTAAGGATAAATCATTGTGCCCGTAGTGCCAGTAGTGCCGATATTGCCAGAGCCCGAAGTATTTGTAGTACCTCCCCTAGATTCTTGATCTACGAAGCTGTTGATTACTCCAGTTACCGTGTTTGTTACTATTGAAACTGCGTCATCTACTGTGTTTGTGGTCGTGTTCACTAAACCAGTAGCCACTCCACCTGCTGTATTTATAACACTATCGACTGCACCAGATGCTGTGTCTGCTACGCCTCCGACAACGTTATGTACCGTATCTAGGGCACCTCCTACTGCATCTCCTGCAGTTGTTATTAAACTGCCTATGATTGTTTTTGGTGCTTCGGAGCCACCCGTTTGTTTGCCCCCTGTTACGTTCGTAACTGTGGTATTTATTACGTTTTCAACATTATCGACAGTATTAGAAGCTGTATTTGCTAGGCCTCCCACAGTCTGACCTACTGTATCGATGGCTCCTCCGACTACATTCCCAGCCGTTGATATTAAACCACCTATAAGACTTTTAGGTGCAGCGGCGTTACTTGAAGTAGTCCCGTCTGCTAGATGTCCTAAACTCGTAACCGCGCCACCTACTGTGTTTACAGCACCATCAATGGTATTTCCTGCCGTATTTACTAATCCACCCACAGTTTGACCTACTGTATCAACGGCACCTCCTACTGCATCTTCAACCGTCGATAACATATCACCAACTAGACCTTGAGATTCTCCTGTACCACTTGAAGGCTTGATGGCCGTTCCTGCGTCTCCTGAAACAGTTAAATAATTCGCACGGGCAACAATGTGGATTGAAAGCAGAATAATATCGATTTCTAATTTAACGTTATTCCATTTTTAATTGATAAAAATTAAATACCTCCTTCGTTTCCTTTCCCCACATGTATGGTTCTATTGATGATATTTGTTGTATTGGTTACTGTATTGGAGCCATCGGCAGAACCATTATTTGCATTTGTCGAATTGGAACCCGTATCACCAGCCTTCGAGCCACCACCACCTGTAAAAAATCGGTTGTTTTTAATATCCTTCTAGAATCAAAAGTGTATTTATAATACTCGCAGAGCTTCCGCCAAGAATATCCGTAACAAAAGCTGGGGCTACGTCGATTGCGTCTGTCGCTAAATGTCCAATGTTATCCGCTAAGCCCGTGATACCTGTCGATGGTAAATCTACTACACTTGCAGCCACATCGCCTATCACATCACCAAGTGTGCCTAAAGTATTTCCAACTACGGAAAAGTTAAATAATAAGTCTTATTAATAGTTAAAATAGAAAAAGAATTAAACTTACGTATACCACTCATGTTTTAGCAGTTGGTCGCGATTAGTACAACTACGATAGTACAACTAGTACAACTAGATAGTTTTGGGAAACTCAGGTTTAAGTAATGAAAATTTATCAAAAATACATAAATTACGGATGATATAATATTAGCAATACATAACTAATTGCATCCTGTATTTATTAACTTAAAAACCTCTGTTTAGTGTAAAGAATGTCCAAAAATAATTGTTTGGTAAACAAGGGAAAAATTTGGACAATTTATTGCAATGTAAATATGCACCCATTTGTTTGTATGGCCAGGAGTGGATTGGCCATTTTAATTTGAAGAAAATACCTAATTATTATTTTTTGTTAATTAGTCATAACTTCTAATCTAAGACAGTTTAGAATAGGTACGTTCATACGGGTTCATACTAACACCAACTGAAAATTCTTCATTCATAGAAACATTATTATATTATTAGATTTTTCAATTTAATAAAAATACCTCATATACGACTCTGTTGTCTAACTAATAATTTACTATACCTATACTAGTCAAAACAAGATTTGGAATATTAAAGTTTGTTTATTTATATTTGAAAGTTTTATAATACACTAACAACTAATATTTTACACTATTAGGTGTTGATATCTTATAATATTTCAAACAACCTGTATAATTTCAAATATTCAAACTATCATCAGGAGATCCCCAAGTCTGGTTTAACGGAAGTAGGTACCTCTTAAATTTATAAAAATACTAAATGTCAATAGCTTAAATCGGTTTTGTTGCAATAGTGATCTACCGTCTCCAATAACTCAGTAACAGTGTCGGACTGGAAAATTAAGCCCACAAGACAACACACTGATTAGTTATGTCTAGCCCTTCGGCTGATAATTTGATTACTAGCCTTCTGAACAATATACATAATATTATATCAGAAACTATTTAAACTCTAAAGAGCTTTTTTGAATGTCAACTGTTGTTTTGAGAGCCCCACATGGTCACTAAAAATCATTTTTAGGAGAATAAATCAATCAGGTTAAATTAGGTCGATTAATAGAAACGATTGAACTTAATGGGTCACTCGGGTGTATAATATCAGAACATTAATTGTCTTCAGAAGCCCTACATGGCCACTGGCACTGAAAGTCATTTTTATGAGAGTCAATCAATTAGTTCAGACTAGGTCGATTAATAGAAAAGTCTGAAGTTTAAAGAGTCCACTCGAGTGTATATCAGAATTGTCTTGAGAATTTAGATTCTACAATACTCTTTTGGGTCGATAACATAGTTCGTTACTAAGCGCTATTTAGCTTAGACATTTTAGCCTTTCTTCTTCTTCTCTTACTTTACACCAGCAATAAACTTAGGGGAATGTGCCTGTCAGTTACTACCACCTGTTCTCTTAAAATGCGTTACTTCGGGTTTGCAGTATGTTGAAATTTACGTTAAGTTTGTCGACTTGGTTGCCGACGGCTGTTTCTGTACTACACTATACTATCTTCAGAGAAGGTTTTTAACTTTATGTGTAGTGCAAGAATAGAAACGCTGGTAAGCACATGGGATAATAAGCTAAACCTATAAACATGAGTCCGCAACGACTGTTTAGTTGTTTCTAGCAATACATAGTTTGTTGATACAACAAATTTTAAGACAAATTTTAAAATGTCTTGATTATTGTTTCAAATTTCTATACCACCCTGTACCTCACAAATTAAACGCTTCTTGACACAATGTTCATAATTTTTTTTTAGAACCGTTACGGAGCGTGTTTATATTATGAACTTTTTGTCTTAAAATCAATCAAATATTAATTTCTTAAAGTTTGTGATCATACTTAATTAACACCCTGTATATATTTTTAAGAATAAATTTTAATAAATCAATAATGTAAGTAAAAGTAATAAGGTTGATTACAATTTATTTACTAATAATAATTTACCTATAAGTCAAGAATTTTTCTCCAAGACAAACATACGAAAATATTAATTTATCATAATCAGCCCAATATTTAAAAAAAGTATTTTTAAACAATTTGAAATTCGATTTAAAAAACTTTTGTAAAATTTATTTTGATAACTTTATGTTTCCCAGTTTTAAAATTTTTAATAAACTTTAATTATCTCTGTTACAGAAATATATTTTTTTAAATTTTCGAAATTTTCCGAAGGAAACTTTCTGAGACGATTTTTTTAAAGACACTTTCCTTTAGTATATTTATATTCACCTAATCAGTGTCTTTATTTGTCATGCACTCGGGGTCGTTAAGAACATTTAATTATTAACCGAAAATAGCAACAGCAACAATAACAATAACTTAAGAATTATAATTAGGGTGCCACGCAGTTGTCCCCTAACCCTAAGGGAATTTACCAACCCGGAAGATGAAGCAACATACAAAAAAAAGTAAAAAAATGGATTATTAATTACGATCAATAATCAATTAACCGGAAGTCAAATATAAAAATATAGAAATCGTAATAGATATTCAATTTAACTTGAAATAGTTTTTCAAAAGTGGAAATTATAAAATTAATTTTTGAGGATCCAAACATCACAAAAAAATCGTTCCCAAACTTCTTTTCTTGTTTTTTTAATTAGTCCAAACTACACGATATGCCTCTAAGCTTACACGAAAGTACTTGAGTTGCCTATCTTCAAGGAAATTTTAATTAAAGACAGTAAGTAGTTACAATCGTGTACAGCACTGAACATGGAGCGATGTGTCATCATAGGGTTATTCCATTTAATTAACCTCAAAAAAGTATTATTGAAATTAACTAACTTTATTCATCACTGACAGTTGCTAGAGAACTGTCAAATTATAAATATTCTCTACCGTAGCATAAATCTGAAGGCTTTTACCAATTAAAGGGCACATATCAGAACTCTTAGTAGGTACTCGTTAATTCATCCACGGGTGTTAGTTGGGTAAGCAACAGTATCGAACAAAAATATACGAATGAATAGAAAGGGGCAAGAAAAACACACATTATGCACCTACCCTTCTGAGTCAATTTTAACGAAAAGATCATGGTATAATGTGCGGTAATCATGATAAACCCCTGCGTGTTTCGAGGGTTGTCCTAAAAGAATAGGTGAATACAGATACGCAGACTTTAGTTCAAAATTGGCTTGGACCCATTAGAAAGGTTTCGTCCCAAAAATGGTACCTCATTATTTAGGACAACTTCATAGCCTTTTTGATACTTTTCACTGACTTTGCTCTTATAGCTGGCCATTTTTAAATTGAAAAAAATGCAACAACAAGTTTCGTTAATCGTTTTTATTTATGACCCAAATTATTTATAACTTTTCTTAAATTGTCGCTCTTACGAGACATCATCAAACAAGACTCTACAACTTTTAAAATCCTTTAAGTTTATCCAAAACTTGTGGATAAAGTATTTTAGGTGCACATAAGGCGTACAAATAATCGAGATGGTTAAACTTTCCCTCGTTAACTAAAACCTTCTCTTTCTTTGGACAATTTTTCAAGCCTTCCATGAGACGATCGACATCAATTGGACTAGAAATCCAGTCGTTGTGACTGTAATAAATAATATGTGGGCAAGTAATGTTTTCCAAATTGTAAGATGGCGGTTCTGCTGAGTTATATATTGCTGCGTTATCGACTGCTTCGTTATCATATTTACGGAATTTTCCTAAAAATTAAATTGTTAAATTACCGCCATCGATGGCTGTAAACACAAGCTTACTAGATCTCATTTCTTGACCGTAATGAATGATTTGTTTGGTGGAACCACCGGCTGGATCGTGTCCCATTAAGACAGGTAGTATTTTTGGATCTATTTCCAAAGGAGTGTATCCGACAAGTGCAAATAGGCTGTTAGTTAAAAGAATATCAACGGGTCCTCCAGTTGGACCGATAAGTGGGGAAACCTGGCGCAAGATGCCCATATGTGGCGCAAATTCTTGTTCTCCAAACATAACACCGAGCATCTTGTAAAGTGAAATGTTTAAAGTTTAAAGAGTTTGTTTTTTGTACATGCAATCGTTCTTACCTCGAGTTCTGGTGTCATATGCATGACCATACGCAAAATCGGACTTTTCAAGTGGTCCATAAAACCGATCGGAGCAAAAGAGATCGCCACATTGATCTTTTTGTTATACTCAGGCTTTGCTGCGCACAAAGCGTACGATACGGTTGTGCCTTGAGAGTGTCCCATGTAGTAAAGCGAAGGCTGTTTGGTCTCTTCTAAAATGTAGTCGATGAAGGCCGGTAGATCGTGCTCGGCAATTTCTTGAAAACTGAAGTCCCAAAACATGGAATTTTCGGTTCTCAAATGAGTGTGGTTACACGAGTAACGATTGCCACGACAGTTTGCTAGCCAGACGTCGTAACCATTGTCGGCCAAAATATAAGCTGCAAATAGATTAGTTCGACGCATTTCAGGCACAGATGAGGTTTTATTGATATACCTATAGCTGCTTCTGGTCCAGGGAGGATCCAGTCAGCAGACGACGACATTAAACCGTGGACTACAAGAATTGGACGTTTTGGAACATAAGGTCCTGGTTTTTTTCCGTGAGGAATGCGATGAAGGGCTAATATATAACCGTCGTCTGTTATTACGAGATGAGTTTCACACGGATAACCGTACTTTTTGATTAAGTCTGGCTGTTTTATGTAAAAAATGTATTGTTAGTAAATTATACCCGTATCGACGTTTGTTGTTTCTTTAAACTTACCACTAATAAGTCACCATCTGCTATTTTATCGAGTGGTAAGGTACCGTAATATTCTTTTGCTTTAAGTTTGATTTCGTCGTAGTTAACTTTGGGCCCTCCCTGCATGAAGTTTGCAACAGTTTCAACCATAGGAACTGCTACTTGGGCCACTTCATCGCTAATTTCATCGATTGCATCTGTTACAGAGTCTGTTATCATAAAATGGGAGTTTTATTATACTTTTTATCAATAGAAATTAATGACTTACCGAAAAACGACATCTTGAAGTTGTGGTCAGCTACCAGACTTACTAACTTAGGATTGTTTCAGCAATTGCTTATAAGTAGGTAGAAATGTTATCAATTTTGCGTATATCAATGTTTTACGATTTATTTTGCCATATTTGTTGTTTTTGATTTCAGTTTATGTCCTATTTGTTATACAACACGTGGAATAAACTTGCTATTTTTGGCATGCCATTTGAGTGATAAGTATTTTGTAATCGTAAAGGAAATGTAAAAATGGGTTAAGGAAATAACAAATGCATTGCAAGCTACAGAGTCCATGCAATTAACGTAATATTGAACCTCTAAGATAGATAAGCAGGCGTACACGCGTACAGGCAGATGGGTGCGGGTACGGGTAGTGAATGTTGGGGGTTAATTTTAAACAGAAAAATATAAATTCGTGGCACTCAATTAAAAACGAAAGTAATCGTAAATTTGAACGATAAATTAATTAAAAAAGAGAAAAAATGTATATCCTAAATAAAACTGAACCATTTAAGGGTAGGTACTTTCTTCTTTGGGAAAAGTTTTGAAAACAAGGAATTGAATTAATCATAATTTGCTTTCTTTATTTCATTAGAATAATTAAAAAAGAAAACATAAATCATATCTTAATAAGAACGCTGAGTTTTAAGATTAAAGTTATTTCATCGTAAAATGAATAATTGCTTTTTCTAACTTTAATTGAAATTCGTTTTTGTTTCGCCTTTCGCTGTTTCTGCAAAATTAAATATTATCGTAAAGTATATTTGGACACTTTCTTATCGAGTTTACCCCACCGTTATACGAAAATCGTTCCGTAACGATTCCTAAACATCCAAAGCCTCTACAACAACAGCACCTTTCTATTTCTCCGTGCCATGTCTTTTAGGGTGGTTCTTATCGCGAGTATCAAACCTCATGTTGTTTAAAGTCTCTGTGCTACAACGAGAAATGGAGTAGCTACCCCAACAATTAGGAACGTCCAGTTTCTCTTCAGAAATTCACGGAATTCGCCCCAATATTATGATGGAGCATCGATGGCGAATGTTATAAAAATGATTACGTACAGGCGATTTTTCTTCAAAAGCGTAATTACAAAATATTATTCAATGGCACTCGTGAGGGTGACAAGATCTTAGGGGGCTCTCTAGATGAGTGGCGGGCGACTGAAAATAAAAGTAACGAGAACAAACCTGGCAAATTGAGGTGATGCAATGTTTGGGCTTAAATATTTCCGAATTTAAAGACGATGCTGTTAAAACTTTTCAATATTTATACGAAATAAAGATAAGTGCATCTCCAATAAATAGTGTAATCTCACTCACTTCCTGGCAATCTATAAAGAAGCTGGTTCCGTCGTCTCACAAAAATGCCAATTTTCATAAAGTGTACTTTATCGGCTCGTCTTTAGTTTTAACTTCTCAAACAGCGATTCCCATCTTAAACGAATAAAATAAAATTTTCTTCTCCTTTCTAATCAGAGTTGGTAAAATTGCACTTTGTTTCAAATCTAGATAAACCGGAGTCAAACTTTTGAAAGCGAAACTTTAGAATATAATGATGATAATAAAAATATTTAAAGTAAAAATCTTCGAAAAATTTCTTATTAAAAGTTTGTAAACAAGACTTTGCTCCCTTAACTTTTGTAATGGAATCACTTTAGTTTTTAAAGTGAAACTGATCTGGAAGGAAATTGTACAAATTTTAGTATGCAGCAAAAATTTAATATCTAGTTATATTTAAATGAAAATGCATTGTTACTTTTAAGTTTTGTAACAAACTTTAAAATATTGTCTAGCAAATTCAAGTGCCTAATTACAAGTTGTTAAAACATAAATTGGTAGGGCTTAATAATAGTCTCCGAAAGAGGTGACTGCGCGGCTATTGTTAAATATTATTTGTTAACAACTACACTTTAGTGTTATGTAAGTTATGCAAGCTGGTTAGCTCATAAAATTAAGTTTTATTGCTTGATTTGGCACTCAGAAACTTGATTTGACATTCTCGGATGTTTTCAGGAGTACCAGTTCGTCTAATGAGCACTTAACTGAAACTTGACACTTTTAGGCCACTACGCAACTTTGTAACTCTTACTCAAGAACGAGTCTTTACAATGATAATTTCATCTTGCTTCTTGTAGATACTTCCTACGACCCAACTAGACTGTCGTCTGTCGATAACTATAAAGCTCCTGAAGTGTCTCTATGAGGTTTTATGGACTTTTATACAGGGTCAGTCTGGACGTTTCTTAATAAAAAATGCTCTGAGCTCTATAATATTAGACTGTCGTCTGTCGGGGTTGTAGAATTACTGAAGTGCCCCATTGTGATTTTCTAGACTTTTAGGCTTTGTAGTGTCACCCTGGACGTTTCTTAATAAAAGCGACTCTGAAATACTTTACTAGACTGTCGTCTGTCAACTGTAAAGCTCCTGAAGTGTTTTTATGAGGTTTTCTGGACTTTACAGGGTCAGTCTGGACGTTTCTTAATAAAAAATGCTCTGAAGCTCTATACTAGACTGTCGTCTGTTGGGGTTGTGGAATTACTAAAGTTCCCCATTGGGATTTTCTAAATTTTTATGCTTTGTAGTGTCAGCCTGAACACTTCTTAATAAAAGCCGCTCTGAAATACTTTACTAGACTCTCCTCGTCTGTCAGGGGATGATAAACTATTGAAGCATACCCTTGAGGCTTCTTGGACTTCTAGACTTTACAGGGTTAGTTTGGACGTTTTATAATAAAAAATGTCCTGAAGCGCTACTAGACTTTTGTCTGTCAGGGCTGTGAAATTACTGAAGTACCGCATTGGGGTTTTCTGATCTTTTAGGCTTTGTAGGGTCAGCTTGGAGGTTTCTTAATTAAAGCCACTTCTGAAATGTCTCTTTGAGGTTTTATAGACTGTTGGACTTTACAGAGACAGTCTGGGCGTTTTTTAAGTAAAAAAACTTCTAAACTCTACTGGAATGTTATATCTGTGAGGAACTGATAAGCTACTGAAGTGTCTCTTTGAGGTTTTTGGGGGATTTAGACTTAATGGGTCTACAGGCTGAACGTTATAATTCGAAACTCTATTAAACTATTGTCTGTCAGGAGCTATGAAAATACTTAAGTGCTCCTTTGAGGTTCTGGACGTTTAGATTTTAAATAGCTAGTCTTGACGTGTCTTAATTGAAAACTTCTCTAGCCTGTCATCTGTCTGGAGCTGTGAGGCCACTTTGTGCCCTTTAGAGGTTTCTTGAAACTATTTTGGCATTCAATTTTTCTATGCCGGTTTAAGTTCAGCTCACTGCTAAAAAATGTCAGTGAGACTTTTGGAGATTTTTAATTATTTCTGCATTTTCTTTCGTTTTGAACACGGAGAGCGCTTATCTTTTTCAACTGTTCTGTAGTCTTTAAAAAATGTCCTTTGTTTTCTAGGGACTTGCGTCTCGGTAAAGTACGCTTTAAGTACTCTTTTTGGAAAGCCTGGCCTCATGAAATCTCTGACTACTTAGTTTCTCAGCACGGTTCGTTAAGTCGTTCGTTAAGTGCATATAAAGTGAAGACATCGGTATGAAGTTTAAACTGAGAGATATAGAACAACGGATGTTGCTACGTCGTGACGAATGATTTAGAATTTTTTTATAAAAAATGTATGCCAAGGTCGTGTGGAAAATAAAAAATATTTATTATTTGATAGAAAGATGATTGAATATCAATGAGAAAAAGGGTACGTGTAATAATACGCAAAAGTTTATAGATAGATCTAGACCCCCTAAGAGCAACATATTAGATCTAATCGAATAAGCATTTATCTCAAAATCAGAAGCCTGCACTTGAAAGAAATATTCGTAATGCGTCTTGTAAACCTTCTTGCATAATAGAAACAAATGAATTTTATTTTCTCATTGTCAAAAAGACTCGGTTGGATGAAATTACTCTTCTTTTCGTCATCGTTCTAATTACAGCTCGACCCAATTTTTTTTATAAATCCATACGTGTTTATTAATTGATTGTCATGTTTGTGGGTTGATCGTTTATTTACGGTCTTATATTTATCGTTTATTACTTATATTCGTTATACATTTCCTATTATTATAAAATGAGACGGATGAACAGAGACTTTGGAATCGCTTAATATATTGAAAGTTGAGAAAGGTGGAAAATCGATACGCACACTTTCTTCTACTTTTTATACGAAAATAACTAGCAATCAAAAACGTAATGGTTCGGAAAAACTTTTCTAAACCTGACCTTTTTTTGTTTCTTTCGCATTACAAGGTAATATGTTGTGCTTTAAGTGAGTTGTTGTAAAAATTGTTACGTGATAACCCTAAGGGGTATTTATTTTAAAGAAAATTTAAGTAACGTGTCACTCGTACACGTTTACCAACTTCCAAACAATTAATCTACGTCCTTCATATTATTGACCATTCCGAACTTAATCCATGTCATGCCTACAGCAATCTCACCTAATGCCGTACAACTCACTAGTATTAACTAACTTAATTAAGCATGTTTTGAATGTACGTACGTAAATTGTGGAGGAAAGCGCAAAAAAATACGCCCTTTTTAGGGTTGAGAAAAATATTAACTTTTATTGTGATAACAATGTCAATAACAGCTTTCTTATATCTTCCCGATTCACTTTTTCTCTTTAAGATATTTCTTTGATATTAAGATTGACTTTTTTGCAGAGAATATTTTTCAAGGTCGATGATTCTCTTCTTAAAGCGCCCGCTTCGTTTTTCAATAAAATTTTATATGATTTTTCCCTCTATCAAACACAGCCATTCTTTCATGTACCGCTTTCTTTACGAAATGTAATATTTTTTGCTTATGTTTATTGAATTTTCATTTTGTTGTCGATATTATTTGGAAATTAATGATTTAATGAGCAATAAAATTCGCGAATCGAAGTAGGTCACAGGGCCGCGATCGAATCATGTCGTAATGCGAATGAAATAAAATTGATTTCCCAAAATATCGAGGCTGGCACAATTCTGCGATAGTGTACCTACTAGAAGAGACTCCTGGAGTACCAATCTTCACCGGATGTAATCCCACTCTAAGGGTCGCGCTTGCAGTTGCATCATAAAAGTTTTGCAAAATGATTCGTAAAGAGTCGACGAAAGTGTTGGAGTACATAGAGACTCGAATAAAACAAGCAAGACCACATTTTGCTTTAATGCAAGCATCGACTGTACCCGGCTTATGAGGGGATGCACACCCAAAGACGCCACAATTTCCGTTGTTGTAAAATTGAGACGTGACAAATAATACATAATCACTTTAGTTACGTTAGCTAAACTCGATAGCCCTATTTAAGTTCCACTAAAGGGCGAAAGATAAATCGAGTGGTCAGGAACAATTAAATTACTGTAAATTAAGGCCAATCCATCCCTGTATCAAATTAAACACGAGATTAGTGCTAAGAGTTATACAGAATATTAATTTTGTTATTGTTTCAGGAAACGAGACTTAGAATGTGACTTGGAGCGACAGCAAAGGTAGGCCCACTCAAATATGAGCTCTTTATTTTATTAAAATGGACTCGAACGATTGAAATGAAGGTTTTTTTGTGTCGCGGATTAATTTAAGAAAATCTTTTTTTATTTTAATTCGATTTTAATTTAAATTAATTTGAATGGAATTAAGAGAATTTACATAGTAATTGGTTTAGGACAATTTAAAAGATTTCTTTTTTGTTTTTTCTCCAACACTTGTAGATTTAACGGCCTACAAAAAGTGTCATGGCGAGTTTCTGGGATTTCGTGTCCCCAGAGACGGCGAGCAATCCGCATCGTCCGCATTCCTAACTAGATAGCGTATATAACTAATTGTTTTAGTACTTATATTAGACTTTGTACTTTAACAGTTTTCTCTTATCGGACACGCAATACACTTTTTCAATTTTTGTTTTGGACGTAATCTGAATTAGATCAAAGGTATACTACTAGATGTTAGTATGTTGCTGTTTATTCCAAAAACGTTGCATCTAAAGCTTCTAAACCATCACCTAATTAGTCATTTGAGCATTGAGGGACGATCTTGTCGTAAGATTTTGACGGAGACGGTTTGAGTACCTATTGCGAAAAGGATGGAAAGCATTTACTTTTTTCTAAATATCAAACTGATGACTAATGTCTTCTTGGATCGTAAAGCTTTATGTGAGCCCACCTATAACTTTTATCTTGCTCCTATTTCATTCTCGTTAGAACATCAAAGACTGGAAATTATAGATCCATCTCACCTTGTTAGGAAACCTTAAAAATTGAACCTAAAGTTGGAAACAAGACGATTGTTTCGTATACGATGTTAGTTGAAAATTTCCACTTTTCGTTTTTCTTATTTCTATCGAGTTATCTTTGTGTCTAAAGCTAACTACTTTCTCTCTAGTTTAGAAGTGTTGTGAGTAGTTTTCAACTTTGATTTCAGAAGCGGTTTGTTTAATTACATTACAACTTTATTAAGGTTCAGTTTTGAAAAGTTTTTCCGAGAAAAATTTAAATTACAGTCTCATTTTGATACTTCACCTCGAGCTCATTATTTTGTTAGAGTCGACTGTATTAAACAAATCGTAGGAACTGAATTTTGTGAATAGAAATTTATGGCAAAACGTGAAAAGTTTATCTACCTATTTGTCTGCCTGCGTGCTTCTCTGCTAGTCGTAAGGTTCGTATTTCTCTAATGGAAGATGGAAATTTGTTCATGTCTCAGTGAAGAGAATCTAAAAAAAAGGTACGCTCCTATCAAAGCCACAAAAATCGGAGGATAAGCCCTGGTGGAGTACCTATCGATTCATAGCATTCCAGGCTTGACAGATGGCTAGGCTAAGTCCTCGCCCTACTTGTCCCGTTGTATCGATGTTTCTGATTCTGAAACCATCAGAAGGCCAAAGTAGATTTCTTATGATACGTGGAGCCACATCATGCTCTACCTCAATCCTCAGTATCATCCTGTTTGTCATTCTTAGCTATTAGTGGCTAGAAGTGGTTGAGTTGCAGCAAATCTCACAGCCGCTATTACGAGCAACGATGTTGGTCACTTCTTATTAACCCTTTGGAATAAAATATCATTTTGAAAGAAGTACGTAAAGGTGGGATAAAATCCAAAATTAGGGTATTCGCATGAACAACAACAAACCATCAGACGTACTCGTATTAACGAGTTTATTGCCACTAATTTGAAATGGAGAAAAAACGAATAAATAATAGTTTAAATAAGGGCAGTTGTTACATGCAGAATATAACAAAATATTTAAAACGAGCTATTTGATTATTAATTTGAGTGGTGGGTAGGTAAAAGGTAGATATTATTTGGTAGTAAAGCGTTCGTTAAAATCAGTGACAGACGCTTAAATGCTCTAACCAAGCCAAAACCAACCCCTGTCACATTTTCCACAAAACCACACACACGTAATCACCTCCCTTGTTTACATATATTCAAATACCCGACATGTTTATATTATTTCGCGACCGATAAGAGTGATTTGTGTTGTTGCCCTGAGATTCCTGGCCGTATAATTGATGCAATACGTGCTAGACCACCATTAATCAGCTCTCCATAAAATGTTTTCATTAGGCGGCTCGAACGTAAAATGGTTAATTGGGTTGTAATGGGCTCCGTATTATCTTATATACCTCCCTTATACCTTCGTGTTAATTTAAACAATTATTTTAAGCTTAAAGATACGACGAAATTATTATTTTGCTCTCTAACTGACGTTCATGAATTTCTCTTGCTGTCTTCGTACTTTCATCAAAACTACGCTACGTACGTGTAAATTCAGAAGTTTAAATTTTACCCATTCACCGTTTTGAATTAATTACTCAATGTTACGGCAAAAATGATACTTTCGTATGAACTAAATTAGAATAGCCATTTGCACTAATTTTGTCAGTTTGGTTGCTGACAGCTGTTTCGATACACTGTATCATCTTCGGAGCGAGTTTTTAACCAAACTGACAAAATTAGTGCAAATGGCTATTCTAATTTAGTTCATACAAAAATCAATCTCGATTTGCACACAGTAAAAGCCAAATCTATTTAGTGATACTTTCGTGAAGGTAATGCATCTCGAAAAGTAGCAAAAAAATTCTCGTCGAGCTCGTGGCGTTAGCTCGTCTATTATTAAGGGGGTGAAGTACGAAGTTCTCGTGCGAGAGCTTTTGTTTACCTCCGGTAAACTAATAGTCAAAACAATCAAAACACGCATTGTGTTTGCATACGTACAAGTAAACAAGCCACTATTTTGGTTCATTTTAGATCAAAGTTTATTAACCGATCGGTTACAAGAAAATCATCTTGAAGTGGGTAGGTACTTAATGTATGCACAAGTATTTGAATTTCTAGTGTATTATAATTAAACTCGGCAACTAACGACGTTTGTGGCTTCTAACAATATTGAATACGTATTATATATGTGATTTCGTGTCATGCATATTCAATATCGACCTGCTAAGCCTTTCTGTATTCCAAGTGTAACTACACAAAATTTGATTAAGATGTCAAGGGGTTTCAACGTAAATATGATGTAACTCACTGTTCATACTAAATAACGAAAATGTTTTTCTTTCTCAACGTTACGTCTCAAAATGGCTTGTTCCTACACAATATTTACATTTTTGCATTTCAATTTTTGTGTTTGACAATGTGACAGTGTTGAGATATTTTAAAACGCAGTTTTCAGAAGACTTTCAGCTTTAGTAATAACGTTAGCTACCAACTAAAATCGTGAAGATTCATCACAAACTAATGGTAAGAGCGTGCCAGGTTTGTACCAACAATCCGAAGCTTTTTGTTTCAAAATCACGGCAAATTACACCCCAGTCAGTCATTCGTCTCCAGAAATTTTGCCATCTATTTTTTAGGTTTTTAGATTGAACGTAGGTCTCAGTTCTCATAATAGAGGCAGAGCTGCATCTCTAGAGCTACGGTGCTAGCGCAGAAGGTTTCGGAAATGCCAGTGAGGAATAAACACCTAATACGAGAACGAACTGATTAAAAATGATTCAACATAAAAAGCAAAATACATAGAGCATCGACTTAGGAAGCTGAAAATTTCATTAGAAAGTAGAAAGAGCTACTTACAGTCTTGAAGATGATACTTCGCACAGGCCAGACTTCATAAAATTGCCGAAGAAGAGCAAGAACAGGAAAGAAGATAGAATATGATGTTAATTATGAAAGGTTACGAATTGAGTCTACCTAGTAAAAGGGAGCAGAAGCGGTAAGACAAGAAGGAATGGAGCAAAGAGAGTGACTGTGTCAGAGATGAGGCTATGAGGCAGAGTAGGAAAAAGCGGAGAAAGTTATTAAGAGAAGAACGGCAACGGTAATTGTTAAATCCTAAGGATAAATATTATGGCCAGTTTTTCGACACTAGATGAGCACTCAGTAGCAAATCTCACAACGGTGGTATGAAGCCACAGGGGCATTTTTAGAAAAAACACTCGATACATTGCCAAAATGCCATTTTCTTTGTTTAATTTATTTTTGATGTGTCTTCTCGAGAACAATTCGTAACAAAGATCAGGAGAGAAGCACTGTCGACTTACTCGATCACGTCGAGGTCGCAAATTTAGGTCCCATTTTAATCTTGCACACCTTGGATGACTGCACTGATAATCAAAACTCGTGGGAATAACTTAGACCAAGACTGAGGATGTGATGTAAGTCTCGAGTGATTCAGAGATTAAAGTGCTTTGCAACGTCTTTTATAGGCTCAAAGAAAAACTTTGTAGTTCATGCAATGAACTGAAAGTTGTATTCTGAATATTTAGCCATAAGGGCTATTTTTATTTTGTCTAAAAACGAACATTTCTCTACTCATGAAAGATTTTTTGGCGTGGAAAAGCAGCAAAAAAGGGTTTTAACTTATTAAAAAGTCTCTTACGCCATTGGTGTTACTTACAAGGTCAAACATATGAGCATGGCATTCTAGTGAGCTCTATCGTCCGAATGGCAGCTTGAAAATATACCAAACCATAAATTACAAAATTGTTGATCATGTAGGCTAAAAAGACATTGCAAATGAATAATAAAACCGAAGGTCTGCCACTCCTAAGTGGAAGCGGCTCGAGAAAAGTGAGGCTTTGGTATTTTTTCAGTTTTTGGCTTATATCGTAACTTGAAAATTTCACAGACTTTTGAAAAGTGCTTTTATATAAAAATATACTAGATTCAATTGCCCACAAATTATATTCTTTATGTTTTTGTATTTGGACAAACGGCTTAGACTCTAGAGAGCGTTAAAGTCAAAATGGACAAAAAAACTGTTTTACTGTAGTTTGTAGCTTATAACTCGGAAACTACGCACTTTTAGAAAAATAAGTTTTTATACAAAAGTAAAGTACATTAAATTTGCTACAAATTATGTATCTTTAGGTTTCTTTTTTAGACAAATGGTTTAGGCGCTAGACCGCGTTAAAGTAAAAATCTTGAAAAAACTGTTTTGTTGTAGTTTGTAGCTTATAACTCGAAAACTACGCACTTTCAAAAAATTTGATTCCATACAAAAATAAAGTAAATTAATTTTTCTACAAATTATGTATCTTAGGCTTTTTATGTCAGATAAGCGGTTTAGGTTGGGCGCTAGAGCGAACATTTGCAATGTTATTTCAGCCTGCATCGTCAAAACTTTTGTACCTTATGGTTTAGTATAATATTTGTACACTCCGTCCCGTACTAATATTACGTGAACCAATATAATTTCTACGCCATTTCTTCCAAATAAACTTCAGTTAGACGGCCCCTTATTAATAATAATATGAAAGTCGTATATTATATCAACCACGCTCCGGACGTTGGGGTAGGTACCGCTGATCCTGCAGTTCTACACTCTACACGGTCTCTTTACCTATTACAAAAGCGCATCCTTTGGAACTTATCAACATCCTGTATGTTTGAGTGTAGACAAAAACAATTATTTAATGCTAACGACGGAATGAGGTTTAATAATTTGTAAAAGTTGCCCGAGGCTAAAAAATTAGCTCATTTAACCACGGTGTAGGTACTCACAATATGCTTACCCACTTCATTACATTTTACTCAAAGTTATTTAAACGTATTAATTCGCAAAATATTAAAACAATAAAGTTTAAAATTAATTAAGTTTTATGCTTCTTAACGGTTTCCACAATAAGACGAGTAGGCAGAGTGATACCACCTTTTGTTGTACAACACGAAGTAAATTTTATTATCTTAATAAATATAAACATACAAGGTTTGAAGTAGTTTTGCCGTTGGTAGTAGTTTAATAATTTTACTGATTATATAAACTTTACAAATTAAATCCACACCATGTTTGGACCGAACTGGGAAAATTCATCGGGTTACCGCAACAAACGAAGGGAAAACTAGAAATTTGTAGGTAACTCGCTCAACACATTCTATTAAACTTTTACATTTAAAATTCTATTTCTATTGTTTTTCTGGAGCAGAAAAAATAGTTCTTTCGTATCGTATGAATTATTTATTTTTAATAAGTTGTTCGGAACAAGTCCCTAAAATATATTAAAACCGGACAAGTTACATTTTCTTTTCAAAAATCACTCAAAAATATTTTTTCTAAAAACGCAAAGAGTTACAAGTTCGTGTAAGTCTTGAGTTTTTCCACGATGACCGGATAAATTTTTTTAGGAGCGTCCAAGCCGTACAAGTAATCCAAGTGGTTGTAAAATCCGTCGCCGACTAAAATCGCCTCTTTGGCCCGGTATTTGAATGTCCCCTTAGCTAAAAAGAAGAATTGCGTTAAGTGAAAGATAAATCACACCTCTATTGACCCTTAAGTTACAGGCTACTTCAGCAGCTCTAAACCGGCAACCGGTTTTAAGTCTCATTTATTGCTTACGGGTCACTTAAGTGGACATTCATATACTGGGCCTTTGTCTTTAGTTCCGGTGAGCTAGAGGAAAAGACGCCCAACGTCGTATTCGTGAGAAATCCAATCGTTGCGACTGTAGAACAAGTAAACTGAACCAGTAATTTTACTAAGCTCGTAATGGAAAGGACTTCTTTGGCCGTACAAAGAGTTGTTGTTGAAAAATCCACAGTCCCATGTAAGAATTGCACTAAATGATGGAATGCGCAAAGTACTTCAGTTTTATCTTACCCGGTCTCCATTCTTGCCCGTAGGGAAGAAACTGTTTGGTTGACATACCGACAGGAGTGTGCCCCATCATGATGGGCAACAACTTAATAGTATTGATTTTATTAGGACTGAAGCCACAAACTAAAAATAAGGCGTTTGTAAATTTGTGAATTTTTCAAACATTTTATAATTTTTTTTCAATTAAAGCGAGAGGTGTGTACGAGTGGTGATGATGATGAGTTGCTTCTCAGCTACTGGAATATGGAGTTTAACCACTACCGTCTTGGACGCATTAGTTCCTTCCAATGTTTTAGCTCTGTTTTTGTTAAATCAACACATTTTGAAAACCACTGTTGAACGATATCCACCTTGTCGATAAGTTAGTGTCAAGTCAAACAAATTAGAATTAGAAATTTATTATTTGTAACGAACAATATGTAATATGTTCGCTGTTCGTGTAGGGCGTAACTAGAAAAAAAAAACTTAAGGAAGAATCGCTTTAACACTTTTATAAATGCCCTAAGAATTGAGACTCATTTTGGATTTAGCCAAAAAAGGCTTTTCTTTGAAAGTTTCTACTTCTCTACTAGTCTCGCTCGTGAGAATTTTGGCCAAACAGACAAGTAAGGATTACTGATTTCTGTAGAAAGCAAAGGTTTTATTCAAAAATATCATCAGATCTTTCTTGTAGCTTATAAAATTTCCTTTAATTTGATTCTTATAAGACGGAAATCGACTCAGATAGGTCTTCTTTATGGAGCAGCCCTTTTCGTTGTTTTCAAACCTGCTTTTTTGTTTTTTTTGTTTTTTGCCTGCTGTTTTTACGATTTACATAAATGTACTGTAAAATTAAATTCAGCAACCTCTGTACGTACCCCACATCATCGTGTTTGGATTAAAATTAAAAACAGCATCTAAATCGAACTTAGAGAGCATTCCCAGTTCATGCTTAAATGCTAATGGTTTTCAGAGTCTAGATCCTGTTAGGAAGACGTGCCTCACTAGAGTATAACACTGAAACCAAGCAAATCTTTCAACTTCCAGCCGCAAATGGCAAACAACCAGATCTACTGATCTACCAAAACTACTGTTAAGCAGCTTTCATTTAAATTTGAGAAGATTTGATGTGGTGAGACCCATATGGGTCTTCTGTTTAAAATGAAACTAGTGCTTCCATCCGATGTTTGCCAATTTCTTCGTTCTCATCTGTACCTGCTGGACGTTATACCAGCAAAACTCGAACGACGAGTCGAGCGAGCTTGGTAAATTAAATGCACACTAAGTGCTAGTACGAGTGCGTTATTTAGTGCACTTTAGTTAGAATAGAAAAGCTTTAAAAATTAAGTATTAAACATTCGAGAAGTAGCTAGTTACTTATTTGTTTTTCCATTTTATTTTATCTTCATCCATTGTTGATAGTACAGGTAGTTCCAGTTTACAATTTTTGGAAATAAAACCATCATTTCGCCGATTAGTCGGATTGTATATTTATTTAAACCATCTTTATGCGCGTTATTAGTTTTCAGCATGAGTTTAAAAAAAGTGCCATTACGATTAGTTGTTGTGGAAAAAAGCTTTTGAAGTTTTAAATAACTTATCAAGACCGTTTTATAACGACAACATAAAAATACGCTCTTTTACGTGTACTAAAAGATGTATTTATTTTGTAGCTACAAATCAGCAAGAAAAAACTTTTTTTTTTCTCTAGATAAAACAATAAATTTCAATTAATTTTGAGTATTAATCTAATAAAAGGCACGTACACGTATGAGGCAGCAAATTTTATTTTTTGGAAGTTTGGACTAAGTTACGTGAGTGTAATAAATGAACGCCTCGAGCTCTTGGCAGTAAACCTACTTAAAGTTAAAGGTTTGTCGTTTTAATTCTTCACTTTGTTGGTAATTATTTGGTAAACGTTTGTAATTATACACAAATAATAATCTACAAAACATTTCCAAATGTCATATTCAGCTTTTCTTTGTTCTAGTTGCTCGCTTCTTCTTCTACTCCATTTTTTACACAAAACGAAATACAACTTTACTTTATTACAATTTATAAGCAGTGTTGTTTAGGATACACTTTATGTTTAACTTACTAATTAATTCGAGCTAAACTAATTTAATGGCCGTTGTTTGATATTATCCCGTATTTATCAAAATAATTAAATTTCCAAAGACTTCAAAGAGGACCTATTAGATACATTTGAAAATATTATGTCTCTACTTGTCATAAATTACGAAACACAGTAAGTTACTATACAGGAGTGTACGAGTATTTCCCTATTTTGGGAACTAGATTTGGCTGTGGCGTCTTGAAGTCGTCAGTCGTCAAGGATGGTTGCTTCAAAAGGCTCTCAAGTTCTCGAGAAAGCAAATAACTCTTCCTTGCGTTAACTATAGAGTTAGTAGGGAGCCACGAAGTCTTCGATATGAGAATGCGGTAGTCCATTAGGTCTCATGAACTGAAGCGTAATCCAACAGAAAAATCTCGTGTTTAATAGAAGATCTGAAAACTACTGTTAAATGAAACCTCTGGTGCTTAAGTTAGGAATGGACTGGGTAGCCAATTTCTAAGCCAAAAACCAATTTCAGAGGTCATTTGCAGTATTTGCTTGTGGGTTTAATACGATCCATACTATCTACCCTTCTTTGCTAAATATCACACTAATGGGTCCTCTCTAGATGATTCTTTGCCTCAATACTGACGTATTATCAGTGACTTAGGCTAACGCTAGAACGTTACCTTTAAACTTGATCCTATAGTTAGTAGGGAGCTACGAGGTCTTCGATATCAATATGCGGTAGTCTATTGGGTCTCATGAACTGTAGCATAATCCAGCAGAAAAATCTCGTGTTAAATAGAAGATCTGAGAACTACTGCTAATTAAAACTCCGTTGCTTGAGTAGGGGATGGGCTGAGTAGCCAATTTCTGGATCAAATATCAATTTTAGTGGTCATTTACAGTATTTGCTAATAGTGAGCTTATTACGATCTATACTATCTACCCTTTTTTACTAAATCATACTACTGGGGCCTCCTTTGCCTCAATACTGACGTATTGAACTGTATCGTAATCCAGCAGAAAAATCTTGTGTTTAATAGAAGATCTGAGAAACTCTGAAATTTGCTTGTGGGTCTAATACGGTCTATACTATCAAACCTTCTTTACTAAATATTACATGGACCCTAGCTGGCAAATATTCTACTAATGAGCCCTCTCTAGACGACCATTTGCCCCAATACTGATGTTTTAGTAATCCACGCTAATTAGATAAATAATAATGAACCATATATTCAAAAATTACTCCAATAGCCTTTAGAAGAGTCAATTTTTTGTAATTATTGCAAATTTGTTCTTATCCAGATGGTTTATTTTAGTATCAACTGGGCCTCCATTGGACGTCCATAAAACGTCGAATTGATGCTCATAAATATGGCAAACGCAGAAAAGACCATTTTTTAATTTCGCACGAGACAGTCGTTTTGGCATTTAAATTATCTCCAACCTCATTCTGTGCTTTTGGTTTTGGCTTACTGCTAACTTATACTGGACAAGTCCCAGATTGTTCCCATAACTCAATCACAACACTTCAATTATCCAGAATGACATACTCTTACTACTCTGTGACTTTGCCTAAAGTTCTCGATTTTGGTTTTGTCTCTTACAACAGCCAATTGTAAAACGAGCGGTTAAGCGGAGTTTGGCAATGCGTAGGAGAGAAAAAACAAGAAGAGGAGAAGAATATAGTTAGTGAGGTAACCTATGTGATTTCTAGGGCAGGCGAAGTAAGCTCTTGGGCATACTCCCAAAAGTGGATTGTTTTGTTTAGGAATTTTTCTAAAACTGCCGACATCTCATGGGGGTTTCATTGCTTAGATTCTTTAAGTAGCAGGTGGTCTCGACACTTAGAGTTAAAGTCGATGAAACTGACTCACCAGCTTATGGTGGGTAAGTCCATGGGTCTACAGCCTTACTCTGAACCAGAGATTTGTGGTTAAATTACTTTTTGTAACTTGAAGGTCTTGTATAGACTTAGCATTGAGGTGAAGTCACTTGGGACATTTCTGAAACTTACGCCAGACGGCACAAGATCCAAATGTCGAGTTCAATCGTTTGGGAATACGTCATTTTGTAAAAATCTAAGAAGGAAACCCATTAAAACTAAATCACTCGCGTAACTTTATTATTGCAACATCCTGTATTTACTCGTATCTGTAAATTACCACACAATTTAATTTAGTTAGTTCCTTTCTAACTATCTATTCACCCTTCTAATATAAAGGGTAATTTTGTTAACACCTCGCGTTGTATAGTAAATAGATTATTCTTTGTTCTTCCACCTTTAACATTCGAATCATCCAGCTTAACTTAATTAACAATGAAAAGTTTAGTTGGCCATTAATATTATAAGTTTCGATACCTATAATACAACAGTTTCTGAATAAAATTTTTTCATGAGTTTCCAAAGTATGTATTATATTAAAATCGATTTACGAGAGAGACGAAGTTAACACAAAACGCTTTCTTGTGTTACAAGAAGGTTCGACTAAAATTATTGTAGTATGTGAGCCAAGAGAGAATAATATTGTATGATAAAGTTTTTTTTTCGCGCGATTTAAACGTGTATAGAGCGCTCTTTTGCTCCCTTAAAAGAAGGAGTAGAACGATACTTCTTTTCTCAAAGGAGTAGTGTTTCCATGGTGACAGCAATCAACAAAACGGGACGAGACTTATTTTTATTCGAAAGCGAAATTGAAAACTGCAATAGGAAATGTTTAGTTTAGCCAAAGTTGGTATCCTGTATCGTGTAGCTGTGGAGCTGCCCATCTTAGACAAAGAATATGGTATCCAATAGTAATTATTGTCGGATTGGAAGTTGACGGTTTGTTTTTCGTCTCCATCACCGTCTTTATTACGAAACGACAAGGAATAAAAGTCCCCTGGATAACTAGATCTCATATCAGCCGCTATTAAATGAATGCGCACTTATAATGAAGTCACCGGGCACACGAAGAGCCAACAACTCAAATTTATTTAGATATTTACAAACAAGTGGAGGTTTCCAACTGTTTGTTTTTGCATTAGAGGTGTTGATTTGACAATTCTACCACGTGCGTCATCTTACGCCTGTTTAGTGAAAGCCTCTTCAGCAACAGGCTCCTCACGTCCAGAGGAGCCCTTTTCGATTAAAAAACTGTTTTCTTACTGCTTGCGTCGTAGTGTGAGCGCGTTCTTTTTATACTTCCACTAAGTAAATAAGCTGAGAAATTATACCGAGGGAGTAAGTGCACTTAAAGCTCATCAATAAAATGTGTCGGTTAAGAAATGGAACTGGCGGCACTAAAACTTTTAAGTCACGTAACTCGTTACAGTTACAGTTTAAGTTTTTAGTCTGAAACAACTTGAACATGTGATTTTAACTATCTGCAATGAAACTAGAAAGTAAATGAACGGTTCTTTAGCAGGCTCTTTGGTGGCGATGGAGGTTCTTTATCCTTTAAAGGAGGCGTATCTCGATGTTCTAGGTAGTTAACTCGAGATAAGTTACGTACCTAGTAAATAAATCTTTTAAACCGCCCCATGTTGTGACTCTTAATAGGCGGTAAAATATAAAATGGCAAGTGAAAAACGCGAATTATTCCCGTTTCTAATTAATTTATTCGACGTTAAAATTTTTTATTTATCTTCCACATTTTACGGTAATTTAGCGGGGAAATGCATACCTTAAAACATGCATTATACACATTTCTCTTTTGTTTATAGAAAAACTGCAATGTAGTAAGTTTACATAATTTTAAAATTTATAAGCAGGTTTTTAGCGTGGCGTGAACAGACGGTGGCGTAGCGTGCGTGCTTCACGCGTCCAAACTAAACATGCAATTTCTATACCAAACTGAACTAAACCGCTTGGAGTGATCGACCAAAATTACGTCTTTACAAACAAGCATTATTATTATAATAATTATTAGTTATTCGTCATTACATGTCACAAATTTTTAGATTAACACATCATAATACAAACAAATTATAGTCGACGCTCGCCACAAAAGCGCGTAATAAATACCGTGGCCTTAATAAACTACTTTTTAAACAGCGCACGATGGTTCGGTAAAAAACTAAGGCCGTCGTAATTATTTTAGGAAGTTATTATTACCGCTAAATGGGGCGAATTCAATTTTTCAACAATTACACGTAAATTTGTTAAATTTCCCGACCGTATAAGGTCGCGAGCCCACAGCGAAATCGATCAAATTTGGCCGATCGAAGATCGCCCAGCAGCTCATTATTTCATCCCCTTCAGGGTTTACACTATGCACAAGTGCCGTGCATGCTATTGCTAGTACGAACAAATTAGAAAAAGTTGCTTTCTTAAACGTCGCTTTGAAAGTCCCTATTAGAATCGTCTCACTGGTTTGTGACACCGAACAATGCTAATAGCTTTCGATTTTACCATGATTAATGTACGTTTAGCATGTTTTTTACTTATGTTTTGCATTTTACCACTTTTCTACTACGAAAATAAGCTTCAGGTAGAAAATTTATTCTGTCTGTAACACATATATATGGCGCAGTCGGTAGGATTTAAAATAAATTTAAATACACAATCTTTTTGCGACGTGCATCGATCTAAACTGCCTTTTGTAGCTGCCACTCTTATCTTTTTCTGTAACTGTTACTCATATTTATACGAGGTGGTTGAACAGATGAACAGCCTGTTGCGTTCTCATGTTATCAAACTAAGAGTAAACGAAAAATATTTTTATTTGTATCTATTTTTGTCATTTGGGAAATTGAAAAAGTTGCATTTGTACTGCGAACACAACACTATGCAAAATATACTCGTATTACAAGAGTGCACCCCGATTTTCCGATTGAAATGGAAAGCAATTTGACATTCCAATAACGATCTGCAACTTATTCTAATATTATCCTACTTGCTAGTGCAACTTTCATTAATTTTTTTAAAAGCTTTTTTTATACGTAGTACAAAGAAAGTAAATATTGACTCGAATTATTTTCAATTTGTAATAAAATGTGGAATAGACGTCTTTAGAATTTTCTTTTTACTCGAGACCATTTTTCAAATGTGTTTGTGCTTCAACAGCAACGGATATATCTTTTATTTACAGTTTCGTACACATTTCTGTTGTCGTTCAGTTATTTATTAAAGGTTCTTAATTTATTGTAGCGGTCGCCTATTTTTATATTATATTTAGTGCGAAATCTATACAATATTTTTTCTTTTTTACTTTCCCATTTACGCGAAAAGTAAAAAGGAAAGCAATGTTATCGACATAATGAAATCTCCTCGATAGTTCAAAATGTTTTGCAATAATAATTATTGATGATCGCAATTCCGTAAGTTTCTCGGTTTATCTGTCCGTCTGCCTATGTATTATGTACTTGTCTAATTTCCTCACTGCTCGTCTGCATAGGTGCGTGCCTAACTACTCATCTTCCTCTCTGTTTTATTTTTCAACAAAATTCTCGATTTCCTCTCTGATGGAAGATGCTTTTTAAGTCACACATAATCATGCTTTTCTGCATGGATGGGGGAGGGGAAGGAGAGGGGGGAAATGTCCAATAACTTACGCACTTTTTAATTAGTTCTTATCGAAATTTTCGTTTAGTTCGATGAATTTTTGCTTATCGATATTTTAGAGCCAGATCGTTTTCCAAATTCCCATTTTGGGCATGGCTGGCTTCATCGACATTTCGAAGTCTTGTGGGGGGCCAAGATCTGAAAGTTATTAGTGACTAGTTTGACAGATGAAGTAGAAATTTGAATTTCACCGCGATTGCTCAGAGCTATATAAATGGACGCAAAAATTTGATGCCTAGTGCCAAGCAATCAGGTCTTTATCGTGCTCAAACATTCGTGTAGGATACGGCCCTGACTCTCTATTGTGTCATTAACTTAAGTCTACGATCTGCGAAAAAATTTTAATTTATTTTGACCATTAAGGGTTAGGGCATAGTAGTGCACTGCGTAGTTTGTCTACTGGGCGTTTACGTCCCATATTAAATTCAACTACTCGATGAAGAACAGCCCCGCAGTCTTGTATGTACCAATTGCGCTTTATTCCTCTTGACACATGCATTTGAAAAATTTGATCTATTTTTAAAATACCTCACCTCGTTTCTTTTCAATTTTGTCAAGAGCAAATCCGTTTCTACGCACTACTAGTTCGGAATTTCTTCCTTAGTTTCAGTTCCTTGGACAACTCGTTTCACTTATGTAAGCTGATTGAGATTTTTCTCCATTTCTGGCCCGTTTTAATCGCATCTCGCTAACATTGGCATTTTGGGTCCCAAATGCTTTTATTATTGTCGTATTAAGTAGTTTGTTTCGACTTTTTAATATGCCAAATTACTGCACGAAGTGTTGCCTACGCCGCGAATAACTAAGGGGTACCGGATCGGAAGTCAAATAAAACAACGGTAAGATGCGTAAGTGCGCCATCTTGCGAACGACATATTTGAATGTTCATACCTTTGAACTTATGTAAATGGAAAAGTTGTGTTTCGGTGGAGCACCCACTTTATAAAAAATACAATTAAAAACTCCCCGAGTCGAGTTGATTAAATAAACTTTAATGAAAGCGTTTTAAGGCTTTTATTCTAGAAGAGAATAAAACAAAGTAAAGTACTCGACAATAGAATCGTTAATAAGTATTTAAATTGTACGGTTAAGTGTAATATTCTAAAAGTACTAATTTTAAGAGGCCCATCTCCTTCCTCTATTTTTTATGCAAGCAGGCATCCTTTTGTTTGAATATGTAAATTCTTAACGCCTTTTCCTTGTACACTTTGATAAATGAGGAAGATACAAAATATACAGACCCTTGAAAAATACATCGGTCGGTGGTCAAATAGAAGGTTAAATATATTCGGAAGAAGGTGTATTAATCAATGTGACAGTAACACATTTTCCAGTATTTTGTGAAATTATTAAAAAAAGTTTCTTTAATAAAGCGCCCGATTTGTAAATAAATTGTTAAGCAAATTTTCCCCAACTCGCGCTTTTAATAAAAACATTCGGAATTTAAATTAACGTAATTAATTGTTAACGTATACTTAGAGGGTTGTTTTTAAACTTAACTAGAAACGTTTAGAGGGAAAATGCCGAAAAATTATTCCACCTACAACTCGTAAGTTTCCAATTGTGAAAACTTGATTTACTCTATACGGAAAACTTTCAAATTAGTTCCAACACCGACCGCCATTTTAACGTAATAATATAAATGCGCAATTTGTTTAAAAAAATAATAAATGTTTTAATAATGCTGTCGTTTTTCGGCCGTCATTTATCATTGTTTACTCCGTTATATTTTTCTATTTCCGGCCTTTTATTTTGACACGTTCATGACATCCAGTCGTTTGTTTTTTTCAAGTCTTTATACCGTATACTGTCATAACGAAAAAGAAAACCTACCCGGTATGTTTTATTTATATTTTTGCTAGATTACCGGTCCCATCTTACGAAAAATATGTCACCACACACTGCAATATCTTAGGATGATGTACCTATGAGCCGTATTTTGAATGCGAAATGTTTACGATAGCCCATACATTTAACGGTCGTATATGGAATATACGTCATAAAAACGTATTTGCAAAGTTACAACATAATCTTTTTTTTTTATAAAAAATAAAAATAACCGTTTCGATGCAGAAGCGTTGCGTACATTTCGTCCTTTTTGCGCCTAACGACTGTTAAATTGTGTTAAATGGTAATCTACCTGAGCTTGGCGACAATGGACACTGCCAACAATATTATAATTAACGCGACTTTTTGCGGAATGCACCACCGTTTTAATTTTCTATTATGTAAAATTACTATCAGACTTGAAAACCAGAGCATTAAATCGATTCAGCAGATCTAATAGATTTGCACAGATTCGTAACAATTTTTTTTACAAGTTGAACTTGATAACTGCGGTAATCTTCATTTGGCACCCAACGTAGAGCTACAACATAGAGTCAGCGAGTTAAGTGAGGCCCCACAGAAAGAGCAGAAGAAGCAGTTCGCGGCAATTTTCCGTTATATGTTTACGATAAGAGAGAATCGTGAGATTTGATATCAAGTAGAGAGCGGTCAGAAACATCAAAGTGACAGCTCTGGAAACCTCTGAGTTGACTTGCCACCGGGGTTGCGTATTCTGGAGTAATAAGGCCAGAATGAACTGCTTTGAAGACGCTAACTATGACCGAGCTGATTGTAGACTAGAACGACCCCATTTAAGCCAACGATTGGGAGATACAAGAGCCACTAATTAGGTAAAGATAGCGGAATATGATGAGGTGACGACTTAGTAGCCTCTTTAAAACTTGAAGTTGCTCGGACATGGCCAGTTTTATGATTGATATAGTTTCCAATTTTGGCAAAAATGTCTTAACAAATTACTAATAAATCCCTATCTAATTTGAGATAATAATAAAGTCGGATTAGGAATTTCCTGAAAATATTGATATGTTTTCGCGAATTAAAACAAAATTGCGAAAAAATCCGTAATCAGTTTTAAATTAATCCTCTCGATAATTCTCGTTCGCTACAAAAGCGCTTTTTGTTTGTTTGTTTTTGTTTTAAAAACAAAAAATACATCACATCTTTATGTATTATATCAGCTCATTTCCGTATAAAAGTAACAAAGTTCTATCGTAAAATCATTTTAAATTGACTTTATGAAATCGCAGCTCTTCGCTACGATATCGGCTTTACTAAATGATTGGAACTGAGAAAATCGGCGGGCGCAAAGAGATTATAGTAACATAAATCATTTTCAAGTTTCGTCTTTTGTGGTTCAAGTTTTACAAAGTAAAATTTGTATCGAGACCGAATTCGTTTATTATGTTGTGTAAGATGGTGCTTCTAAGATATGTCTACGTTGTTAAATTGTTATGGATAATGATGGGATTAATAATGAGACCTCATATATTATACAGTGGGTACATAATGTGTAATTACTTTTAAGTATTCTATTTTATCTATCTTTCAAAGTTGCTTCTAATAGAATTTTCTTCAATTAGTAATCACTAATCCGATGAGGCTGTGTCTGGTCTTATCTAAACTAAAATATAATTCTGAGAAAAAGGTATTTCATTTTTATGCTTGTTTTTGAAAATTTATGTACTCGTAAATGCTGGAATCAATTCCACCAGTGTCGTGGTACGCTCCCGCCTACCTCTATCTTAAAATTATATTTATATAGCAGACTAGTAGTACTAAGCGACCAGGAGGTCGAGCAGGTCCAGCTCAAGATTTGTTTACGTTCCAATGTCTGGAGTTTTTCTCCAAAGTGTCTAGTTTTACATCGATAATATCGAACATGAGATTTGCTATGAAGCTTTCATCGGGTGGCCCAAAGCTGGAGAGACCATTAAAAAATCACTAGAACTGATGGATAAGGCAATCAAAGCCACCTTTCAATACAAAGACAATGAATGTTGTTCAATATGTATGGAAACTATAAGAAGATGAACACACCAAAACTACAAGAAAGGTATCTAGGTATCAAGGATGAATCAAAAGAAAAAGAAAATAAATTAAAGGCCTTAGAAAGGTTTTTGTTTTGAAAAAGGGTGCAAATTTTACAAAAACTTGCAAACTCAGATAAATCTAGAAGATACCTTCAGAACCGACATCTCTGTCTTCACTGATGAGTCTAATAATGGGTAAGAACCTGTGTATTTTTCAGAACTCGCTTACTGTTGGGTAAAGACTCTAAAAACTGTAAAGGAAGACACGTTTAAAAGCGTACAATAAATTGTAAAAAATTCTGAGGAGGTTTAAATGGACATGTATTACGTCTAACTAATTCATATTCCATACAGCAAAATTTAATGCATCGTATGTGAGCTAATAGGGACTACTGACGCAGTGGGAGAGACTAAATAATTTGATAAGTCATAAAATCCAAGCCCTACGCTAAGCTCGGATAGCTCTCGTAGTTGTTGAAAGTTTTATTTTTTTGTAGATTAGAACTGCCTGATCTGATCAGATCTGATGTAACGGTCTTCCGGACAACTACTACTGTAGCGTTTTAGTTTATTAATGGTTGTCCAATTAGAATGAGGCTTTGAACGAGAAAGTCAGAAGATAAAAGATGTATAAAGGTTGACTCAACGATTTAGAGAGACGCCTGTAGTGGAGATTTGTCCAAATAGAACGAAAGCAAGTACCTACTATAGGCACTTCCAGGCACTCAATCATGCGTTGTGATCGTCTGAAACTAGTGGAAGAACGAAGAATAGATCTGAGCAGCTTTCTTTGTTGAAAAACACTTGCTGATGGTCCTATAGCTCGTTCGTGTTCTCGGAACACGTGCAAGGAAAAGACTACTGTTCACAGCGGAGTGTTGGGTCGTTTGCGGGAATATTGAAATTTTTAAATGGAAATAAATTTGTTGCATTACATAGGTGATAAACGTCTAAATTTGGCATTGAATAAAAAACGAAAAAAACGCAAAAGAGCGAAACTAATAGTTGGGATTAATAGAAACAAAATAAGTTAAAAGATTTAAATTGAATCCAATACCATAATTGAGTTCCTGGACGAGCTGCTTTTGGTATAAAATATATACTTTACACAAAGCCCTATTGCTCGAACGAATTTAAATACGTAACGTATTGTGGTAATTTTGTATGCATTCGCAATTTTCTTTTTTGTGCATCTTAATACATTTGTGTAAAGATTTTGTAATTTGAACCATTTGAACTTATTACGGCTATACGTTTTGTGAGGCAAAAGATCACTTTTATCAGCCCTTATGTCAAATAACGCAATAGGTTTCCCTGGACCCTTATTTTTCTTTCTTCCGCATTATGTAATAACTTTATTTTATTCACATTTTTTTTTACTTTTATAATGTCTCAAGTTGCATATTTTTTGTGTATATCTTCCACAGGCCACAAAATATTAGACAATAAAATTCAATAGAGCGTTTTCAGGTTAAACACGCAAGTTTTAATGCTGAAAACTGAGATGGGTTTTATCAAAAAATAAAATAAATAAATAAAATAAAGTTGACACATGTGACATCTATGAGCAATATAAGTAATAGAATGGAATTCCTCGAGCATAGATTTAAAAGTCTGGAAAAATTGAAAATTTGATGTCTTGTTTTTCTTTCCCCTCCTTTTAATGTTATTAAAATGTCTCCTTCACGGCCAACCAAAATAATTTATGTGAAATTTTCATTTGTTTCGATTGAGTTCGTGTTTGAAAATGGGTAAAAAAAATTTTTTAACGAAAAACAGAGTAGCAGAAGATCAACGTTTTAATTTACGAGAAAATAATTGAAAAAAGCAATTCGCGTCCGTAAAAAGATTTGGCCAAGTGACAAATTAACTCAAGTGAAACAAAACAAAAGGCAGTTTTTTTAAATAATCAGAGCACAAACACGAGTAATCTTAAATCTATTTGTTCGAAGTTTTTTTAATTAACTCTCGAGTTTTCCACATTTCAACTTAAATGAGGTTTTAAAATGCTCCAAAAGAGGAAAATTGGTGTGAGTTCGGATTAATAAATGTGTGGGCACAAGCTCACAGAAGACTTGAAGCAGCTATTCTGTATATCACGGTGATTTAGTGTAATGATCCTCATCATTAGTATCAAAGCTGGCTTAGACTTTTTCGGTTTATTTAGACCAGTGGTTTTCAACCATTTAATTTTGTTGCAGACAAAGGGACTAATACCAGTCAGTCCGATCACAATGAGGCAACTTTCAGCAGTCTGCATAGATTCACACTATATCAGAGCTAAAGTCTCACACAATCATCTCCCTGGTACCAAGATATAGGGAGCTTTGATCTGCCTTTACTGCGTTAGGTCGTACTTGGTTATTAAACTGTCCCTTCTTCGGGAAAGCCTTCCATCTAGATTGTCCATATTTTCATTAATACATCCAGCTTCGCTTCTGTTAATTGTATTACCTTTTTATAGGCCCCTCATGAAGAATCTCTAGAACCAAGAGATTTATCTATCAAGTGCGGACAGTTATTTTTAGAAATTTTATCTACCAGCTGGGTTTTTATCCTGCCAATCTACTAGAGCTGTCGATAGTTGCGTCAGTGCTCCAAAATCATCACAACTAACTATTTCCCTACCCCAAAACTTAAAATTTGATCTGTAATACTTTTTATCAGGTTGATGTACCAAGTAAGATCATGTTGTGTTTAGGGCAGTCCATCAATTTGCTGGTAGATGGGAATCCTGGGCAAATCAGGATGTTGACTAAAGTTGTTACTAGTGGCTATATTTTTGGTAAGATAGTGCCAAAGAGTCTATTTTGGGTTCGTTTTACTCTATTTTAGACTCACGAGCATTTTCACTCAGTTTACACTCTATTGGTCGTTTGTTCCAAGGATTGCTTGTAACAACTCTATATCCAAACAAAATTAGGTGTACTCGCTCTTCGAGGCCTTTAAAACCTAGTAGGTTCATCATCTGGCATTAAAAAACGCTATTAGTCTTTGGCAGCACTTTTTTCGGGGTTTTTAGATGTGGACTTACTTCCACGTTAAGTCTTCTCGAGGTTTTCAGCTAAACTGCGCATGCGCACATCCACAGCCACTTCTGTCCACTTTCATGGCTCAAGCCTCAAGCTTGAGTACGTGTTCCTTTTAGCTTGCTAATGTCTCGACCCAACGCGCTGTTGCTCACGTATCGCTGTTGCTCCAAACAAAACGTCATGTTGCTTTTGTAATGAGCCACTTTTTGTGCCACACCCCTGTATTTGGAAATTATAGTTCAAACTACTAAACTACTTATTGCTATCTTTGTTGTTTTCAATTAATGGAATATAGTCGATGTTTGAAAAATTGAATAACTGACATTTTAATGATAGACATTGATGGTTTCATGATTTTTCCACATTAAAATACGTTATCGATCGATAATAGAATAGTAATTTTTTACAAGCGTTTTTGATTTTAATCCGAACTTTAATGTTAAGGTAAAAAATCTTTGTAATATACGTCTAGCTACTACTAAATTCTTGTTAATAAGAATCTGTAGTAACGTTACATGCGATACTTATTGATCATTCGGCCACAACGTATCCTTTAATATTTTTATATCGACAATATTCTCCATTATACCGCAGTATATTAGAAAGAAAATTACAACTAAATCTTGTTAAAACCTTTTATGTACACGAGTTGTGTATCGGAAAAGATCAAAATTAGGATTACATGCACGTTGTAATTTTAAATTATGAGTAACAACTAACAAGACATACGTATATTATACAATACAGAGTTTCTGTAATGCATTTTATTTAAAATTCAAACAACGAGATTACTTTTATAACTTATTTCGCATATTATTTTCTCCGAAGAAACTCGATTCGATTTTCTATAAGTTAAATTAATGTATTTCCATTCGGGGAAAAAAAGAGTCGCCTTAGTTAGTTGCGATGGTGGGCTGAGAGAGGCTGTAGAAAGGAGGCCATGAATGACATCTTTCGAAACTGGGGTTTTCGACCTTTCTGAAACCTCACACGATGTGCGAAGTTGTGTTCAGATACATTAAAGTTAAAATTGAACAATAAATAAAAATATTCCAGTTACTCTTAATGGGGTGGCTTTGTCGTAACGTGCGTCTTTTTTAGTATCTATAATAGCGCTGCCTTCTATAAAAGTAGAAAACGATATGTTTTTCCACAAATCAAGTCTCTTTTGCAATTTTTTAATTAGATACACGGGGTGAGGGAGACATTTACAACTTCTCCTCATAGTTGCTTTACTGCTGCTAAAATAAATGAATCGAAAGGAACCCAGATAAGATCCCCGTGGAGCTAAGTTCCAAGAAGAGCTAAGTCAAATCCTAGTAATTAAGAAGCTCCGACTGCTGTTGGCTGTTTACTAACAAAAATAACTTAAGATGGTGTCTACCAAAGACTAACCCAGGAATATTGGCACTTGAGTAGATTAAATTAGACCCTTAACTAAAATCAGAGCAAGTGCCGTTCGGAGACTTTCCTGGCTGTAGAAAATTATTGTCGACGAGCTCATCGATTAAACCTAATCCAGGAATGAGAGATGGTATGTAGTTGATAGGCAAACCAAACAACAATTATTATTGTTACGACCATTCTGTAAATAAATATCTCGTTCGTTATTTATTTGGCGCTAGAATTTTAATAATCCGTAAACCATTCACTCGATACACGCATGGTAATTAGAACGGAATGAGATTTGAAAGGATTATACATAAAGGGATAGTAATTGTCACGTCCGTTAAATCTTATTTCCATTAAACAAACATTAACAAAGAGCCAAACGATTCTATCAGATTTCACTGTATGAAAACAAATGTTGTGTGGCAGAGAAGTCTACTCTCTTTGGGAAAAATTGGAAATGGGGTAATTGTTTATTTGACGAACTAAACAATACCTATACCTATTAATAATTTTTTGAAATCGTCGAATCGGGTAATCGAGTCCTTGAACTGATGAGAACTGAATTTTAAATTTTGTTCTCAATTTTTTGTAAAGTTTCGGTAGGTCGTAAACCCTATACGACCTACAAAACATATAAGTTAAAAGTCAATTCTAATTACTGAACCAAAAAGTACTCGTGTTTAGTTGTAAAACTATTTATTTTTCCCCCTCCACTTTAAGTATTAACGATTCTATAGTACTTTTCAGGTGGAACAGTTACGAAAAGTTGGGTCTTACAATCAATTTCTCTAAAAATGTTTTTTTAGTCACATAATATGATAATAGAAACACTTTTTTAAATATTCGCTTGCATAGATAATAATTTTGCCGTCGGAGCGCTCAAAAATGAGAGCGTAAAGATGTCGCTCACTGTGCAGGATAAATTAAAAAGTTTAAATACGCGCCTGGTTTAAATCGCATTTTCTGGAAAAACCATTACTCGTACGGAAAAACTTATTAGAACATTTTTTACGTAGAAATAATCATAATTTACAATGGCGTTTGCAAATCTCTTCTACGTTCTATATTTTTTAAGAAATTGACCTAAAACATTTTTTGAAACCTTCAAGTCAGTGTTTTACCCGAAGACGGCCACTTTTAGTCCTAAACGAGAGTATTCTTCACTTAAAGTTTAAACCAAGGCTTTCTCAAGTTCAGGTCCTTGACAGCTGAGCTACTGCTACAACTGGGACTTTCGAGCTCTTAACCCTTTCTCCGAGCAGCTCTTGTTAATGTTGTTTCGTGTAACCTTTTTTTACTTACAAATACGCACTCTGTCTAAATTTTGCTTAGAAGTGGAAATTTACATTAATTACCATATAATTACAAGTTTTTAATTACTTCGTGGAGCGGTTCGAACTTAATGCTTACATTAGATTAGTAATTTGAGTATAAAAAATGTTTTTAAAGCACCATAGGTGCGTATTATAGTTATACAATCCAATATAACGTAGGGGTAACCATTACACTAACAAGAAGCAATAGCTAACAGTCAATAGAAAAAGGCGAAGTAAAATAAATCTCGCATAATAGACTATGTGCACGCGTATATTTCACTCCGAATGTTTTTGTTATGCAAATTGCGACTTTTGTACTTAAATTTTATTACCGAACTTCGTTACCTTATTACATTGTTTTAGGATAAACTCTAAAATTTTAACTTACAACTGTTTTACGTCAAAGCTTTTGTATTCTTCTTTATTCTTGAACTAACATAAATTAACTTAAGAGCAAGTATTCTTGAAATTAATTACAATAAAACAATAGAAACGAGACGATGAGGAAAAATTAGACGTTTCTTAATGTTAAATGTAGCGCCCATAAATTTTAACTATGTATTTTCATGCAAAATTCTTGCTTTGAGAAAAGCGCCTTCCTTCTTTTATAACACTCGCTTTGGGAGTTTACATCACCATTTACTTACGACGACTATTAACACATGAGGAAGTAATCAAAAATTGATAAGCTGAGCGAGAGATAGGCGCTCTAGACTGAAGAGGAAGAGCTTTTTCAGGACCAAAAGAGGACAAACATTGATTGGTTAGCTCTTTATGTAGCTAAACTAAAGAAGTGCATTGCAAAAACACAAAGTGTAGATGTGAGTGTTAGAGAATATCTTGACCTCTGAGTGAAGTCTAATACAAACGGTCAGACGGCCCCATTGTATTTCAATTTTACCTCCGTAACTTGGTCTTGTAGGGATAGTCCGTCTTTCCCGGAGCCTCGTTTGGGTCGTTAATAGAACCTGTGCGCATTTTTTTATTTTCCAAAGATGAGGGCGCCGTAAATGGGACATCATTCCAAAATCCAGCCATAATAAGTGTCCGATAGAATCTTACACCTTACTTTTAGAAGATGCAGGGGAGAGAATGAAGCTTTCCTGCCCATTTTGAGCAGATCCCCAGCTATTGCTGCACTAAGACAGACTATTCTGGGTTCTGCTGACCCTGAAGGAGGATATCAATTTGAGTACTTTCGGTCGGATCTACTGGAAGGTCCGACTGGCACTGGCACAAGTACAAGGAGCCTTTTTGAGAAACCTTTGGATGAAAAAAACCTTCATGAAGAGGGTCAATGCAAGATCGACAAGGCATTGAAAAATGCTAGGGAAGCATTCCGATATTAGCAATTACAATGAGAAAGAGAATAAATTTCGTTGCCTTGGAGATTAAGCAAATGGGAAAGTTTTGTGACGACGCATAACCCGCTGTAAGCAATAACTCGTTCGTGTAAACTTTTACTACTTTGTCTCGAGTGCAAAATACCTAAAAAAATTTTATTCGAGTAAATACTGCAGTAATTTGATATAAAAAATAATATTCTCGTAACGTCGTCTCCGTCTACCGTCGCTCTTAAAATTTCTTGATACATTTAAGAGTCTTGCGATGTAAACCTGGCATAATCAAGTATAAGTTAATTACCTTCAAAAGCGTTGCATCAAAAATATTAAAAACTTAACCTAAAGCGATAAAAAAAAATTTGATTACTCATTAAAAAGTTTATCTTAACGTGCAAGTTCTCCATAAAAAAATTTTTGTCTCAACTTTCGAGCTTTCGACTCTCGTAATATTTTTATAATCGCATTTTTCTCCAAATGCGCGTCTTGCACACTGCACATATTTTATTAAAATTCTTTGAAAAGTTACCCTTATCTTACGTACTCGCATGAGAATAATTTTTGGCGAGTTTTGTTACAAGTGTAATCAGGATAGTAGCCGGAGTGCTCTTGAGGGCAACTTTTACCGTGTATTGCTCTTTGAAGAACGTACGCGTTAAGGGAAGTTCTTTGAAAGAATTTTTCAATTTTCAAAGTGAGTACTGTTGTAACTTTGCTCTCGAAATACGTGCAAAAGCCGTGCATTCTTCTTAGGGCACATACATTGATAAAAAAAATTTTCTTTTAACTTTGCGAGAGCTCTCGTGTCGGTTAATGAGTTTAGTGCTTGTAAAGTTTATTTACGTGGGCGTTAACTCTTTAACGAAATGGAGACGAAAGAGAAGACGGAAAAACTCTTTGTTAGATTATTATCTAAAACTACTTTCAATAAGGAAATTGATCAAAAATCGCTCGAACATGAATACGTCTCGAGAGGAGTGCTCTCTTTAGACATTTCGGGAACGCTTCCTAAGTACACAAAATAAAAAGTAATGGATAGATAACTCTCGAATAGACTGTCAGAATTCACGTCAATTTTAAAGTAATTTTTTTTAATGCTCTCATTTTCAATTTTATTTTTATCCGACCTCTTGGAAGAAAATTAAAAGCTGCATATAAAATACGTTTTTTAACGAATATTTGATCTGAAAAAGATTTAACATTGAGCCCTGCCATCAACTGGATTTTTCCTAGGATATAAGGGTATGGAAGAAAAGTTATTGATTGAAATAATTTACTTTTCAATAAAAGTTGTGAGATACCTACGTTTCAATTTTAAGTTAAATCAGTAGGTAAATAACCACCATTTTCTCTTAGTCCTGATTAAAAAATATAATAAACTTAATTGGTCCTCAGAATATTTTATACGGTCTACACATTTCTAACCCAACCTGTGTCATTTTAAGACAAGCTTGAGGAACAACAAATGTTTTGACAAAGTCACAAGAGCCAGACTCACTTAGATAGTTGAGCTGACAGCTCTGTAGAACACATAAATGAAGCTCTGGCACTCGATTTCTTCTTGTTGAGTGCTTCAGCCACTTGATAGTGAGAGTTTCTCACAAAAATGAAAATCCCTACCTGGGTGGGAAGAAAAAACTCTCTTAAATGAGAAAAAATGGTAGTACAGAGAACAGAAAAGCATAAGAGCTTTGTTAGTCCTGAATTCTAACGTCGGACTGAAGACTGACCGATGGAGAGACCGGGGGATACCCGGAACGGCAATCCCAATCTATTGTAGCTGCCAGAATCACCGGTTCGGTCAATTTTCATACTCCCTGCGTCGATAGACGTTTAGTTTCGGATGCATAATATGAAAGTTTTTTCTTACTGTGATTTCTTAAATGTAGGCCGTATAACGGACATAACGACTAACTTTAATCAAAGTTTCATTCACTTAAAAATATCCACTTAGGCAAATGAGCTTAGCATCGGCTGCACGAAACTTTCATAATATTCGTAAAACACAAATCTCGAGTTAAGAACAAAAACTTGGTAAGTTTTGAGGTTGAGCGGTAGTTAACCATTTAAAACAGTTTTATGCAACTGGTGGTTAATGTTTAAAAAGTCATTTCAGTAGCAGTCGATACAGTTATTACTCTAATCTCCTCAGGTAGTCTCAATCTCAAGGATAGTAGAGGTAATCGTTTCTGCTCGAGGTGCAGCTTAAAGACCAATTGACGAGAATTTCTTCATTAGAATAGATGTGTTCTTGAGGCAATCAATGCTAATAATCCTTTAGAAACTAGTTGGAGCATTCGTAGGCCTCCTCGTTATAAATTCATGCTCTAATAATTGTTATTCGATCTTTCATCAACGCACAGCAAGTAACTAGACGTGTACAGTGTACACTGTACACTGTTAGTTAGTTATGAATGTTGTGATAACAAAAAAATCTGTTCGATTCGACAATGAAAACGATTTTCTAATTGAATATGCGCAGTTAACATGGTTATAACAAACAACACTATTAGATTAATTAACTACCTAGCAAATTTGATGAAGTAAAATTAAATTATGCATAACCTGCAAGCTCCGACACACTTTTGGTGTACGCGTTAAAATGAATTTTTAATTTGATGCAATTTCAACAGAACACATACAATTCATCGATATTAATACGTATCGACTTCAAATCGAAATGAATAAACGAAGTGTTATTTAATTATTAAACGACTGATATAGTAAGTACAAAAAAGTGTTCATTTAAATACCAAATTGGATATCGTTTTAAAAGCCGTTAATTCCAAGTGAATATTTTATGCATTTATTAGAAAAATTCTATCAACTCGGACCCTTTTTTGTTACTATCTCATCAAACTAGTTGGGTACGGCTCAAACCAAAACTATCACTGAACTATCACTTTCTAGCTTTTATAGTTTTGGCTGTGAAAATTATTAATGGATGGGCGGACAGCGGGCAGGCTTATGAGCTTCAATTTAATTTTTTGGGTCTATAGAGCGAGCTATACAATTGTTTTAAATTTTAGGTTTTCAGCTCTTATAGTTTGGGCCGAGAAAGTAGTTGTCTACGGATGGAGTCAGATCAATCGGCTTATGCACACAGGACGACCTGATACATCAAATTTGGAACTATTTTTGCAATGAGTCGGTCTGACTGTTGAGTAACTATCGCTTATCTAAGGACCATAAAATATCTTCAGTTGCTCCTATGAGATACGAACAGACGATGAACGCTGTTCTGACGACCTATTCACTTTTATAGAGGTCATAAATTCCTTTCAATCATTATTCGGCAGTATTTTTGTTCAAAAACAACCAAGAGACCAACTGGAGCATTTAGGTACCTATAACAGTTCTTTACAATTAACCTTTACACTTGCAGCGTAACTATAATAGAGGCTAAGCACTCTCAACTAAACTGGACTGCTCCCCCAACTGTCCTTTATGATACTTTCAGCTCTTCTTGTACGTTCTCCCTTACATGAGAACATGACCAGTGACTAACTGTAGCATTTTGGGTCTATTGACAGTCTCCCGGAGCAGTTGTGTCACAGGGTCGCATTATATTATCATTAGTCATCGCCTTTTACACTTGCGGTCTAACTAGAGAAGAGGCCAAGCAAACTGACAGCTCTCAACTGAACTGGACTGATACCACTAGTGTCTATAAGGAAAGTTTAATCTCTTTTGGACGCTCTTCTTTAAATAGTCAGGGACTGACTGAAAACTTTCGGTTCATTGGCAGTCTCTCGGAGACTCTCGGGTCGCATTATATCATTACTCATTACTCTTTACACTTATGGTCTAACTTGAGAAGAGGCTAAAGAAACTGGCAGCTTTCAACTAAACTGGGCTGATACCACTAGTCTCTTTAAGGAACGTTTAGTCTCTTTCGTACGCTCTTTTTTAAATAGTCAGGGACTGACTGAAGCCTTTTGGTTTCTTTAACAGTCCCTCGAAGCAGTTGTGTCACAAGGTGACATAATACCATCACCCTTTACACTTGTGGTCTAACTCGAGAAGAGGCTAAGAAAACTGATAGCTCTCAACTGAACTGGGCTGATACCACTAGTCTCTTTAAGGAACTTTAAAGTCTCTTTCGTACGCCTTCCCTTAAATAGTCAGCAGCTGACTGAGACCGTTCGGTCTCTTTGACAGTCCTTTGGTACAGTTGTGGCTTATTTATGCGTAACTTGCGGCATTACTTTAATTGGACTGGCACCTAGGTAGTCTCAACTTAACCGGGCTATTGTCATACCACTCCCTTAAGGACTTTCTGTTTCTTTTGTACGTCCTCTCTTAAATGGCCGGTCGAATTGTTCTTTAATTGCCCCACACTTTCGATCTCCCTACTTTAAAGTCGCCGATGGCTCTGAAACACTTCCATCTAGCTTCTAAAGAGGAGTAAAAGAGGCACTATTGAATACTAGGCGATTAGTGATTAGATAGAAATCACTGATTCCGCTACTGAAACAGATTTTAATAAATTTTGTGAGATCGTAGCTGAGTAATTGATTGGATTGGCGACTCCTGGAAAAGCACCTGGGGCGACTCGACTACACAAATGTCTTTCATTTGCGTTTATTTTGCACTCTTTTTGCTATGCCAATTTAGACTCTCTTGGGTACTAGGCCATCTTTTAAAGAAGAAAAAAGATAAACTCTATCCTGAGAGGAGAGGCTTTTACTTTCGCTTTCATTTTGTCTAATTGGTGGTGGTATGGTTGGTTTTTAATAATTCTCGGTAGATGAGTGTTAGTCTACAATTTTAGTTTCTCCAAGAATATGCACTTTGGCATGGGCTCGTATGGTTTCTCCAGATCCAGATCAAAATTAAATATTCTCGCCCATTGCAAATCTGTTTGTCTCTAAAAGAAACCGCATCTACCTAAGTATCGAAAGACAAGCCACATTCAATCCCATCGGCTTTTCACCAGTGTCTGGTTTAGATTTTTTACACAAAGGGCACCGAAAAGCTGAATTAAACGCGGTTCCTGTGACGAAACATCGTCGCTTTTTTTCGTTTATCCGTTCCACGCTAAGTAAAGTTTTAATAAATTATAATTTGAACCTGTAAAGCATGGAGTATTATACTTAACTCAATTATAACATCAGTGTTAATTTCGGTGAGAAACTTTGCAAATTTAAATTATAATTACTATAGTCTATTCGCGGTTAGGTACTCTATAGCGTGGTTTACTTTAAACACTTTTGTTACTCGTTACCATAGCGTAACAACAACTTCACTAAGAATAATCTTCCGACTCATCATTCAAGAATTAGTTAGGAATTTAATTTCCTATTTCGTCCTCTGTATCGAATATTAGGTAATTCGTACGAAACGGGGATGAATTATGAAAAATCTTTTGTAATAAAAATACAACGAAATAAGTCAAGCAAGTTGATTCGATTTAATACTTGGATATATTCTCTTTGCTGGCATGAAACCCCAATAGCCAGAAGCTTACCAAAATTGGTCGTCTCGTTTAGAATGGAATTCGTAAAATATCCACTAAACATAAAAGCGCTTATGTGGTAATTTAAGGCCGAGGGGTTGGCCCGATAGATAAAAAATTTCTTTTTTATATTACTATACGAAAAGATTTTCTTGCATTACGCATTTTTTTCTTAATGAGTCAGTTTGGAGGATTACGCGAAGTTAAATTAAATCAAATCTGGTCTCCAAGTAGCATTAAAGTACCTACAACATTAAATTGAGTAGAGTATTGAAACGTCAATTTAAGGATTTGGTATTTACTTTCAAGATTGGGATAACATGAGATGCATCCAAGAGCTCACGAATTTTCCTTTGCCGTACGAAATTTAGGATAAGATAAGTGTAACACTGTTCAAAGTGGGTTTTGTTTTATTTGTACGGCCATTCAGTTTTTGTTAAACAATTTTTTGGGGTACCCCCTTTACGCAAATTTAATTCCTTTTACAACGTCTTTGTTTGCTGTCAATTTGAATCAATTTTGGTTTTGTTATTTTCAGATACATTAGGCCGCCGAAGAGTGGCGAAGCAGCGACAGCCTCTCAGCATCCAGAGCTTTTCAAAAAGACAGCCAAGGTGAGTCTAACCAAGTGGGAATTTTATGTTTTTTTAAGTTTCAAATTTTTACACTTTTCAACACCGGAAGTGCTATGGTGAGGGCTCTATTTCATATAAACTAAGTTTAGTTGCAGGGTTCAATAAGGCCACATTGAAGTGTACCTTGCTTAAATATACCAAAGCTTTTTGTGGTCGGACTGAGCGCAAGAAAATTTTGAAAAAAATGTATTTCTGATAATTTTTTAATTTGTACACTTTTCTTAATGCTGAAAGTGCTGTAGTTGGGGCACTAGTTGTTAACAAGAACTAATTTTAGTTATACAGGTTTTATTAATTGAACATATTGGAGTACAATGGTCAAAGCAGTTATTTTTAATAATTCTTGGTTTTAGAAAATTTGAAAATTTTGCGGTATTTAAGGTGCTGTAGTTAGAGCAAAATTGGCCTACAGAGGCTACAATAATTAATTAATTAAAATTAGAATTCTCTTTTGTAATTTTGACGTATTCGAGAATATTTATTTGATATAAATATTTTTTGTTTCATAAAATAGTAAAGGTGTTTGACTTCGATTCTTTGATAAGAATTTTTGCAGGTGCAGGCCGAGCAAATGTGATCGGGTGATCACATTTTGAAATGTTATACAAAATACCACTTATTGAATCGTATTCATAATATATTTTAGTCTATCGTTGAACTCGGTTTGGTTAAGTGCGTGCTCGCGTTTGGAATTATCCTGTGCCGTTTTGAGACATTCTTCAAGAAGTTTTAAGTTAAATTTTTGCAACTTCGAACAGGTTAGTTTTTCTTTACAAAATTTTAAGGGCTACATACTTGTTTTTTACTACCAGTTAATTATACTTTATATACGCAATAAGGCCGCGATAGAAAGATGTCAAAAGGTGTACGGAACCAAAATGTTGAGTCACATTATGACATAATCTTTTTTCGACATTGAGGTCATACTTGACTATGACCTTAATAGATTGATGGTTTATGATGCTTTTTAAATATAATAGGGTGTTATTTTTTTATAATACTACGAGTGGATTAAAAGGGCGGCCAATATAACGATTGTCGCACTTTGTAGTCTTCTTATTATAACTTCGCTTATAATAATTTTATTATGAAAATCTAAAAACTTTAAAAAATACTTACGATTAAACCAGAAATTAGCCAAGCAAACGCAGTTAATAAAAACCCCCTGTATATTTATTTAATGATACTGTCTAATGATACCAAACATGCTAAACTTTATAACCTTGGATGGTTTCACCGGAAATTAGATCAGCTTTCCTATTTCAAATAGAAACACCCCGTATAGTTTTAGAGTTTTGAAATCGGGGAGAGCTCTTGGGCATGCTATTGTTACAACCTAACAAAATTTGAGTTTGAGAGTTGAGATAAATTTTCCACGTCGACACATTTGCTTCAGTTGTAATCTTAATCTTTTGATAATGTTTATTTGCGTGTCAAAAGTACAAGTCAAACAAATTTTTTTCTATCCGAAAACCGATGTTATTCTTTCCTTTAACACTGATGAAAGTAGTAACAAACCCCAGATCTAGTGACAGCGTTTATCTGTCACTTGAGTGCTTCCGCTTTTTTACATAAATTTCTATCGGTGTGTTTCCCGTGGTACGCTTTGAAATTGGAAGGCGAATTTAGATTCGTATTATGTTTATTTCGTATAAAAAAGTTTAAAGAACACCCGCGTCTACTTGTCGTTATTATTAATAATTTTCAACAATAATTTGCGAGTCGCTACGGCAACTTTTATCATCAAATTGGTTATTAAATTTGAAGTACGTGTGAAGATTTTAATTTAATTAAATTGTAAAAGTTTCGACTTCATTTTTATGCAAAAAGGTAGGAAAGAGAAAAGGTGGGAGTATTGATTAAAGTGCTTTCTCAAGTGTAGATGGTGGTGGCGATCTTGGTTTTGGTGATGGAATGGAAAGACGTTTCTATTGCATACTGATGAGTCTTGTTTTGTGGGGGTTCTCTCGCGAAATTGTCTCACATCTTTATGCAAGAGAAGTCGTTAACGATAAAGGAATACTTGTAATGGTTTTAAAGTGCAAAAGTCGCCCAATTATTAATTTTAGCGAAAAATTATTGAAAGTTTCTCCTGATCAAACGTCGATTTTTATGTTTTATCAATTATAGTTAAGAAATAACGAAGTAGTTTGTGCCCTTTATGACAACGACTTTTTATAAATTTTTGCTGAAACTAATAACAACGAAACTACAACGCTTCTGCTCTACCCATTACCATTTGACGTCGATGAGTAGCTCTGTCAATGCGGAAATTTTTAATTAAAAAAAACAGTTGAAGTAAACAAAAAATTGTTTATATAAAAGTTATAAGTAGGACCTTTTTCAATCTTTTTTATTTAAAAAGTTTTTTTAAATTTTGTCAAATAAGCGAGTTCTGGAATTTTTAACTGAAGAGTGTCTCCACTTTACACACTTGTAGTAACTCGCTTTTAGTGACTCGCCATGTATATATTTTCTTTCAACCCCCACTACCAAATTTTGTAATTTTTCCCGTATTTTTATTTATGTGGGCCTGTAGGTATAATATAAAAAAAATACCCGGCTATGTTATAGATACCTCATTTGCTCATCACTTGCGTGACTTCATTTTTCAAGATGTTCATTGGGCTTGCTTGTACCTAAACCTCTTCAGTTTTCTACAAACTGTACTATCTGAATGTGATTCGACGATGCTTAAAATTACCAATAAAGAAACGCCCTATTTAAAACGTGTCGTAAAAACAATTAATAAGACGCATTTGAAAAGAAATGTTAGAGCAGAAAATATTTCAATTTAATGGAACAATAGAGCGCGATGTAAAGTCGAATTGTTTTCTCTGGTAGTCGATAGTTGCTCGAGATGCCAATTACCCGTTTCTTGAAATAGAAATCTGAATACAGTATCTTTCAAATTGACACTTTTTGAATTCAATTTTCCCACTTCGTTATTTCTTTATCAGTTCAAGTGTCTCAACAGACCGTCGCACATTGATATGCAGAGCATTCGATATTCTTACTAGTCGTTACCTTTTATGCAATTCTTTTACGTAAAGACTTAAAAAAAGTTTAAATGTCAAAGAAATACATCTTTGAAGTGAGATCCGATATCTAATGTATACTCGTAACGTTTGTAATGGTTCAATTTATTGTATTAACTTTGTTTTGTTGCAGCGTTTCGTATACTCGAAAACTCATTTTATCGTTTTGCCTCGTCTTTTCGCGCTACAATTTGTCGTCTGTAATTCGATATTTTCTTATACGACGCTTATTTTAAAAAGTAAAAAACACGAATACCTAATCATTAAATAATAAGCCACAACTTGCGATGTACAGGGTGATATTTTTTACTAGATGTTGTCGTAGAACAACTTTCCCATTATCGGCGTTTCTGAAAAAAGTACAAAAATGGTAGTTTTTAGTGAAACTGATGGTACCTAACCTACGTGGGCCACCCTGTAAACCTCATCCGCTCAAATTTTGATTAATAATCGTTCGATGGTGTTTGTTTAACATCCGTCATTTGAAATTTGATAAAAGGCTTTTATAGATACCAATTGACGCGGGTTGTAAAATTTAAAAAAAAATCGGCAGGGGTTTAAATCTAAAATGCCAACAACCCTTTTCATTATGATTGGGTATTTAAATTGTTTTTAAAGAATTTATTTTTAACAGTCGAGTGTAAATTGAGAAAATAGTATTTTCCCGTTTCGATTAATTTGCATTATTTATAGATTTTAAGCTTTAAACAAGAGCATCCTCATTTATTGCTCCAAATGATATTTATAAGCGGTAAAGTTTTACTTAACTCGATGAAATTTATTTAATTGTCTGATTTATTGTTTCTTTACTACATTTCCTGTCTATATACATGCAACAATTGCTTAATTAACATAATGGTGAAGACCAATGTAAGAGTTTACTGCCATTACTGATGTGCTAATGAAGACTAATAGGTTTTGGATTTGACGTTTTTTGGAGGCAAGTCCAATGAAATTGGCTTTCGTAGCTGATTCTTATTGTTTCGGTTTATAAACTTTGTACCCTATTGATAATGCCTTCTTCTTCAATTATTTTAATGCCGAATTAACCCACTTGCACCAACAAGAAATCCAAAAACGTAAAAGTGAGCACTATGGGAGCCGACAAAAATCAAAATACCATCATCAAAGTTGTCTAAATGCTCATCTAAGAACCTGTAAATGCTAGAATCGTAATATTGAGGCGCAGGGCTTCAAATTTAGCCTCGTGAAACTCCTATTTCAAGGCCATCGACTAAATCCAAACTGGCGTTTTGTTCCGAATTTTGGCTAAAATTACTCACGCGTCGACGCTGCATACGAAACTCAAAAGCAAGTGGATCCACTGCTTGCAAGCGTCCACCCAAGTTTGTTAAATTTACCAGAGTTGGATTAGTGCACATCTCCTCCGCTCAAAAAGATGTTGCAGTCAATTCACCAGCTTCTTCTCTTCCCATTTTGTCTAAGAGCCCACTGGCAAGACTGGATAGCCGAGTACAAGTACTTCCGTTTCTAACTAAGGAGTCATTTAGTCATTTAGTCAAGTAGTCATTTACACTAATTTTGTTGGCTGGCGACTGTTTTGGAAGACTGTACCATCTTCAGAGCGGATTTTTAACTATTCAATACTCTCCTTCCGGCAAGGCTTGCGCATCGCTTAACGGGTAAACCCCAGGATGTCGAATTTTACCGCCCAGATCGGTGGCGGGCACTTTGAACGATATAATTTGGAAAAATCTCTAGAGAGGGTTTTAAAATAACTAATTAAAACGGCTCGGGCGAGTCGTCACAACATTTAGAGTTAGTTAACCGCGTCTCCACACTTTGAGCGAAGCCTTCACTCTCAAACGTAGAAGGAGAAAAATCTCTAATAGTTCCTCAATTTTTGTCGTAAATTAAATTTTTAGTTCCGACGCAATTTTCATGAAAAATTGTTATTATGTTCCGATAGGGAGCAAATTGCCACACCAGCCTCGGTTGTTAAATTATCAATTGTAAGTACCTTAAAAGCGGGTCGTGTTAAGGGCGCAGAAATAATAAAAATTAAATTAAGTCGTGATTGAGAAAAATTATTCCCATTCTTGTAAAATTAATTTTCTTCTTTATGGTTTTTTGGGGTCCGCCTCGACTTTACAATTTGTCTTCCCGATGAATTATTCATTTAATATAAAGCACCTCACACAACATCGTAAATGAGTTTAAATGCATTTCCCTTACAGGAAACCACACACAAGCGGCGTTTTTTTTTCTCTAGTAACTCTCGTAACTTTTCTTAAAGCGCGCGCTCAAACTTTTGACGTTCTCTCGTGCTTTAATTAGAAAAATTATTATTTTTTTTTTAAAAAAACGCTGTTTGTTGGTAGCTTTTTATTTTAAATAAGACGTCCGCAAGTTTAGAACCGCGCAGTGGCGCATATCAATGTTGGTAAGCGGCGCGACGCGCTCCGAGTTTTCCTTCATTTCCAATCGCAGTTCGGCGGCGTCAGTTATCCCATTCGTCACGATTTCGCTTCGCTGTTTTACCGGTGGTAAAATGACGCGGAAAAATAACACGTGCCCTCTAAAAGAAAATTTTAAAAACGTTTACTAATAAATTAATATTTGACGTTTAATTCGGGTTTAAAAACTTGAATTGAAATTTAATTTTTTTAGGAAAACTTTACCGCGAAATAAGAGTGAGGTTGAAAGTTAATTTTTAATGCGGAAGGGCTATTTCGGGTAAATGTTTAAAGAATTAAAAGAGTTGGAAGTAAATTTTGCAAAAGTAGAAATTTTCGTGCGCAATGTGTGTTTTTTAACTAAAAGTTTAAACGTTAACAAACTTATCCACTTATTTTACTTCTACAAGTATTAGACGATAGCACAGGAAAGTTTGTAAACAAACATTTTCTTAGCATGCAAGGACTAAATTAAAATAAAAGAAGAAGTTAAAAGGGAGCATTTGACTCAATAAAAGAAGTTTCGCAAAGTTGACTGGTCTTTTTTTGGTTTTTCTTCGGTTGGGAGGATATGTGAAGTGACCTTTTGGAAGAGCAATTTTTGAAACGATGTGCAACATTTACCGGTTTAGTGTTACTCTAATGCTGTTACTCACTGGTGAGTATTTTTTACCACAAAAATACTTTAATTTTCCACAATTTTCTCCCCTTTATAAAAATTTTGAATTTAAACTCGAGTTTTTTAGAGAGGTCTCTAATGTCGTAAGTTTTATTCGAGTTCAATTTGTAGTTTAATGGCATACAGAACGTTTTAACTTTTTCGGTGCAATTTTGATATAAATTGCGCAGGAAAACTTGTGGGAAAACTGTTTGGGAAAGTTCCGTTTTGTTCGAGATACTTTCAACTTCTTTTTTGGGAAACCACAAATATTTGTTTAAGTCGACGTTATTAAATTTTCCTAAATTGGATTTTTTACAACGCCAACAAGACTATTTTGTTTTTTATAAAAAAATATGTTTTCACTCGTGAAAAATTAGAAATTAATAATTTATGGAAGCCTAAATTTGATTTTAATTGTTGTTTACGTTCTCCACTATAAATCGGCCGAAGGGTAATGGTTTTGATCTATTATTAGTGTTATATGCGTCGAGAGGGTTAAATGAAAAAAAAATTGATCCGAAAAAGTCAAGTGTTGTGCCAACTTTTGAGTTGTAGTGCCTTAATAAAAAAAGGTTCAGTCAAATACGTGAAGGAAATCTTTAAATATTTAAGTTTCTCTTTAAGTCGAAAAAACTTAAATCGACAGCGTTAATGTTTTCTTTTTTTTGAGAAATGGAAACGACAATCCTATTTTGCCTGGGAAAAAATTTACCTTTCTTCTAGGAAAATTACAAAAAATTTTTTTAATAAAAACAGCCAATTTAAACGTAATTTGAAAAAAATTTTTACAAAAAGAATATCATGCGCATTTATATACAGCACGAGAAATGTATAATAATACACAAGAAAAAAAAAGAAACTTTAATAAGCTTTTCTTAACTTGAACAAAAGAAGGCATTAAAATGAGAAAGACGTTAGGAAACTCAAATAACAAATGTCTCGACAAAAACCTTTTGACAATTGAATTTTCTCCTCTTCCCAAGGAAAACTTAACAGTTGAGTGATACGAAAGTACTCGTTGTAATTTATATACACGTCCCGGTATTAAACCAACTTTTCCAAGTATTTACGGCGTTATTTAGCTTGACAAAATTTGAGTCTAAAGTATAATGAGTTGAAAAACCTACATTTTTTGTTTGAGCTTTCACCTCAGCTCAACTAACACTGCTGTCAATACAGACGAAAACGAAGTTTCAACAAAAATTGTAATTTTATTTATTTGGCCAAATTTCGATATAAAGTATCAAATAGGAACGCATTTACGTGCCCATCTAACGGCCGATGGAAATGATTTCAAATTTTATTGTAAAGTTAAAAGCGTCTCCCAAAAATATCCATTTTCTCGCATGAAATAAACGCTAAATGACACCCTCGAGAAACACTTTGAAGTTTATCCTCAAATTATAATTATCAAAAGAATAAATAACGTTTCGGAAGCCTCACAATTAAGAAGGGAACGCAATTCAAATTGAAAAAAGAAATTTTCCCCACTACCCTTGTAAAGGGTCCATCGAAAGGAGTGACGTTTTTAGGGTTTGTTTGGACAATTTCGACTCTCTTTACATAATCAAATAACTAGTCGTTATCATCCGCGCAAAATTAGATAATTCAATATTAAAACCGACCAATATAATACGAGTTACGTTCGTAATCAACATTTTACAATAAATAGTGTTATTAAAAGGAGCACGAGTGGGTAGCACAATAAAAATGAATTATTGATGCGATACGTACGATTACACAACGTTGTACTTTATTTCTTTAATTTACGGACGTCAACATTTAAATCTTTTTAATACGTCGTAATTGTGGCAAAAAGGGGACACGTTTACACGCTGCAATGAAGAGAGCTTTTCGCCAGTTTAAATTAGCATATCGTAATACAAACTTTTTTTTTTGGTAAAATTACACAAAGTTAAATTATTAGGACTTTTTATTTAAAACTTTTTAGCTCTACACCAACCGTTCATGAAATATTCAAGGTTGAAAGTCCACGAGGTTAATACCAGTTTTCGCGTAGGGAGCTTTTCCGACACCAGTTTAATTTGAAAAGTAGTTTAATAATGTGGAAGTGTGGAGAATGAATTTATCAACATTTTTTATTCAGTTCACTTTTATTTGTTCTACTAACTGTTTGGGAGAAATGATTGGCCAACTGAAAGTTGCGTATGGGGAGCTTTTCTAACTTGTGCTTGGCTTCAAAAATATTTCAAACAATTTGGTAACAAAAAAGTGCATAGCATTAATTAATTTAACATATTTTAGTCCAAATTTTCATAAGATATTCAGGGTTAACTCAAAAAGTTTAATTGAGTTTTAGTGCGATCCAAGCTTTTTCCTCCTCCAGTCTGTGCTTGAAGCAGTTTCGGGCATTTTGATAACATTAAATCGAAAATAATTAATTTGTTAGTATTTTTTATTCAAAACTTTTCTATTCATGCAAATAGTTCACGGGATATTGACGGTTAATAAATTCTCTCAGATGTGAATTGGTTTTAGTGTATGAACTTTCTCTATCCTGTTTTAACTTGAAACTGTTTTGGAGTATTTTTAGGGCACAAATTTAAAGAAAATTAATTTGTAAATAATTTTAATTGGAACTTTCGTGCCTAGACACACAGTTCACAAGATATTGACGGTTAATTCCCAAACAATAATTGAGTTTCACAGTGTGGGAAATTTCCCTCTACAGTTTCAACTTGAGGCTGGTTTGTGGATTTTGATAACACCAATTTGAAGAAAATTAATATATTAATAATTTTTGTTTAAAAGTTTTTTGCCTCAGGCAAATAGTTCATAAAATATTGACGATTAACTCCCAAACGATAATGGAGTTTTAGTGCGGGAGCTTTCCCCTTCCAGTTTCAACTTGAAACAGTTTTTGAGAATTTTTACGACACAAAACTAAAGCAAATTCTTTTTTCATTAATTTTTATTTTAAACTTTTCTGTCTCAGCCACATAGTTCACGAGATAGTTGACAATTAACTCCAAAACGATAGTTGAATTTTAGTGTGGGATTCCTCCCCTTCCAGTTTTAACTTGAATTTGTTTGGAGGATTTTGATAACGCCAATTTTAAGAAAATTACTTTCTTAATAATTTTTGTGTAAAAGTTTTTTGCCGCAGGCATATAGTTCACCAGATATTGACAAATAACTCCCAAACGATAACTTGAGTTTTAGTTGGGAGCTTTCCCCTTCCAGTTTCAACTTAAAACAGTTTTTGAGAATTTTTACGACACAAAACTAAAGCAAATTTCTTTTTCATTAATTTTTATTTTAAACTTTCCCTTCTCAGCCACATAGTTCACAAGATAATTGACGATTAACTCGAAAACGATAGTTGAATTTTAGTGTGGGATTCCTCCCCCTCCAGTTTTAACTTGAATTTGTTTTGAGGATTTTGATAACGCCAATTTTAAGAAAATTACTTTCTTAACAATTTTTGTTTAAAAGTTTTTTGCTTCAGGCAAATAGTTCACCAGATATTGACGATTAACTCTCAAACAATAATTGAGTTTTGGTATGGGAGCTTTCTCCTTCTAGTTTTAACTTGAAACAGTTTTTGAGCATTTTTACGACACAAAACTAAAGAAAATTTCTTTTTCATTAATTCTTATTTAAAACTTTTTTGCCTCAGGCACATAGTTCACGAGATAATTGACGACTAACTCCAAAACGATAGTTGAATTTTAGTGTGGGAGCTTTTCCTCTCCACTTCTAACTTGAAACTGTTTCGAGTATTTTTATAGCACACGATTTACAAAAATTGATTTAATAATAATTTTTACAACTTTTCTACCTGAAGCAAATAGTTCACCAGATTAATATTGACGGTTAACTAAGAATTTAATCGAAATTGTTCTCAAGTTACTACAACTTCTAGACGACTTTACTCTGTAGATGAATTCTAATCTTAAAAAGCGTAATTAGGAATCAATTAAGACACTTAATGTGGCATTTTTATAGTTTAATTTAAGTTGGTTTAATTGTTAGTAAAAGTTTTATCGACATTCTCCATAAGGGTAATACGAAGATACGGTTACCATAAAACGAAATTTATAGAGGTTCGACACATAGGCCAAGTTCTGTTTAACCTCCAAGAAGAAGGATGTTGTTGAAAGTACTTTTTAATTAACTTTATTTTATATTACCTTTAGTTTACTTAATGCAGCGCTTGTAAAAAGTTTTTTACGTCCGTAAGAAATCCAAACTCGAGAGGTAACGACCTTTTTCATTTTTCTTGGTGAGAACTTTGGTTTTTGTCGGAATTAGATTAAAAAATTTCTTTAAAAGACGTTGATTTAAAACTTCGTCTCGAGAAAACCCCTTTTTTTATAAAATAGATACTTGAATCGGGGCAAAAAATTGGTTTGCACTTTGAACCCCATTCATTTCGAATGCCTTGCATAAAGCGATTACCTTTTCTTTCGCAAAGGCCGATACTAACATTATTGTCAATATCGAACAAAAAGCTTCTCTTTAGTCTTGTTCGAGAGCTCTTTCGTTCGGAAAATATGTCCCGAAAGTATTAGGGGAAGTTTTGGTTCCTAATGTATGTAAAATTAAGTAATCTTTTGAGTTTTAATTAAATTTATGAAGGGTTATTTCGGCTAGCTCGGAACTTAGCTACCCATAGTAATATTACGTTTTGAAAACAAAAGGTCTACTATAAAACCCAATTTAGTAATGAAAACCCTTTCCGGTACATTAAAGTTGCCTTTCATAGTAGGAGCTATCGCTGGGGTAAACCCTATCTATTCATGCATTTTGGAACCGTTAACCCTGGTGTGTGTCCATTGATACTGTTTGTTGAATACTAAACAAACATGTTTACAGCAAAGTTGAGCATGTAAATATAAATTTCGTACGTCGATTCCCTTCTTGCGGTTACTCTCGTAATTAGAAATAAAATAATTTATATTAAAGGTATTGTTAAGACAGTCACGTAATATGGAAATTTTACTCCTCGTTATTCAATAATTTAATTCAATTTAACGTTTTCGTCAGAAGTTTGCCTATAATTTAAATTTATTAAATTAATTTTCATAATTCTCTACTTATTCAGACTAGATAATTGAAATTTATTTGATTGACAATGTCACGGAATACTAAACAGAACCGTAACATTTTAAGCCTAATTTAAACCATTTTATAACCTATTTTTGTATAATCGAATTCTCTCCTTTCTTTTCATTCAACGCGAGTACTCAAATATTATCTTTTCGCTAATTTAAATTCCAAAAATATACTTTTCGACCTTGTTAAATTTAAAGATAAAAAAACATTTTTAAACTTATCCCTTCTAGAAAGAGACGTCGAGGGAGAGAGCTTTTTATCGATTTCAACTTTAAAATTCGCCACAAGTTTAATTCGAAAACTAAAGGGACAAAAGTTATAAAGGGGTAGATGTCATACAAATTTTGTCGTGTGGTTTATAGTTTACTTTCTCTTTAAGCTTTTGGTGTAGTTTGTAGATGGTTCTTAGTGGTACTTAAAGTCGCGGAACATCCCTTTAAAACTCCCAGCAATTTGGTATACTTTATTGTTTTTGAAATGAGTTGATGTTTTAGCTCCAACATAAACCAAAAGTATTTTTATAAAAATTTAATTTAAAAATGTGTAGCTCGGGACTTGTCTCTTTTAAAATCCCCAAAAGATATATGAAATTTTATTTTAACGCGACCGTTTTTTTAAATAAAAATTTTAGTAGGTCAATATCAAGGTCGAATAGACGAGGGCCAACTGTACACCCTCGTGGCACCGTCTACTATGTGGGCTAAGTAAATAGGGCCAAACGGTGGTTTTGAGTATTCAAAAAGATCTGTATATTGATACTGACCTGTACTATACTTTTGTAGGTCGATGGAATAACTAAACTAATTAAAACTCAACTAACTGAAAACAAAGTTTTAAAAGTACCATAGATAATTATGATTGTAGAACACTTTTTGTTCATATTTTTGAATACTTGTTTTGTACTGGGTTGCTCACAGTGCTCCCTCTCTACGAAAGATTGGAGCTTTCCAGCTCCGAATTTCAAATAAAATAATTATAGTGTTTCTTTAACGTGAAATTACATAGAGCTAAACAACAATATTTTGTTTAGGCAAATTGCTCACGAGATAATAGATATATTTTCGGATACCTCTCAGATGCTATTTTAATTTTAAATCGGTGCGTATGAACCCCTTAGGACATTTTAGAAATATTTAAATATTTAAATAGAACATTGATTTATCGACACTTATTATTTAAAACTTTTTTGCCTCTCATCAGATATTGACGGTTAACTCCTAGATGCTCGTTTCGTGTTTTGATTAGAGACTTGTGACCCCCTCCAGGATTTTTACACATATTTTTGAACTTTTGCTTTAGCGGAATTTTAGAACGTTGATTTATCGACACTTTTTATCAAAAACTTTTTTGCCTTACATCAACTGTTCATGAGATATTGACGGTTAACTTGTAGATGATAGTTTCGTTTTGATTAGGGACTTGTGACTTGTGACCCTCTCCAGGATTTTTTAAACATATTTTTGAACTTTTGCTTTAGCGGAATTGTAGAACGTTGATTTATCGACACTTTTTATCTAAAACTTTTTTGCCTTACATCAACTGTTCATGAGATATTGACGGTTAACTCGTGGGATGATAGTTTCGTTTTGATTAGGAACTTGTGACTTGTGACCCTCTCCAGGATTTTTTAAACATATTTTTGAACTTTTGCTTTAGCGGAATTGTAGAACGTTGATTTATCGACACTTTTTATTAAAAACTTTTTTGCCTTACATCAACTGTTCATGAGATATTGACGGTTAACTCGTAGATGATAGTTTCGTTTTGATTAGGAACTTGTGACTTGTGACCCTCTCCAGGATTTTTTAAACATATTTTTGAACTTTTGCTTTAGCGGAATTGTAGAACATTGATTTATCGACACTTTTTATTTAAAAATTTTTGCCTTACATCAACTGCTCATGAGATATTGACGGTTAACTCGTAGATGATAGTTTCGTTTTGATTAGGAGCTTGTGATCCCCTCCAAGAGGAATTTCAGGATATTAAAAACTACCATTTTTAAACTTTTGCGTTAACAGAATTACAGAATATTGATTTACCGACACATTTTATTTGAAACTTTTTTGTCTCAGATCAACTACTACTACTCTGTTCTTGAGACATTGACGGGTAACTTCCATCAGTGGTGTTAATTTAGCGTAGGACGTTTTTCGTATGCCAGTTCCATTTTAAAAATACTTTGATTAAGTGCAATTATAGGATATTAATTAATTTATCATCATTTTTTATTAAAATCCCTTTTTGTTATAGGTCAACTGTTCGTAAAATATTTACGTTTAACTCCCAGGTGGTGTTAATTCAGTTCGGTATAGAAGCTTTTTCCACTCTACTGTGATGGATGAAAGGTTATTCGAATATTTTGTTGTAAATTGAAAAATAAGATCCTATCTAAGCCGTGAAAAATACAGGGATTTTTATTTCTAAAATATTCAAATGCTTTCTCACTTTCTATTGTGCGGTTATTCGCCAACAATTTAAACCAATAAACCCTAATGAAGCCCTATCGTAATACAACATAATTTAAAGTCTCTTATAGTTGGTTGAAGGGGGTAAGATTAATCTAATAGGGCTGACGAAACGAAGGGACAGACAATATGTTCGTAAAGACTTTAGGAGAGTAGGTATAGCCTTTGGCCTATAAAATAAAATCAATCGGTCGAATTATTTTTGTTCGACAAGGTAAAACTGCGGTTTTAAAAAGACAAAAAGCACAAAAAATGTGAAATGTGCGGTGGTTGGTCCCGAAAAGGTTAATTTTAAAAGATTCAATTAGTTGCTTACTTAATGAGCTTTTTTGTGGAGGTGTAAATCAAAGAAATTGTGTGGAGGAGAGTAACCATTAGTGAATTAAAAAAATAATTTTTGTGTAAATAAAGTGGCGCATTTATATTATTTTTGATGCAATTTTCCGAACCAGTAATATTTTCCTTTATACTTAATGCTTTGCAGTTTGCTATTTTTGTACAAAAAAATAAATTGCATTTAACTTCCAACGTTTTTCAATTTTTAATCCACTTTTTTTTTATTTATTATGTTTGCGTATAACACATTTCTAATTTATTTTTTCCCTTTTTCTGAAGCGCTCCGAAGTGGCCGGAAATATCCATAATAAATGCAGAAATTGTTGTGGCGAAATAATTTAGTTGATGCTCTTATACATTTTAAATGCGCTCTTAGCGAGTTTGAGCCACAATAAGTCATCTCTCGTAAAATTCCAAATTGAAGCTTTTGGAATGGTGGAAATTTTTAGTTTTTATCATCGTCATTAAGCATTAAAGATATTACATAATAAATGAGAGAGTGCCCATTAGTTGCGTTTGACTGGAACAACTAACGCACAAAATTATGATGACGTATAATTTATGATCATCATGAAACAAATATGTGACAGACGCTGCACTCGACTGATTTCGAAATTTTAAATTAATTATCATTTTGCTATAACATAAATATGATATCAAACGAAATTTTCCATGGTAGTCGTTTAACTTACACAAATTTATGAATAATTTCCTTTCATGCATGTTTTGGACCTTATCGTTCATTTACAAAAATTCCCGTGGGTTTTACGTTACTGAGGATGGACTGGGTGAGTCAAGTTTTTCACGATTTTTCAATTTTTCAATTTTAAGTCAAAAATTCAAAAAATCTCAAACACGAAAATTTAATATCGAACGAGAGAATTCTTAATAGAAAAAGCACATTTGCTTCAACAGCGCTAAAGCCATTTCACGGCCTACTAGAGAAGATCCGAAATGGGTGCCGTTTGATGTGAAAGGCCGTCCTTTTAAAGCCCGATTAAAGCATTCGAAAATATTTCAACCTCAAGAAGTAATTTTAAAATTGTATTCGTGACGTGAGTCGAGCACTTATTAAATGCGGTAATCCTTGAAACGTCCTTATGAGCGTGTCTCCCCAATTTTAACTTTTATTGACCACATACCCCAAAAGCGTAGCTTCAAAGCCGTCCTCACTAACCACCGCCACTACAACCAACAGAAATATAAATGGGGAAGAGTCCTCTTTACGTATAGTACATCGAACTTACACGAGCAAAGCGTGATTTTATTACTTAAATCGCCACAAACGCCCATTTCCACAAAGCGCTCCCTGGGTAAAGAAAATAAGGGAAGTTTCGAGCGAAAACGCATTACCGGGAATAATCGAGTGAGTCAATGAAACAAGTACTCGTATGCAAAAACATCAAAGTGAAAGCATTCTCGATAAATTACAGTACATAAAATCGTTCATCCATTTATAGATTAATTAAAGGAAAATCCTTTTTTGAAGCTACGATTATACAGGAGCCGAATAATAAAGTGGGGTAATATTTTTTCCTTTCCTTTGGAAAAAAGCAAATTAATTAATTAGTCGACGTGTGCTTTAATTCGAGTGCGTTTTTTATAGCAAAAATAATTTGAATCGAGTATTTCACCCCCAAAAATGGGTTTGATTTTGCCGTAAGATAAATAATTCATAAATGTACTAAAATTGGCCAAATAACAACTGACGGTCGAATAAATTTTTCCATTGATCAAAAATGGACATTTTATGAGATTGGTATCGAAAATCATTATGTAAATAATTTGTTTGTGTTTTTTAAGCTTCCGGGTTTTTGAAAAAATAGGAAAATAGGTCTAGTGGTGGGATATGTTAAGGCTCCAGTTCTTATCAAAATACTTCAACTTCGTTTTTAATTAAATTCAGTTTTGCACTACGTACTACAATTCTATACAAATACTCACAGTTAATGCGTCTTAATTATTTTTGTAGTTAATTACAATAAACTGAAATTAATCGTATACGCACCACAAGACTATAAATCCCCATAAATTATTGTTTACCCCTTACGTATATTGACAGCTTTATTGCAACCAGGACGTCAACTTGTAGGTCCTTAATTTTAGTTTAGTGTGACCCTGGCGTGCAATATCGGGGTGTACTTTTCGATAAAGAATATCGTGGAATTTTTTTTACTCGCCAAACTTATAATCCCTTTGTGTATTTTTGTGTTGGAAATTTAATACAAAACAGGAGTTTTGATTAAAGTTAACATTAACAAAACCAACAAAACTTTTATTCGATAATCCGTAGGTGGTGTAGTGTTGTATAGCCATCAATGTGTTTCTTTAACAAACGAATGGGGAAAACTTTTGTTCTCTTTACTCTTTATAAGTCTAGTGGGTTTCAAATTGATGAATTAAAATAATACAAGTAGCACCTTGTATATTCTTTTGTACGCTGTATGTATAACAAGTTTATTAGCCTAACTATTCGGCTCTTGAGTTATTGTACCTATCGTACCTTTAGTTTTGAATTTCGCAAAATATCGCTTTTGAGAAGAATTAACTTTTTCTAACATTTCTTAACGACACTCTGTATATTTTTATGTTTTACGATTTTTTCATGAATTCTTGATATATAAATGATAACCACTAATGTAATTAACCTAACTCTTACTGTTGTGGAGATATTGTCACTTCGGTTTTGAATTTGGCCAAAGCACTGCCCTAAACAGCATTTCTAGCATTTTTCTACGACAACATACTATATACCTATTTTTACTTTTTACAATTTTTGGTTAAGTTTTTGAAATGAAAGATAAATTGCCCAGTCTACCTTTTACAGCTTTAAAAATATTGTCACTTTAATAGTGTAAATTTGAATTAGTTTACTTCTCCACCGAAAAATGCTTAGTTTTTCAACTTTTCACATGTAAAATTTCGTGTATTAGACCATTTTGGACTTTTATATTGAATTCTGCAAAAAAAGATATAAAACTCATAAGCCAAGCTCATACGGTTCTCGAGATATTGTCACTTTAGTTTTAGGTTCTGATCAATTTAATTCTCTCACGGAAAATGTTCAGTTTTTCAAATTTTCACATGTAAAATTTCGTATATTAGACCATTTTGGATTTTTATATTAAATTATGTATAAAAATGGTACAAAACTCATGAGTTTAGCACAAGCGGGTCTCAAGATATTGTCACTTTCGTTTTTAGGTTCTGATCAATTTGATTCTTCTACGGAAAATGTCAAGTTTTTCAACTTTTCACATGTAAGATTTTGTGTATTAGAGCATTTTGGACTTTTATATTAAATTCTGCTTCAAAATGATATAAAACTCATAAGCCTAGCTCAAACGGTTCTCGAGATATTGTCACTTTAGTTTTTGATCAACTGAGTTCCTCGCAGGAAAATGTCTAGTTTTCCAATTTTTCGTAAGCAAAATCTTGTATATTTTAAATCTTCGGAATTCATTATGAAATTCTGCTTTAAAATGATATAAGACAGATAAGCCTAACTAAAAGTGTTCTTGAGATATTGTTACTTCATTTTTAAATTGTGATTAAGTACTGCCAGGTGCACGAACTTTTCTAATACAGCACTGTTTATGTGTTCATGTTTGTGTTCATTTCATCCATTTGATAGTGATAAGTGATAAGTTTTACTTTGAAAAGCGTTCGTTATAGGTATAATTTTTGTAAATAAATATAAGAACCCTGGCCTCGACTTTTAGCCCCTTTCATAAATTCTAAGTGTAAAACCATTAATGACGTGTATAAACGCACTCCGAAACAAATCAAAACGTCTCGAAACGATAATTTCTTACAACAACCGGAACCGGAATCGAGCCTCGAGAGTCCGCCTAATTTTTCTTCGAAGCAAACTCAAAATGAAAGGAAAAACTTCCGAACACTTTCCAACTTTCACAATACACCCACGTATTTAATTATTATTAAATGGAATCCCCACGGTTCGAAATCGAACTTAAAAGAGCCATATATTAAATGTCACGCTGTGGTCTTCAACCCCCTTGTGTGTTAATTTGAATAAAAATTTAAATAATTTACAGCTTAATGATTAAATTTTCACGTTCGTTATACACGTTTCGCGGTGGAAGAAGAAGCTTTTTCAGTAAATTTAGTATACTCGGAGATGTTCATTTTTAATGATGTGTTATTTTAGACACGGAAAGGATGAAACGTAATAGTAAACTAGAGGAAGGTAAAGAATATCTTAAAAATACCACTTTTTAATGATGTAAAAATGAGCGTGCTTTGAAATAAAAAGGAATTAAATTGTTTTGAAATCCGAACGTTGTTATAATTGTTTTTGTCTTCTATACATTTTTATTCCTCATTGGGCGCTTTCTTGGGTTCTAAAAGTAACCCTTTGAATTACAATTTTTTTTCTTTTATAGCGCTCATTTTTAATGAAAATTATTGATTTTAGTTTTTTTTGGCGTGTGAGGGCGAAAATAAATTGGAAATAGTGTGGAAGCGTTCAAATCAAAATGGAAAATTACGAAACGATTTAAAGGGCTTCTCGTGGTTTCTATCATTATGTTTTGTAACCTGTCATAAAGTTTTTAAACCCAAAATCAATGATAAGAGTAAAAATTGTAAGTTACGAGAACTTTATGAACATTTTCTCGACGATTCTCGGCAAACTCGAACTATTTCGTTTGTAAGTAAAGAAAATACCTGCACAACTTCCTTTGGCGTAATTAAAGGGAACACGGTTAAGTTTGCTAATTAAAATTAGATAATTTAAACTTGTTAACTAGGACGAATTTTGTGTTGGATGTATTAGTGGAATTGAAATTTGAGAAAGCTTCTTAAAGTTATGATTTTACTTTAACGTAATGGGAAATCATGAATTTGCAGTCACAATGTGTTTAAAATTCGAGCCCTCAACGTCTCTTTTAAAAATGAACGTTCTCGAACGCTATTTAATTCTGTTTTCTTTTTTGATTAATAAGGATGGGAAAAGCCAACACACACATTTTTGTGACACTCAATTTTTCACGACGATTTGTCTCTTTCATTGCAGATTATGAAAATTATAAAAACGTCACGCGACCACCCCACATAAAAATTATTAAGCTCGTTATGTGGCTTAATTTGTATGCTAATATTAAGATGTATAACACTAAATTCGTAGGGGTGAGTCGAGGATTAAATAAAAGTGAGTGCGTCGGAAAATTATCGCGCGTCGTATATCCTTCGATTATTTTTGAAAAACATAATTCGAAATGAAATGTCTATACTTTGTTTGAAATAATTTCGATGTCTTATTTTTTTCCGATTTTACGTTTTCCTGTTGTATGTCAGGTAAGGTACTATCCGTCCGTTTTATCGCACGTACGTTTATTACCCGGGCGCGACTTTATTCGGAGAAGTTGCTTGTTTTGGAGAACTCCTCGCATGTTATTTTAATTTTTGTTATTAATTAACAGCTCCTTTCAAATTTTACCCTAATGGAAACTGGGGGTTCGATTTGATTAAAGTGGGTACCTACCCGCTACGACACCTTGTTAATTGTGAAATTTCATTCATAACATTATTTACATTTCGAAAGTTACTATAGAAGCATTTAAATTAAATTAACGAAATTTAATGGGTTTTGGAATTCAGTTAACAACAAATTTTTAATAAATAATAGTGCAGTGTTTATACATATTCTCGATAGTTCATTAGTATAAATAGGCTATTTTCGGAAAAACCAAAACAATTCTACCCATCCCCTAAATTTTTGCGACTTTTCGAATTTTTAGAAAAATTCCCTATTTAATTGGTGATGCGTTTACGTATAATATGAATCTCGTTATTGCTTCGGATTTTGTTTTTTTCAGTAGAACAAGGGCTGGTCACTTTAGCTCGACATACTGTGACGACCCCTAACTGTCAATTTGAATAATGCGAGTTCGAATGTCACGAAAATCCCATTGCGTGCACAAAGGTATAAATATAGAGAAAAGGGGCGAAAAGTCGCACGATTATGCAATTTATACGGTTTCATTGCATCAATTTCTCCTAGCATTAAAATTCTCGCCCTTTTTTATTACAATAATTTACCTTAAATGTGCAGTAACGCTATTGGAAAACTTCTGAGTAGACACTGGGTACTGTATAATACACGTGTACAGTCGTGTACAGTATATGACGGCCAAAGTAAACTTTGTAACTTGAGATTTTCAGTCCCCTTTAAGTAGGCAACCCAAACAACATAATGATATACGATGACGTTTGAAAGGGAATCGTATTTTAAAATTACCATAATTTTTTTAAATTCAGACATACACGAAATGAAAGCTCAACATTATTCACAAAGCAACGGGAGTCGATTGTCGTTCAAATTTATTAGTTTTCTACACCATATTTAGAGTATAATTAAACAACAGTAATTTAGATATAAGCACCCTCAGTTGTAGGATGACACGAGATCTGATGGGTACGGGGAGGCCGCTTGGAGGTAGTTCCGTGGGCCCGATTAAGTCACCTAACTGAAGGGAGCTTTCTCCCCCCTTCCTAAAATTCCAAATCTTGATCCTAAGTTGTAAATTGTTGTTATCTTCTGAGGAATTTATGCCCAGTTGTCCAGCTCTCACACCATAAATTATGAGGTCTCTCTAGTGGTTGAGAGGTATAAATTGTTGGAGTTGTCGTTGCTCCTCTTTCTGTAGTTCTGGTCAAGAGGAGAGCTTGTAATGCAAACTCGCTCTCGACGGAGTAGTGGAAAACTCACTAGTTCTTAGTTTCTTAGATATTAGCGCGTTTCATCACTAGATCTGTGGGTATAGAATGTCCAGCAACCCACAATGAGGCCTTCTCAGCTTCTACCACAGTAGTGGAAGAAATGCTACAATCATCTTTAGGCACTCGAGAAACTCACAGCACACAGCAACAATCTCTCCTGCGTGGCACCTACTCTCAATGGTGGACGCTAATAACGCTACTCTTTTCTAAAAACTCTAGACTCGCTTCCATAATTTTTACCCAAGCATTTGTAAATTTACCCAGGAGATTAGAACCATCTGTGATGACCATTCTCTATAGCTAGTGTTTTTCAGGTCCCGGTTTTGACCTGGTTTTGACAAACAGGAAATCGTGTCTTTGGCTTAATCTGGCCGATGTACTCCCCATCCTTTCCCAAAGGTTCCTAGAGTCGATTATTTGGTGTAGTGGTGCAGCCGATTGATCTAGAATGTGTTGTGCCCAAAACCCCCCGCTTAAGCGTTAGGCCCGCTGGGTCAAGATGTAGTATTGCCAGACCCAAGGGAACAACCGACAGCCGCCATAATCTGACTCAACTACCAAGATGTCTCGACCCATCTTTCGCACGGATATTTACCCGAGACCAAAACGGACTATTATTATACACGAGAAATTAGGGTTCTTGGCACAGGTGTCCCTAATGAGGACATTTCTTTAAGATTTTTAAAACGCCAAAGTCTCCTCGCTACAATGAGGCTAAGATCCGCGAAGAAGGGAGCGATGGCTTATCAAATTCTAAAAACTGCCGCTAGTCGTTTTATTTAAACAGAGTGCTTGTTGTTCTTCGCTCATTGCTCATATCTATAAGTTAGCCCTTGGCTAAAGAGATCATCAGTTGTGTACATTTTCTAAAATAAGATTGCCATTTCTCCGGTCAGATATTTTCCCCCATATTTGACTAGTTCATTCGTAAGTGGCCCTATATCGACACCTTGGACTTTGGGGCACTTTTTACCATAGCCATTCCGAATATTACCATCTCTTCTCATTTTCTTTGAACCATCTCAGCGCAAGGCTAATTTGTTGTATGCGATAAGTTGGGTTTAGTTTTCCACTTTAACACTCGCCTAAGCCCACATTAGTTTAATTGGAGTAACCGTATAAGGTATTACGTTTATTTATAAATATTTTCAGACGACATCTCGTATATCGCTTCGTGAATAATTACTTGGAGTTTAAGTGGTCACAAAATACATAGGGATAATAATACTCCAGCTGAACGTAACAAATTGTCGCAACCTGGTTTATTCAAGCTTCAGTTGAAAATGTCAATCAGTAGTAACAATGCTCATTCATCCTTGAACTATCGAAACGACAAGATGGATAGCAGAAATTACAACGCAAATCAAATAAACTAAAGTGGTACATTTAATCGTTAAATCTTTGTCGTTTTTAATCATTATTAATTATAGTTAGGAGAAAACGTGCGTTTTTACGGAGGTGGAAATCTTTCCGAAAAAAAAGGATTTGATTTGGTGGAAAATTTATAAAAAAGTACGCCGAGTAGAGAAGTTTAGTAACAACTTAATGATATAATGATATCACAAGTTGGTTCGTAAATAAAACAGTCACAACTGAACGTAGGATGGGTCAAGTAATAATACATGTAGTAGTCAAACTACTAACATCTGTGTCTGTAACTAACTAACTACTCGTTACGGTACATTTTGATTACATATAATCACAACATACATGTATAGCACATCAAAAGCACAAGTTCAAAGTTTCTAAAACATGTACTATAATATACTGATGGATATTCATTCTTTATGGTGATTTGCATAATGTCAAATTGAAATGCCATCGTGTTGTGCGCAACACTGTAATTACTTTGTTGTTAGCCCTCTGTGAGTCTTCACTCCCAACAACTATTAACCAATTTAAAATGTAATACGTAATTATTTGAATTTGTACAAGGAAAATGGCAAAGGTATGTCTCGTCGAAGTTGAAAGGAAAACATTTAGATTAAAAATACAAAAATTCAAAAATTCAAAAGAAGCAGGGGGGTGCTCTAATCAATTAGGGTGCTTGGGAAGTACGGAAACCAGGTCAAAGGTTTGCACAATAGTTGTTATTAAATATTTGAAATGGTGCCCTTAAATTAAAGCTTTTATACTATTGCCACTATCTTAACTTCGTTTGTGTATTTATGTAAATTAAGAATATCGCAGACCTTAAGAGATAGCCCTGAGAGGCTCCTCTAACAGTGTATTGAGATTTAGACAACAAGGTACCATTTACTCGCTTTCCAACACCAAAGGAGGATTTTCAGTGAAACCGATCTTTCATTATACCACAACCGCGAAACTAATCTAACAAAAGGGCTGCTTACGTTATCTCTAGAGCGTGTTAGCGCCCCAAGTTGGGCTCCGAATTTGAAAAGGGGGGCTTTGAGCAGATTATCGAGCACTGGGGTCTCTCTTTGACTCTAACTCGTGAACCCTTATCCCATCAGGTGGGCACCTTTGGCTCTATTAGGCTTTCGTCTGACTATTAGCTTTTGTTTATGACTAATTTCAGCACAATTGTTATGTGTTGTGGGCCTGATTCCGACGAGTCTCATGAAGACTCCTTCTTTCGGGCATTTCGAAATTATGTCTGCCCATATTGGTACACATGAAGGGGGTGCTTTTGACTCTAGACTTGCGTCTAACTAATAACTTTTGTGTCTGACTGATTTTAGCACAAGCGTGTTGTGTGGTGGGCCTAATTTCGACGAAACGTGAAGACTTCTCTAGGCACTTTAGGATTCGGCCTCGCAATTTTGATACACATGAAGAGGTGCCTTTGACTCTAGGTTTGAGTCTGGCTATTAACTTTCGTTTCTGACTGATTTTAGCAGAAGTGTGTTGTATTGTGAGCACGATACCGGTAGTTGTGCGAAGTCTTCTTCTGCAAAGGATTTAGGTCTCGCAATTACATTACTTTTGATGAATAACACGCTCAAGGGTATAAACTCCAACAAAGTACCTACAAATAGACTGTAGTATCCAAACAAAATTTGATCAAAATATTTAGTAGGAAAACATGTTTAATCTCTAATTACGTGACAAATTTAACCAAGAGCTTATGCCTAAGCGAAAATTATACTTTACATTTTGAGCATACAAAGTTAGGGTGTTTACGTATTTTCAATATAACGGAATATTGCCGTTTTAATATCGGTGCTTTCCTGTACGAGGTCAAAAGTTATCTGTACGAGGTCGAAAGATATAGATTAGAAAAAGGTGGGTATACAAGGAGATTCTATCACTCGGATTTCTGCTTTGTAAATTGAAAATTATTTAGAGAAATTCTGTCTTCTCTTATCTGTAAGTTGGCTGGTCTATTTGCGGTCAAATTACTAAAAATCGGAGATGAGGAAGGGTATAAAACGCATTAGTTACGTTGTCTTTAGAATTTTCACCTACAGTTCATGTTTGAAAAACATCTTGTGTTGGGAGTAACGTTTCAAAATCTTTTGGATTAGAAAGTTCGTGATAGAAATTTAATTTCTTTAATTGTTTTCCATCAGAAAGTCAAAAAGTTTGTTCGTTCACAGTTTGTTTTTTTAAGTGTAGGCTGTAGAATTATTGTGTTTTACTATTTAATTAATTAATTATCAGTTGTTGGTATTATTTTATTGTTTCCTCACTATTGGTTGATTGAAATTTACGCGAAACAACGTGCATAAGAGAGAGTAAGTAATAATTTCTAGTACTTAAAAAGGTTAAAATGAAAACGTCGTCGAACAAACAAACTTGTGTCCGACACGTCAATACCGACATCAATGAAAACAATGGATTTAAAAAATGTATTCAACTCGAATCCAAAAAAAAATGGTTTAAATTCATTTGAAACGGCAAAAAACTTGTTACAGAATTTAAACATAAATTTCAACTTATCCCAACATTTCCACTTGTCACCTGTTAATAATTGTTATAAAAAAAGACAAATTATCCTTTTTAACGTTAAATTTTAAACTAGGTTAAGTTTTCCCACATCCAGAAATTGGCGCAGTCGACACCCTTTTAATACCTCCCAAGTCGTTTTTAAGAGTTTTTTACGACGTCGTCTCGTTGAAAATGTTTAGTATGTTATAAGAATTTAAAATAAATAGAAGGAGCCTCTTATAAATTACTTTAGTTTTCTTTTTCCTTTATTTTCTGGATGCTCGTCGATTTAGAAAATGGAATAAATTACTCTCTCATACAAATAAAAATAGAACAAAAATAATTTCGTGTGAAATATTGTCTAGTCAGATAAAATCAGTTAATAATGTTAGATAAATTTCCTCTAGTTTTAGAAATAATTTATTTTGGAAAAAAACAAGCGAGAAACTAACTACTTCGTATAGATTTTCTTTTAAATACGGGGTGTTTTGAAACGAAGGCGTCTCTATTTATGAACCGCTGTCGAATCAAACATTTTCCAATTCGTCTCTTTTGAATTCGTATTATAACATACAACTTTCAACCATGACCCATATTCAAACAGATGGATGGCTAGAAATTTTTAAATGGTATTTATTGCAAACTTTAAGGAAATTGGAGCACGAATAGACCGAAAATTAACGAAATCGATAAAAAATAATCAACTAATTAAGTGTGTAGATAATTAATTAGTTACATATTATTTAACCAATTAATTTAATGGAATATTGACTAATTGAATTGTTTTAAGTAACGAAATTATGGTGAAAATAGGGCTCAACACGAGAAATAAGAAAGTTGTTCTTGGCTTAGCCGCCAAGATACGTCTAATATATAATACACTAAATTTCAAGTCTCTTCTACACTATAGCACCTAACCTAAACGATTTATTTTAATACAACATACTTTGTTTTAAAAAGATGGCTAGTTTTGGAGTTATAAGCGGAAAAATAATAAAATCAGTTTTTGGCAAATTTTAAAATTGTTGTAAAACTTTAGCGCGCTCTAGCGCCTAAATCCTTTGTCTGACATAAAAAATCTAAGAAATATAATTTGAAGAAAATTCAAGACAGTTTATTTTAATACAACACACATTTTTTCAAAAAGTGCATAGTTTTGGGGTTATAAGCGGAAGTCTAAAAAAATCAGTGTTTGGCAAATTTTGTAATAGTTTGAAAACTTTAACTCACTCTAGCGTCAAAACCGTTCGCCTGACAAAAAAATCTCAGAACTGTACTTAGAAGCCAATAGTAAGTTGATTTTTACGTAGCACATTTTTCTCAATAAATTTGGAGTTTTGGAGTTATAAGAAAAAAACTAAAAGAACACTTTTTGGACTATTTTTGAATTGTTATGATATTTGAACGTGCTCTAGTCCGTAAACCACTAGTCTTACGGAAAAATTTGTTGAACATAATTTATATAGAATTTAATTTGATTTATTTTTGTATAAAACATTTTTTCTGTAAAGTGCTTAGTTTTTAAGTTATAAGCCAAAAGCTGAAGAAATCGCATTTTACTCGGGTTTGCAGTTTTTTCGGAGGTGGAGAAGTGAAATGCGGATTCGATACCCTAAAAAAGCATAAAGAGCAATGGAGAAATGAGCTTCTATCCCCCCCCCCCTCCTCCCTTCCCCGCTATTCTACCATTTAACTCGACTATTAGGCGTGTCAGGGTGTTGTGGAAACGCTGCGTTTATTTTCCAAATTAAAAAAAAATGCATTTGCTTAATTCAAATCGAATTACCCAATATGTGTACTTAAGGCATGTGGGGCCATTTAAGAAATATTCAAATATTGCATAAAAATTCACTCTATTAACTATATACGAGCAATACGAGTTATGGTAAAATGGGTGTTTGGTAAAAAGTTTTTGTAAAAAGACAAAGTTTAACAATAAAATTCAGGAAAAGTCGAATTAAAAGTGTAATTTAAGATGCAAAATTTATTTGGACTGCTTTTAGCACCTTGTAACGATGTGGTTTTTTCCACGGCTCAGAGTTCTATGAATCGTAAGATCCAGGCTCTGAGCTGCCCCGAATCCGCATCGTTTCCCTTTTATTTTCCGTTCTTTTGGCACTGCATTCCCAATGTCCCTACTTCTTTTGTTTGTACCTGGAATTTTGTCCTTTAGGCCTTCAGCAATTTTTTTCATCTTGTATTTGTAAAGAAAATTAACCATTATTAAATTAGACCGACACCTGAACATTATCTAGTGTACGTTCGTTGAAGACGCGCGAGGTCAAGCATTTTAACGTCCGATCTTTATATACAAAATTTAACAATTTAAAAACTTTGAATTAATTTTGTTTAAGAGTTAACTTAAAAATGTCGCTTCCCATTGCGTTTGCCCCCCTAATTTCCAATCGACACCCCCTAAGTAATTTTATTAATTAATAGTCATAAATTTCATTTGTTTATTCTTTTGGGATCCCAATTTTTCCCCGACCACGGCGAGACTTATATCAATATGAAGCTCATTTAACCGCGCCTTTTTTCCACTTTATCTTTTTTCCCACAGGCTAGTATTTTACCATTGATAATTATAAGTAATGAGCGGATGATAAGCCGACCGCCAGTATAATTCCCACCACGTACGTTTCAACGAGAGCTGTGATTGGTCGTGGCCGTGGAAGGGGAGAAATTAATAAATAGCAGTGACACCAAATTGAAGGGGCTTGTTTTGCTTGTAATTTGGTCTTGGTGTGTCGCCAACCGTCTCCTTCGTCGACTATCTCTGATCCGTGACAAAGTTGTGTGTGCAGTCTGCTCAGCGATTTTTGGGGTCATTTCGGTGACAGGCCCAATCACTCAACTTCCGTGTGGTTACTGTGCTGTAGTGGTCCGCAGGGACCGTCGTAGTGTCGTATAGCCGCACCCCATTCCCTTCCGTGTGGTTACTGTTCTGTAGTGGTCCGCAAGGACCGTCGTAGTGTCATATAGCCGCACCCCATCCCCTTCCGTGTGGCTACCGTGCCGTGGTGGTCCGCAAGGACCGTCGTAGTACCCTATAGCCGCCCCCTTACCCTTTACCTGGTCCAGGTCCCTAACCTCACCTATTCCCTTCCCTAGTGATTGAATTATTCTTTAGTTGTTAATTAGACGGTTAATTATAAATTTGTTAATGAGTTGTATTTATTTAACTGGCCTATTGTATTTGGAATTTAAATTTTGAATTGTTTTTGGTTTATTATTTGGGTGTAGAATAAAAGCATTTTATTTTTGTGGTATGTGTGTATATTTTATTTCGACGCCGAACCTACCCCTCAACGGACTGAGCAACGCCGAAGGGAGGAAAGATTAAGGCTACCGGTTTTCGACCTTACAAATGGCGCCCAACGTGGGGCAAATTTTTCAGTAGCTACCATACTCCCGTATCAGCCCCAAACTTTTGGATAATTCTTGCCCAACCATCTGCGTCTCGAGTTGAGCATATACACACGTACCACTTTTTTTTTTCCTGTTGTTTATTTATCGCGGAAGATGTCCTACAATTCCCAGATGACGAGTTCCAGTGCTCCATCAACCCCTGTTCTCCCTGAACCGCTGCCGGTTGCGCACCCCCCCTCCCAAATACCGGCTTCTCTCTCGCAGCCATGTCTAACCCTGCGACCTCCCACTTCTCTGGCAAACGCATCCATTCCTATGGTACAACCGGCTTCCAACAGCCAAGCTACTACATTGCAACCACCGATGAATCCACAGGCTTCTACGTCACAGTCTTCGGGCAACATCCAAGTTAGTACCGTTCCCTTATCCGGATTCCAAACTTATCAAGTTTTGGAGACCCTTATGGACCAATGTAACAAATCAGACTTGGAAGACCTTCTGATTCGCCTCGGACTCCCTTGTAGTGGTACGACCCCCGTTCTACGTAACAGGTTACACACGGCGGTCCAAGATGGGTTACCGATAGCCGTATTAATCCGAATGCTCGTTCAGCCCCTCGGACGTAGCCGAGGACCTTCTCCCAACCGAGCTGGAACGTCAACCACCCTCTCGGTGCCGAGCCACCCCAGTGGAGGCCAACAACCCCTTTTGTCGTCGACTGGTGGTTCCCTGAGCGACCCCTCAACACAGTTTACCCCTTCTCGCACCGCCCAGGTGTGCGACTTAGTCCGTCGATGGGGACTAAGATATGGAGGCAAAGGGGATTGTAACTCGTTTCTGGAGGATCTTGAGGAGAAGAGCAGTACCTACGGACTCGCTTTGGAGGATTTGCTGCTGGCCGCGCCCGAACTCCTAAAGGACGATGCCTCGCTGTGGTGGAGAAACCAGCGAGGTACCATTGCCACTTGGGACTCCTTCAGAATAGCTCTACGTCGACAATATGCCCCCTTAATTGACATCAACGAGCTGCGTAGAGAGATCTACTCCCGACAACAGCGGCCCGGGGAAACGTCGGGAGACTACATCAATTCTCTCAGAACCCTGATGAGGCGCATCGACTTCCCCCTCGACGACGAGGTTGGAGTGCTGTACAGTGGCCTACGGACGGAGTTTAAGTACTATATCCGGCGCTCAGAGATTTCCAGCGTAGACCAGCTGTTGGAACGAGCTAGGGAATTCGAAAAGCTCCGGAGTCACGATGCCTCCCATAAGATCCCACCCCGTACGACAGACCCGCGGAAACCACCCCTGGAGCCCCATACAGCCCACGGCTATCGCAATACGCTAGCTCCAGCCTCCGTGTCTTCTTCCCCGAAACCGGCCGCGACCCCGTGGTTGGAGTGTCTTATGTGCGGCCGACAAAACCCGGTTGATCGCTCCTGTCCGTGCACGGAAAACTCCACTCACCGGAGCCAGTAAGCGGGCTGACCCCGGTGCACCCCATCCCCTCCAGACCCGCTGATAATGCCGACTCCCGGATCCAGGTCCAACTGACCGTGGGTTCGCTGAGGATCCAAGCACTAGTTGATACAGGCGCCGCCGAATCATTTATACGGGAAGAACTTGTGGAACACCTGGGTCGACAGGTCCGCCTCGTACATCACTCCTCCCAACGCAATGTCCAATTGGCTGATGGAAGTATGACCCCCTTGAAAGATGCCTACTCGTTTACGGCAGCCATCGGACCGGTTATCGTACGGCATCGTTGGAACACGCTCCCGGAGCTGATCGAGGAGGCCGTAATTGGAGCGGATTTGTTGGGAGACCATCAGGCAATAATCTCTTTAAACCCCCGGAGTCTCTCGCTCCAAGGTATACCGATTCCATTGCACCCGTCGAGGTTGCCTACCTCTATCGGAACTCTTGCCTCCCCGGTGGGCCTACGACCTCTCACCGAATCACAAAAACAGTCCCTCACTCACTTCCTGGATCACGAACTCCCCCAATTCAACGGCATTGTGGGTCCAACCAATCGAGTGGAACATGTCATCCAATTAAAACCCAACGTCACCCCTCTGAAACAGCGGTACTACCCCCGTAATCCCCGGATGCAAGCCATCATGGATGAAGAAGTCGACAAAATGCTACTAGAGAAAGTCATTGAGCCTTCACACTCGGCGTGGAGCAGCCCGGTGGTCCTAGTGAAGAAAAACAATGGCAAATACCGCTTCTGTATTGACTTCCGCCAAGTGAACCAAGCCACTGTCCCTGACGCGTATCCCCTTCCCTTCATCAATAACATTCTGGATAAGCTCCGAGGAGCAGCTTACCTATCTACCCTTGACTTAAAAAGCGGTTACTGGCAGGTCCCTCTGTCGCGTGAAAGTAAACCCATCACTGCATTCACGGTCCCTGGCCGGGGTTTGTTCCAATTCCGGGTTATGCCCTTTGGTCTTCACTCAGCCCCCGCAACCTTCCAACGGTTGTTAGACACAATTATAAGTCCCGACCTTGACGAAAAAGCCTTCTGTTATCTGGATGACATCATTGTCCTTGGGAAAACTTTTGAGGAACACCTATCCAACCTACAGGTAGTGTTTGAACGCCTACGCGCCGCCGGCCTCCAACTACAACGAGAGAAGTGTGTTTTCGGTAGAAGCGAACTCACTTACTTAGGTCACGTCGTTACCCAACATGGAATACGAACAGATCCCGAAAAAGTGTCGGCCGTGCGAGATCTGCTACCCCCTACGTCCCCAAGAGGCGTCAAAGCTTTCTTAGGAATGGCTAGTTGGTATCGTCGGTTTGTTCCCGATTTCGCATCACTCGCATCTCCTCTCCATCAACTGCTGAGAAAAGGTGCCAAATTCCAATGGCTTGAACAACACCAAACCGCTTTTGAACAGCTGAAAACCGCGTTGACCAGTGCCCCGGTACTGGCCTGTCCCGATTTTACCCGAGAGTTTATCCTCCAAACAGACGCTAGCTCCGAAGGTCTTGGAGCCGTCCTTACCCAAAACTACGACGATGGTGCCCGGGTTGTCACCTATTTAAGCCGCTCTCTCAGCAAAGCCGAGCGCAACTATTCCGTGACCGAGTTAGAGTGTCTCGCAGTGGTGTGGTCGATCAGGAAACTGAGAGGCTACCTGGAAGGGTACTCGTTTAAAGTGCTGAGCGACCACCGCAGCCTTCGGTGGCTACAGTCAACCCCAAACCCAACTGGGAGAATCGCCCGGTGGATCCTCGAACTACAGGACTATAACTTCACCGTCGAGTATCGCGAAGGCAAACTAAATCAGGTGGCTGATTTACTCTCTCGTAAAACCGAAGTCCCTCTCTCCGTGGCCACACCGGTAATGCCCCAGTTTCCAGTAGAAGAGTGGTGCAACTGGTACTCCACTAAATACCGCCAAGCCCATGAAACCCCCGACAAAGACCCTACCTACCTTATTAGAGAACAGAAGCTCTACAAAAATATCCCTGGAGCTCATCCACAATGGAAGCTCTGCCTACCCCAACCCCGTCGATTAGAGGCCATTCGGGAATGCCACGAACCTCCCTATGCTGGCCATCTTGGAGCCACAAAAACGACCCTGAAGGTTCAACAGCAGTACTATTGGCCAGGAATGTATCACGCCGTGACAAAGTTCGTTAGCAAATGCCCCACCTGTCGGAGATATAAAGCCGAAACTCAACGCCCGCTGGGACAAATGCACTGGTCCCGTATCCAAGGCCCGTGGGACACAGTCAGTACCGATTTAATAGGACCATACCCACGTTCAACACACGGCCACCGGTATCTCCTGGTTTTCCAGGATCGTTTCACGAAGTGGGTGGAACTTATTCCCCTGAGGACAGCCAAAACTCCGGCTATCCTGACAGCTCTCCGGGACAACGTTATCTTCCGACACGGAACCCCCCGCGTGCTCATGTCTGACAACGGCCCACAGTTTACTTCCAGAGCCTTTAAGGATGCGCTGGCCACTTATGGCATCGAACATCGCCTCACCCCACCGTATAGTCCTCAGTGTAATTACGTGGAGCGGGCAAATCGAGTCATCGGAACGATGATCGCCCAAAGTACCCCCGCAGACCAGCGACGATGGGATTTGGTCATTCCTGAAATTCGGTTCGCTATAAATGGCTACCGACACGACTCCACCCAATACACTCCTGCCTACCTAAATTACTCCCGCGAACCCCTGTCTCCGGCCGCCTTGCGACAACAATTAGAAACTACCCCGCCCCGCACCCCCCACGACGTTCAGGATTGGACCCGAGGCCTGCATGATCTCCCAGCGATACACGATCTTGTGCGAGAGAACCTGGCCGCCGCCTCGACGGAACAAGCCAGGCATTATAATTTACGGCGCCGGCCTTTTTCCCCAAAGGTCGGTGACTGGGTTTACCTGAGGCAACACCACCTGTCTGATGCCGCCAAACATTTCACCGCCAAGCTGGCCCCTAAATTTGTGGGTCCCTTAATTATCCATCGGGTCGTCTCCCCCGTCATCGTCATCCTCTCTGACCCGGATCGCCCTCGGACACGCCATAGGGCCCACGTAAAGGACCTGAAATTATATGACGAAACTAATCTTTCTCTTTTACAGTTTGAATTCGAGGACCCTTCTATTCCACCAGGGGAAGCCCGAGGGATCATCGCTCGCCAGAGGACGGCTCGTGGGTCACCTACCGAGGCCGCTGCCAATACGCTTGGGTCTGCTCGATCGTCCCCGGTTGCTGGTGAGTCCGTCCAGACACCCTTGTCGAGAACCCCCTCACTCGCAATACCTGCTTTGATGTCCCTCATCATACCACCCCCACCGGTCACGGAACCCAACTTGCCCTCGGAAACACCACCCAGGACCCTCCCTCAGACGTCCAGCCACCGGCCACACCAGCTCAGGCGACGATCCAACCGGAACACCAAGCCTTCGTACCGCAGAAGGAAGGAGGCCCGGATCACCCGACGTCAGGAAAGGCTTCGGACAGGTGAGCCCTGATAAAGGTCAGGCAACCCCAGTCATCCCCCTTACCCCCCGCGACGAAGGAGGCTATGTAACGATGTGGTTTTTTCCACGGCTCAGAGTTCTATGAATCGTAAGATCCAGGCTCTGAGCTGCCCCGAATCCGCATCGTTTCCCTTTTATTTTCCGTTCTTTTGGCACTGCATTCCCAATGTCCCTACTTCTTTTGTTTGTACCTGGAATTTTGTCCTTTAGGCCTTCAGCAATTTTTTTCATCTTGTATTTGTAAAGAAAATTAACCATTATTAAATTAGACCGACACCTGAACATTATCTAGTGTACGTTCGTTGAAGACGCGCGAGGTCAAGCATTTTAACGTCCGATCTTTATATACAAAATTTAACAATTTAAAAACTTTGAATTAATTTTGTTTAAGAGTTAACTTAAAAATGTCGCTTCCCATTGCGTTTGCCCCCCTAATTTCCAATCGACACCCCCTAAGTAATTTTATTAATTAATAGTCATAAATTTCATTTGTTTATTCTTTTGGGATCCCAATTTTTCCCCGACCACGGCGAGACTTATATCAATATGAAGCTCATTTAACCGCGCCTTTTTTCCACTTTATCTTTTTTCCCACAGGCTAGTATTTTACCATTGATAATTATAAGTAATGAGCGGATGATAAGCCGACCGCCAGTATAATTCCCACCACGTACGTTTCAACGAGAGCTGTGATTGGTCGTGGCCGTGGAAGGGGAGAAATTAATAAATAGCAGTGACACCAAATTGAAGGGGCTTGTTTTGCTTGTAATTTGGTCTTGGTGTGTCGCCAACCGTCTCCTTCGTCGACTATCTCTGATCCGTGACAAAGTTGTGTGTGCAGTCTGCTCAGCGATTTTTGGGGTCATTTCGGTGACAGGCCCAATCACTCAACTTCCGTGTGGTTACTGTGCTGTAGTGGTCCGCAGGGACCGTCGTAGTGTCGTATAGCCGCACCCCATTCCCTTCCGTGTGGTTACTGTTCTGTAGTGGTCCGCAAGGACCGTCGTAGTGTCATATAGCCGCACCCCATCCCCTTCCGTGTGGCTACCGTGCCGTGGTGGTCCGCAAGGACCGTCGTAGTACCCTATAGCCGCCCCCTTACCCTTTACCTGGTCCAGGTCCCTAACCTCACCTATTCCCTTCCCTAGTGATTGAATTATTCTTTAGTTGTTAATTAGACGGTTAATTATAAATTTGTTAATGAGTTGTATTTATTTAACTGGCCTATTGTATTTGGAATTTAAATTTTGAATTGTTTTTGGTTTATTATTTGGGTGTAGAATAAAAGCATTTTATTTTTGTGGTATGTGTGTATATTTTATTTCGACGCCGAACCTACCCCTCAACGGACTGAGCAACGCCGAAGGGAGGAAAGATTAAGGCTACCGGTTTTCGACCTTACAACCTACTTTTGAAGTTTAAAAAAATATACAGAGTGTCCCGAAGATAGGAAATAAGTTTTAATAATGTATTTTGGTGCTGTAATTGATAACCGACGATTACCGAATTTTCTATATTTTTAGCGCTTTAGAGATAGTAAATTTGCTCCCATATTTTCGAGACGCGCCGTGTAAAAATAATGTCACAAAACTTCCATTTGCATAATTCTTCAATTTGATTTTTTAATTAAAAAAAACATTGGAAAAATATGATTTTTTCCGACATTTTCATCGCATGCAAATTTTCTCATTGTAGTACCACATTATTAAATCTGAGATTTATTTTTACTTTGCATTCATAAATCTTGACAGATTGTTAAGCTTAAAATGATATCCTTGCATTAAATGGAAATTTTTTGAGAAAGAAAATTAAACAAATGAGGATTTAATGTTTCACAATGAGAGAGAATAACAAATTTCCATGTCTGTAATAATGAGAATGGCGGTGCATCGAGGATCTTTTGTTGTAATTTCTAGTCAGTGGTTTCCGTTATTTGTCCCTATAAATAGCTCAAATAGATTAGTTTGTAGACAGACAGACGAGCATTACCGTGTCTGTGTCATCATCATCAATATCAAGATTATTTAGACTAACTTTGGCTTGTTCGATTTTTATTGATCGAGTCAACTTTTCTTCTAAGTTTTTCTACAAGGACACGATTATTCGTCCAAAAGTCAAAATTTCGGAGGCCGTTGAGGCAAAATTTGGGGTCTGTTGGAAACTTGTAAAAATTCGTAGTCATTGCGTGTGAATTTGTCAAAGTGCCACAACAAACTTATATAGTTTTGGGGCGAAAAGCCATCTTTTGGCTTTATTCTAGTTGGGCTCGCTCCTACCCTGCGTTAACTATTATTTGAACGATTACCCTAATATGTAATTTGCTCTCGTGTGTTTATGATTTCGCAAATTATTATAAGCTTAATTAATAGCGTTATATTTTTCAAAGACTCGGCTTAAACTAATTAAAATGTGGATGAATAATTTGAATGGCAATAAGCATGAGCTGGTAAAGCTGAAATTTGTATTGTAATTTGTATAATACAACTATTAAATTAACGAAATCCCAGGATCTTGTGTTCCTTAATTAGTAGCTCTTCAAAATTTAATAGGGGCAATAATTTATCGTGATATTTGATTGTCGTTAATTATTTGACTGTTAAGTTACAACGACTTTGGAATTTTTAATTGCTCGAATCCTGAATTTATTACCTCGGCATCGATTAGTTTCCTATTTTATTGAAATTTTAATTACTTCGTTGTTAAGTAAACATGTTTTTTTAATTCAAAGTAGAAACCTGTTTGGAAATTTAGCTAAAAATGATATCGATACTAATAAAATAATAATAATAATAATATTGTAGTGAAATAAAAGTTGTTGAGACTCTTTACTTTTCATTTTCTTTAGTACGAATTTAACGATGCGTTTTCACAATTTTTAAGCTTCTTTTCATTTTATTCAATATTATAAATCAAAGATTGTAAGGACTTACCTGAGGATTTTCAACTTTTGTGCCTCTTTATTTGCAGTTTTATTTAAGTTCGAAAATTTCTTCGCTCTGTGTAAACAGTAATTAGGAAGGTGTACAATAAATCCTTATTTATAAGAGCTGTTTCAAAAACACCCTCCTCTATGTTTTGTCCTGTAGTACTACATCAATGAGAAATGAGAAGATTGAAAACGCTTTTAGCGAGATTGCTCCACTCCAGCTCCTCTTGTGGATTTCCGGGTTGCTTTGGTGCGTTTGCTTTTGCTGAACAGCCCCAGCGCAGTTTTTAGCTCGAAAAGCTTAGGTTGCGTTTTTACAGAGAGCAGCTGGTGACTGAAACGCTACTGCAACTGAGCAAACTCCTGAAGAAACTATAAGGTTACGACAACGATAGTTTGTAGGTGGCGACTGGGAAAGTGACTGAAGTTTCTTTTAATTGCAATACGCCGCAGACTAGCGCCGTTACCTCATTTCTTCTTGATATTTTTTTTTCGTTGGTCGACAACCACAAAATACTAAATTTGGATGATTCATTGACAACTACCCTTACTAGCACTCTCGTGACTGCATAACAGTATACGTCTAAACTATTCCCTAAAGATGGCATACTAAAACCCTTAACAGAAACAATGAGGCTAGTTATCGGCGGCTCGCTACAACTGCGGTTGCAGATGCGCATCCGTTACGAGTTACTGCCTTAACATTGGCGTGGTTCCTATTGAGAGTTCTCAAGGAAGAAAACTCCATTTACAAGGACAGGTGATTTTTTTTGAGAAGCCTAGGAATTTTACTTTAATATCCTAGTACTGTCTGTTAAAGAATGTGTGACATAGAAGAGGTGCTTCATCCAGTGAGTTCAATTGGAGCCGATTCACCGTACGTCTTCGACTCGAAGCACCTAGTGTCCAGACTTTCTCGATTTCGCTCTCTTTCCAGTATCTCTTTTATCTCTATTATTCCGTATGCTAGCTCTCATATAGTTACTCAACTTTTCCCGCCTCGGAGGCCAGGATCTGCGTCAGATGGTATGACAGCTCCCTGTGGCTTTTCAAACCCATTTTTGGAGGTTTGGTATGCTGGATCGTATCCAGTGACTCTGTTTAGTGTCTGCCGCGTCTCGTGGCTATCCCCAAGATTAGTACAGGCATCAAAGACATATAAGCCATCACTAGCACTGCCTTACAGAAACAGTTCTGCATCTGCCACTAGACTTTCAGCATCCAGGTCTAGTTGGATCAAATGATCGGTTACGCTACCCCTAACCTAGTCTAATTTTAAGAGGTTTGAGAATCCATCACAGACTGCCTCGGCCAAAGATCTACGTTGAGGGGTGTATTAGACTCATCTAGAAATTTTGCTTACACACCAACCTAACCTAACCAAACCTAACCTAATCTAGCCAAATCTAACCAAACATAACCTAACATAACCTAACCTACCGCTAATCGCTAAACTATTTTGCGTTCTTGTTAGTGCCTGTGCTTAAGCACGCACATATTTTTCTCAAGTCGCCATAGACCTTTCTGGCTCTGCAGTGGAGCAGTTGGGCTCCACTCTAACATAGTGACATGTAACAGAATTTTAAAATCTTCGCTTTGCCATGGCTTCATTGCAATCTGTGAGGCGCTTATAATGCTGTTTTAACAACTGTAAATGCGTTGTAAAGAGCTGATCAGCTTACAGACTACATGGCCTCAAAACAATTTCAGCAATCGTCAACCTGTACTTAGCACTTCGAGTTTTCTATAGTTTTGCAGTATTGATGGCTAATAAGACCACCATGCATTACAAATCCACGGACGTGTTAAAGGGTTAAAGGGTTTAATTTTGTTCCTAGACCCCCAACTGCTGTAGAGCTACTCTAGGACCTTATCCGCTTCTGCTGGAAACTCATTAACCCCTTCTCTAGGCTACCGTGTGATTGCTGGTCACGCATTGACGTCTCTTCTCCGTATAATCAACCGATAACATTGTTTTTATTCGATCGAACAAAAAAAATTTGTAATTAATGACAAAAATAATAATTGAGTGCATAGAAGTGTCGCTGGAAAAATTGAAAAGGGTTAATTCTATGTTATTTTTATGAAATTTCATTAACGTTACAAAAATGCCATTAAAATAACATTCCTACCCTACAGTAAACACCAAACTGTTTATTTGGTTCTGTTATCATTAATTTAACCCCCCTAGTTTACTTGCGTCTCTATATTTATTTATTTAGAAGTTGATCCAACGGTAATTAGTTTTCTCTAATAGGCATCGAAGAAGAAAATTATTAGTGTTTCTGTATAGCTTTTTGGTGAAAATAAAGTGATATACTCGTAAGGTATATTATTCCCTCTCATTTATATTTGCGGCATTAACTTCCATTTGTCTTTTGATAACACGAGATGATATATAATCATCAAGCCTCTTCATCATACGACGCTTTACGCTTCAAGCTACGAGTACAAATCCAGATATGTGTCTGTAGATTTATTTCTTAATAAAAGAAATAGGAGGCGATATCGAATAAATATTTCATGCAATTCTTTTCTTATTTTTAACGAAGTTAAAATTAATTGCCCTAAGTTAGTTATATATGTTTTTTCCTCTATTACGTACTTTTATGTTAAAGCTTCGAACTGCCCTTAAAGTTTATGGAATAATTAAAGAAGCAAAATTTGCTGTGTCTTAAGAGGATTTCAAGAGTTACGAAAGAGATTAATGGTGTAGAAATTTTCAACTTTTCTTGGGTTCGGAATAGACTTTTTATCTTAGTCATTCATGTGCACTGTACGCTGTCGCTTTTTAGAATCTTTCCCCATCGACCCCTGCTGTCCGATGTGTGAGGTTTTCTGTTAATTTCGTAATGAAATGTTGCCAGTCGTACAAAAGCGAGAAAGATGAACGAGTAAACAGCTAAACGGCAGTAGCCACTCTCGGGACTTTTATTTGAGTACGCCACTCATTCGGAAATCACCACAAGTTAGCACTTTTATCATTTCGTTGGTTTCAAAACCACCATAAACGTATGAAAGGCGCATAAGGAGCTTATATGGAGCGGAGCAATGTCCGATGTGTAGGGCGAGCTATAGTGATATCGTTATGTAGAGCTGACCGTAAACCTCGGGGTGGACGCGCAAGGCGAGGGTGTCCTGGATAAACACAAAACGTAAACTCTCACAACTCGTTCCAAAAAATTGATTTTTATTCGAGGACTGAAGGGTGGCATATTTACAAAGGGCAAACAAGCGGGCGTAAGGATTCAAAGTTAAAATCTCGCCCTAAAAGAATTTTTACATAACTTTCTTCGGCTTAACACGCCCGTACAGTTAATGTTTGTGCTTAAAACTAACCCATTCTTAGAATAAAAATCAAAATCGAATCAACGACGGTTGTAGAGCGATGTATAGAAATTATATTAGGGGACGAAAAGAAAAACGAGTTGAAAAAAGACGTGGAGAGGCATTTTCTTTTTTAAAAAACAAAACATGAGCTGGTTGCATTTACCCCGACCTTTTCATCACAAAAGAAGGCCGCCTAGTACAAAGTGTTATGAGATTGCAGACGTGAGTTGACGACAAAACGCTTTGAATGTATTTGAGGCTCACATGCGACAACGATGTCCTTTTGTTCCAAATATAAATATGTATAAGAATTGGAGTGAAGCACACAATGAAAACTGCTTCATAAATAAAATCTTCATTACTTGACTCTTATCAAATATTCCGTAGACAAAGCGAATATGGTCGGAATTCGTCAATTATAAATTAATCGAACATCGACGAGAGGAGCTTTTCGTTAACTATTTATTTATATTATTTATAAGTCGTTTGTTTTATTATTAACTTAACTAATTATAGCTCTCATAATTGGCTAAATTTGCTAACTATTTGAGTTTCAGTTTTAAATGTGACGTAACGACGTCGTTTACTTTTCGAGCTTCCTTTGTTTTGGTCTCAACTCAGATTTTAATCTTTTTAATCGGTTCTCCTCATTATCGCTTTAATGAGGGAGATGATATATTATATTCGTAGTGCCACTAGTACAAACTTTAAATTAATCGTAGCAGTGGCGTGGCAAGACGTCGAGCGACTCGACTGCGAGCTTCACAAAGGACCCTCTTTATCTTATCATATTCTTTCAAGCCCAGCTAGGCGCTCGATTCGTTGGTTTTTAATAAGTTTAGATTCTCAAGCCATTTTACTGAAGCTGAGACCAGCCGGCTAGGCCTCAGTAAGGAAAACCTTGCAGTTATCAACACTGTTGTCGTGGATAAAATTTTCCGTTTACTTCACGTTAAGACTTGGAAGAAAAACATACGACTTCTCAGTGCATTAAAAGTGTAGGCCACTACCTGGGCATCCCTCGAAGGTGGTCTCGTGCGCATTTGAGTCCTCACACACTGCCAAAACTACGCCTATGCAATTTCGCGTGTATATGCCCTCGCTGAGAGTGGTCCCCCATTGCGAGTATTCGTCAAGTTTAACTTGAATAAAGAAAGCAAAATTTTAATTATAAAATTTTTTTTGATTAATTTAAAACCGCGCAACAACAACCTCTTAAAATTTCTTTTTAATTAAAAAATTGTCAAGACGATATTTGGCATACAAAGTCTTCTTTGAGGTGATTGATTTTTTTGTTGTTTGGGAAAAATTTATTAAAATTTAATTCATGGATTGAAAGTGTTTGTGGATGTTTAATTTATAAAGCAATTAAAAGAATGTAAAACGCTATAGAGCGTTTTCTAAATTAAGATATCTAGGTATTTGAATAGGTTGTTTAGTAATTGGTTATTAAATATTTATTGCATTGACTTTTTAATTACGCTGTTCTCTATTATTGTGATTAATTTGGTTTCTGGATTGAACAAAGACGCAAAATGAATATTTTCCTACAATGTCCAAATGTCAAACTGTGGTTTACGTTAAGCTATTACATTACGTAAGGAAGGTAAGGATACATTTTGTGGGGATACCTGCGCCCAAAAGGCGAGTTGCGTTTTAGTTGCGTGTCTTCTCATTTCACCACTTTTTAATCTGTGCACTCTTCAAATAATTGACTTAATATTATTTTTTTGTTCCAGGTAAGAATTCATTTTCCATTTTCTCGGTTTGCGCAACAACATTAGATGAAGTAAGTTGTATATTTACCCCTTTCAGTCGTGGGTTTAATTTCAGTAATCAAGAAGTTGGTAAATAGTATAAAAAACTAATTAAATGTAACCTCGAGGCATAAAATAACTTGAATTAGTAAGCTCGTGGATTGTTATTACAAGAAAATTAGAATGGGCGTCTGTTTATTTTGGTAAAGTTCATAGAAAGGCCGTTTTGCATAAAACGATAGCTGGAACGTAATTTTACTCTTTTCGAAGGTGTTTTTCGAGTAGAGTGCGTATTAAACAGAATGAGATGTTTTCATAAATAAAACAAGGACCGATTCGTATTTAAAAAGTTGACAAAATAAGCGCACACTATCCGGCACACGGCGCAGATTGGTGTGCCCCTCTAGAAAACCTTCATATTCTTGTCTCGATGTACGGGTTCTGAATTCTAAGTAGGGGATTAGGCAACCTCTCGTGCTTACGGTACGGTTCTCAATTCCTAGTACTTGCTCTGCTTACTCTGGTCAATTTCATATTCTTCAAGCAGTCCTCCCAGGTCCAGAAATCTTAGAATTAGATCCCGAATTATATCGATTCACTCGGATCATGCCGAACTAAAAATTTCTGAAGATATATTACCAAATATAGTGGCACGACCACTGCCACCACTAGATATCATTTTCTAAAATTTTTAGTTCCTCTGGCTATTTAAGGCTGGAGAATTATAGGTTAGAATTCTTACGTCGTCCTGAACAGCTTTAATACTCAACAGATACAACTGAGGTTTTTGTAAGGTCTAGCCAAACAGCTTGTCTATGGCTTGACATATTTTTAAATTCAAAAAAAGTATTAGAAAGTAACAAAAAAAATTATTTCCGAAAAGTGGCAAATTACAGTCAGTTTAAATTGATTGTTTTCTGTTGCGTATAAATACTTAGAACGATATAAAATATGTCAAGCCATAGAGGATATGATATAGAACATATCTATAATAATTGATTTAAAAGAAAATGTGTTTCCTATGCCCTGAGGACGACGTAAGATTTTCTCCATAAGCCCAATGTTAATTAAGCTTCTCAAAAATTCTAATTGATGTCGCCACCCAGCCGTCGCTGCGATTCATAAACGTAGATAAATATTAGTATAGGTAATGATAAGTTTGACCTGGAACAAATTGCAAGAAACAGATTTTTCGGGGTAACTTGTTCAGAATTTTGCGCTGATTACGACCATATAAAGTCTATGCCAAAAATATGATGGAAAATGGCAAAATTTTGGCATATAATGTCACTATTTTTCGAGGTTATGATACAAAATACGGCTGAATGACGAGTAACCAAGACAGTTAAATGATACACACATCCAAAAATTAAATGTACGAGACGCTACTGAAAATGTTAGTTGGGTTGCATAAATATTTTTATGCACCATAACCTATAATTCTCCAGCCTTAAGGCTATTTATGCGATTTGGTTATACTATGTAGACCAGCCATGGGGAACCATCCCCTGTCTACTTCTCCAGCATACCCCGTGCACCTCTTGAAAAATATGCGGATTAGCTAAGTTTGAAGTAGTGACACTCTCTTGCAGCTATAAGAGCTACTGATGTGGCTCAATTGGAATTGTTTGACAAGTAAAAGTGGGCTTTCTCCTAATTTCTTTTTTTGTATGGAACTGAAGAGACTGATAACTCTGAGCTTATTTTAGAAATTTCTTGCTTAACTTTAGAGCGAGATATTTAGTTCGGCGTCAAGGAAGAAATGGCGTTGGCCACGTGCCATCCTTGTGAGCCCCAAGTAAACCTTTTGAAAGTCTAATCTGGAAGATGCGCCCAACCCTGTACAGATCATCAATCATCAAAACACAAAAACTAAAAGATTTAATGATTGCTAAGGATATATTCGATACATATTTTACTATTTACAAAATCATCCAATCGACGACTATTTATTAACAATTTTATCCGACTCGACCTTGTCATTCAATTTTTCCTTATCAGTTTTTTTAGTCAAAAAAACAATTTCTTTCGATTTATCCAGTGTAACACTTAACATGGTACCCATTTCTTTTTTATTATTACTCATATTTTGTGCGATAATTTTGCCAGATCCACTGAACGCTTGCGCGAATTCGTCTTTGACTCCGACGAACATATTGGCAGTATTATTTTTGATTACGATACAACTCGATTTAATTTGGGAGCCAATTTCCGATAAGTTCTCTTGGACGTGTGCGGCGCGATCTTTGAAATTATAATTTCCCATCGATTCCAATTTTTATTTTCGTCCAGAACATGTTTCGTTAATTTGACGTTTAACGTAAATGAGTTTTTTGAAAAACCCCCGGCAGACTTGATGTCGAGAGGTTATTTTAAGTTATTTTTTGCGGCGTCTAAAGATTTGGTGGCTTCTTTTTGGACTTCTTCGATCGCTTTTACCGCTTTCTCTTTAGCTACGCTGGCCTGGTTGGCAATTTCTACTTTCGCCACTTCGACTGTTTCGGCAAACTTCTTTTTGGCTTCGTCCGCGTCTTTTCTTACGCTTTCTTTAATGGCCTCCTTTGCGACTGCTGCCTCTTTTTTTAGCGCTTCGGTAGTATTCGCGACTTTTTCTTTAGTTTCTTTTTGGACTTCGTCGATCGTTTTTAATGCTTTCTCCTTAGCTACGGCGGCCTGGTTGGCAATTTCAACTTTTGCCACTTCGACTGTTTCTTCGATTTTCTTTTTGGCGTCGGCCGCGTCTTTTTTTAGCGCTTCCTTAGTATTCATGACTTTTAATTTAAATTTATTTTGACGGGTCGAAAATTTTTGAGAACCACACACTTACTTGATAAATATGTTAAATACTTATTCTTCGAGATTTCTCTTCGCTTCATCGATGGCATCTTCGGCAGCTTTTTTGGCGTCGTCTAAAACTTTAACTGTAGTTTCTTTAATGGTGTCCAAAGTTCTCGCAATTTCTTCTTTAGTTTGTGCGTCAACTTTTCTCAGCGCGTCAGCTAGTTCTCTTTTAAGATTTTCGCCTATATTAGCCAGGCCTATAGACGCCAACGTTTGAGCGCTAGCGATGAGTTGATCCATTTCAATTTTATCATTTGGTGGTGGTCCACTTTGTTGGCCTGCCATTACAAAAAATTTTGATTTTTTTGACAACTCGAAATGTTATAGTAATAATACGACTTGATTAATTAATTAGTTTACATGTCTCGAACCGCAGTTTTGGCGTCGTCTATAACTTTTATAAACGACTCTCTAGCGTCGTCGATGACTTTTCCCGTTGATTCTTTAACGGCGTCTAACAGTTTGATGGCGTCAATTTTGGGCGGTGCTGTACCGCTTCTTCCGGTTTTGCTTATCTCGTTTCGTAGAGTTTCTTTAACTCCCGAAAACTCCATAGATGCCGATAGTCCGAGTTTTCTAAGCGTTTTTCGAGTTTCTTCTTTGAGTGTGTTGAATTTTTCGTTTCTTTCCATAATTTAATTTTACGAGAAATTTTGAAATGTTACTGTGTCACGATTAATGTACAATTTTGAGGTTAATTGCTAGATTATTTTTGTCAAATTGTTTGCTACCACACTAGCCTTCTATTTGGGCTTTTCTAACTAAAGATTTTCTTTATACCGAAAAGTGTTTTTCGGACTCTTTTTAAATAAATCACGCGTCGTATCCCATTATTTTGTTTACATTTTTTTTTCCCAATTTATGCAAATAATTAGGACAGGATATTCTATCAACTATTGATTGTTTCGTCCTTAAATGTCAAGCTTGCTACTAAAAATGCTCTGAACTAAATTGATTTACCATCTACAAATTTATCGCTTTTCACCAATTTTCATTTTTGCTAGAAACTCATTAATATGCAAGCTGTGGCGGTTACCATAAGACGTAGTTTTGGCTAAAATATTTTGAATTTGAGTTACGGAACGCTCAGGCTTTTACGTCTAGTATCGGCAAACGGTTGCCCAAACGAATAGCTCTTTTCCTGACTCTTTCCATTTTTCCACTTTACGTGAAAAACTAAAGAAGTGACAACGAACGATACTTAAGAAATTTCATTTCTACTTCACTGCCGAAGGAAGGAGCCCCTAAAAATTTTAAACGTAAACGTAATAAGAACCGTTTAAACTGGCGCGATGTTATCGAATAGGAACGACGTCCTCGGGAACAATGAAACCTTAGAGGCTTGTAACAAATATTGCGTTATTTGCTTCGCATCCTTGTTCCGAGTCTGATTTGTAAATTTACATTGCTAATTTGTCAATTAATCAATTAGGGAGTCGTGTTAACACTTTGCCTTATGCTCCGAAATACGTCACCGGAAATTCTTTTTTGTCATCGCTCGTAAATTGGGTAGAAGAAAATTTTGTTAGGAAATTTCCACGAGAGTGCACTCGATTTTAATTTAATTTTAAAATGGCAGTTTTCGCGATTTTGTATTGTGTGTGTTTTTGAAAAATTTATTAGGGGTTATTTTGGAGGGGGCAACTTTTGTTAGGTGTGCGACAACGACAACGTTCAATTGGGTTGTTTACACTCAAAGGATTAACTATTACGTTATAGTGTTGGTAATTTAGAGGAACAGGAAGACATTAAACCATCTTTGTTTATAAGGGATTTATAATTAACACAACAAAACTTTGGCAGGTTAATGCGTTAATTATTTGTGCGTAGCGAAAGTAATTGAATAATTGAAATTAAATCCGGTCCTGGGAAGTGGTGGACCAGAATTTAATTTCCGATTTTGTTTGTGAAATTAATTGAAGTATTAAACTTTTTGGTGGAGAGCTTTTTTTATAAAAAAAAATCGAATACCAATTTAAACGCGATCTTTTGTTTAGAAGAAAATTAATTTGGCGTTGTTTTTTTGGGGGTTGAAACAAAAGCTACTAACCATTTTCGCCGAATGATACTTTGAAATTTAGTGACTCGTATTCAGTTGGGATTTTGTTATTCGAAATCCGGGTTTGAGCTACATGAGCGGTTAATTTATAGCGGAGTGTCTACTTTCTGGATCACCCAGTGGGGGCATTCCTAGGTTGCTTTTGGCCTTATTTACGGCACACGCGGGTAGCGTCACGTTTTTACTCACCTCTAAATGCCGGACCGCACTCGCAATATCTTACCTAATTTTTTTTAGTAAATTACGCTCGAAACGGCGCTCTTTATTTATTTTTTTTTCACCTCTCGATTTAATTTGCTACGTAAATTTATATTTCTCCATTTAAAGAAAAGGTATTTTTTGGTTCACTGAACCGAAGCTATAAAATTTTATTTGTTTTTCTTCCCTGTTTATATCTATACCTATATAAAAGATAGGTTTAATGATATTCAACTTTATTAAAATCTCTAATTAGATTTGTTTGAAAAGTCGAAGAAAACTTTTTAAAGTGGACGACGAAAAATTTCAGTACCTTCGCATAAATAATTCATGAAGCTCAATTATGTCATGAAATTGTGTAATAGGTAGAGGTAAAAGAAACTTTAAAGCAAGAGGAAAAACTTTGAAATTTTCTAGAGTAGGGAAAATACACTTACGCGTATAAAGAGTGAATTTTAATTGGCCAAGTTTTGATATGTTTCAGATTGGGGAAAACGAAAGAGAATGCTTTTAGAGCAGGTAGAACGAATGCTCATTTGCAACTCGTTCAGTGTTTATTTCACTTCGGGCTTAACTTAACTTGGGCTTAACTATCAAATAAAGCTTAGTTATACTCATTTAAAATATATTTTTCTGAAACATCAGCTTTAAGCTATCCATCTGAAAAATGGATAGACCAATCTTCTAATTTTTTAATGAGTCGTTTAATTGCACTATATTCCAAGGGGGGGGGGAGGGGGGGTGCTGCTTCTATAATCAAAAGAGTGGAAGCTACTTCTCGAGTTTAAAATCATTCCCCTTTCCATAAGAGGAAAGGGGAATGAACCTAGTCCTGAAACTAAATAGATAATGAGTCAGATAAGTGGGTAGAGCACAGTTTCATTTCAACTGTAGTTAAATTCCTCTCTATACGCGCTAGTATCGACAAAAAATAACTGGAACACATTTTTTTCTAGTGGTAACAGACTCAGAAATCTAGAAAAACCTTTTCAACTACTCTTCTCTATGGGTTGCAAGCCAATTCCAATCCAAGACATTTGTCCAGTATGAAAATTTGAACCATAACGCCCCCTCGGGCGATGCTAGTACATTCTCGACAACACGCAGACTTTCGAGACGGTACTGGTCTTCTCTGTAGATGAATGATGTATAATATATTGTGGGACAGAGCGACTTTGGTGGTTATATTATCTGATCACAGAAGTATCGCAAATCTAGTTACTTCAGATAATATTCATATACTACTGCTGGTTCTACGACGTCTTTTTCTTGGTCGGATAGTATTAGGGCAAGAAATAAGAAAATAGAGCGAGGTGACTGATGTTATAGCTGTACAGGGTCAAACCTTACAAGGCGTTTTTAATATTGTAATCCACAACTGTCAAAACGATTGGCACTCTTCTGAAAAGGCCAGCCTTCTGCAAGCATCCGATTAATACTACCAACTGGTGAAAGATATACCAGCATCATTTCGTGTTCCAAGAACAATTGCAGGTTTAGAGTCGTAGAGGTTTGAACGAGGTGCCTTATATATGCCTTGTTCTCGCTTCCGCGAGAAGTGGCATGATGGGAGACTTCTGAACAGACTTGGCCAGTGCCACTTTTGAAGTTTTTTGAGTTATATTTACACTTGAGGTGGCTCAGCGAACCCGAGGAAAGTAACTCTTTTGCTTGAAAGTTGTAAAAATAATCCGAAACGGTTGTGTATCTCCCACACTAAAAATTTAATTGACTCACAATCTTGGAACATGGAGGGTAATGCGTATCATAAGCATTCAAATTTCCAAGGTAGAATTTAAGCTAGTGGTTCTAGGAGCCCCAAAGAGCTTCACAGATCGTGATTGTTTTGAACTTCTTCGTCACTCTCGTACGCAGGAGACATGAATCTCGCTGTTTATTTTCCTTTGGATCGAGTTGTCTTACTAAGCTTCTGTTCGATTAGTCCTAGGAATTATATTGGGTGTAGATCAGAATTTTTAGGAGCGTCATGATTGACGTAAAGTGGCAAAAATGATTGGGCATTTCTCCTCTAGTTTTTCGAATCTCTTCTCTTGGCTCGCTAGTAGTTACAACTGTCTAGTATTAGAATTTTAAAAGAGATCGAAGAGACTTCACGAGTAAGTCTACAGAGGCAAACTCGATTTGTGCAGAAGTCAGATGGCTCTGTTTTGATTTGAATCGTAGTGGTTGCAGTGGTTGAGATGTTCTCAAACATGGGTGCTCTGGCCCAGTTTAGTAATGGCTTCAGATCTCTACTTTTAACTATCCTGCGTCTCCACTGTTCTTTTCACTCTAGATCCCTTATTCTCGACAACAATTACATTCTGAATTATCTCGCTCCTAGGCTAGGCTCTAAACGACTTTTTTAAAAGTCTCATTCCAACCAACTAATTATTCAAGCTGTTGGCAATAACTTTATAAAAGCAGCTCTAAATCGCATTATCCCCCTTTTTATTAAATAACCCTCTTAACACTTCTTTTAAATTTGTACTTGCCAAAATTGAATGCTTACTATATTTTAAGTCTATTTTATGTTCATTTGGGAATTTGAGTGATAAAGTAGCGGCGGAGTGATATACGGCTATGACGTTATTGAAATTTCTTTAACACACACACACACACACATCTCATAGCTCAAATACAAAAAAAAAACATTTTATTTTTATTTTATACGTCCATCGATTTTCTTTCCACCGACTAAAATTAATTGAGAACGAGCGCCCTCATCTTGTAAAAATAAAAGGGCCGACATTTCTCATGGTAAATTCGCGTTGATAGATAAAACTTGTGTAATCGATTGAAAACTTTTTGATTTGTATTTTTGATGCGAGGACAAATGCTATAAATAATTCGAATAGTAATAGAACAATTAAATCTTGTCAGAACTCGGATAAAACTTATTTAACGAGAACAAAAAAGGAGGACGGAATTAAATGTCAGAAATGTTAGTTTTCTTCCAGCGTAGAAGTTACGACGAGAATCAAGTTTTACAATATCAATAAAGTTGACTCACTAAGCCAAATATAAATCCTAATGTGAAATATCGTTTGAAAAAGATTAGCTAGGTTTGCTCTGGAGAAATTTTTAGAAATCCCGTGTCAAATGTATGATAGGATAGAGGAGACCGAAAGTAAATTTGAGAGGAGAAAAATTAAAAAGAAATTTTCAAAGTGCTAGTTGCGATATTACCAACTTAAAATTTATATCAGTTTAATTAATCTCTACTTAATTTCCTCTTTTCCTTAACTTTTGCGCTTAAGTGTCGCCCCCTTTATTTACATTTTAGTACGATATTACTTCGGCCGTGTTTTCTGAGACACTTAAAATAATATTGCGGTTTCTTCTTCAATTTTAAATGGAACTAAAACTAATTTCGATCCTTTAACTTTGATACAGCGCCAATGTTCATCGGTAAAATGAGCGAGAAGCTTAAAATTGGTATTTTGAGATGTCCACGACGAGAGGCGAGAGCTTTAGTTTTGATAGGATATGATCAGTGATCAGTGATATGTCCAATCCACGTATGGATAAGATAACACGAGCTTTACAGAAATAAAAGAAAAATATTGTCGAGTTTCCATCCATTACTTTCGGGTCACGACGTATAATAAACGTCGGAATAATTTACCAAAATCAGAAAATCACATTGCAGTGGTAGCTAAATCCGCCATTTTTTTCCGGAATATTTATTATAGTTTCTTTATCATGCAAGTGCAGATTTGTAAAAAGGTTATTTGCATGACACAATCATTTCAAACAAATCTCGACTCGTTTAAACATTCAGCAAGCAAAAGTAGGAAAAGAAAAGCAAATAACTGACCGTTTGTCAAGCTCTGCGAAGAATAAAAAGCGACCGCTATATTTTATTCCTTGTCTACACTTTTCTGCGCTAAGTTTTAGTCATTAGTGAATTTCTACCTTGGCTTTTTTATAACTAAAATTCAGTAAGGGCCTCCTTTTAATGATAAGAAAGAAAACAAAACCAACTCACCCGCTCTTTGACTCGACTGTGGAAACTTTGCATTTACTTACGGATATGTATAGTTGTTGTTTTTCTTCTTTAAACTCTTTTAACTAAATATACAAAAGTACTTTAAATTTATCAAATCTACTACATAATTTATTTTACTAGAACTCATACAACGTTCTGCTAGAAAAAAGAAGGAAGGAAAAAAGTTGAATTCGTCTCGAGTTAAGAAGTTGCTTTTTTGTAAGTTTTTTAATTTCCACTATTCTCGGGCTGCATTTTTAGATTTTCACGTTACACTGACAAAAGTGTATTTAGTTTCAAGCTATAATAAGTGCACCGAGTTAAAGAAAGCTCTAAAGTGGCATTGATTTTCTCGTATTGAAAGGTAACCGGTATAGTGCAGATCCTTACTTTTTAACTAATATTAGCGTCAAGTCGCTGGAAATGGTGCCCTGATTCATGTAAATTGTAGATGAATACTTTACAAATTTTTCGAATCAATTCACTTTTGCGTTAGCAAGTTATTGAGTGACCCATAACCTCATTGTTGGCTCGCCAAAAACTTTTTCGTCTTTTCTCCAGTTCAACTACACCGACAAGCGAAAGATGAGCTTTAAAAGCGTTCTACAGTAAAACGACTCAGTCAGTTCCTTCTTTTTTAGCCTATTAAAGGGTCTTGTTAATAATTTACGTTCCGACCTTTTGGTTTGACCCTACTCTTTGTACAACATCTTGGATTTTAAACCTGCGTTTCTAGCACTCGAGTTTCTAAACTTATCTCCAATTAACATGGAGCCTTTGTCTCATAATTTAAAAAATTTTGGCTATTGTCTCATAGTCTCATAAAGACTTTGTATAACAGTCTCATAGCGTCCTTGTCTCACAGTCTCACAGAGATTTCATCTCATAGTCTTATAAAAACTTTGCCTGACAGTATCACAGAAACTTTGCCTCATAGAGACTTTGTCTTATAGTCTTAGAGAAAATTTGTCTAGTAATCTCAAAAACACTTTGTCTTAATGGCTCATAAAGACTTCGTATAACAGTCTGATATGAGACTCATACATATTTTATCTCAGTCATATAAAAACTTTGTCTGATAGTTTCATGCATAGAGACTTTGTCTCACATTCTAATAGAGACTTTGTCTCACGTCTTATAGAGATCTTATCTCACAGTCTTATTGAAACTTTATCTTACACTCAAATAGATACTTTGTCTTATAGAGTTCGTCTCGTAGTCTTATTGAGACTTTGTCTCATAAAGACTTTGTGTAACAGTCGTATAGAAACTTTAATGAAACAAGCAAGTGCAATCCTTTAAACTAGTACTACTGCGGATGCGCATAAAGTTAAAGAAACGGTTAAGGAGCGTTAAAGGACGTCTCTGCATACGGGCCTTAGTCTCACAGTCTCATAAAGATTTTATCTCATAGTTTCATAGAGACTTTTTCTTATAGAATCTCTGTCTCAAGGTCTTATAGAGACTTTGTCTCATAATCTGTCTTATAAAGAATTTTTATTACAGTCTTATAGGTAAAGACTTTGTCTCACAGTCTCAAAGAGATTTTATCTTACAGTTTAATAGAAACTTTGTCTGATAGTCTCATAGTCTCATGAAGATCTTTTCTCGCAGTTTCATTTAGATTGAGGATTTGTCTAATAGCCTCATAGAGACTTTTTCTCATAGTCTCATAGAGACCTGTTCTCGCAGTCTCATAGTCTCATAGGGACTTAGTCTCGTCGTTTCATTGAAACTTTATTTCACAGGGCCTATCATAGACTTTGTGTACGCAAAGTGACTTACTTACTTTAGACAGTTTAATTTGTATGTAATTTTTCTCCCAAAGCCCCCATTGGTACTATTTCCTGATCTCAAACTTGTATAATGTTTTAAATATCGAGATTTTTTATGAAAAAGTTCGAAAACGTTCGCTTTGAAATTTCTGCAAAAATAGTGTAAGTTCAAGCTTGGGTTCATGAACGTGTTCTATTTTATGTAAATCCTAACTGTCAAAGCCAGTTAAATTGCCTGCTACCTGTTACAATTCTTTATTATTTTCCTTCTTTAACCCGATTTTCTATTTGAAAAATTCCAAAAACGTACGTCATAAAGCTTTGCGAAAAGACTTCATTACTATTAGATTTTTAACTTAACCACTTGATGCTCGCATTAACATACAAAAACCCTTTGTTTAAATTTTAAATTGATCAGATTATGGTGTTTTCTCTGTAAACTTCGTCGACCGATTAACTGTTGTAAAATTAATTTTAAATATTTCGTAAGCAAACAACTAAAAAAAGTTAAATTTATCTTTTACAACAGTAAACAAAAGTCGATGTAGTGGAAACCCCAAACGTATCTCTTGCGTCCAATGGATTAAGTCATGCGTTGTATTGTTCGAAAATTATGAAGACAGTTTTGCTTTCCCGCAAGGGAAAGCTGTTTTCGAGAACAAGTTTATTGCAAAATTATCTATTTTGGGACGTCGGGAGGTCCATAAATAATTTCGTTTTCGATGTAAAAATTTTTTTCGTTAAACTACCCTACCGGTTCGAACAACGACGATACGAGAACGGAGCAGAAAGGTGTCGACAACAATTAGAGTAAAGTTTGATGTTGAGTTGTTATGTTTCGGAAAACTATTTTCAGTGGCCTCGTGCATGTTTCTACAGACCTTCGACATCCTACCCCCCTTTATATCACATCCATTTACCTATGGGTAAGCACCGATGGCAATATTTACAGAAATTTTCTTCTACAATTATATTTTTATTTGTAGAGTAGAATTTGTACAAGTGTAAATATTTGGGATGTCTACACGTTTGTGTGAAGTTGAAACTTGATCCGAAATAAAGGTCGCACATTTTAGTAAATTTAACCAATAGCGACCGCTAGTTAATCGGTGTTAATTCCAACACAGAGTTGTATAATTTAATTGGTGGTAGGTGTTAAATGTATTTCTACTACATCCATAATTTACGTAGTAGCTAAATTATATTATAATATATCAAAACTAAACACATTTAAATTAAACAGTTCGCATGGTTTGATAAGCTCTTAGTTTTGTGTACAACCGCACACATATTCAAATTTCCAGATCTATCTAAATTGCAATAGCAAACAAAATATTGCAAATAATTTAATGACAAACCCCCGATATTTCAAACTACAACGAAAACCTATTAAATGACGTTATCATTTTAGTTCCCTATTGTATTTGAAAGTATTCCCAGCTTTCCTCATTTGTTTTTGAATTAAATTACTTTTAACTATTCAAATTTTCGATTAATTAACAAACTATTTCCAATGAATTTTTTTTAAACGAGTGTGCGGAATTTTAACGTCCCTTGAGGAAGTGTTTTTATCGCTCTTTATTAAATTACTAAAATTGCAACATTCTATTCACTGGACCGTAGCTGAAGAAACATTATTCAGTGAGCTAGTAGAGTTGGATTTTTGTAATGTTTTTCGTAATTTCTCGACATACCCGTTAGTTCTGTTGTGAGAGCGTTTAGACTTTAAGAATGATAGCAGAAATTTCAATTTGAGCTAGGCCAGTTGAAAGGTTTTTGATAAGGTCCTGAGCTACAAGATAATCCAGTCTTTAGCACGAGAATTAGGATGAACACGATCAACTCTACTCTCTTAGGTTTGAGATTGTTACTTTTTGGGCATGGGTTCTTTCCATTTTTAAGGTGTAAGTAGTAGGGGTACCCTGATTATGCTTTCAGAAAGAGAGCAGAAATTTATAGATGTTTTTGGACAGTTAAGACGGCCTTTGGCAAGGTCTTGAGTCACAGGATAATACATGTATAGGACGAGAATTAGAATGATAACGAATTCAGGATTTTTAATTTTCTGGTATAGTTCAGAATTCCTTTTATAAGGAAGTTTGTTCTTTTCAAATGGAAGCGCGTTGGACGTTGGACTAGGGTTATTCTTAGGAGACGGGCTATCTCTCTCAATTATCAAATTAATGTAGCTCTTTTATAAAAATCGATTGCTTTTATAGTCGGTTTCATATACGGTCATTTTTTATCCAAATCACGAAAGTAGATCTCGTATAAATTATTTTAACTTTTTTCATAGACTACAAATTGTATTTTCTGTAAAAGAGCACCCAGAAGACCTCGTTTATTTATTGAAATAGAATACTCGACTAGTTTTTGCTTACTAATATCATTGTTTTTTTTTTACTTTTTTCGAAAAGCTCTTTACGAAAAATAAAATAATAATATTTTATATTTAGTAATTCTCATTTTTCAATTTAATGTTTGACAAGGAAGAAAAAATGTATTTTTTTTATTTCCAACAATTTATTTAATCATCCACTCAACTGTATCTGAATTTTCGTTTTTAAATAAATTGTTTCCACTTGTAAGAAACTTGTAATTTTCACATTTTTCTGGAAAAAAAATGTGTGCCAATATTCGAAGCTGCCAAAATGAAACCTTACATAACACTCAAATACTTTCCTTTCATAATTCATCTACGATTGGCCTTTTATTTAATTGAACTGGTTGAATGTGGGGCGTATAACACACGAATAAAAATATAAGTCGATTCCTTTTTATTGCTTTTTTCTATTTAAAAATAAATTGGTAATTAATTCGTATTAATAATTAAAAGTGGATCTGTGAGTTTGGATAAACGTAGTAAATTATGATTATATCATTTTACTACTTTTCGTTCTTCGAAAATTTCTACCTTCAGATGAGCTGGGGAGCTGGGCACTCTGCAGGACCTGTTTACGTAAATTCCCACAAATACCACACGGACTCCCAACAGGCTTCCCATGTTAGTTTTTTGTCTTCTTGAGGATTTCAAAGAAAATCCTCTTGCACTTCGACCAGGCGACTCATTGAACGTATATCTCAGTAGTGTTATGGATATGGATCAGCAAGCAGTATCTTCGAAAAGGTTTGCTAGACCTGGGTGGGTTCTTTGCACGTTTATTGGTACCGAGTAGAGAAGGGTATCTCAGTGCTGAAAATATCTACGCAAAACCTTAAATTGTGTCAGAAGATTTTAGAACTGTATAACTCGCTCTAGACTTTATTGACCGAGCAGTACATCTATCGCTCTCATCAGGTGTCTTCTGCTTCACGTTGGAGTACTTTGGCTTTTATTAGACAGGGTTACTTCATAAAGAGCCCAGTCTAAGCCTCTGTGTGTCCTAATGCTTTATGTGCCTTTTTGAGACCTATTCAGGAAGGTTCGTTTTGTCAAAACTGTCTGGTATCTTAAGAGCAGATTTGGCGCCATTCATGGTGCTCTACAAGCCTCTTATAGTTGGCCGCCCGCCAATTCCCGAATGAATGGCTACTTAGTGCAATGTGCAATGTCGTAGAATGGTGCCCAGAACAAGCTTGCACATCATGCCAGTATTCTAGAACTAGCTTTGAGCTTCGCGTATAACTCAGAAGCACTCCCAGAGAAGGCCTCCTAGCCATAAATGACATGTTGTTTCTTAGCCTATTACTCTTTATTTGGCAGCATCGGCTAGTAGGACGTCGTGCTATAAGCCTTTTATGTCTGGGCTCTTTTGTTCACATTCTGAGACCACGTGAGTTCTTAGAGCCTTAGAGTAATAGTTTGTGTGCTCTATCAATGGTTTGATGAGCCTGACCATAACACAAGTGGTAGGTAAAGTTGGCTAAACACTCAAGTAGGTCTTATTAAGAAGTTGAAGTCATTAAAAAGTAGTTACCTCCAATGTTAGCTGTCTAATTTGTGTTCTGTAAAATGATTTATGAACTTGATCTTTGAAAAATTAGCGATTGAATAATAAATTGAGTAAAAAATGTTTGTTTTGTGGCAAAAAATGCAAATTTAACCCCTTTTATAACTGCCGTGTACGCTTATTTAATTTCGCAAATATCGGACTAATAATTTTGGGTGAATTGGCCTCATATATAAACTCACGGTTGTACGACCTTTTCCTTTTTAGACCCAACCAATCTAAAAATATTTAATCATTAGGGATAAAAATTTAAATTTAAGCCCTAGTTTTTTTGCCTTTCTTAACAACGTCATAACAAAAATTTAACTTGTCAAAATTGAACCTTTTCTAAATTTTATTACGTTTAATATAGCTTCCCTTTATGTTTATTAATATTTAAAACGACATGGGTCGTAGTTAATTTCGAGCGCACTGATGACAAGAATTATAAAAGTTTGGGAAAAGCTAGGCCGTAAAATTTGCACAGCAACCCCTCAATTAATAGATCTGCACGGTGTACGGTGTACGTATATACTATAAAGGTCGGCACGGTAGTATAGAGAAGAGAAATCCTCATTTACATTCCACACATGTTCGCATCAGGCAAACTCTCTAATACAGGCAAATTTCCTTTATCCAGTTGAATATATTCTAATTAGTTGTCACTGGTATGCATAGCAAACAGCAAAGACAAAAGGCCTCGTGTTGTCGACTTAAACTTGAGAAAACCAACTAATGGCGAAACGAAATGTGCACGCGAATTACGCCAAATTATTAAACAACAAACTATTTGCATATTTGCATATGGTAATCGAAATTCTCGAGTATAGATAAAGCGGCGTATGTGTAATCTAAGTATCAGATTTGACCCGCCAAATTGTTAGTTTCGGCTCTTAAGTGTATGCTCTCGGATAAATAATCTAGAAAAGCTAATAGACCCTTTTAGTTATAAACGCGTATAAGGGTTTATAGTTATCTTAACTCTATTAAAACTTTGTTTTAACAACCCCTCGCATAAAAAGCGCCCCATTTTACTTTTATAACGATTCATTTATTCGAAAATGTGTTAATAACACATTACGAGGTGATTAACGGGAGCGAGAGGAGGGTCAAATTAAAAATGGCCTTTATTTATTTGGGCAATCAAAAAAGTATGTACAGGAACAGATTATTAGTTCGTGTAGTAGTTCGATCACGTATTACTGCCAGACTCCTACATTCTACCCGTCTAGGTTTCCAAACTGCTAATGTGCTGAGCAGCTATGTTTCAATCAATGATGGGTATGGGGTATGGGTAGGTACTTAATGCAAATTTATTACTTTCGCATGGGGTTGTAGGATTAGCATTTAGATTCAATATGGCCAACTTATAATTATAACAATATTTCAAATATAACTAAACCGCCAGATAAGCCAATAAATAATTTTACTTCTCCCAAGTAATTGTGTCGATACCGGGTGTTTTAAAGGTTGTACGAATAGGGCGAGTTTTCACAAATTATAACTAACATCGTGCCGTCACATCTAAATTTCGTATTACATATTATATTTTTGGGAATCGATTACAACTTTGCGACAGTGAGTTATTTATTATGGACTTTCATAAATTGTCATCTCTTATAATTGTTCAGTAACAAAGTCATTTTGTGGACTCCCACAATAAATACAAAGTTTCGGGTTATTTCGTATATTTGGGAACAGGAAAAAACCTTAAGTAAATCAAGGAAAATTAATTGCAGACTTTTATAAACTTTTACTGTATACAATTTCTTCAGTGTGTCACCATTTTCCTGAAAATTGAGTCGTTGAAATAGACGAGGTGGTGCGCAAACCTAGTTCAACTGCAAGAATTACTATTTTTGTAGCTTTACACAGTTCAATAAAAAATTGTAAGCAAAAGAGACTTACTAGTGACCTCGTCACTTTAAAAAATTGTCCCGTTGTGCCACACCATTTTCTTTATACTTGAACCTTAAAGTGTAGGTCTAGTGTGTAAACACAGTTCAACTTTAAGAATTCGTATTTCGGTTATTTTTGAAAATCCAATGAAACTTTATGAAAGAAAAAGACTTACTACTATCTCTGTTATCTCTTAATGTATAAAATTTCTTCTATGTGCTACAATTTTCATGAAAATTAAATCTTTAAGTAAGGTGCACAATAGTGTGTAAACCAAGTGCAAATTTATAAAATTCGTATTTCGTTTATTTTTAAAAATCAAATCAAAGATCATAGGAGAAAAAGACTTACTACTATCTCTTTTAAACTATTAATTTATAAAATTTTTTCATAGTGCTACCATTGTCCTGAAAATTGAGCGCTTAAGTTAGGTAGGAAACTGAAAACCTAATTTAACTTCAAAAATTAGTATTTTGTTGGGTTTTCTGAGACCGATAAAACCTTGTATGGAAAAAGACTTACTAGTAACTTTTTTAAACTTTCATTTTTAAAAATTACCTCAGTGTGTCACCATTTTCCTGAAATTTGAATCTGAAAGTTAAGCTTAGTGTGTAAACCGAGAGCAAATTTATAAAATTCGTATTTCGTTTATTTTTAAAAATAAAATAAAACCTTATACAACAGGATAAAAAGACTTACTACTATCTCTTTTAAACTACACTAGTCACAATAATTGAAGAATATTTAAAAAAGCCAAATTTTAGGGCGATTTTCAACAAAGGATAACTCGGCGAAAAATGGTCGTACAGAAAATTTAAAAAAAGAAAATTGTAGCCTCAAGTGTCTAGTTTTCAGATCTGAACAGTAAAATTTTTTAACGTGGGCGGTTTTTACGTAATCATCCGAAAACCAACTAAGAATAATTTTCTACATTTTTTCTCGTCTTTGAAATAGTCTGTGGACTTCAAAAATTTCTTTTTCATCTTACGACCATAAAACTCGTTTAGACAATTTAATCAGCTTTAATTTGACCTTATAATGAGTTGCGTCTGATTTTTTGCCGCGAAGTAATCGTCCATCATAGCAAAAAAGGCTATTTTAACTTTGACAATCGATTACTCGGGATCTAATGATCGTACAAAAAAAAGGTGGGTTTTTGGAAACTGCAAGACATTCTCTATTGATTGATTGCGCGATTGATAAAATTTTTTTTTAAAAGCGATGATGAGGGCAGAAAAAAAGTTGAAAATTTGCGAATTTAAAGATATTTGGAAAATTTGGTGTAACTTTGGATATAGTGGATGAACAAAGGATATCGTCGGTAATTTTTTACCCTCAAAGTGTCTCTAAAAAACTTTTAAAGTTGCAAAGCTCTGCGACTTTTTTTCTTAGCGCCCCGAAGGTTTAAATTTATAGTATCGGTGTAACAAGCAATTTTTCGATTTTTTTGCATTTTTTCGACTTTATGGTTTCTTTGGCAACAATCCATATTTTTGGCTTAAAAACATAACACCTTGGACAAAATCGAAAAAAAAAATGTACGATTCATTAGTTCCCGAGTAATCGATTATCAAAATTAAAATGGCCGACGATTACTTCGCGGCAAAAAATCGTACGCAGCTCATTAAGAGGTCAAATTAAAGCTGATTAAATTGCCTAAACGAATTTTTTGGTCGCAAGCTGAAAAAAAATTTTTCGACGTCGACAGACCATTTCAAAAACGAGAAAAAATTTGGAAAATTATTCTTAGTTGGTTTTCGAATGATTACGTAAAAACCGCACACGCTATAAAATTTTACTGTTCAGATCTGAAAACTAGACACTTGAGGCTACAATTTCCTTTTATTAAATTATCTATACGACCATTTTTTTCCTTGTTGAAAATAGCCCTAAAATTTGGAGTTTTTTTAATATCCTTCAATTTATGTACCTAGTGTATTAATTTATAAAATTTTTCCATACTGCTACCATTGTCCTGAAAATTAAGCGCTTAAGTTAGGTAGGAAACTGAAAACCTAATTTGACTTCAAAAATTAGTATTTTGTTGGGTTTTCTGAGACCGATAAAACCTTGTAAGGAAAAAGACGTGACTTCTTTAAACTTCAATTCTTAAAAATTACATCAGTGTGGGCAACTTATAAAATTAATGAACTCATGAAATTGCACTATTTTTTTGCGTGCTTTAAGTTTTATTTGAGTTTCTGATTAAATTTTTAATGTGGAGACTTAATTTCCGGATACCCAATATTTTTGTGCAGCGTAAACTCTGACTAAAAAGATATTGGATTTTACCCCTTGGTTTCAATAAAGTAGCAAAAAAGTGATGGCCGTTTTTGAATTTGCTATACGCTTAAAAAAATATGTAGAGCAATATTATATTTCTCCTACATCATATAACATTGACGGCTCCTTTTATCGACACCTTGATCCTACACATCGCTAACGTTACGGCTAAGCTAATACGCCAACGTATATTAGGTACACTCTATTTCAAGATATCAAATTTGGTTTAGAAAAATTTTCCTCTCGTAAAAACGAAAAAATAGAGCTAAAGTAAACTTGTAGAAATTATTTATAGGCATCGTAAAAAAAGTTGGTAATTTTTTTCAGCTTCGTCTAAATACAAATTTTTATTTTATTTTTTTCAACTTGTCCGTCTTGCTGTGTTGGAGATGCTCAAATAAATTACAGGCTATCTCTATGAGTTATATTTAATAAATAGGAGGCTTCTAGATAAGGTTTTTGATGAGGCGCAAATTAGAAGTTTATGAATATTGGAGAAAAACATCCGGTTAATTCGCGAAGTGGTGAGTCTCTTTTATTTATTTTCTGGAGCATTTCTAACAAAATGGTTCATCATTAAGGATTTAATCTCGGTTTATGCTAGAAAAATACAGTTTGAGATTTTAAACTTGATTGCTTGAGAAAACCGATCATTCGGTCTTTATACGAGGTGTGTGGAAAATGTTATTCCGCCACAACAGCTGTACGACCTGTAACCTTCACTGTCATTTTCAGTCAGCGTGCGTTTTAGTCTGAGTCTAAATAGTGAGCGCCTTTTTGATTTAACAACTCAACTGAGTCGCAATTAACTTGCATGTTAGTTGAAAAAAGCACGTATAGGATTACCGAGTGTTAATAACTCAACCGGTTACATTGTCAGTTTCTACTGTTCTACGACGTGCGTATAGAGGCGAGTAAGCCGAACAGCGAACCTCTTAGCCGCGAACTTACTAGATACACCTCGTATACTAGTCTGTTGATCAAATTATTGGTTTCTTTGCTTGTTTCTCTTTACTTCCTAATTCAACAAATTGTAACTTTTAGATGTTATTTGAAGCAGGTAGCCAAGAATAAATACGCACTCCAACGCCGCTCACATCTACTTCGTATTCTTATGTTTTACCAAATAGTCTTTATTTGAAACAATAAATCAACTTACAAACTTTTTACTCAAGTATGTAAATAACTAACGTTGCGAGAATCTCAATTAGGAGGTTAAATTGAAAAAAATGGACGAAAGTCGAGTTGTAGTTGAAGCGGGAAAATGAAAAATGGCTCAGGTTGGGTCTAGAAACTTCTTAAAGCAGCACGAATTGAGAAGAATGAGTCGTAACTGAAGCTTCCAAAACGTACAAAAGTTTATCTCGCGCACAGAGCATCGTGAGAAACACAAAACCTAAAGAGTTTAAACCGGGATATTTATGATGGAGCACCACATGGCACAGCTCAAGTCTTTAAGTCAATCTTTATGGCTCTGAGACACTGAACTGTGGTCTTCTGGAGCGAGTGGACCCATCCACGTACGTTTGTAGCATTGTTTAAGCAAATGGGACTACTGATGGTGATGGTTCACTACACTGAAAACTATAAACTCGGAGCAAGCGGGTGTTGTTTTCGGAGGCTCTTTCCAAAACAAGTCCCTTTTCCACTTGGACCAGATGGACCGTGAGTAGCCCTATATGTCAGGGAGCTAACGTGCAAATATACTAAACTATAAAGTACCAAATTTTTTATGCTGCACAACAAGAGAGCATCACAAATGAGTAATCGACCGCCTGTAACTTCTAAGTGGCAGCCCTCACTTGAAGACGACTTGAGAAAAGTGCGGCTTTGCTCTCTTTTCAGTTTTTCGCGTATAAATTGAAAACTAGGCATTTTATTAAAAAAGTGCTTTTATAAAAAAACAAACTACATAAAATTTTCTATAGATTATGTTTCTTTGTTTTTTTCTTCAGACGAACGGTTTAGGCGCTATAGCGCGTTAAAGATTGACAAGAATTCTAAAGTTGGCTGTAAACTGTTTCTTTCGGTTTTTCGCTTATAACTCAAAACGTACTTGTTTTTAGACAAAAGTGTTTTTATATAAAAATGAAGTAAATTATATTCTGAACAAATTATGTCTCTTAGGTTTCTTACATTAGACAAATGGTTTAAGCGCTAGAGTGCGTTAAAGATTGCTAAGAATTCTTAAGTCGGTCATCAACAGTTTCTATCGGTTTTTTGCTTATAACTCAAAAACTACTCACTTTTAGACAAAATTGTTTGCATATAAAATAAATTAAATTAAATTTACTACAAATTATATTTTTTAAGTTTTTTACATCAGACGAACGGTTTAGGCGCTAGAGTGCGTTAAAGATAGAAAAGAATTCCAAAGTCGGCTATAAACAGTTTCTTTCGGTTTTTCGCTCGAAAACGACTCACTTTTTGGACAAAAATGTTTTTATATAAAAATGAAGTAAGTAAATTAAATTTATTACAAGTTATGTCTCTTTAGGTTTTGTTCATCAGATGAACGGTTAAGGTTAGGCGCTAAAAGTACTAACTATTTCTAAAAAATGTAACTGTGTCAGTAAGGAAGTGTAAACCTAGCTTTACAATTGAAATGCCACTCGAATGATTCCGTTTTTAAATCACTAAATTAAAGCTTACAATTCGAGCGATACTCGAATAATCACTGTAGAACTCGCATAGCGAAGTGCCATCTGTACCTAATACCCCCGTATTAATAAGTGCCACAACAAGTGCTTCCACGTACATGCTTTCCACTAGTGAAAAATTAAAGCAACAATAAATTTTGCAACGTGAAAATCGTTATTTAATGTTTCGTTTGTTTATTACTCTTCGCTTTAAAATATTTTACGATTTTTGAAAAAGTAATTGCGAATCAATTTCGAGTTAGTGGGAAGAAGAAAATAAAAATTATATCTCCTCTGTTACAAAAAAAATTTGTATTCTGTATAAAACAGCTTGTAATGTATTAGAGTAAAAATCCAAAAAAAATTTCAGTACACGTAAATTTAGAGCAAATGTAGAAATAGCATTCTGAATACTAAAATATTCATGGAGTTTAAAAACGTCACATGTGCAACTTTTTGAATTTTCTTGCAATGGCTTTTGACAGCAAGCATTTTAACGTATTTGGTATTTGTACTTTATAATATTTCTAAATAAAATATTTACTAAACGTGGCACTTCATAAAGTAGACTATGACGCTTTAATATACAAATTGAACTAGAAATTTAGAGTTGGATTTGTTGGCTAAATTTAATTTTGAACTACTCATATAACTTGCAGTTTAATATTAAAGGAAGATGTACCTTGCAGATTTCTAATCGTACCTCATACCTCTATACCGTAATTCAAACATATCACAACAAGGCTTCCCTCGGAATAGCCGTTACTTTTCGCGCCCATTGCTTCAATATGGCGGGCCAAATTATCAAAAGTGCATTTTTGAAACAATCCCATAAAGAAGTGTTGAAACTTTTCAAAGGATTTAAGTCGAGATTGCCAGTAAAACATAAAAAAAGAAAAAATTCTCTTCTTTTTTTTGTGGAAAAAGTTTTCCCTCTTGTGATTAATTCATCTAGTGTTTAGACGTTTGTTGTTTTATTTGACTTGCCGTTACTTAAAGATTTACACATTTATAAAAAACACACCCGCAACCACTCCTACTAACTGAAGATATTTTTTTTTACGTTTACGAGTTCAACATTTCTCTAACTGAAGTAAATTTTCCGGGTTTTTATGTATACGAGAAAAGAAATTTTGAACAACATAATTTTGCGATGAATCTACAGGGTGGGCCAGTTACAAATTACAAAAGTAGGCGGTAGTTTAGGAGGCAAAATATTGAAATTAACTACTTGATTGGGATTTAAAAATAATGAGAGTTGAAACTTTGAATCGGACCACCCTGTATTAAAATTGTATTTTTATTATTTTATTGAACTGTGCACTTTTTCGGTCAAATATTAGCATTAGATGAAAAATTAGGTCGTTTAGGTTTGACAGCAAACAATTTGCAACATGCAAATTATACGGTTTTTGTAAAATTATTAATGGCATTAGACGATCAAATTATATCATCATTTTTTTGCTCCAAAAAGGGTGGTTTATACGCAAAAGGTCGAAGTACAAAAATTTTTTTACCCTCCCAACATAAAAGTTACAAATCTTCCCAGTCTCAATTTAATTGAATCTCAACCGTAGGTAATTAACGTAAGTAATTAATAATTAAATCAGATTAAACTCACCTTGTCGATTTGTTCCGCTTTTCTTTAAATTAACTTCAATGGAAAAGAGAAAAAAATTTAACGAGCTCGTTTAAAGGGTTTTCTTTAATCGTGCCACTCGCAACTTTGGAAAATGAAAAAGCCGGTAATCTAATCTGAGCTGTGTTATTAAAGGTTATAAACCGTAAGATTTCCATTTCCTGCTTTTTTAAAGCGCAGATAAGTCGCATTGAACAAATATGAAGCGAGAGGGCATTAAGTGTAGTGAGTTCGACTAGGTGTTCACTTAAATTTGAGCCGCCACGAGACGTTAAATTTGGCGCTTCAAATTCATGAGTCGATTTAAATTATTTCCTCGCGTAGAATTAATAAGTGTCAGGAGAAGATAACGATTCTTCTCAACAGATTTTAGGCGGATGCCTAGCTCTTGCTTCACTGAGACGGCCTACCTAGGACTCCTGCTTATTTGAAACCAGTGGCTACACGACAAGGCATCCATCTGACTCCAAGAATAATAAGTCTTATTTATTTTTAAAGACAGGACTAGCTTTAGTGGAACGAGTTTTTCTAAGGAACCCTCGGAGGAGGCTTTTTACAATCCACTCATTGAGTCGTGTGAGAATGTCACCGCTAACTGCCGTTATTTCGTTTTATTTATATCCAGATCTTTAAAGATGGCACCGCGTATTAAATTGCCATTTTTGCCGGTTTAATTGGCGGTTTCGAATTTTAAATTAGGGCCCTTTGTGTAGAGCTTCCTCATTGTGACTTTGCTGATAAATACCGATCTCTTTGAAACCGTTAATCAAACTCTTGGGTTTTAATTATGGCACCAAACAGAAAGAAGAGGGAGCCGTTGCATAAAATATAAACAAAAGATGATACAACTTAAGAAATCGTTCGTATCAAAGGCCTTTTGAATATCTCCCTTTTACTAATTGGATACTATTATCTTAGAGTATTTCAAAGTTAAAAATTTATACTTTATTATTATCTCCTCTCTCGAGTAAGTTAACTCGATGTTAATAATTCATTTTACTCTCTTGTGAAGTTTTAAAACGTTTCTTAAATAATAAAAAAAGGAAGAGGAGGCGTTGTATAATTAAATGCAGCAGACGTTTTGTGTAAATTTATAAAAATGCTCTAATCGATAAGTTAAAAAGCTGCACGAAAAAGGTTTTCTTTTAATCATTTCACTAAAATATTAGCGTTGCTACTCTCTTTCTATAACTTTTTTTTTGCTAAAAAAAAGGTACTTGAATTATTCATAAAGTAAGAAACTCTTCACAAGTACTTAAATAGGTTTGAATAATTACAAATGGATTAAAATAAATTTGTTCGAGTTTAAGTAACGATGTGCTTCTACTATTTTTCTCGGACTTTACTTTTTAGTATCTCTCATTATAATTTCAGAAGACGCGTTAAGCTGTTAGTTTAGGCTAACCAAAGTTTAGTTTAGCAGAGCTCAAGTTAGGCTCCTTCAGTTGCCCTCTGCTGAAAATGCGTCGAGCGGATTTATTCCCTCTACATGTAGGCCAGAGTGGAGGCAATTAATTTCAAAATTGAGGAAGGTAAAGGCACCCGCCGAGCGGAGCGAGGCAAAAAAAGGCGTGGCCTAATTTAAATTTTTGAAAATAGTCAAGTTGGTTTTTAATTTCAAATAACACTGCTCACTGTAAATTTTTTGTTTTATCTTTCTTATTCTGTTTTTGGTTACGGAGGCTACCCTAGCCTCCTCTGAAAAGTCGCCACTGATGTAAGGTCGTATCTTGTTCCCCCGTTACCGTGAGTAAGATGAAATTACACTTTGTTGGACCACCGAGCCTAAACTACCGTGTCCGGACACATTTGCTTCTTGTGGCCTGAAATCTGGAATGTTGGGCTAATTCGAGTTCCTGGGCGTTGCTCCCTATCTCCTCTCCTTATCGGTCTGGCTTGAAGCAATCACACAATGAGTAATAAAATTACAACAGGGTGTAAGCTAAAAATGCGCGTTTTTTGGTTCGGTAAAGCCAAACGTTTTCTCATAAGCCCCATTTACATAGAACTTAGTGCAGATTGATGGTGAAGTTTGCTGGTCTAGAACTCGCCAAGTGGGCAACGTGGCGTAAAACCATTTACATAGACTTTAGTGGCAATTATTTTTTTTTCCTTATTTTTTTTTCTTATTTTTTTTCTTAAGCTTGAACAATGAGCTTAAAATGGTACTACCGAAAACCAAAATGAAGAAATAAAATCAAAGCAACTATTTTGTCAGCTGTTTGTTTAAATTTCAAATAGCTGGGCGACGTGGGAGAGTTGGTGCCGATTGAGTGGTCTAAAAGCTTAAACCTTACAAACTTTTTGCCCATTGTTAGCAACGACCTTGCAAACTATACTTCATTGTAAACGCGTTCATTGAAAATACCCTATTCAAGCTTTTAGACGGCGCATGCCCTTAGCAAAACGATTACACTACTGTCTATGTAAATGGCACTATAGACGATCCTCACGGTGTGTAGGGTCTCTACCGGAGTATAGTCTCGTTAATATTGGATGTTTGGGTTGTAGTGACCAAATATTGCAACGTGGAACTTAATAGGACAATATTTTTGTGTTGAAGCAGTTTGTTCGCGGAGGCCCACGGTTATGCTAGAGAAATGCAAGAACGGAATGGTAAAAGTGACTTGTGCTCTAGCAACGACTGCATTGATGTTGGATTTTTCGGAAAGGCCTTTAATACCTACTATCGCGTTTCCTCCTTTTAAGATACCATTTGGTCGATGAACTTAACAGCGGGTAGTTGCTGAAGGTTTCCAAGTCTCTTGAGTTTGAATCAGTCATAGATGCCTGTTATTGGTCTTAAAACCCGTGCAGTGGGCAAAAATGTAGAAGCTGATGGCTTCCGTCTATTACATATTGTAAATTGTTAAGATGGCAATTTAGGAATAGAATGCTGTAGCGTCTCGTAGCATTTCAATAAGTATTAACTGGTCCCAAAGTGGACTTTTAGCCTTCCATCTTAGCCCTAAAGGTGTAAAGAGTTAGATGGAAGCAATGAGTTCGAATGTCGAGCAATGATCACCTTATAAAAGAGTCCTTTGAGCCACATTTGATTTAAGAGGATACTCTCGAGTGGAAGAAAATGCATTCCACTGCTGTCCAGGTGTCTGCGAAAGCTCCATGCTTGTGGTTGTTGAAGTAGGTCGTGCCTCGTAGGCCTTTCTGAGTTTTCCAAAACAAATTGAGGGGGACTTTTACAGTACTTAATGTGCTTACATTCAGATTTCGTACATTTATAAGAGAGAGGAGTCATTTACGTCTCTTCTATACGACACTGCAATATAATACGTTTGTGCGGCATGCAACGTGCTAGTGTTGAGTGTTGAGGTAACCTCAAAAATGCCGTTAAATAAAATTGCGAGTAAATTGCGTTTATTTTAAGATTTATAGAAAAAAAGACGTAAAATGTTGGCGAAGAAGTTTAAAATTAATAATTTTATCTTCTTCATAAGTGTCTTATAGTTCTTAATTACAAAAAGCATTTTAATAACAACCTGCGGTTTAATTACGACAGCATTTAATGAATCTGTATAAGATTAAATTAAACTTTAGATTAGAAGTTTTGGCGTGTTGGCTTGCGTCCCTGTGTGCGCGAAATTTATCTTTTTGTTTAAAAGTTGTAATTAATTTTCTATTTATCCGTAACACGAAACCTGTCATTGCGCGTCTATTGATAAACGTAAATTTTGATCGCTCTTCTCAGACTCGAGTCACTTTTAACTTAACTTATATATTAAGATTAAATTTACTTAGATTGAAAGCTTCTTGAATTATTTACGTAAGGATGGAACTTGAAGACGTTATCGTTTATTTACAAGTGTCGTTTTTTTAATGTGAAGTTTCTTAATTTTATTTTCCTTTTTGTTTCAGGTAAGGCTCGCTTTTCTCTTCTATTCTTCGTTTTCGGTTTGATTACGTTACGTAAGTACCCTCTTCACAATTTCCAATTCGTAAGTTATGTTCGATAAACAATAAGAAAAGTAAATAGGATCATTTTCGTGAGAAATTAATTAAATGAAGCCTTAACCATAAAATTAACTTGGGTTAGTGAACTTGCAAACTGCTATTGCAAGAAAATTAAATTGGGTTGAGACAAGTGCATATTTTGTGAAAGTTTTGATAGAAATAGTTTGATGCAATATTATACGGGGGTTGTTTTGCATAAAACGATAAGTGGAAGACACGTAAAATTTTAGTGCTCGTACTTTTTCCTATACCTACTCTATTTCTTGATGGAAGGTTTTCGTACTCAAATTATTAAGTTTCAAAGGAAAAATTGCTTTTAACGACCGTCTTAAAGCAGGGGCCAGTTTGACGATCTAGCTCCAGTTTGATGTCGCTATCCTTGGCCTCCATGAAATTCCAAACTCTTCGTCTTTTTCTTACTGATTTTGTGAAGTTTTCGACTTGTTAGTTGCGTATAGCTCGCTAATCGATGGTGAGACTGAAAACTTGAAACCGATAGGTTGTGCCTGGTATACCTCGAGACTTCAGGTCCTTCTTATTTGACTATTTTTATTTAAAAATTATATTTTTATTAAATTTATTATTTTACCCACCTGTCGTCGTTTATATAAAATACAACATAAACTCAAGCCGCACAACTTTCTCAAAACAAATCGAGCCGTGATAAAATACTAAAGCATGATGCATTGTTAAGGTAGTTGGTATTGCATACGGCATTACAAGATTTATGAATACAACTTTTGGACAAAATGGTCAACCAAAAGTTTTGAATCGATATAAATATGAGAGAAATCGTAAAAATTCTTTACAGAAAATACTCCCTTTTCAGAGAAAAACCCCAATATTGGAAGATTTTACTTTTTCCCTTTTTTTAGTCTCTCGCCCTCTATCCCTCTTTTGTACATTATGATTTTTATATATTGATATGAATTTTTGACGTACTATTTACATTAAATTTATTATTTCTCTTTGAGAGAAACCTTTCAATAAAACCACCACGTCAAACAAGTTTGTTGTAATTTTATGTTTCGAAACATTTTCCCAATAATGTTTTTAAACAACAACGTTTGTTGGAACTAAAAACAAGATAATAATGAACTAAAAAACATACGTGGATAATAAATAACTAATGTTTACCCGTTTCGATAAATTCCATTCAAAGTTATGTAAACAAATTTATTTATTTTTAATAATCATTGTTGTAAGGGTAAACTTTCTGATTAATTTTTTTTCTGATCCAAATTTGTGAATTTTCTATTTACTAAATAACTTTTATACATTTTTAATTAGCGTTGGAAGTTGTAAACACTGTTTCCATCTTTTTCCATCTTTAAAGTCGGCATTGAAAAATATTCTTTTCTGACCAAAATATTATAAAAAGGTTATTTGATATCGCTGAAAAGGGAAGGTATAATAACTCAGAATCGTGCAAGACTATTATGAGCAAAGGAAAGTGTATTTTCTCCTTCGCGTTTAAAATAGGTACGAAATAGGAGGTTCTCATACGAGTGCATCAGTACATCGACCAAATTTTTGAAACAACCTCACAAAAAAGCATTGATAACAAATAATCCTCTCCACATCACCGCACGAGCAAGAGCCGTGTTATTAGTTATTAGAATAAACACTAAAATTGAGGAAAAACTGCGTATTTTATATTATCTTTACGTCCAGGTCAGGTTTATGCTTTTAACTTTTATTTAACTGTTATTTAAAATTCAAATAGCGGTCTGTAGATTCTATTCAAATATTATTACAATAGTAAGTTCAATTCCGCATTGTAATCGTTCGTTTATTTCCTGTGATTGAAAACTTCTGGTGTATTACCATCAGATATACTCTGTTCGTTGTACGAAATGATTACAGGTACGGTGATTAAAGGCCAACTACTAATAAAATGTTTGTGAATAGCTCTTGTACTCAATTAACAAAACTTAAGTCCATTTCTTCAACGATTATCTTAGGCGGAGAGACGATCGGTTTTGCGTTTTGCTTTTATATGTCGTGGACATTGACAACTACTTTTTGACAAATTTTCGTGAGTACAGTTTGACGAACGGGATCAATATTTTTGGTCAGTTTATTGAAAATATGCTGCTCTACATGTTTTCTTAGCAGTAAAATTATCGTCAGTCCACTCCTTCAACAACCATCTTAGGGAGAGACACCATGAAATGTGTTTTACTTATGTCGTGGGCATCAATAACTAGTTTTCATTTAATTTTCACGAGTAGATCCTTAAAGATGGGGCCAATATTTTTGGTCAGTTTAATTGAGAATTTGCTGCTCTACATGTTTTCTTGGCAGTAAAATTAACGTCAGTCCACTCCTTCAACAGCTATCATAGAGAGAGACGCCATGAAATGTGTTTTACTTATGTCGTGAGCATCGATAACTACTTTTGATTTAATTTTCACAAGTTGATTCTTACAGATGGGGCCAATATTTTTGCTCAGTTTAATTGAGAATTTGCTGCTCTACATGTTTTCTTAGCAGTAAAAATAACGTCAGTCCACTCCTTCAACAGCTATCATAGAGAGAGACGCCATGAAATGTGTTTTACTTATGTCGTGGGCGTCGATAACTAGTTTTCATTTAATTTTCACAAGTTGATTCTTACAGATGGGGCCAATATTTTTGCTCAGTTTAATTGAGAATTTGCTGCTCTACATGTTTTCTTGGCAGTAAAATTAACGTCAGTCCACTCCTTCAACAGCTATCATAGAGAGAGACGCCATGAAATGTGTTTTACTTATGTCGTGAGCATCGATAACTACTTTTGATTTAATTTTCACAAGTTGATTCTTACAGATGGGGCCAATATTTTTGCTCAGTTTAATTGAGAATTTGCTGCTCTACATGTTTTCTTGGCAGTAAAATTAACGTCAGTCCACTCCTTCAACAGCTATCATAGAGAGAGACGCCATGAAATGTGTTTTACTTATGTCGTGAGCATCGATAACTACTTTTGATTTAATTTTCACAAGTTGATTCTTACAGATGGGGCCAATATTTTTGCTCAGTTTAATTGAGAATTTGCTGCTCTACATGTTTTCTTGGCAGTAAAAATAACGTCAGTCCACTCCTTCAACAGCTATCATAGAGAGAGACGCCATGAAATGTGTTTTACTTATGTCGTGGGCGTCGATAACTAGTTTTCATTTAATTTTCACGAGTAGATCCTTAAAGATGGGGCCAATATTTTTGGTCAGTTTAATTGAGAATTTGCTGCTCTACATGTTTTCTTGGCAGTAAAATTAACGTCAGTCCACTCCTTCAACAGCTATCATAGAGAGAGACGCCATGAAATGTGTTTTACTTATGTCGTGAGCATCGATAACTACTTTTGATTTAATTTTCACGAGTTGATTCTTACAGATGGGGCCAATATTTTTGCTCAGTTTAATTGAGAATTTGCTGCTCTACATGTTTTCTTAGCAGTAAAAATAACGTCAGTCCACTCCTTCAACAGCTATCATAGAGAGAGACGCCATGAAATGTGTTTTACTTATGTCGTGGGCATCGATAACTAGTTTTCATTTAATTTTCACGAGTAGATCCTTAAAGATGGGGCCAATATTTTTGGTCAGTTTAATTGAGAATTTGCTGCTCTACATGTTTTCTTGGCAGTAAAAATAACGTCAGTCCACTCCTTCAACAGCTATCATAGAGAGAGACGCCATGAAATGTGTTTTACTTATGTCGTGGGCATCGATAACTAGTTTTCATTTAATTTTCACGAGTAGATCCTTAAAGATGGGGCCAATATTTTTGGTCAGTTTAATTGAGAATTTGCTGCTCTACATGTTTTCTTGGCAGTAAAATTAACGTCAGTCCACTCCTTCAACAGCTATCATAGAGAGAGACGCCATGAAATGTGTTTTACTTATGTCGTGAGCATCGATAACTACTTTTGATTTAATTTTCACGAGTTGATTCTTACAGATGGGGCCAATATTTTTGCTCAGTTTAATTGAGAATTTGCTGCTCTACATGTTTTCTTAGCAGTAAAAATAACGTCAGTCCACTCCTTCAACAGCTATCATAGAGAGAGACGCCATGAAATGTGTTTTACTTATGTCGTGGGCATCGATAACTAGTTTTCATTTAATTTTCACGAGTAGATCCTTAAAGATGGGGCTAATATTTTTGGTCAGTTTAATTGAGAATTTGCTGCTCTACATGTTTTCTTGGCAGTAAAAATAACGTCAGTCCACTCCTTCAACAGCTATCATAGAGAGAGACGCCATGAAATGTGTTTTACTTATGTCGTGGGCATCGATAACTAGTTTTCATTTAATTTTCACGAGTAGATCCTTAAAGATGGGGCCAATATTTTTGGTCAGTTTAATTGAGAATTTGCTGCTCTACATGTTTTCTTGGCAGTAAAAATAACGTCAGTCCACTCCTTCAACAGCTATCATAGAGAGAGACGCCATGAAATGTGTTTTACTTATGTCGTGGGCATCGATAACTAGTTTTCATTTAATTTTCACGAGTAGATCCTTAAAGATGGGGCCAATATTTTTGGTCAGTTTAATTGAGAATTTGCTGCTCTACATGTTTTCTTGGCAGTAAAAATAACGTCAGTCCACTCCTTCAACAGCTATCATAGAGAGAGACGCCATGAAATGTGTTTTACTTATGTCGTGGGCATCGATAACTAGTTTTCATTTAATTTTCACGAGTAGATCCTTAAAGATGGGGCCAATATTTTTGGTCAGTTTAATTGAGAATTTGCTGCTCTACATGTTTTCTTAGCAGTAAAAATAACGTCAGTCCACTCCTTCAACAGCTATCATAGAGAGAGACGCCATGAAATGTGTTTTACTTATGTCGTGGGCATCGATAACTAGTTTTCATTTAATTTTCACGAGTAGATCCTTAAAGATGGGGCCAATATTTTTGGTCAGTTTAATTGAGAATTTGCTGCTCTACATGTTTTCTTGGCAGTAAAAATAACGTCAGTCCACTCCTTCAACAGCTATCATAGAGAGAGACGCCATAAAATGTGTTTTACTTATGTCGTGGGCATCGATAACTACTTTTTATTTAATTTTCATGAGGACATCCTTTACAGATAGGCCCAATATTTTTGGTCAGTTTAATTAAAAATTTGCTGCTCTACATGTTTTCTTAGAGGTAAAATTAACGTCAGTCCACTCCTTCGACAGCTATCATAGGGAGAGACGCCATGAAATGTGTTTTACTTATGTCGTGGGCATCGATAACTAGTTTTCATTTAATTTTCACGAGTAGATCCTTAAAGATGGGGCCAATATTTTTGGTCAGTTTAATTGAGAATTTGCTGCTCTACATGTTTTCTTGGCAGTAAAAATAACGTCAGTCCACTCCTTCAACAGCTATCATAGAGAGAGACGCCATGAAATGTGTTTTACTTATGTCGTGGGCATCGATAACTAGTTTTCATTTAATTTTCACGAGTAGATCCTTAAAGATGGGGCCAATATTTTTGGTCAGTTTAATTGAGAATTTGCTGCTCTACATGTTTTCTTGGCAGTAAAAATAACGTCAGTCCACTCCTTCAACAGCTATCATAGAGAGAGACGCCATAAAATGTGTTTTACTTATGTCGTGGGCATCGATAACTACTTTTTATTTAATTTTCATGAGGACATCCTTTACAGATAGGCCCAATATTTTTAGTCAGTTTAATTAAAAATTTGCTGCTCTACATGTTTTCTTAGAGGTAAAATTAACGTCAGTCCACTCCTTCGACAGCTATCATAGGGAGAGACGCCATGAAATGTGTTTTACTTATGTCGTGGGCATCGATAACTAGTTTTCATTTAATTTTCACGAGTAGATCCTTAAAGATGGGGCCAATATTTTTGGTCAGTTTAATTGAGAATTTGCTGCTCTACATGTTTTCTTGGCAGTAAAAATAACGTCAGTCCACTCCTTCAACAGCTATCATAGAGAGAGACGCCATGAAATGTGTTTTACTTATGTCGTGGGCATCGATAACTAGTTTTCATTTAATTTTCACGAGTAGATCCTTAAAGATGGGGCCAATATTTTTGGTCAGTTTAATTGAGAATTTGCTGCTCTACATGTTTTCTTAGCAGTAAAAATAACGTCAGTCCACTCCTTCAACAGCTATCATAGAGAGAGACGCCATGAAATGTGTTTTACTTATGTCGTGGGCATCGATAACTAGTTTTCATTTAATTTTCACGAGTAGATCCTTAAAGATGGGGCCAATATTTTTGGTCAGTTTAATTGAGAATTTGCTGCTCTACATGTTTTCTTGGCAGTAAAAATAACGTCAGTCCACTCCTTCAACAGTTATCATAGAGAGAGACGCCATGAAATGTGTTTTACTTATGTCGTGGGCATCGATAACTAGTTTTCATTTAATTTTCACGAGTAGATCCTTAAAGATGGGGCCAATATTTTTGGTCAGTTTAATTGAGAATTTGCTGCTCTACATGTTTTCTTGGCAGTAAAAATAACGTCAGTCCACTCCTTCAACAGCTATCATAGAGAGAGACGCCATGAAATGTGTTTTACTTATGTCGTGGGCATCGATAACTAGTTTTCATTTAATTTTCACGAGTAGATCCTTAAAGATGGGGCCAATATTTTTGGTCAGTTTAATTGAGAATTTGCTGCTCTACATGTTTTCTTAGCAGTAAAAATAACGTCAGTCCACTCCTTCAACAGCTATCATAGAGAGAGACGCCATGAAATGTGTTTTACTTATGTCGTGGGCATCGATAACTAGTTTTCATTTAATTTTCACGAGTAGATCCTTAAAGATGGGGCCAATATTTTTGGTCAGTTTAATTGAGAATTTGCTGCTCTACATGTTTTCTTGGCAGTAAAAATAACGTCAGTCCACTCCTTCAACAGCTATCATAGAGAGAGACGCCATGAAATGTGTTTTACTTATGTCGTGGGCATCGATAACTAGTTTTCATTTAATTTTCACGAGTAGATCCTTAAAGATGGGGCCAATATTTTTGGTCAGTTTAATTGAGAATTTGCTGCTCTACATGTTTTCTTGGCAGTAAAAATAACGTCAGTCCACTCCTTCAACAGCTATCATAGAGAGAGACGCCATGAAATGTGTTTTACTTATGTCGTGGGCATCGATAACTAGTTTTCATTTAATTTTCACGAGTAGATCCTTAAAGATGGGGCCAATATTTTTGGTCAGTTTAATTGAGAATTTGCTGCTCTACATGTTTTCTTGGCAGTAAAAATAACGTCAGTCCACTCCTTCAACAGCTATCATAGAGAGAGACGCCATGAAATGTGTTTTACTTATGTCGTGGGCATCGATAACTAGTTTTCATTTAATTTTCACGAGTAGATCCTTAAAGATGGGGCCAATATTTTTGGTCAGTTTAATTGAGAATTTGCTGCTCTACATGTTTTCTTAGCAGTAAAAATAACGTCAGTCCACTCCTTCAACAGCTATCATAGAGAGAGACGCCATGAAATGTGTTTTACTTATGTCGTGGGCATCGATAACTAGTTTTCATTTAATTTTCACGAGTAGATCCTTAAAGATGGGGCCAATATTTTTGGTCAGTTTAATTGAGAATTTGCTGCTCTACATGTTTTCTTAGCAGTAAAAATAACGTCAGTCCACTCCTTCAACAGCTATCATAGAGAGAGACGCCATGAAATGTGTTTTACTTATGTCGTGGGCATCGATAACTAGTTTTCATTTAATTTTCACGAGTAGATCCTTAAAGATGGGGCCAATATTTTTGGTCAGTTTAATTGAGAATTTGCTGCTCTACATGTTTTCTTAGCAGTAAAAATAACGTCAGTCCACTCCTTCAACAGCTATCATAGAGAGAGACGCCATGAAATGTGTTTTACTTATGTCGTGGGCATCGATAACTAGTTTTCATTTAATTTTCACGAGTAGATCCTTAAAGATGGGGCCAATATTTTTGGTCAGTTTAATTGAGAATTTGCTGCTCTACATGTTTTCTTGGCAGTAAAAATAACGTCAGTCCACTCCTTCAACAGCTATCATAGAGAGAGACGCCATGAAATGTGTTTTACTTATGTCGTGGGCATCGATAACTAGTTTTCATTTAATTTTCACGAGTAGATCCTTAAAGATGGGGCCAATATTTTTGGTCAGTTTAATTGAGAATTTGCTGCTCTACATGTTTTCTTAGCAGTAAAAATAACGTCAGTCCACTCCTTCAACAGCTATCATAGAGAGAGACGCCATGAAATGTGTTTTACTTATGTCGTGGGCATCGATAACTAGTTTTCATTTAATTTTCACGAGTAGATCCTTAAAGATGGGGCCAATATTTTTGGTCAGTTTAATTGAGAATTTGCTGCTCTACATGTTTTCTTGGCAGTAAAAATAACGTCAGTCCACTCCTTCAACAGCTATCATAGAGAGAGACGCCATGAAATGTGTTTTACTTATGTCGTGGGCATCGATAACTAGTTTTCATTTAATTTTCACGAGTAGATCCTTAAAGATGGGGCCAATATTTTTGGTCAGTTTAATTGAGAATTTGCTGCTCTACATGTTTTCTTGGCAGTAAAAATAACGTCAGTCCACTCCTTCAACAGCTATCATAGAGAGAGACGCCATGAAATGTGTTTTACTTATGTCGTGGGCATCGATAACTAGTTTTCATTTAATTTTCACGAGTAGATCCTTAAAGATGGGGCCAATATTTTTGGTCAGTTTAATTGATAATTTGCTGCTCTACATGTTTTCTTGGCAGTAAAAATAACGTCAGTCCACTCCTTCAACAGCTATCATAGAGAGAGACGCCATGAAATGTGTTTTACTTATGTCGTGGGCATCGATAACTAGTTTTCATTTAATTTTCACGAGTAGATCCTTAAAGATGGGGCCAATATTTTTGGTCAGTTTAATTGAGAATTTGCTGCTCTACATGTTTTCTTAGCAGTAAAAATAACGTCAGTCCACTCCTTCAACAGCTATCATAGAGAGAGACGCCATGAAATGTGTTTTACTTATGTCGTGGGCATCGATAACTAGTTTTCATTTAATTTTCACGAGTAGATCCTTAAAGATGGGGCCAATATTTTTGGTCAGTTTAATTGAGAATTTGCTGCTCTACATGTTTTCTTAGCAGTAAAAATAACGTCAGTCCACTCCTTCAACAGCTATCATAGAGAGAGACGCCATGAAATGTGTTTTACTTATGTCGTGGGCATCGATAACTAGTTTTCATTTAATTTTCACGAGTAGATCCTTAAAGATGGGGCCAATATTTTTGGTCAGTTTAATTGAGAATTTGCTGCTCTACATGTTTTCTTAGCAGTAAAAATAACGTCAGTCCACTCCTTCAACAGCTATCATAGAGAGAGACGCCATGAAATGTGTTTTACTTATGTCGTGGGCATCGATAACTAGTTTTCATTTAATTTTCACGAGTAGATCCTTAAAGATGGGGCCAATATTTTTGGTCAGTTTAATTGAGAATTTGCTGCTCTACATGTTTTCTTGGCAGTAAAAATAACGTCAGTCCACTCCTTCAACAGCTATCATAGAGAGAGACGCCATGAAATGTGTTTTACTTATGTCGTGGGCATCGATAACTAGTTTTCATTTAATTTTCACGAGTAGATCCTTAAAGATGGGGCCAATATTTTTGGTCAGTTTAATTGAGAATTTGCTGCTCTACATGTTTTCTTGGCAGTAAAAATAACGTCAGTCCACTCCTTCAACAGCTATCATAGAGAGAGACGCCATGAAATGTGTTTTACTTATGTCGTGGGCATCGATAACTAGTTTTCATTTAATTTTCACGAGTAGATCCTTAAAGATGGGGCCAATATTTTTGGTCAGTTTAATTGAGAATTTGCTGCTCTACATGTTTTCTTGGCAGTAAAAATAACGTCAGTCCACTCCTTCAACAGCTATCATAGAGAGAGACGCCATGAAATGTGTTTTACTTATGTCGTGGGCATCGATAACTAGTTTTCATTTAATTTTCACGAGTAGATCCTTAAAGATGGGGCCAATATTTTTGGTCAGTTTAATTGAGAATTTGCTGCTCTACATGTTTTCTTAGCAGTAAAAATAACGTCAGTCCACTCCTTCAACAGCTATCATAGAGAGAGACGCCATGAAATGTGTTTTACTTATGTCGTGGGCATCGATAACTAGTTTTCATTTAATTTTCACGAGTAGATCCTTAAAGATGGGGCCAATATTTTTGGTCAGTTTAATTGATAATTTGCTGCTCTACATGTTTTCTTGGCAGTAAAAATAACGTCAGTCCACTCCTTCAACAGCTATCATAGAGAGAGACGCCATGAAATGTGTTTTACTTATGTCGTGGGCATCGATAACTAGTTTTCATTTAATTTTCACGAGTAGATCCTTAAAGATGGGGCCAATATTTTTGGTCAGTTTAATTGAGAATTTGCTGCTCTACATGTTTTCTTGGCAGTAAAAATAACGTCAGTCCACTCCTTCAACAGCTATCATAGAGAGAGACGCCATAAAATGTGTTTTACTTATGTCGTGGGCATCGATAACTACTTTTTATTTAATTTTCATGAGGACATCCTTTACAGATAGGCCCAATATTTTTGGTCAGTTTAATTAAAAATTTGCTGCTCTACATGTTTTCTTAGAGGTAAAATTAACGTCAGTCCACTCCTTCGACAGCTATCATAGGGAGAGACGCCATGAAATGTGTTTTACTTATGTCGTGGGCATCGATAACTACTTTTTAGTTAATTTTTATGAGGACATCCTTTACAGATAGGCCCAATATTTTTGGTCAGTTTAATTGAGAATTTGCTGCTCTACATGTTTTCTTAGAGATAAAATTAACGTCAGTCCACTCCTTCGACAGCTATCATAGGGAGAGACGCCATGAAATGTGTTTTACTTATGTCGTGGGCATCGATAACTAGTTTTCATTTAATTTTCACGAGTAGATCCTTAAAGATGGGGCCAATATTTTTGGTCAGTTTAATTGAGAATTTGCTGCTCTACATGTTTTCTTGGCAGTAAAAATAACGTCAGTCCACTCCTTCAACAGCTATCATAGAGAGAGACGCCATAAAATGTGTTTTACTTATGTCGTGGGCATCGATAACTACTTTTTATTTAATTTTCATGAGGACATCCTTTACAGATAGGCCCAATATTTTTGGTCAGTTTAATTAAAAATTTGCTGCTCTACATGTTTTCTTAGAGGTAAAATTAACGTCAGTCCACTCCTTCGACAGCTATCATAGGGAGAGACGCCATGAAATGTGTTTTACTTATGTCGTGGGCATCGATAACTACTTTTTAGTTAATTTTTATGAGGACATCCTTTACAGATAGGCCCAATATTTTTGGTCAGTTTAATTGAGAATTTGCTGCTCTACATGTTTTCTTAGAGATAAAATTAACGTCAGTCCACTCCTTCGACAGCTATCATAGGGAGAGACGCCATGAAATGTGTTTTACTTATGTCGTGGGCATCGATAACTAGTTTTCATTTAATTTTCACGAGTAGATCCTTAAAGATGGGGCCAATATTTTTGGTCAGTTTAATTGAGAATTTGCTGTTCTACATGTTTTCTTAGCAGTAAAAATAACGTCAAACCACTTCTTCAACACCCAACTTGGGGAGAGAGACCATAATAGGCTTTTCTTTTGAATTTTAATTTATGAAATCGTTTCGTCTTCTGCCTCTCGTGCAAAAGAATAAATTCCAACAGCTTGTTTTTGGAAAGCTCAAATTATGAACAGTAAAGTATTATAATGTACTTTTGATGTAATGTCATTATGCTGAAAAATTGATAGATGTTGTTCTGAACCGTCGTTTGGTTATTTGTATTGTTTTTTGCTTTACCATTAAACTTTATCGATTATTGTTCACTTTAATGTCTTTCTATTACTAATAATTTGGGCAATTTTTTATTAAACACATAAATTATGAGAGAGTTAACTTAATGGTCAATTTAAACTTGGGAGTTTACATAGCAATTACCAACTATTTCGATCGATATTTGTATTTTCATAGTCGGTCGTTAAAAACTACGCCAAATCAATATACTAATGGCCTAATGGCAATGAATATTCAAACTTAATCCAACTACTACTACGATGGTGTAGTTGCCGTGCTTTGAGTTTTACGTCGTTTTTCTTCGACGTTTTTTATTTGGTACCACTTAACTTGCATTTTAGTCGAGGTTCTCGTTTTTTGAATGTAAACTAAGTGAGTTTCTAGTGAAAATTCTCGTGGAAATAAATTTAATATCTCTCTCAAATATGGAGTGGATTAAATTTTGCTTCGTGTTTTAATAATTATATGCAGTTGTTGGTTGTTTCTATAAAATTAACGTGCACATAATTTTATGGCTTAAAAGCGATAAACAGTTTTCGTGAAATTGCACAATAAGTTTGTGTTGTAAATGTTTCACCATTATTATGAGGGATATAATGATGGAAAATTGTAATCTTTAAAGACCAACAATGATGTTTGGTCGTTTTATGGCCATTATACAATTACACGTTTCGTAATGGTTTGCATTTAAGTCTATTTGATGCACAATTTGACTACGAAATTACATTGTATGTTAAATAAGTATACCCAGTCGCTTCATATTTTCAAATTATTCAACAAACTTGGGGTTGGGGCTATCCAACTGTCATTTTCAATTGGCCTAATGCATACTAAATTATTCCAGAGTAATTTTATTTCAATTTCTGCAATTTTAATGAACTACTTAAATTTATTTGTAATAATTGACGTTTTATACGACAATCAAAGTTTTTCGACACTTCACCAAAGTTTCTCGCCCTGAACTAGCTTTTTGCAAAACTCAAATATTCCTTTTTATTTCAATCAGTTTTTTTTCAACCAATCTGTTATTTAATTCATGAATAACTTGACGTTGATTTCCATAAACTTTTGATCTTTGCATCGCAACTTTTATAATATGTAAGAGAGTGCTTTTCTCTCTTCATAAAGAAGAGTCGAATTTAAAAACGTTGCTTGTTGCTTTTGTTTCAGTGATGAACAAATTAAGTTTAATTTGATGAGTTTCATTACAAAAGAAACTTTTGTGGGTAAACCACCATCTCGTCAGTATAAATTTTCCTTTATTATTAAATTTGCAATTTTACGTTTCATGCGAAAGCGCAAAAACCACTGTGTTTGCCCTTCGAAGGGCCTAATTTTTTTTAATTTGCCGCTCCAATCTCTCGTAATTATACCACGGATAGATAAATTATTGCTGAACGGCAATCGACAAATTAATCTAAGTATTAAATAACATGCCACATTAAGTTTTTGTTACAGTTGTTACTATACCACCTATTTTCGTGTATATTCTGGTCCTTGGTATTGATCCAGATAATTTGTAATTAATCATGTAGTACATGACAATTTTAAGGTAAGTTAGTAGCCTCCATCTGTTGCTAATCTATGCACAATTAGTAAGTTAGTCCATAGTTAATTCATCATCAACAATGTGCAAAAAATGCGTGACATAAGAAAATTGCCAATTATTGGCTTAAAATAGACCATTTAGGCTTGATTCGGCAACAAGGCAGCTTAACTACTTAAATTTGGCGTACGAGGCTTCTCCGCTCATTGCTTAATTCGGTCGGCTATAGTAGAGTCCCAAGTTTTCCAATCCTGTCCATTGTTCTCAAAACCAATGTATGGAAACTTCTTTTCTTTTCCTTCTTGGATTCCCTGGGCAGGTCGTCTAGCACATAGTTATATTATGCCAGGCGATCTTTTGTACATCCCGATCATGTTATGAGTATTATCTCCACCAAGAAGGCTATTCAAGTCTGCTACAGGTGCGACGACTGCAAAAATTTTGGTAGTAAAAGAGCTAATACGCGCCATGAGAATGGGTAAAGAGAAAATTCCTATGATAACCCATCGCCTCTCTTAAACTTCTCTGTTTGTAATTTTCCTAAAAGTTGTTTTTAATTATACAAAAAGGTGACGACTGTTGACACGTCGGCGTTTCGAATTAAGGAAAAAGTACTCATTCCATTTAACCCTCGATATTATATTTTTTTGACTTTGTCTCTTTCTGAATTGATCTTTGGAATTACTTTTGTATCTTAAGCGTAATAAATATTAAGTTTGGCTTTTAGTATAATTAATTTCGAAACCGTACTCTTCTAGAACAAATTTTTCGTAAAAGTTCTCAGGTGACGAGCGATGGCCACGCGACGTTGGAGAAAATTATATTTTTTGCGGAAAACTCGCAAGACGAGCGTTGCGAAAATATCCCACGTTTTAAAAATTTTGGATTATATCATTAGGCGATTACGTGATGGATGTGTCGTGTAGTATGAGAAAAATTCTTTTTATATTATAATTTTAGGTTACGTTTACAGTTTCCTTTCAATACGTAGACCACATTTTTCGAATAAAACTACAAAATTGTCTTCGTGACCCCAATAACAAACAGTTCTGATTGTAGGTTTGAACAATACAAAAAGTAGTATTTTCTAGTGGCTTTGAGAGGTTGTTGCAATTCTGTACCCGTTTACTGCTTACTTTATTTTCTAGTAAATTTCAACGTGAGGATTTAGTAAACACATTGCGGCGGTTATCGTTCGAGTTTCATAAACCTACACGTTTAGCGTTTTCACCTTAAACTTCAAAGGAGCCTCGCATTTCGTGCTCGGTAACTTAATAGTATGCAACAAGAGACGGTTAAATTAATTAAATTTTAGTTTTCAAACGCTCAAACAACAACAAGTTATACTAAGGCACGAGTAGAGTTGGCCCTTAATTATCTACAAAAGTACGGGTCGTAATGCCCACTGCACACGTGCGCACGTGTACACGTGCACACTGCATTCCTCTATCTTTAAATCCGGGTATAAAGTATTAACGCGCGAGGGACCCCACGTGCGGTCTCCACGGACTCGAACGTCTCTTTTTCAAAGCCGGGGTTTGTAAAGCCGAGAACAGTCGAGATCAACTTTTCAGGCGTCGATGAAACGACGCTCGAAAAAATTCTGTTGCATTATAGTTGCAACACTGATTAAATCTCTTTCTAAAATTTAGCTCTGCTAACACGAGACGTGCGCTTTTTTTTATTTATTAAATGTCTACCCGATGTCTGGAATCTCAATTTTTCACACCTTTTTCCACTCTTTCTTTCAACATCTTTTAACTAACTAAAGTTTGTAGACACACATACAAAATACGAACACGACACACAATTTTCTTTGTGTAAAATGGGTGTGGTGTGGTGGTGAGTTTTGATTAATCTCCGCTTAAATTAATAAACAGAGGCATGCACAAAGCAGAAGTTGTTAAACAAATTTGTTTTAAATTACTTGTTGTAGTTATTTTTTTTATAATCACATAATCCCTAATCGATGGCTATCAACAGCGCGTCCTTTTTGGATTTTTAAATATACGCCAAATGTGAAGAAACTTCGCAGAAACTAAGCAATCGCTTGTACAAATTCAAATCTTTTCAAAACATGCTATTCCGGAATATTTAATATTTGAAAAACCTAGAAGAGACGCTGGTTAAAATCTAAAAGAAGTGTGCTATGGTTTCAAAGAGACTTCTCCACGGTGTGCTCGACACCATCACAAAAAATTGAAGTAAAAAATGGAAGTGCTTTTGTGCTTTTGACGAAGTTCAGAATTTACTTTATTGACAATTTGGACAGTTCTCTTTGGAGCATCTCCTCCTTTCTGAGAATGTTGTGACGACTTATTGTGAAAGCCTCGCAGGAGATGACTTGGAGTTTTTTATTCCTCTGCACACCTCTGCATAGTCGGTCTTCTTCTAGTCCCATCGTATATACGTGCTTTTTAAGCTGACAATGGCCTGTTATTATGGCCGTTGCCGGTCAGTCAAAATTCGCCTCTGCTTATTCTGAGTAGAAAGCGGGCTTTTTCGTTAGAAGGTTTCTTTAATAGGACTTTAGACTTTACTTGTCCAGGTGTTTCTCTTCAGTGCCACTTCACCAGAAGTGACTTTATTTCTCTCTTTGCCATTTTATAGGGAGTGCCACCGGCTGGTTCTGTCCTAATGGGCCTCATTTTGTTTCTCTCTTTAGCCAGTCCGCCCACTTTCTCCTTCCCTAGAATATCGGCATGAGCTGGCACCCATTCCAGGATGCCAACAATGTTCTCCCAGTTTGTTCAGTCTGCGGACGCAGTCCGTTACTAGTCCGGGCCTCACCTCACATGCGTTTAGCACTTTAATAAGGGGTGCTTAACTACTAGACCCTATACAAAGATTCTTAGCTTGTGATAACCACATGTTAGAATTGCGTAAATTTCTGATTGGATGACAGTTACGTGCTTCATGAGGCTTAAGCTTATCTGGTCGACTTAGTTTACAAACGGTGAAAATCTACTTAAAAGTGTTTTCCCACCAAGCATGTCTTGATCACAAAACAACATTTTTAAATTTGTAATTTTTCAGCTTGTACAGTGAACCTACTCCGAGTGCACACTGTATATTAAAAAAAAATGATCAGTCAATCTTAGTACAGCATAGAGGTTCTCCTGTGCTACGTAAGTTTTAAAAAACCGTTTCCGGAGACCTGTTAAAAGCGCATCAAGGAGTGGGTTATTGCTGAGGGGGTGGGAAGTGGCAAAAATATTCTTGCACATCGTTCATTTAGGAAAAAATGTAGTAGCTTCTAAAATTAACTGTAATTAGTTTTTTAAATGAAAATGGTGGTGTTGTCGAAATAAACGCCAGAACTTTACCAAGCATCGTTACTCGGAAAATTGTTGTCGTAGTTTTCCATTTTTTACTAAAACTATTTATAAAAGTTTAATGTATGCCGTTCTTTTTTAGCATACACAGTTTGTTAATTGACTAGGAAATGAAAATATTTACGAAAAGACTTTTATAAATTACCCAAAGTTAAATTACTTACCATAGTGGCTCTCAAAATATTAATAAGTCACGCTGTGCGGAAACTTAATTAAATTTGAAACTTTTCAATTTAGCGTTATTTTACATCAACCTGCGTTAGTTGTAAATGGTTTTACTAGAAGGTGTCCTAGTATACCGGTTGTCACGACAAGCACCTGTAGGACGTTTATGGGTCGTTTAGAAAAGTTTCTACTCGTAAATGGTTATAAATAATTTTCATTTTACACAGCTCCCGGTTAATCCCGGTTAAGCTACCACCTTTCTCATTTTGAATTAAACATCCTGTATAGGTATTTCTGTATTTTCGAATTACTTTAATCTCAAATTTCCTGAAAAATGGCTGTGTGGTTCACCGATTTTTGAAAAAATTGTCTATTTCTTTTCCGAGCTCCTCGTAACTCACGACTATTTGACTCCAAGCAGTGAAAACAAAAATCTCATACGTTTTACGTTTACACGTAAATTTTAAGCTCCCTTAAATCCTAAACGATATAAATTTATAACCAATTTTTAGTTCAAGAGGTTCTACTATTTAGTTAAACCATCGTAAAATCAATGGCTTGTTAAATGCAACTCTAATTGTCTGTCGCGAGTATAAAGTTTATCTTCCTAGCAAACTTAGTGAGCAAACTTTAGTTTTTGAACAAAATTTTATAGTGTAGCTCTGGAGTAAAAAGAAACAAATTAATTTTACTACCAGCTACGTTTAATTTAATACTTTTGTTGGTTTTGAGAAAATTACTTCGAATGTAGTACTAACACTAAAATTTAAAATTATACTAAATCTCACCACGCAAAAGGAACTTTTAAACATTTTTAACAAACGAAAAGTTTTTCCCCCAACCCAACTGATGAGATGGTGAGTTGGCACAATTTCTTTTTCAATGAAAGAATTATCATAATCTTGCGGTTCTCATTATTTAAACTAAATGTTATCGAAAGCTTGGCAAGTTTTGCTGAGGGTTACTAATTTGGATTAGTAGTAGTAGTTTCAAATACTTTATCTTACGTTAGGTGAACTTCGAAGCAATTAATGCGGTGGATTTGAAGAATTAATCATTGGAGATGATGCTCAGATAATGACTCCAAGTTTATCCTTATTATTACACAGAATGCAGAGGAGTGTTTAGTTCTACGACCGGAAGACTACACGTTTTTATATTTTTTCTACAACTACTTAAGAAGCATACCGTTAAGTAGAGCATAAAAGAAGCTACATTTTACCTAGTTTCATAGTTTTGCGATCAATAGTACACTCTAAGGAGACTCTCAAACTTTGCGAAAAGATATGGAATTAATCTTTTCTGTTTATTAGTATTAAAAATCGAAAACAATTACAAATGACCTAAAGTAATAGGCCAAAATTTCTTCACAGTATCAAGATACAGTAAGAATTTTTTTAGAATTTTCCGACGACGTTTTCTATTTTTGAGAAATTTTTAACCAAGTCCGTGCGTCGTCCGAATAAGGCATTCTTGAGCGCTTGTTTGGGCGACTCTAGCGTCTGAACTAATAATATTAGAATATGATCTTTCAATACTTGTTTGTAGAAAATTTTACGCTCTACAAAAAAGCTGTTACACTATTTTGCCATATCTGGCTTACTTTTCTACATGTAAGCGGTTTAAGCTTAAAAAACGTAAACTTGGGCAATAAATTTGTTTGTTTGTTGTAAATGTTCCTTACTGCAAATGTTAATTAGGTACGGTTTGTTTTTTGTGAGGTATATAATATTACGTAGTAATGCCCTCAGGCGGTTAAATAAAACACTGCTATTTTTTTATCTATTGTGGGCCACGCAATAATAGGTTAGGTATTTTCGATTTTCGATAATGAGATCGTCGTTTAATATCATCATTTAAATTGACTGAATGATTTGAATGTACTACCTACCCTTACGCAGAAATTATACACATCAACTTGATGCCTTTCGATTGGCGTGTACATTAATTTTATTTTCCCGTTCGGATTAGAATGGAAGCGAATAAAAATAGGAAACGAAGTATTATTTCCTAGTGTTTCATAGGAAATAGTATCCAACAGAAAAGTTTTCCTTTTGCCCTTTTAGGGAATAAAAGCGCATAATAGTAAAAATGCACGTTTGATCTTCATTTTTAAACGAGAATAAAAATATAAATACGGTTGACAGTGATAAAAATTTTTAAAAGGGGCAAAAGAGATAATATTTTAGTGGCCATTTTTCTCTATGGCTACTTCATAAAATATAACTAAAGCGACCACAATTTATGCTAATCTGATAAGCCTCTAAGAGAAACGTAATTAGAAAGATGTTTTTATTATGCGTTATGCAATGCACATAAAAGCAGTTTATTTAGAAAGGTTCTCCAGATAACTTGCTACCGAACATAAGGTTATGAAAAATTAGCTTAAACGCTCCCTGGACAATTTCTTTTGCCTGTGGGAAGACGAGTATTCCTTTCCGCCTCCACCCCTCGTTCCGTGTAAATATATTACTTCATGCTAATCGTGTTTTTCAATGTGGTTAACAAGATTAACTTGGTTTCGTTAAAATTTTCTAATTTTAAAAATTGCGCCTTGCCCTCTCTCTCTCTTCTTTTTTTCATTTGGTATACCTACGAATTAGCGTTATTTCAAAAATTTTAAAACTTCTTGTTTGTTTTAATTAAATTGATGTTGATTATGTTTTCAAATGAAACTTCATTATTGTGGTCTGTTTTAAGTTTTAACAAAAAAAAACGTATTTATAATAAACGTTTTCCTAATTACTTTTTTTCCCACAAAAATTATTAAACAATATAAGTGCTCAAATGGGGAGAAAAAATTTCCTATTAAAAATTTAAATACTCTTTTACGAACCTCGGGGTTTTTAATAAAAAATCGTTTTGGTTTGTGAAAGCGAAGACAATGGAAATGGAAACAGTCGAAATTGGAAAATTTGGAAATACACTAGTCAGAAAAATTAAAGGATATTAAAGAAATTCCAAATTTTAGGGCGATTTTCAACAAGGGATAACTCGGAGAAAAATTGTCGTATAAAAATTTAAGAAAGGGAAATTGTAGCCTCAAGTGTCTAGTTTTCAGATCTGAACCTGAACTGTGCGAGTTTTATGGTCGCATAATGAGAAAAAATTTTCTGAAGTCCACAGACCATTTCAAAGACAAGAAAAAATTTGGAAAAATTATTTTTAGTTGGTTTTCGGATGATTACGTGAAAACCGCCTACGCTAAAAAATTTTACAGTACAGATCTGAAAACTAGACACCTGAGGCTACAATTTCTTTTTTATAAATTTTCTATACGACCATTGAATTGAGTTAATTTGTAATTTCTGTACGATAGAATTCGTTGAGGTACAAATTATTAGAAAGTACGACTTTTCCAACCTTTTCTAATTCTACTCGCCATCCTGTTGAATTGCTCTAAAACAAAACGCTTTTACGCAAAAATACCTTCTATAAAAAATGAAAGCTTCTGAAGTTTTCGTCAATTTAATCCTTAGTTCATCCGTGTAGGATGAAAATCAGTTGAGTTACAGCTCAAACTTTCCACCAGGAAGTGCGTGGTTATGGAAATACCATACCATCGAGAATATTGAGAATATCGAGAATATTAGTAGTTTTATTGAAAAATGTCGTTAGGCCCTTTTTTAACCTATTTTCTAAAATTGGGTTTATTTGCAATCTCTGTACGATAGAAATTGGTTAAGGTAGGTACAAATAATTTGAAAGCTCGACTGTTCCAACCCCTTCTACTTCTACTCTATTCAACACTATTCTATTGAATTTCTCTAAAATAAAAGGTTTTACGCGAAAATATCTTCTATAAAAAATGAGAGCTTCTCAAATTTACTTCAATTTAATCTTTAGTTCATCCCGATAGGGTGAAAATCAGTTGAGTTTCCGCACAAACCCTCTAAAAATCGACACCATCGAGAATATTGAGAATATCATGAAAATTAGAGTTTTAATCCAAAAATGTTATTATGCCTTTTTTAAGCCTAAAAAATTTTCTATATTTGGTTTATTTTTAATTTACTTACGATAGAAATTCGTTAAGATTCGTTAATTATTTGAAAGTACCACTTTTTTCACCCGCTCTAGTAATACGCGGTATTATATTGAATTGCTCTAAAATAAAAGGTTATACGTCAAAATATCTTTGATAGAAATGAAAACTTCTTAAATTTCCTTCAATTTAATCGCTTTTTCGTTCTCGTAAGATAAAAATCAATTGAGTTACGGCTCAAAATCTCCATCGGGGAGCTCTTTTTTATGGAAAATCTATACCATCGAGAATATTAAGAAAATAACAGTTTAATCCAAAAGTATCATCAGGCCCTTTTTAAAGCTTATAAGATTTCTTTTAATTTGGTTTATTTCGTACAGCCGTAAGGTCAAAATTAGCCGAGTAACGTCTGTCACTCTCTTTGGTTATAATTGATGTATCTTAGACGCGACAACGCTCTTAGATTCGTGTCTTATCTGTCAATCTATGCTGGATGTCTCATCTATGAGTACCTACTAATAAAATCGGTAAATGAGACGTTCTAATATTCGCGCAACTGAACGCAGCTGAGCTTCGTAGAGCAAGCTTTGCCAACCAAGTTGAGAAGATGTTTGTGATAGCGTGATAGTCTTTCGTATTACGTGTGTGGTTAGATGATCGCTACCTGAGCAATCCAATAGTTTGGAGATAAACAAACAAATTAGTCGACGCTACCTAGGTACTTCCTTTTTTTAATTTTCGAAATTTAACCACTCGCGAAATTTCACCCCACTCTTGGTAAATTACGAAATGCTTCAAAAGTAAGATTTGATTATACGGTGTATCCCCTAAATTACTTTTTTTAGTGGAAAAAGTAATTTTTTATTTGTGTATATTTTTGACACGTGGCAAATGTTCAACGCTAACTTTACGCATTAAACGCATGATGAGTTTTCTTTTTAGTAAATAGTTACGTGTAATGGTACAGTAAACAATTTCAATTTTTCACTTTAAAGTGTTTTTTATACACTTCCTTCCCTAAGGCCCATACATATTATTTTGAGGCTAATATATTTTTATATAATTCGATTTGTTAACATCAAATTTTTTTAGTGAAAATGTAGCTTTACGAGTCGGGAAATTCGCCGCCGCTCGTAGAGCGGCCCAGTGCGTGTAATTTTAGCAGACTTTTCAATGTACTCAACAATTCACAAATTTGGGTCCTTAGTGGTTTCTAACGACTCCCTCTACTTTTTTTTCAAAATTCGCAAGGTTAAGTGGATGGTATCTCGCACTCTAATAGTTTCCGAAATGGGTAGCTTAAAAAATGCACTATGTTTACAAATGGGGTTAGAATTACCCCACGCGTGCATAAAAAACCATTCAAGTTCAACAGACGTGCCCTAAATAGAATAATCGTAATTTATTGTCGTTAGGTACCTATACTTTGAACCCGCATTGATTTAAATTTGATTTCAATAACTAACGCTTCCATTTGTAAATAAATAATTTAATTTTGAATAATTAATGACTTAAAATGGTGCTTTTAGGTAACTGTCATCTAAACAGAGTAACAGAGTTCAAACACTAACATAAAATTATTATTACGCTAACAATGTAAATAATGTTCATCAAAAAAACAAATTTATTGTAAAGTACCCTTCGGATTAATAATTTAAAACGGAAAAAGGTTAATTGAAAAGCTTTTTTTTCCTTCAAAAGTAACTATAAGCTCGTTTTTCAGGCTTCCTCATTATTTCTAAACAGTAATAAATAATTTAAAAGGTTATCCCGCGTTTATAATACGGATTGGATTGGCTTCCTAATGAAATTTTAATTAACATTTAACTTACATAGTGGGCCACACAAATTTTATTTCGTTTTTTAATAAACTAAAATAAAATATTGAGACTAAAAATGTAGCTTTTTTACGCGCGTTTATTTATTAGGGGTAAAGGATTATTTTAAACTCGCACGAAACGCTGAGTGAGCCCGAACGAAATTGTTTAAATTAAAAATTATGTGTTTGCGAAACGAATGTAAAACGAAAATAAAAAGTCAAAAAGATTAATTTTGAAAGGGTTTTTTTTGTGTTCGAAATTTAATTTAACGTAGTCTCGAATTTTTTGTATTATGCCAAGGTGGCGCCACGTGTCGAGCGATACAGTGGCACAGTAGTAGCAATTAAGACTTATCTTGACCCAAATAGTGGCCATTTTTGAAATGTTAATGTAAACGAGAATTTTTTTGTTGCAGCAGTTCGCATCGGAACGGCCGTCAAAATTAAAAAACTTCAAGTACCTAAAATAATCCAACATGGTGCTCCCGTGGTACTGGATTGCGACTTCATTCTAGAAGACTTCGACGACATTGGAGAAAAGAATGTCGGTTTAGTAGTGAAATGGTATTTTAATAAAAACGATAATAAGCCCGTCTATCAATGGATACCAGGTAAGTCGATAGAAGACGAATTGAAAGGACCTAATAAACGATTCTAGTAGGATCGTCTATGGTTATAGCGGTTAGCTTACTGCGAGCTATTTGGCTGATTTATTTATTTTGTCGTAGGAAGTAGTAAAAGGCCTCAAGAATTGGGCGTCTTGAAAGGACGTCTTAATTTAGAATATGCTGCCAGTTTAGACGCCAATAGTATACACAGAGCTCTTCATATTTTAAAACCCAGTCCCGATCTCTCGGGAGACTACACTTGCCACGTAGCAACTTTTCAAAGCGAAGACCGAAAAACGAAGAGTATGCTTGTATTTGGTAAGTTATTGTTACTACGCTTTTATACGTTCAAAAAACGAACGCACGAGTCCTCGAGTGAATGAATACATCTCAAATGTAGATTTGCAAAGTGCTGTTTGTCATTTCGTTTATATCCTTATCGAAAAATTCAATTTGTAATGTAAAAAAAAAGAACGGAGCAGATATTTTTATAATTTAATTATTTAAAAGTGGATGATATATTCCGGCAGAGACAAAAAGTAATCAATTTGTAGATTATTCGCGTATGTTTCGTCCTAAGCTTAAACGTTTGAATAATAAATGGGTTTATGATACGTCAATATCGCAACAAAAAAGGTCATTTATTATAAATCAAAATTTTTTGCTCGCTTTTTGACAACACTTATCGCTTCAAAATAATATTAGACGCTTTACACCAGGAATTGCCAAACTATTTTTTCTCCCTTACACTCGACGACTCCAAGGGTTGAAAAGTCTAAAGATCGCCATTTTTTGTCCGGAGACATTAACATAATTTTGCGCCTAATTTGGCTAAACTTAATCAACGCGGCTAGTTCACATCACACTATTTTTGCGAGTGGACCAGCTCGCAGATAACCATCCGAAATCTTCCTCCTTTCATAAGCTGTAAACTGTTGTTGTAGACAACAATCAAATAGTGTATTACTCTTGTGTCTTGTTAGGGTTTGAGTTTGACAATTTGTTCAAGAATAAATTGATTCTTGAACAATGAGCTTATGCAGATCTGCGAGTAATCCTGCTATGCGATTGTGTACGGTACGAATTATTATGTAATTCATCCGGGCAATCTGTCGTGGAATTCGTCCTTGTATTGACGAGCAGCTCGATGAGATATAATCTACTCCCTGAATAAGTTAACTCATCCACGTTTAATGCAGTTTATTCAGAATTGACACATTTTTGCGATGAGTTTCTCTTCGGCTCAGTGGATAGATAAATCAACAATTAATAGATAGATGCATTGAGACGTTACGTGTTTTGCTACAAAATGCGTTTTAAACAAATTGATCAGTTTATGACATATCTCATTCTGTGAATCAATTAATTGATACGCATAGGTACCTACTCGTTTTTACGGAGACTTTCTTTATTTATACGACTCGCGAACTCTAGTAATTACTTCAATCGTGTGCTTCCTATCGGTATTTCTCTTTATGAATTATATCAATGGAGTTCCAGTTTTGTAATTCATCGTTTTTCCATAGTTTGTTAAACATATTTCTGCAGATCAATTAACTGAGCCGTAAAAAGTATCAATGTAAGTCCTGAAGTTATCTTAAGTCTCTCCTCATTGAGGCCGTAGCCAGAGGTACGCCAGGACAGGCTCAGCCTGCAATGAAAAATTTTTAGCCTGCCCTAGTCACTAGCCTGAGCTTGCTAAGGATTTCAATATTTTAGTAAAATTCAGTACAGTAGTAGTTGATGGTGGGCACCACCAAGAGGGGGAAGAAGGGACAGTTGTTCCCCTGGAAATTTGAAAGATATATACATCTAGAATTTATAAGAAGGAAGGATCAGATATACGGAACAACTCCGGACGAATTTCTATCAAATTTAAGAAAGGGATTGGCGAGGACTTTGTTAGGTTTTCAGTGCTGAGTGAGTGAATATTTTGTTGTTGTGAAACATCGTCTTTGGAGACACTATCAATCGTTTTTCAAAACTTTATTTTAAGACGTTTGACCTTGAACAATAAAAATTTTTGGCTGCGTCGTTATTTTCTCTAAACTTATTAGCTTGTATTGTATTGTATTGTACTCAGGGGTCGATTGGCTACGTAAGCCTTACAGAACTGCGACCAGCGTTGATCTTTTGTTCATAACCCTACTCCTATTATATTCTCAGGAATTCGATCTTGTCAACGAAGCCTAGAGTGTCCCTGAGAGGCTTTCTTTTCATTTCTTCAGGTTTTAGTTGTGCCTGCCCTAAGTGTTTTAACCTAAGTCGAGCTACTGCATTGCAATTGCAGAGAATGTGCTCGGCGGATTCGACCTCCGTTTCACATAATCTGCATATGTCACTATCTTCCAATCCCAGTTTTTTGAGGTGGTACCTCACTGGGCAGTGTCCAGTAAACAGGCCTGTGATAAGTCTGATTTCGTTCTTTGATAGAAGAAGAAGCTTTTTAGCATTCGTAGACGAGTACTCAATGAATTTCTTCGCCTGTCTATGTCCTGGTATGTTATGCCCGTGAGATTTTTTGTTCTCAGTTTCCCATTTTTGGATGTTTATGGTTCTGTGTGTTCTGGATAGCCCACAGAAGGGTTCTGGTCCAATCGGGATAGCTTTTGAGCCTGCTCTAGCTAGCTCATCAGCTATTTCATTTCCTATAACTCCCTCATGCCCCGGCACCCAGTGAAGGGCAACAAAGCCAGTTTCTTGAGGGACTGTCTGCATTCCCAAGTAGATAGAGATTCATAGATGTTGGCTTAACTTATTAGCTTAGTTTCCCCTGAAAGGTAAATTCGAGCATGACTGTAATATTATGTCTGTCCCACCCTGGAAAATTTTCTTAAAGCACCCATGCGAAAGTATTGCGAAATATATAGATATCAACATGAAAAAACAGGCTTTCAGCCTGTCCATATTTTTTTAAGCCTGTCCCGATTACACGGTCTGGCTCCGGCCCTGCTCCTCATATTATATACTTCGAAAAATCTTTTCTGTAGATCAGTTAACTGAGAAACTGTCGTTTTCTATACACGACTCGTGTACTCCAGTTATTAGTTCATTCGTGCCCCTCGTATTTATTTTACCAAAATACTTTTCTTTATGGATGGATTAATTTAGAGTCCCAGTCTCGCAATTCTTCGCTTATCTATTTGTCAGACAAATTTCTGTAGATCAATAATTAATTCAGACGTAAAAAGTTTTTATCAAGTTAAGTCCCGAAGTTATCTTGTTGTTTTCCTCGATTATTTATAAAGCAGCAAACACTCTATGGATCACTACGCGAGCTACGTTGTAGATAATCGACTCGTGGATGAATTAACAATATACTATGTAGAATAAGATGTCCATTGTCCGCCTACTAATGGACAAATAATTATTTAATTGGAATAATAGAAACTGTTGGCCTGTTGGCGTATGAATTAGTTACAAATGTTTAAAACAATTCGTTTATGAATAATTTAAGCGTTGAATTTGTTAAGCACATCTATCACGAATAGAGCGATTCGTAATGAATAATTAACAAGTGCAACTCGTTTTAACACAATTCAGTTGAAAATTTAGGGATGTGTGATAGTTTATTAAAAACTTTGTATTTTAAGGCAATACGAATAGTGGTGAATATCGCTCGGTTTAAGAATTTTAAATCGAATCTACATATTTTCTTCTTTATGGGAATTCATTAGAAATTACTTTACACTGAAATTTCCTCGCTTTATAACCTGTAATGGCTTACGAGCGCCATATTATTATAAATTCGAATTGTTACGAATATTTTTAATATTATAATAAGTCTATCTTCTATTACTAAAGTGCTAATTTTCGAACATCCTCTTATTAGTTTAACAATAAATTTTAGCCGCGCGTTTGTATACGGAAAGATTGAGTGTCGCTTACGGTAAACGAAATTTTAGATTTTTACGCTTTTATGTAAGTACTTTGTGTGTACGAAAATAAAATTGCATTTAAGAAGTTTTTAAAAAATAAGCGAGTGACTGGGAAAATTGTATTTAACGTCACGTGGGTGGTTTCGAAAATAAATAAATTATTCAAAGTGGTAACTCCCATTTCCTATTAAGTTATTCGCAAGAAAAATTTTCAGTTTAAATTGCGAATAATTTAAAGAAGCGTTTGAGCTTTGACAATATTTATTTTTTAGTTGAGAAAATTGAGAAATTAATTAGCGCGAAAATATAACGTTATCCGACGCTAACCAATAATTAAAGTCAACACTACGCCGAGTTACCTTGGGTATTTCATAACAAAAATTTCGTAAAAACGCGTAAGAAAATGATATATAAAAAGCCAACAGTGCAAATCCACTTTGTACGATCAACGTACTTAATCAGATTGATTTTATCGGATCGGGTACAGTCACTCCACACTAAAATGACATCGTTACCAACTCGTTGACACGTTTTTCTCTCTGAATGTTTGCTGACGGCGAACTTCCAAAATGTGAATTACTATCGAAATTGCTTTTGGTGATTACAACAAAAATCGACTTACACACTCGCCTCCTTTTCAATTTTTTTTTGTTTTCATCCAATTATTCGTTCAGTGCGCGAGTTCGTGCGAAATTAGTTAACTAAGATTCTTCCCGGTTTGTTTTCTCACGAATATTTCCCCATCTAAGGCATTGTTTGACATGATATAATGGACCCAACTGTGACCTAAATGCTTCGAGGGTCGGAAGGTTCGACCTCGTAAAATTTCAACCAAGCGATTGTCTCTCTAGGAGCAATAAAGTATGTTTACCTAAATTGGCTTAAAAATCCATAAAAAAATATTTGATAACATTTTTTTTCGGCGAATCATCAAATTCTAAATTTGAGTGAAATTCCGAGACAAGTTTCTTTTGGATTCTAGATGAAAAACTATGATGGAGATATTGTGTAATGAGTAATGAGTGTATTATTTAACGGTTGCAGATAAAAGGATTTAATCTTTAATTAAGGTGCATATTTAAACAATTCAAAAGCAATTCATCCTTTAATGATTGAGCAGATTATTACAGTGGCGACGCCACTACTCTATAAGAAGAAAATAGAGATTCAGCGAGGAAACTTTGAGCAATTTTGGATGCGTCTTTCTGAGTCACTTTCCCAGATAGGATCGCTAGCGTGGCAATGACAATATCGCTAGTTTGTAAGTAGTATTAAGCGTTGTTATAGAGGTTGTATGAATGGCGAATGTGATTTTTATGATGAGCTCCTGTGAAGCTCAATAAATCGTGGAAGTTTGGACGCCTACTTTCTAAGTCACTTTTAGAGATATGAACGGTAGCATAGAAGTGACAACATTGCAAGTTATTGACTGGCTTTAGCTTTATAGGGGTGGTAACAGTGATGAATGTGACTTTTGTTAGTGAGATCTGGTTTGTTTTAATAATTCGTGAAAAATTTAAGCAATTTTGGGTGTTAATTTCCGAGTCATTTCCAGATATATGATCACTAGCGTGGCAACGACAAAATCGGAAGTTAACTACTAACATAAGCGTTTTTATAGGGGTTGAATCAGTGGCAAATGTGGTTTTTGTAATGAGCTTTCGTATAGCACAATAAATTGCGGAGATTTTGAGCTACTTTGAGGGCTTATTTCTGAGTCACTTTCAGATAAATGAGTCGAAGCATATTAATGAAAGTTCTGCGAGTTTAGAGCTAGCATAAGCATAAGTGGCGAATGCGATTTTTGTTAATAGCTCTAGTGTAGCTCAATAAATCGTGTCGATGTTGAGCACATTTAGGCGTTACTTTCTGACTCACTTTTAAAGATATGAACGATAGTGTCGCAATGACAATATCGCGAGTTTTTGCTAGCATAAGCGCTTTAATAGCGGTTGAATCAATAGCAAATTTGGTTTTTGTAAGGAGCTTTTGTATAGCTCAATAAATTTTGAGCTATTTTGGGGGCTCACTTCTGAACCACTTTCAGTGAAACGATCAGAAACGTTTTAATGAAAGCTTTGCGAGCTTAGGACTATAGCATTAGCGTCTTTATAAGGGTGGTAATAGTGACGAATGCGATTTGGGTAAATAGCTCTCGTGTAGCTCAATAAATCGAGGCAATTTTGAGCCATTTTGGGCCTTAATTTCTGAGTCACTTTTATAGATATGAACCGTTGTGTCGCAATGACAATATCGCAAGTCTACGCTAACATAAGGGTGTTTATATTGGTTCTATCAGTGGCGAATACGGTTTTAGTAATAAGTAAATGAGCTCTTGTGTAGCCCAATAGATCTTGGATCGTGGATTTTGAGTCACTTGCAGAGATACGAAAAACAGCGTTGAAATGACAACATCGTGAGTTTACGACTACCAGAAGCGTTTTAATGGAGACAGTTTCAGTTTTGTTGTGGGCTCTCGTCTACATCAATGAATCGTGGAAATTTTTGAGCATGAGCGTGAGCGTATCAATTAAAAAATCGCGGTTTTATGAGTGACACAAACGTCGTGTCAGCAGTCGAGAAGTGTTGGAAGACGCTGAAGCTGACGTTATCAGTTGTTCAGAAATTTTTAAATCCACGTTTGAAAGATTTTCGCGTGATTTCTTCTAAACTTCCATTTTGTAATGTAGTTCAACCTTAGAATTATGGTAGTTTAGCAGCGGATTTTATATTCTACGGTTATATTTTTTAGTACAAACGTTAATTTTTTGTTTGTAATTTGAAAATATTATTTAGATCGACATTTTTAAAATTAAATTGGCTATGAGGATTTACAAAAAAGTTTTAACAGAGATTAGAGTTTATCAAAGCGCATTTTATAAAGTAGGAATAATTTATATCATTATCCTGCGTACACCAGAACATCCGGATAATGAAAGGAAAAAGACATAGGAATAATGGAAAAAACAGGGATAATCCAAGATATTTTATTTTATACTCTCACACCCTGTTACAAATGACTTGATCCTTTTTCAAAATAGTATTTCGTATAAAGTAATGTTGCGCGACAAATTAGTGTACAAAAAATTATTAATTTAATCAAATTACCTTAGCGTATGGTTTGGGTTAAGGGTAGTTTTTAAACTTAACAATTAGGTTAAAAATAACCCATTCGTCTTTTAGAGAAAATTCGACGAAAAGTTGATGTAACTCCGAAGCGAGAAGCTAAAGGGTAGACAAGGTGATTAATTATTAAAATTTTAATACTCCCCTAAAATTAAATTAAATTGAATTAAATAATTTTGAAAGGACGAATTTTTAAATTAATTATACAAAAGTTGTCCTTTCTTAAATTTTAGTCGATATTCGTTGACAGGAAAGTTGAAAACAAATTTTATCAAGATATTTTTGAGCTGTCAGCAACAAGTGCTGTTTTCCAAATAAATTTTAATAGCAAAACGACCTCAAAGAGGAAACTCGAACAATAACAAAATTATTTCACAATACAATAATTCTTACTGCTCCCTTTATCGTTCAATTTAAGCCTAAAAATTTAATGGGTAATTCTCAGTTGACCACGTAGCCCTCGGGCGGGCGTTCGGGTTGTCTTGTGTTGCTATTAAATATTAAACGTAAAAAAATTGAACTTGGCGAAGAGTTGAGAAGGGAACAAAGTTGAGCGAGTTAAAAATTACAATAATATAGTAGGTGGGTAAGGGCTTTAAATTTTGAATTAAATTCACAAACACACATTAACAAAAATCCCCGAATGCGCTTTCCGAAAAGCCTAATTTAAAGCACAAAAATTACCCCACAAGGAAAAAAGATTATGAAAACTGTGCCATTTATTCATTAAGGTTAGAGGCGGAATTAAAATTAGAATTTAGTGTTTGTTGTGAGAGTATTAAAAATTTACCATTTTGTGATTTTTCGTTAGATTCGTGGATTATTTGTCATACGCCACAATAGAAAAGCGTACTTAAAGTACACACGAGGTTATCTATCATTTCCCAGGACAGCTTAATGAAAGTAGTATATTTGTGGATTTCAATAGACATCGATTTGCTTTTTATCAAAAAATGTTCGAAGATGGAAAAACGCTCATAATCGATAATCTTCGGGAGCTTAGTTAGCAAAAATATTTTTTTAATCCCTCAGATTAACTAATTTATAGAGTAGATATTAGACGGGGTTGAAATAACAAAGTTTGGCTCAATTTTTTTTTCGCTTTAAGAGAATCAGTACGAAATTTTTCGTTTGAACTATTCCCAAGAGGTCCATATCGGAAAATACGTTATTGGAGATGCCACGTTAAAACCCTTACGTAGTCTTCTTCAATGGAATTTTTTATTAGGCGAATTTTTCAACTTTTGTTTTTTCCGCCAACTTTAATTCGTTTTCTTTTGAGGGCACCCACAAAGCGGCACATTACTGTGCCGGTTTTCTCTGTTGCCCATTCGCTTTAGAGAGTTGTGAACTGCACATGAATATTCCGCAACCAAGATATCTTATCCTTTGCAAGTTAATGGCGGCTTTTGATCGTTCATCATGTTCTTCAATAACTGCTCAAAACCTTACCCTTGTTAATACCCTCTTTGTTAATAAAAATTTCTTTTAGACCTTCAGACTGATAAACACTTTCCCTCTGCACTCAGAGGACGAGCTTACACTTAGAGAAACTCGAGAAGTTTGAAGTGTCACGGTGGCTCTCCTTCGCTTAAGACCGGCGCAGTAACTTAGAGAATAATGCGTGAACTAAACAGGTATTCTTTAAGCACTGAAAAGCAGGTTTTCCACGCAGATTTTTTGCCAACTTTGGGCTAAATGGATCAACCCAGTTAAAAGTCAGAGTTTTGTGTTGAATTTACGGTTGTGGGGATGCTCGTAGAAGATGCCAATGGTGGACTTGTGACTGCAGGGGAGATCTGCGAAGATATTCTTCGTCCCATCTCTTTGATGGCCTCAATTTCAGTTTGTTATCCTTTTTGTATGTTTGATCTGTTCAAATACTAGACTAGATGTGACGTGTGCTGTTTCCAATCTCCAAACTTGAACATTTGCCGGCATCGGCGTATATTGATTAGGTAAAGACCTTAATTTGCGTTCTGCAGAGCTTTTCAAAAACTAGATGTCCAATGCTGAGGTCTCAGCTCTACCTTTTAAACATTTCAATTGATCTCTAGAATTCTTTCATCGCCTCACCGTGTACCCAGAGCAAAATAAAAAAAACTTAGGTTAAATAATAGAGAATTGACCCGAAACAAAAATCAAGCGAGTGGGTTGGAATCTTCCGAAAAATAATGAGCACGTCGAGGAAATTGTGGTATATTTTCGTATAGTACGGTAAACCTTTTAAATATATTATAAGTTGGACAAAACTTTCAAACAACCATACACTTATGAACTATCCCTAAACTTACCCTTAAGAGCTAACCGGGCGACTTTTCAAAAATTTAGATTCAACTACCTTAAAACTTCTTTATAAACGTTTTCATATTTAATCAGTTGAGAAAGGAGTTCTTAAGAGCATTTTGAGATATTTTAAAGTTAACATTTAAAATGGCAAACTAAGATTTACAGTTTTACAGACTTTTCATTGAAGTTAAAGAGGATGGTAGTGCAAAACGTTTAGAGTTTAGTAATAGCGGAACTTTTTAGTGTATCTCAGGCCTTATTTTGTGGGTCCATCTTCTTAAAATGTTTCGACACAATCGTAGTTTAAGTGACAAGCTGATGGTCTTTATTAGAACTTGATTCGTGGGCGATTACCATCGAGGTGACCCTGTGGCCAAAGCTGTTCTTGGGAAGTGTGTGGTGATGTGTTGTGCCTTGTGACATTTCGACTTCAATATTTATTGTGTCGCTCCTGATACTTTGTAATCATTATATCCATTAGTTATGATTGCAATTTAGATCATCTTATTCGTCTCGATGAGCCATATCAAGAGACCCTTTGTGTGTGGCTCGGAATCGTGCCTAGATACATTTAAAACGTTTTTCCTGCATGTCTACATTTTATAATGTTATTATTTATTTTCTAATTACTACTTACATGTTTAAGTGGAAACGATGTATTTGATAAAAAAATGTGTAATTTGCATAAAGAGTATGTACTTAGATATTTTATTAGCATTTGTAATTATCAAGTTGATTAGAAGTTTGAAATTTTTGAAATAAGGGTGGAAATTTTCATAATACTTTTTCTTCAACTTCATGCACTCAGCTGATTGATCATATCGGCTTGACATTTTTACAACATGCGACAACTTTAGCAACTCTTAAGTCTTAATTTTTTTAAATGACACGCATGGAAATATTATATTTCGTAATAGAGGCGTATAAGAAAGTATAACTTTCGTGGCTTTTAAGGTCTAAATCTTGTCTTGCACGAAATTGTCGATTAGAAATTTTGGCGAATAATTTAGAGACACGTAACAAGGTTGCTGATTTATTAAGCGCAATTGTTAATTCAAAATTAAAACAAGAGTTTGACACGTATATTGTGCGGAGACGGCGAATTAAATTTCAAAACCTCGGGCGGTTCCTTAAAACATCGATATTCGATTGGTGCGTTAAGCTCTAAATAAATGAAAGCTTTGGATAATAATGAGATGCCACATGTGGCTGTTCATTGACTCCTAAGTCCTTTATCAGGAGCCTTTTTCACGGTAATTACAAGCGAAACTCTGAAGGACTAGCCTGAAAACCAGAAAAATAGCCATTCAATGAATCGCCTTTTCAAAGTTCGATGTTGGCAGGTGCCTTTTTACATCTTTTAAATCAATTCATATTTAAATACGCTCGAAAGATTAATTTTCCAGCCATTTCCATACTTTTATTTGCGCTAATTCGGTAAAATACAAAAAATACAACAAAATGGCCACAAATTTATATATTTCGCTTTTAGTGCAGCAGAATCTTGGCAATTCATAAGATGGGGCTTAACTAAACGTCAATAGAATTAATTTGTTATACAACTACATTCATATTACGTTTCATCCACATAATCTGGGATTATCAGCTATCTCGAATTCTTTAATGTAGAACAAATTAAAAGAGCTTTGTTTCGCCGTAATCCTCTATAGTAAGTGATGGTTTCAATTACATGGACTTTCAGATACTTTCGAATGACCGCCTTCAAATCACATAGTATACCCATCCTAAGATTTCCAAATTGATCCTTACTTTATACGGTTTTGATAAAAAAGAAAAGCGTACGAGACAAAAACGTTCATCTCCTGCAATATTTTTATCGATATATCCGAAATAATTTTTAACGCGAGCTCAATTTTATAAAAAAGGAAATTGTTGGAATGGGCTTGTTTACACGAGCATTTAATTTATTAACAATTTTCCAATGCAAACTTGTTACAATAATCAAACAGATATTTATTTGATAATACTTTTTGTATTAAATCGTGTAGTATCATACATGCACCCCTCCCCTATCCTTGTTAAAATACGTCCGTGTTTTTGTACTTGTATTATAATTTGCTTGGTTAATGCTTTGTAGAAATTTTTAGCAATTGTTGTTAGTTGCATGTTTTATTAACTACAAAGGCATAATTTCCTGAAAATTGATGAGTGGCTTACAATTTAGTTCATTAATTAATCACAATTTAATTTTAAATTTTTTTGATGGCGATGATGGTAAAAGGAATAATTAAAAATAGCTTTCAAGTGTCATCGTGTATACGTGTATGTTCTATTCTGTGCAAATTTCGAGCTTAAATAGTTCAATTCAAATAAAATAAGGGTAGATACAATATTTTTCAGTAACACATATTGCATATTCTGGCTTCCTCTTTAGTAAAAAACGAGCTCAAACTCAATTTTTAATATAGAACACCTTGTATTATTTTAATGATTTGGTTTCCTTATTCTTTACAGGTTAAAAGTTAACAGAAGTTAGCTAAGTCTAAACTTTACCGTTCTTCAGATATTTTCACTTTAACATGAAAGAGTAGTCTAGCTCGGAACTTTTATAAAACATGTGGTTAAACTCAGTTTTTTATGTGCTATATCCAACATTTTTTTCCAAATTTGGCTTTCTTACTCTTCAGGAGTCAAAAGCTTATAGTTGTCGGCTAAGCCTAAACTTTAACGTTCTCCAGATAGTGTCTCTTAAATATGAATGAGCAATCGAGCTCTTAAATTTCTAGACCATAAGGGTTATCTCAGTTTTTACAAGCTACACCCGGTATTTTTTTAGAAATTTGGCTTTTTTTATTCTTTAACAATCAAAAGCTTATAGAGGCTGGCTAAGCCTAAACCTTACCGTTCTCCAGATATTCTCTTAAACATAGGAAGAATAGTCTGGCTCTTAAGTTTCCTCAAACATGAAATGTAACTTAGTTTTTACGTGCTACGCCCGGTATTTTTTTAGAAATTTGGTTTTACTACTCTTTAGTAATTAAAAGTTTATAGAGGTTAGATAATCCTAACCTTGCTGTTCTCCAGATAGTGTTCCTTAAATATGAAAGAGTAGTCGGGCTCTTAACTTTCTAAAACATGAGATTTAACTCAGTTTTTTACATGCTACACCCTGTATTTTTTTAGAAATTTGGCTTTGTTTAAGCTTAAAACTTACCGTTCTCCAGATATTGTTCCTTAAATATGAAAAAGTAATCGAGGTCTTAACTTTCTAAACCGTGAGATTTATTTCAGTTTGTACATGCTATACCCGGTATTTTTATTAGAATTCTGCTTTAATTATTCTTTAAGAATCAAAAGTTTATAGTGGCTGGCTAAGCCTAAACCTAGCCGTTCTCCAGATATTGTCTCTTAAACATGGGAAGGATAGTCAGGCTCTTAAGTTTTCTCAAACATGAAATATAACTTAGTTTTTACGTGCTACACCCGGTATGTTTTTTTAAAATTTGGCTTTCTTATTCTTCAGGAGTAAAAAGTTTATAGAAGTTGACTAACCCTAAACCTTGTCGTTCTCCAGATACTGTTCATTATACATGAAAGAGTTGTCAAGCTCCTAACTTCCATAAATCATAAGGTTAAGCTTAATTTTTTACGTGCTACACCCGGTATTATTTTAGCAAAATTGCGTTTGATTTGTAGGATATTGTCTCTAATTATAATATAAGAAATGCGGCCTTTTTAGGCTACGCTTCTGTCTGAAGCTCAGTGTAGTTTTTTGCTTGAAAACATTTTTTTTTCATCCGAGTTAATTTGGTTGCCTGTTGTTATTAAGTTAATTATTAATTATAAGTCTCAAAAGTAGAATTTAACAAACAACAAATTGGCGTTTATTAAGTTAATGAATCTCGTTAATTATCCTCTTCAATTAGCTCCTGTTTTGATTGTTATACAAAATATTTAACTTTACATTTTATCACTCGAGTCCAAATGTATATGCACGAAATCCCTTTTCATACGAATATAAAGCATCGCACACGAACCTCGCGCTATTAATTGCCCCCTACTTTAATTTATTCCTTTTTTTATCCTCTGTTAACTCTTTGTCGGTTCACCTCTTCCTTTGAAGTTACATACTCCACCTTGGCAGATTGTTTCGTAATGAGACTCTCGACTATTCTTTTAACATGTACAAATCATCTCGACAAGCTCTCTTAACACATACTTTGAACAACTCTTTCGTCATTCTTTTTTGATCTCAATTTTTTGCTTTTGTACGCTCGCCTTATATGTGCGCGTACGCGGAAGTCTTTATTCGAGAAAGCTACTAATTAAAAAGTAGCTTAACTTCCAATTTTTCCTTTGACTTTGATTTAAATTAAATTTTTAAAGATAAATTCGAAATGTCTCGAGAAAACTCGGAGAAAACTGCGGGGTGTTTTTTGATCCTATTTTCTTTTCTCTTGTGTTATTTAGAGTTTTGTTGTGTAAATTTTTTACGAGGCTCGTCTAAAACAGTGATTTAAATGAATAAACAAGACGTTTTAGAAGAAAAAGACACTAAGATGGTGCGAAAATGTTGTGAAAATTTAACGCCCTGTCTAGCTGTAATACTATAGAATTTCGATGCTATACGTGTCAAATTATTGTCGTTTATACATATTTACAACGAGTTATCGAAACGTGGGCCAGAGCGCAGCCTGCTAGAATAAATTTTGTTATTCTCCCGACGAAAATAAAATTTACGTTCGATATATTTTACGTGCATCCTAAGCCTCGATGGCCTATACAACAATTTTATGCTTTTTGGTGACCCCACACAGCCTGTTGGTACGAAATACATATTTAAACTCTAAATAATGGTGTACACATATTTGGAAAAATGGAAATTCGTAACGGAAAAACGAATTGTATTTCTCTTTTTCGCTCGTGTCTCTCATCGAACTTCTGGCATTTTCATCAAATTTACCGGTTTTTTCAATTAATTATTGATTCGTGGTTACAATCAAACCGAAACAACAATTTGGATTTTTATTTAATTTGCTATAATCGATGTACTAATAGAGCCATATCCGGCTCGAAGGACCCACATAGTCCAACGTTTATAAACCATTAGTTAATACTGTTGACAGTTATTCGTCTCGTGTCTAAAATTTTGTAATCTAGACGAATTAAGACACTATCATTCAGCTTAACATTCGGATCCAATTAAAAACTTTTCTATCGCCAGTTTTTTAAGTTTGTAAACTTTTAATTAAATATGACTGAAATGAGAGCTGATAATTTTAAAGGTTTTTATCAAAAATTATACAACGTTTGTGTCATAAAATTTTAAAGAAGTTTTGCATGCAAAAATATGAATTTTATAACGAAGTTACTAATTATACTCTCTACTCTCTTGACAAAATAAGATATTGGATGAGAAAAAACTTGAAGACTATTTTCAACACCTGGGTTCCAATGGTTTATTTTGTTTTACGTCTTTCTTTCTTTAGTTTGTTATCTGCTCGTTTGTTTTCGCAGCTGCCTACTTGTCTGGTTTTACAATTATCGCGTGATAATTTTTTTCAAAAATCAGAAACGTACATTCACTCTGAAGGTGTTTCCAACAAAACCAGTGGAACAAAAAATTTTTAGTTACACCAGGATTAAAACAAAGGATGTATACGCATTGACATTGACCTTAAGTAACAATTTTCTACATGCAGCTCATCGGTTGTTACAATTATACGAAATTCACGTAAAATTTAAAAAATCAGAAACGTGCACTCATTCTGAAGGTGTTTTCTCCAAAACCGATTAACCAAAAATTTGAAAATTTGACAAGGACTAACACAACGGATCTATACATATTACCCTTAAATAACAATCCCTTACATCGTACCCACGAGCTCTTACAACTATCCAAAATTCACGTAAAATTTAAAGAAATTCAGAAAGTAACACTCATTCTGAAGGTGTTTCTTGCAAAACCGGTTGATCAAAAATTTGAAAATTAAGCGAGGACTAACACAAAAGACGTATATATACCGCCCTTAAATAAAAAAAACCCTACATCGTACCCACGAGCTCTTACAACTATCCAAAATTCACGTAAAATTATAACTAAATCAAAAACCTACACTCATCCTGAAGGTGTTTTCTTCCAAACCGATTAACCAAAAATTTGAAATTTGGCAAGGACTAACACAACGGATCTATGGACACTTTCCTTAAATAACAATCCCTTACATCGTACCCACGAGCTTTTACAGCTATCCAAAATTCACGTAAAATTTCATTCCGTAGCCGCGTCTTTCAAAACCGGTTGACCAAAAAAAATAAGTTTTAGTTCTTTCAACAACGACCCGAGTGCCCTTTTATTACCATTAATATATTTACATTTAGCGTCAAATTTGTCCCTCATTCTTTTAGGTTTCATTGCTCGGATGGCAATTTATTTGAGTACGTCTTAATGTCACACACAGAAGTCGGTATTAATATAGTTAATGGCCTGAATAAATTTCCAATACTTAAAATTTGAAAGCGCCATTATAAAATCCCGTACAGAGCTAAGATGGTGTCGTTTAATTTTTCGAGTTGATCCTTTAAAAGTTACCTCATTGCCTAGTGGTTAGCTCTCGATGATGAGGTCGGCTAAACTCACTTTATCGAAATTATTAAATTGCTCGAGACGGTAAATCGGGGGTGGTTTAATTTTTTCGAATAATTAATATTTTAATCCCAATCAAAAGCTACGTGAATTATTTACTTTTAATAGGGGCTTATCTCTACTGAAAACGTTTAGTATAAATCAATATCAGACGCAAAACTCGCGTTATCTTTACTGGTGGTAGCTAACTCTCGCGGAATGACTTTTTTCTTCTTTAGTAATGTTTCAACTATTTTATTTTTTATATCGTCACGTAAATCTAATTAGTATAATTTAGTGGTTTGGAAAAGGGAGGAATTTTAGCGATTGGTCGGAATTTGTGCGAGACGAAAACAGAGGAAAATCGACATTTTTATTTCGAAATGCGAAAGTTGAAAAGTGTATGCCGAGCTCTCCGAACTCGTTAACTTAGGCATTAACACGTTATCCTTATAGTAGTACTCTTGGTTGTTATTGTTTGACTTGTATTTTCTATATTGTATATTGCGAAACTTTTAGGTTTCCATTTTAACAAGAAATCTCTGTTTGCTTTAAACGTCGAATTGTTATAAGTCAACTCGAAAGTAAAGCAGCCGACTTATTTATTTAACAACTTTTTATGCAAATTTTATTTATTTTTCAAAAAACAAAAGGAAAAGAGAATTGGAACAGCGACTATTCTAAAATCGAATCAATAGCTTTTTTTCATATTTTCCATTTGCTTATTGGAAATTTCCTTTTGAACTTTAAATTTTCCGAGAAATTAATTTTTTTTATTCAACATCGCAGTGAGGGGTTTATTACCTCATCGAACCAATTGGGGGAAATCGGGACACTTCTCCCCCTTTCAAAAGCAACAAGAGTTTTTTAAAGTATTGAACTAATAGTTCACACCCTAACATACCATACAAAGCCAGATCTAGCATTTTTTAGTGACTTGTCGTGTTGTAGGGCTTAAGAGACTCCCCATCGTTTGAAATACCAACAAACAAAGTAGAACCCTACCAATAACTAAATTGGGAGCTTCGTTACGGAATTTTACTCAAAGATGATTTGCCATTGCCTTCCGAGAGGAGAACTACTCGGAGAAGGTTCTCCGACAAAAAATTTAAAGAAGCAAAAAAAGAGGTAGTGCACGGCATGGTGCCTACGAGCCTAGATAGTTTTGTTAGTGGAATAGAAAAGCCGCAGAGTCTAATGAGAACTGTGGAATTAGAGAGGGTGTAACAAGTAATGAAGGGGTGGGAAAGCTTGAAAAATAAATACGCGGCATGGCTTAAAGTGGATGGAGGGCCTTGTTACGGCGAGATGTAACACTTTAATACAAAGGAACAAAGGTTTAAAAGTGATTGTCATCGAGGGTAAAGGCATTCTTAATGTACATAATAGAAATATTTTACGTAACACCAAACTATTGCGGTGGAAAATATATTAAGAAATTCACGCCCTAATTGCCCAGTCTTTAGGTGTATTTTTCTCCATTTTTTTGGTAAATAATTTACGTTTTTGTGTGTTATTATTTAAACATTTGTGGGCGACTTCTCTGCTCGTGACGGTTATATCAAACAATCTTTATTAAATAAGGGTCAATTGTTCGTACCAACATGGTCGTGGTGAAATTTCAACATCAAAGAAATTAATTCGGAACGCTGAAACGTAAACATAATGCAATGCAACAGACAACTTAAAAATTAACTCTCCATAATTTAACCGTTTTGTGGACAACCCCTCGGTGAGCTCTTTCTTTCCTCGAGGAAGTGAAATATTATTACGCGCTTAAAAAAGTGGAAAACTTGGTAAAATTTTTGTTTGCGAAGCGAACGAATAGACAAATAAAACTAAAATTACTTTAATGAATCACAGCAGGAATTTTCCGAACGTATTATAAACGTGTCAAAAATCTATTAAACAAGTATAATTTTTAATTAAAACCTTCCCTCCTAACGATCGTTATCTCTCTTGAAAACAAATTTAATTAATGTAACAAGAAATATCAGTGGCTGTTCTGAGATTGTGTAAAAGGGTGTGAAGTAAAATTATTTTGTCGAATTACAATATAACATAGAGTAAGATTAATTAAGAGAAAGGAAATGTGATTCTGTTTTGAATTCAGGTAGCACAAAAGGTCGGGTTTAATCGATATTTTCATCGCCCCGAAATACCTTCATCTTTTGGAGAGAATTGTTGCAAAATTTTTTGACGAGAGTCGTGATTGCTCGCAAAATAAGATGAAAACGACTTTTCGCAGAAAAACCAGTAAACGTATGAAATAGTCGATTTTATTGCATTTTTTTGTCTCCAACAAAACTTTTAGTGAACTTTTCATAAAATTTATTTCCATTCAAGTAATTTACTTTTCTTTCAATTTTGTATTATAATGTAATTTTTCACAATTTTCATTTATTTTTAAAACATGTTTCAGTCATGTTCCACTTGTAACTTCCTTTCAACTCGCTAAACTTTATTTTTATTTTACGAATCGCGGAAATTCCTTTTCTTTTTTTGTGAAAACCGCGTTTTGTTTTTTATCAACATTTTAAGTGGTAACACAATGTTTTTCTTTCGTATTTATTAAAAACCATATTATAAAAACGTCTTCTCCATTAACAGGGCCCGACTTGGCCCCTTGTCGTCACCTTTCACCAAAATTTATTAAAAAAATTGCCATCTTCTATCTTCTTATTTTTCCCACAGCTAGGCGATCTGATGGTCTTTTCTTCTCTAACCTATAAACCGTTTGTCTCGTGTAAAAGACCTGGGAAACTAATTTGTAGGAAATTGAATGCACTTTGTTTTTTTATAGAAATATTTTTGTCTAAAAGTGGATAGTTTTTGAGTTATAAGCGATAAACTAAAGAAGACAATTGTTGACTGATGGTTTTACTGTTTTAGCCAAATTTTAACGCGTTCTAGCGCCTAAACCGTCTGGCTCAAGATAGAAACCTAGGATACATAATTTATAGAAAATTTAATGCAGGTTATTTTTGTTTATAAGCACTTTTCGCAAAAAGTGCGTGGTTTTCAAGTTATAAAAGAAAATCTACATCACTATATTTTTATGTGACTTATTTTCAAATTTCTTGGAAATTTTAGTGCGTGTCCTACTGTAACGCGTCAAATAACCTGCCAAACAAGTGTTTGTAAATTGGCTATGGAAAGTACTTTTATACAAAAATAATGAATCCTTGGGAATAATAATGTTGGCTAGCTCTCGGTCTACATTTCGATTCCGAAAGAGACGGTTGCGGTTCGGAGAAGGCTCCGGCTCACGAGCTGGATTGCATGGCCAACTGATTTATTTAAGTTAGGGTTTGGGCTCAGCACTACTGCACCTACAGCCAGGCGCTGTAACATCCGAGTTTCAAACTCCAAAAATTAAGTACTTATAGAAATAAATAAATGTTAAAGTGAATTTTATTTATTCAATACGAGGGCGCTATGAGACTTCAATTAAACCCGAACCTTCCTAATAAAAATACCACTTTTCAACAACTCTTTTATGAATATTTCATATACCACTCATTTTCCCAACATTTTTCAAATTTAGTTTTTTTTGCAAAAATCTGTCTGTTATAAATATTTTATTTTTATGTCACTTTCTCTCTCTCTCTCTCTCTTAACAATTTTAACATCCCTAATCTTATATATATTTATCTTTTCCTAATTTTTATACTTCTTTTTCGCCAAAATAGACTTCTGCCTCGTCTGTCATGTTATTTTGTTGTTTAGACACCTGAATTGCTGCTAAAAGCATTAATATTTTATATTATCCTGAGGATTTTGACTCCTCACGGCGATATTTTTATTTTCTTCACCTTGATACTTTGATCGTTTCCCACAAAGGGTACTGAACTGATTATACCGGTGTGGCTGAAAAAACTAAGGAATGGTTGGATGAGTGCAAACACTTTCTGCTAAAGAGTTAACAATCCGAACGCTCTAATTATAACTGATCAAGAGATGAGCAGGGCCGGACTTAGCGTACCATCTCCTTGCTGCTAGTTGCTGCGTTGGTATCGCCTCTATGTGTAATTGTAATTACTCCATTTTTTCTTGAAACTGCTTATTAGGGTTCTGCAAGTGGTCTGTTAGAGAGAGTAAAGAGTAAAACTGCGTTTCTCTTATTCCATCGAGCCCGCATTTCAACGAGTTTATTATCGCTTACGTAGCATTATTTAAAGGCACGTACTAGAGTGTTCACCGACATGTTACGGAAAGAATGCGAAAAGAAGATTAAGTGAACTGATGTGAAGATAATATAATGTAAAATTGACAGCATTCAAAGGCATATCAAAATGGGTCGACGAGGTCTGTGTAAATTTGAATAAGTGACTACGAGACGGAATAATAGATAAAGAAGTGGACAAAATAGAATAATAAGACGAATAATAGAAAAGTGGATACAATGTTACCACAAAAGTGACGTAAAAATAAAAATTTACGAGCACGTTTAAGGTTTAAACTGAAACAATAAATTGAAAATAAAGTAAAATAGAAATGTCGACTATAATCTTCGGGATTATTTTATACTTCCGTCTGTACTCTAGAGTACAGCGGACATTTTCTCTTCTTGAAGTAATAAATTTTATACTTGACACTGTCTAAAAAGCATTAAATTGGTAAGTGCATATAGTATTGTACTTTATTTCGCGCACACATATGCGGACAAAACAGATACAAGACGCTTAAAAAAAAGATTTCTACAAATTAAGCTCGTGATTGATGTGGTTATAAATTTATATGAATGGAAAAGTGTAATTGAAAAGGATGGGCTTTTAAATTAAGTTATAACTAACTGAAAACACAAAGTGTAATAGTTTGTTGTCTACTACACGACACAGAAAATACGGTAAAAGGGGTGCCATAGCCATAGCCCATAGTACTATTATGGTATGTGGGGTAGAAACAGTTGGAGAATGAAAGCCTGATGGATACAAATTAGAAAAACAAAATTTGCAAGTGACATTTCTTTTTTGGAATATTTAACCCCCTCCTCAGGCTACCTTATGAGAAATAACTATGTTTGCCAGTCGAATTCTCAACTAGGGACATTTTTCTTAATTTTTACCAATTTTCAAACGTTTTTAAGCAAGTTCAACTTTTCAAAATTGGAAGGCTTTTTAAAAAAATGGAAGGGAGAGAGTAGGAAGTCTAAAGTGGGTGAAAAGTCTTATGAAAGACGTGTGGTTAATCTTGTACAACCAAAGTAACAATTAGGAAAAGTATTAACTTCCTTCTCATGCTGTACGATTTTCATCAATACCTTGTGATTTCGCTGTCGTATCGTCAGGAAATCGTCAGGCCGCGGGTTTGTTAGTCAAATAAAGATTTCTTTTCATTGTAACCCCCTTCCCAGACCCCCTTACTTGATTTTGCCACTTTTTCCAGTTAGAATGTTAACGAAACTGTATTGTCGCGACTGTCAAATTATTTTAAGCGAATTCAAATTTTTGAATTTGGAGAAATTCTACAAACATGGGGAGGGGGTAAAAATTTGGGTTGACCAGAAATATTTTAAGAAACGTGTCCTTTAATAATTCACTACTACTACACTCAAAGTATTAACCTGCACAGCTTTCTATTAGACCCACTACACCTCTCAGATGAAGCACATTGCAGCTTCGTTCTGGTACCGTCATGAATTCGTTAGCAAATTAATTTTAAACGTTTTTCTCAAACCGTTTGTGAGTGATGTTTTTTGCTTAAAAATAGGCTAAATATGATTATCCCAACTCTTTGTATCCGGTTATTTTGATCGTTCATCGTTAAATAACTCGTCGTAAGCTCTTCCGCTTTCTGCTAATAATGATTGTAAATATTTTTTGCTTAGGTTAAAGAGGAATAATTTGTTTTCTCATTCCTCGTTAAATTTAACTGGCAGCTTGTGATGAAAAAGGCTCTTGTAACGTTCCTAACAAGACTTTATGAAAGGGTATATTACTTTAAAAAAATTGTTAGCACAACTTTGGCAGATAAATTGGTTTTCGTAGTACTTAGATGTCTTAAGAGATCGACTTTTGTCGAGTGCCTCATTGAAAAATGTTATTTGGCTTGCAACAAAAATAATTTTTGTTGATACTCCTCGCAGTCAACTTTTCTATTTGTGGATATATTTTTCCATTTCCTTGGGAAATTTAAAAATTTCGCCGCGTAAATTGTAAAATAAAATGGCATTATTTTTTTGTTACAAACTATCGAAAATATTCAATTTAAAAAAATATAAAAATAAGGTTAAGTTTGAAATATTCAAGATGGCGTGTACGAAAATGATCAAATGTATGCAGCAGCGAAAAATATGATTGAGTTATTTAAGCTTCGCCAGTTTCATATGCAGCACGACTTTTGCAGCCAGTATTCGAATTTATACGCGTATTTCCCTGAATAAATCCGACCAGATTGGCATCTTCGAAATTCACACAGCCTCCTACATAGCGACATGATCAACGTCTTCGGTCCAATATTATCCTTCCTGTATAAAGCTTTTCCTCTTATTTTCTACTACGTCCATTTACTTTATATCTTTTTACTATCAGAAAATTGGCAAACTACAAAAGTAGCTTGTTGTCGTACGAAATTTACAAATAAATTTTTTTATCGCAAGACGTTGCTCAATAAGGTCAGTTTGTTATTTTTTTGCAAACCATTTGTTTAACGCACGAATTTGAAAAAAACGGCCAACTACTAAAGCCGGAGCTCCGAATCATCGCATCATCATAACAGTTATCCCCAGTATTCAATTTTTAAAAAAGTTCCTCCAATAATTCTCCCTTTTTAATGTATACAAAGCAGATTATAGCCCCCTGTTGGGCGCCAATTTTTGCTGTCATTTTAATACGAATTTAAAATTCAAATTACATTCTTTTGCATTTTAGGGGAACATTTAAAATTAAAAAAAAGTTCTTTTCAACACGCCGTCGAGTGTCTCACAACATATTGTAGCCCCCCGTTGGGCGCCAATTGTTAAAAACGTCTTTAGAGAAATTCTACACCTAAATAACATTTTTATCTACTTTAATAAACCTGCCGTAAAGACTTTGTACGACATAAATTTAAAAGTGCATTGTACTGTTCAGATCTACTACATCCGTCACGTCCGTATCAAACACTTCTCGTAAAAGGTCACCTACTTTACCACATCGCCATTTATAAGAAGCCCTTTTTTTCGAAAAACTCATTGTGAGTTCACAAATTAAAGAATTTAATAAGGAAAGTCTCATAATACGTTCCCAACTTTTTTTTTCATTAAGGGATTTCTTTATTAGATTTTGATTATGTTTTCTTAGTGTTCTGTTTTGTAGAAAGCAATTTAATAATAAAACTTTTTATTTAAAAAAGAAATTTGGCTTACGGCACTAATAGAGAGAAAAAAAAGTTTTTTTTAGGCGAGAAAGTGGGAGTCAATAAAGTGACGTTGTTATTTTTTTCTTCCATGGTAATTTAACTTGATGGTAGGCGTTGTTTTTTCTTTTTTAAATAACTTACAATTTTCTATCGCTAAGCCATAACGCGAATGCTACAATCGACGACATTGATTTTCAAAATTACATCGCGTAGTAGTAATATAGGGCGTTTAAGATAAAAAAGTTGAGATAATTTTGTCAATGGGGAAAACAAACGAACTGAAAAGGAGATTAGTAGTTTTCAACGGGTTACGTTACGTTTTGACTTTTTTGTTATTATTATTATTATTGCCAAACAAAAGTCGCGGACGTGATGAATAAATGTAATTTTATTTGTAGGGCGAAACTAGGTCTGGTGTGACGTTACATGAAAAGGTACTTAAATAATTTTTAATTTACATTTTTCATTAAATTTTAGTCAGGTCTCTGCTATTCTAGTGTGTTCCAACTATTTAGATAAAATATACGGCTTTGAAAATAATTTCAAAATCGACCTACTTTTACGATTGATTTTAATACCCTCTTTTAATCTAACGTCGTTCATTTGGTTTGTTTAGTATGGCCAGAACCGGAGTTACAGTTTTTTTTTGCTTTCCTATTTCTAATACAACACCCCATATAATTTCGCAATTGAGGGGCATATTTTGAGCTTACTATTAATTGTGTTGTACACTCCCGGAATCTTTTTCATATTTTGAGAGCTTGTAGAGTAATAATTTGCGTCAACAAATACGAGAAAATCCTCTTATGACCACAGGCGTTCGAGCTCTCTGATAATTTTTAACAGTCTGGGAAGCAGGATGTAAATGTAGTAAATCGAAAGGTACAAACGTTTTGACAATAAACGCTATCAAAACATTGCAATTGAGTAATAAAACCGACCGTCTGCCACACCTAAGTAACAGCATTAACTTTAGGTAGCTCGAGAAAAGAGGGTTTTTGCTCGTTTTTTAGTTTCTCGCTTATAACTTGAAAAATACGCACTTTATAGAAAAATTGCTTTTATATAAAACAAACTACATCATATTTTCTACAAATTATGTTTCAAAATGTTTTCTTTTAAGACAAACGGTTTAGGCGCTAGAGCACGTCTAAGTTTGATAAAAATTCTAAAGTTGGCTAAAAAACGTTTTTTTTTGGTTTTCGCCTATAACTGAAAAACTACTGTTTTTGAGCTAAAAAATTTCTTTACAAAAACGAACTAAATTAAATTTCTGATACATTAGGTTTGTAGATTCTTTTCTTCAGATAAACGGTTTAGATGCTAGAGCGCGTTAAAGTGTGACAACAATTCCAAAATTAGCTAGAATTGTGTTTTTCTTAGTTTTCGCTTATAACTCGGAAACTACGTACTTTACAGAAAAAAGTGATCTTATTCAAAATAAACTACATTATATTTTCTACAACTGTGTGCGTCATGTTTTTTTGCCAGACAAATGGTTTAGGCGTTAGAACGCATTAAATATTGATAAAAAAATTTAAGTTAGCCAAACAAACTTTTTTTTGTTTTTTGCCTATAACTGAAAAACTACTGCCTTTTTGGGCAAACTAGTTTTGTAGAAAAATAAACTAAATTAAATTTCTAATACATTGGGTAGGTGAGTTCTTATCTTTAGATAAACCATTTTGATGCTAGAGCGCGTTAAAATGTGACAATTCCAAAAGTAGCTAGAATTGTGTTTTTTTTTAGTTTTGGGCTTATAACTCAAAAACTACGGCAATTTTGAGAAAAGCTCTTCTTTTATAAATTTTAGAGCACCCAATGGTCTACAAATTGTGATTTTCAGGGTTTTTTAAACCAACGGCTTAGTTGCTAAAGCTAGTTAAAGGTTGGGCTAAAATTTCAAAATCGGATGAAAAGCTGTTTTATTAGTTTTTCGCTTGTAACTCGTAAACTACGTCAATTTTGAGAAAAGCTTTTTTTTTATAAACCATAGAGCACCCAATGTTCTACAAATTGTGATCTTTAGGTTTTTTTTTAAACCAATAGCTTAGGCGCTAGAGCTAGTTGAAGTTTGGCTAGAATTTCAAAATCGGACGAAAAGCTGTTTTATTAGTTTTTTGCTTATAACTCGAAAACTACGCTAATTTTGAGAAAAGCTTTTCTTTTATAAATCATAGAGCACCTAATTGTCTACAAGTTGTATTTTCAGGGTTTTTTTTAACTAAACGGCTTGGGCGCTAGAGCTAGTTAAAGTTTGGTTAAAATTCCAAATTGAACGAAAAGCCGATTGTTTAGTTTTTCGCTTATAACGCAAAAACTACAAAAATTTTGAGAAAAACTTTTTATTTATAAATAATAAAGTACTCAATTGTCTACCAATTGTAGTTTTTAGGGGATTTTTAAACGGGCGGCTTAGGCGCTAGAGCTAGTTGAACTTTGGATAAAATTCCAAAATCTGAAAAAAAACTGTTTTTTTGCTTTTCACTTGTAACTCAAAAACTACGCAAATTTTTAGAAAAGTTCTTCTTTTATAAATAATAGGGCACTAAATTTTCTACAAATTGTGTTTTTTAAGGTTCTTTTTAAATGAAGGGCTTAGGCGCTAGAGCTAGTTAAAGTTTAGCTAAAATTCCAAAACCTGACGAAAAACTTTGTTTTTAGTTTTTTGCTTATAACTCGAAAACTAAGCACTTTTGGAAAAAGTGAAAAAACTTTTAGGTTTTTTACGCCAGATAAGCGGTTTAGGTTAGGCGTTGGAACTTGCATTGTCCAGAATTTTGTGCCTTGTAAATCCTGAAATGTTCCAAAAAGTTTTCATAATGTCCTTAACCTTCAAATGACTATTCCTGAATCCCATATCAATTAGACTTAATATGCGGATTAAAGGTAGGTACCTACTATAAACGCATAAATCATCCTGAAACGTTTAGTCAATTCAATAATTTTGAAAGTCAATCACGGGTAAATTCATATTCGACTTTCAGTTTCTCAACAGAATTTTAAACTTTGCCCAAAATAAAAATTTTCCCTTGGGAGTATTTTTTGAAAAAAATATTAAAAATTACAAATTCGCTTTTTATTCTAAGCAGACTTAATCGCGTTAAAAAATTACGTCGGCTAATTATGAAGTAAGTAGTTTTTAATTAAGATTAATGATGTTTCCTTCTTTTTTAGGCTATGATTATTATTATTAATCATAAAATTTAGTGCGAGTAGTGTTGAAAGCTTTGCTAAACTTGATTAAGTACTAATAAATTCTTTTCATTGTTGAATTCCAATTCAAATTACAAATTATCATTTTATCCAATTTTGTTTTAATATTGAAATTAAATTTAATAATTTACATTAATCGATGAAATCAACTAAAATTTATTCCACACACACACACACTTACTATTTCATTTCCTTTCAGAATCAAATATAACTTCCCTTCATTTCCTTATTGACCATTACAATTTGGTTAAACGTGATGTATGGCTAACTCAAATTATATTTGTGAAATTGAAGAAAACGTTACTTATCTTTTGTACCTGTGTGGCGTTTAAATTAAAAAAGAAATTGTAATTAATTGTCCAGATCTATTTTCATTTGCAACTTAAGTAACGGTTTCATCAACTGAGCTGTAGTTTGTATTCCACTACGAATCCAATGAGTATTTCTGTTTTTTATTAAATTACAGCAGAGAACAGCGACTGATTATTGGACATAATATAGGCGGTTAGGTGTTATTGCTATCAGGATGCACGTCTTACAGTTTACGGATGGCCTTTTTGCTTGCGTAGTAATGGGCGACGAAGCCACTTCAGCTTTGGCATAGAAATTTGGTCTTTCTATAGTCGAGACATTAACTCTAGAGGAGATTTAAATTGAGTAGCTTTGGTAAGGCATTTCAGGTCTCTTCGGGCCTTCGCCAAGATTTGAAAACGTGAGAACCTAGGTCTCAACTCTACTGAATAGGGTCTCTTGCGATGTCTATGCGAGAATTTGCCTTTGAGCAAGTTTTCCGTATTTATTAATATAACATTGAGGTTTTTTCGTCGAACAAGTAATAAATGGGGCGTTAAAATTTATTAATTTAATTTATTCGACCTTATGAAAAGCTCCGGTTGGTCGACTTGTGCATTCCAACAAGTTGTAATTCAGAATTCGAAGCGCATAGAAAAGCTTCTACGTACGGCGTTAATAAAATCCGAGAAAAGTGTTGGTTGATTTAAAAAACAAATTTATTCTCTCTTTATTCGACCAAAATGACAATAATAAAATATTTATTTTCTAAGTCCTCTTTGTGTTTTTGAATAAAAATAAGATTCTATTTTTATAGTATTATTTGTCGGGTGTAAGATGCGTTCCTTTGGAGAATTCTAATTTTCTTGACTTTACGGTTAAGCTACCACTACTGTGAGTTTAAATTGAAGAGAAAATTGTGTAATTTATTTGTATACTAAAGTTTTAAAGGTGAATTAAATTTTACTTCAGTGAGAGAGAGTAGGAAATTTTGAAACAATAAAAGCATTTTCAGCATAAATATTAAATTATTTATGTGTAAGCAAAACCTCTTAGAAATGGTACCAATTTAAGAGCTTCCGGGTCCATTTGAGTGCATGCATGCATAAATAATGATATACCCATCTAAATTCAACTCTCGAAAGATCTGCTTCCTGGGTAGCGGCTGCAACTTAGCACATAGTACCTCTTAAATCACCACATGCAGCTGAGTATCTTTACAATTTATGCTAAAATTTCGTGAGTATATAAAATATTAAAATTTATTTAAAAAAAATTAATTTAAGTATTTTGTATTCGAGAGAAGGATCGGTAATACCCAATTTCGTTGGAGAAATGACGCAAATCGGGGTTTATACGTGTAGCATCTCTCCCCGTTCTTGAAAATATTTACTTATCCCCCTAAAAACACATAGCGGCAGTATTGATTAGAAAAAAGAAACAAAAATACATCGAAAGCAAAATATGTCATTTATATGCAAAAACAATTTTTCTTAAGCTCTCCTTGACTAATATTGAAATTTTTAACGCAAACTTCTAAATATGTCGTCATCCATAATTCATAATTACAGTTTTGAGTCTGAGAGATTTTTAATAATACCAAAACACACAAATTTACAAAAAAGTTCAAAAAGTATATAGGAAAAATGGTAGTTGAGGAGAAGGTGACTATAAGAGTAACGGCAAATATTATTTCCTTCCGTATTTTCTGCTTTCGTAGCTCGGTAATAAAAAATTACTTGACTTCGTTTCAAAATTGCCAATTATAGACGCTTTTAGTACTTCGATTGCTTTCAAAAGCTTATATTTCTAATAAGAAAATAATTCTTTATTACAAAAAAAACATCAACCAAAATACTGGCACTTAATTTACATAAATACCAACCTATAAAGACTCTTTAATAAGTAATTAACTACTTTTATATCTTCAATTCTCTTTTCTAAAAAGAAAAACGTCATTTTTATGGAAATTAAATTTTTCTTACGCTGGGAAAAATTAATTACAATAATGGATTATTTTGTAAATGTGAGTAGACATTAAATAATTACGATAATTGTGTGTCTTAAAGGTAAATACACTCGTCCTTTGGAACCGGAACAGCTCCTTTCGTCTGGTCTGTTTTCTCCGACGATTCCTAAAGTTAAGCTTCTCTTAAGTTCAAATATTGTATTAATTAAGCGTAAAATTGGCCTAAACGAGACAAGCGCGTATTGACTTTATTATGTCAAAAAAACCTGTAAAATCAAAGAAAAGCTAAGCAACTGCTTAAGCACTACCCAAGTGTTGGTAATGCCAACTTAGGTTTATGAATGCCATTGATAGAAACGAGTCAACTGTTGGGCAGAGTTTATTAGCTTGTGGTCAGTGGTGTCGTTACCAAATACTTGGTCATAATTTGCACTAAAATTGCCCTTGCACACGTGTGCACTCTACTGACATTGGTGTGTAAATGTGGTAAATAAGAATCTATCAACTACGTCTTTAGTGTGGAGACCGAGTGATATCTATCATTTGCAGTCCACTTTCTGCAATTTCTTTCATAATCTGCCATAAATAAATTATGGCACACGTGTACAATCAATGCCAATAGTGTGCGGATGTTTCGACAATATTTCTAATAAGAAATTCTCGATTTTACTTTTTTAAGGGTAGTTACCAAGCGATCTCTATCATTTGCAGTTTTGCTCTTTTCCTAAAAATCTCCCCTCTAATTCTTATTGTACACGTGACCATCAATGTAAATAGTGTGTAGATGTTTCGTAAAAATGTGGAGATTATTAAGAAACTCCCGAATACTTCATTTTTGGTGTGGTTACAGAATAATCTCTGGTGTGTACAGTCCAGTGAAGCTACTGCATTTTTCTCATGGTTTGCACTAAACACTCCCGTTACACACGTGTGCTCTTCAATTCCAAAATTTTTATAAATTGACATGCTCTACCAAGTCTAAGGTTCTAAACTTGTATTTAACTCTAGATATACCTCGAAACTTGCTCTAATGCTAATTCTAACTAATAACCTCCTAAAGCATGGAGGACAAAGTAAAGTGATTTTTTGAAAGTTCCAGACCTTCTGGAACTGAGATGAAGCATTGGAATTCGTACCATCGAAATACCTTTAGGAAGACCTTGCACCTTTTGATTGGTGGGTTAGTCGGCAAAAAGGGCGCATTAACGGTGTTGAGTCGGTAGTGGTGTTAGCGTGTTAATGTGCCTACTCGTCTACCTGTTTGTACTTTGTACGCGTGTCTGTAAAGACTTACTTATCCATTAACGACTTACGCAAATTACTCGAATTTTGCAGGCAGTTACTGTTAGACCCTTCAACACGGCGACAAGATACGTATTTTGTAAACTTTTGAAAAAATCGCCAAACTTTATTTATAAATTTCCAGTTGCTACTAAACTACGTTTGTTGAAAACCTAGTGTTGGGATCATAAAAACATTTTGATATGGAGTCATCTCTGTACTTCTCGCCACTAGTGGAGCTACCAAAAGGAGGTTATGGGTTTCGTTGATGGCGTCACTTACACATTTTCTTTCTCTGTCCAATTTTACACGAGTTGCTGAACAAAAACAATTTCAGACGAAGTCGTCAAGCAGGGCCCTGTATTATTTTGAAAAGACGTCCTTAATAGCTTTAAATTAATTGTGATAGTATTAAATAATACATTATTTCTCCAAGTTATTAGATACTTAATGTAACAATTAAACGTCAAAAGAGTAAAATAATAAACTGGCAATTAACGTTAATTAGACTATATGTTATAATAAGTCACAAAAATAATTTTCATGAAAACGCTTCCGAGGCTTTTTGATGAGAGTATTAAGTGAGACAAAAACTTTGTTTTAATTAAAACTTTTATCTAAATTAGATATCCAATTTGTAATTGTGTGCGTTGTAATTGACATTAATGGAAATGTCTTCGAATATAAATTTACAAAATTAATATCGACGTCTCCGAAGAGTGTTCTCTCTTCTTTCAATCTCCTCTTAAACGTATCTATAAATATTTAAATTGTCACTTTGGAACAGTGCTCCAATTTTATACCTAATTTAATTTGATTTAATTTAATTTAGGCAAAGTTTTACATATTTTACGTTTTTTCCAAGTTGTACGCCGGAACAATTTCTTAAAAACTGAAGTTCACGACCGTGGAACTTTTGCTGGTAAAACGGACCATCCAAATAATACCAATTGCCATTTTGAGCACAGGTGACTTTCTTTGGAAGACATGTGACTTAGCACGTTTTATGACTAAACGTGTGCTCGTACTTTCCACCATTTCTATCCATGTACGATCTTCTCAATTCAGATTTAAAATGGCTCGACGATTTCGACGACTAAAATATTTCTTTTTAAAGTATTTTTCCGTAACTCACTAAATAGAAGCGTTAGTTGAGTTTAGTCACGTATCAGCTACAAAAGTAGCGATCTAAATGATTCTAAAATTTGTTTTTTTAGAAAAACACCTAAAATTCAGAATCTATGCGAAAGAAGTGAATAGTAGAAAAGCAATTAGATTCAGACATATTTAATTGAATTATATATAGTGAACGACGGAAACAACATTTATTACGCACAGAAAAGGTTTTCGTTCGTATTTTTGAAAAACGTTTTCCAACTCTTAAGGGCTTGTTCTATCTTTACAATACGTAGACTATTTAAATAAAAGAATTTTCTCTTGTGAAAAACGTTTAAATCGATAAACCAACTCTATACGAGGTGTCTCGGTCTGGTTTCGGTGTTATTTCAAAAGGAAACTTTTAAATAGCGACACGAGCACAAATAAACTATTTTCTTGTAAAAATAATTTCGTTTCTGTGTTGTGCGAAAATTCGACTTGTTTTCTATTACTTTTGTATTTTAAGAACAGGCTAAAATTGGAATAAGAAAACATCTTTCGTGTGAGCACTAAAAAATTATTAAAAATTATTTTAAGAGACGTCTTCGAGAAAATTTTACTTTTCTACGCCATCGCCTTTGTATTATACAGCGCAGTTAACTTTATAAATGACCAAACTGCAAATTTTTCATTTCCACCCATATCTAAATAATAATTACGTATGGTTCATAAAATTCCAACTTTTAAAACAAAAGAGTATGATTAATGCGGACGTTAGCAAACAAAACTTTTTAATAACAACCAATTCGACTCCTCTTTATATAAATTATTAGCCCAAATGTAATTTATATCGATTACAATGCATATACAATACATTTCTGTAAAATTTTCGGGTAGTTTCTGCATGATAAGTGTCCTGTTTTGAATTATATGGTGCGTGAGATTCCATCTGGATTCCATCTAACTAGCTGCATATAAATTGAGGGTCGTTTTGAAGCATTGTGGCATAAACTAACAAGGTTTTAGATCCAAATCCCTTCAGATGAAATTCAATTGATTGTGGGGTTTACAACAGAAGTTCTCTATTAAAATGATGATTGAGTTGTAGGTAATCAAATGAAATACAATTATAATTTAAGATGCTTATGGAAATAATTTTACGTATTCAAAGTCCGCCTTTGAGTATTTATAAATCGCCAAGGAAAGAAGTTTTGGCAAAATATAACGTTCGAAATGATTATTGCCAAGTTTTCTCCCCGGAGTAGATACCTACTTTACTTTTTGCTGCAAACGGAAATTAGTGAGTTGATACAACGCATTGCGTACAAATTAGAATCTTCAAGGGACTGCCCATAAATTGTTTCGGCACAATTTTTTTGGAGATTTAACTGATTTTTGAAAATTCACCCCTAAAGTGGACGCTTTTAATTCCATATCATTCACATGTCGAATTTAATTTAATTCGTCAGGTAAAACAAAGCTTTGACAACTAACTGGACTCTTCAAGAGATCTCCTATAAATAGTCTCTACACAGTTTTTCTGTAGATCTGACTAATTTTTGAAAATTTGCCCCTAAAGTGGACGCTTTGAATTCCATATCAGGCCCAGCCTCAAAATGTCGAATTTAATTTAATCAATCAGTTAAAACAAAGGTTTGTCAACTAACTGGACTCTTCAAGAGACCTCCTATAAATTATCTCTACACAACTTTTCTGTAAGTCTTATTGATTTTTGAAAATTCGCCCCTAAAGTGAACGTTTCGAGTTCCATACTAATGCCAGTTTCAAAATGTCGAATTTAATTTAATCAGTCAGTTAAAACAAAGGCTTGTCAACTAACTGGACTCTTCAAGCAACCTCCTATAAATTATCTCTACACAACTTTTCAGTAAATCTTACTGATTTTTGAAAATTCGCTCCTCAAGTTAACGCTTCGAGTTCCATATCAGTCCCAGTTTCAAAATGTTGAATTTAATTTAATCAGTCAGTTAAAACAAAGGCTTGTTAACTAACTAGACTCTTCAAGGGACCTTTTATAATTTGTCTCTGCATAATGGTACGTTTAGATACCGTCGTTTTGACTGCGCGCAGCTATAACGTCAAAACGCCACAACGCCGGATTTTTGGTAACTATTTTCGACGTTTTTGCAGTGATGGCGATGTATGCAGGCGACAAATACAAATTCACTCGTGTGTATCTTTAAGTTAAGGAGTTAACAACTACTATAAAACTGTTAATATTTTCAGTAAAACATAGTTAAACAAAATGGATGAGTCTTCGTTATTAATTTGCGCTTATTTTTATAAAAAATTAAAAAAAAACAAAAAACGAAAAGAAGAGTATGGGTGATTAATATAATAAAAAATCAAAATAGTCGATAATCTTTCGGAATCGAATATTGATAACAGTAACTTGAAAGATATTTAAAAACAACAAACATAACCTCACAACGTCGAAACGACGACGTCGAAAGTTGAACTAGTTGAACTGTTCGTCGTGAACGCAGCGTCGTGGTCACGCAGTCGTCCTTGAATATCTCAAATCGTATTCTGCGTTCTGATTGGTTAGTACAGAAAACGCCGTACTGCCGTACTGCCGTACTGCCAAAACGACGGTATCTAAACGTACCATTACTTCTCTGTAGATATCACTGACTGGTTAATTTGCCCAAAACTTTATTTTTCTGCTTTGCACATTTCTGTGGTCGACTCAAAAGGCGACCATTTTTTCCTAAACTCTTCTTAATTTAAATCACTCTGTATATTATGTCTTATCGATCGCCGTATTTAGAAAAACCAGTGCATTTTCGTTGCACAGTCCCTTCTTTTGTATTATTATAAGTCGAGAAAAGAAATGCATTTGCATCGCTTTCAGTGCTTTCCTTAAAAATAAAACGCCAAAAACTACTTTAAAAGATGCAAAAACATCTTTTCTATTGTTGTTTACATTTGAGCTTAATTCTTAAAGTTTATTAATTTAGAGGAGGGCCTCAAAAAATTTTCCCAAACATTTGGATAAATAATAAGTTGGCTATATGAAGTGGCACATTTGAAGATATAAATTACAAAGTAAATCTTACATCAGTAATGTGGCTCACGTTTTTTTTGCAAAATAAAACAAAAATATGCAGAAAGCGTAAATTGCATAAAGTATATTTTAAGAAAAATTATTGTAAAGCGTCTAAAATCTTACAAATGGGCTTTTTTAGCTTTTCTCGTTGTAGTGAGAGGTTCTTTATTGGGCCTGAAAAAAATAAATTTCTAATTGGTCGTTTTAATTGAATAAATTCTAATTAAAATTTAAAGATGGCGTTTTAATTAAAAAATACCAAAGTGTGATCAATTTCTTACAAAAATATTTCTTTATTAGAAATTTTTTTTTAAATAAATGAAAAAAGTTTGTTAATATTGAGCTTATAAAGTATGTCGCGATAAAAACGTCAAAAAAGTTGCCCTTCTTATCATTAGTTTTTTTTTTCGGAATATTACAGTAGCATATTTTTTTTTCCAAACTAAACCGCGTAATGAAAATTTTTCTTGCGTTCAAAGGAAAACCTCTTGTAAGAAAATAGCCCCATTTTGCGTAACATATGAAAACGAAATTTATGTTGTGACCGGTATTTTGGCGAAGGCAAAAATACATTTAGACATAAGAATGGACCAATTCGTTTTGCGAAAAACATAATCAAAGAGGATAATAGGTCAACCCACGTAATGGCGGAAAAAGTAGAGATTAAATTCTTAGCAATAAAAAAGTATTTATAATATCGTTTTTTTCGTTAATTTTCGTTTTCGTTTGTTTCTCGATTTTTTTTTCTAAATCAACTCGATTACCTATTGTTTTTTTAATAATTAGATATTAGTAGTACCTGTTACGTTAATGTTAAAGAGGAAAAAGTTTCTTTGTTAAAAAAAAGAATTTTTTATATACTTATAAATATAGAACATAAAAACTCCTGAGGCTCGAACAATTTGAGCAAAGGCAAAATGACAATAATGGCATTGTTTAAGCTTTTCCCTCGTTTATATTCCTTTGAAATCGATGTGAATGCTTCTTAAAAATGACACATCAAAGACACTCGGGGCATTCAAGTTTCAGGCCTATTCTGAAAAATAAATTAATTTATAGTTAAGGGTTGAACAATTAACCGCTTCTTTTTTGAAAAAAAAACCTTCATCGAGGATCGAGTATTGTTTAGAAATTACGTTATTTTCAAAAGCTCGTTGTTAGTCGATAAATTTACATAATGTGGAGGAAAAATTTTTTTTGGCTTACGATAAAAATCTACTTTGCTAAATTACAACATGTGTGACACGAGTGGTTCTATTTGATGAACAATGAACATACAGGGTGTTCGTCTAATAATTTCCTATTTAAGCTAGCACAAAAGGGTACTGAATTAGGGTAGGTACATTGAAGAAGTTTGCTCGGGCGTCACTTAGCTCGTTTAGAGAATCTCAAAAGCTTCTCTTAAGCGCATTTTGGCTCAGTTTTAATAACCGAGTCACCCCAAGATTTGGTTTGGAGAACGTACATTACGAATTCAAAAATTTGAAATATTAAAATTCGGTAATTTTACTTTTACTTTTCATTATAATTTATAAAATGAAAAAATATGTAGGCTGATAAACTTAATAACGTTTGAGCATGAAGTAGATTGATCGTTACATCACGTGCATATAAATAAGAGTTTTATTTCTACAACTTTCCATTGCCACTTCTCACGCCACATATTTATTTGTTTAATAGCAATTATTTAACTATAATTACTTATTATAAAATTGTTAAAATCGAAAAAGGACTATTCCATTCTAATATACTCGAGACTCGAGTTCATTCCGACTGTTGTAATTGGAGAAGTTTTTCTCATTTATATATGAAGCTCGGGTTAATTTAGGCATCGATTTTGCATCTCGTTATCTAATTGAAGATGACCTCTCGGATAAAGACTGCTAAAAGAAGATCTCTTATAAGTTTGTTGAGCGGAAGAGATAACATAACACAGTTTTAGACGTATAAGAGTAAAGAAAGGGGTGTTTTATGAAATTTGCGAATTAAATTTTCGTCGACCTCCATTTTTTTTCTAATCGATGTTTTCGTTTTACCGTTAAATAAATAATTAAAATTGACTTTATTTATCACCTCTTAAGCCATTATGATCGAAAATGATTAAAATTAATATGTAAGTTGAAAATTTCATTACGGTGTCGAGCACTATTAGCGCGCCAGGGAATTTTCACGATTTTTTGTAACAAAAGTCTTGTTATTCTTGTCGTCGGGTTAAAAGGTGGTTTTTTGTATTGTTTTACTTGGCAAAAAATGTATCGAAAAGTACAATTTATTTAAAAATATCTACAAAAACCGACTGTCATTTTATACATTCTGCTAAGTCGTTTTTCTCTAGAGAAATTTATTTTTCTCGTCCTAGGAAATCTATTTCGTTCTTTTAATACTGCTACCCACTGGAAGTAATTTTCAGTTTTGAACATAAGATATTTGTTTAGGAAAAATAATTTAGACATCCTGAGCTTGAGGGGACGAGAAACTTTGCATATTTCGGTAGGCCGCCAACGTAAATTCGTGACTAGTTAAACATATCAATTAGGAATTTTCATATGAACAAAGCAGACTACAGTACTGGAATTCGAAAACATTCCAGCTTTGACACGCATAAGTACGCCTTAAAAAAAATCATATAAAGACCATTTCAAGCGGGGTTTGGATATCATTCAAAATATGAATCAAACAGTGACGATATCTCAAGAACGGTTACATTTACGAATATTAGACTTCTGGACACATTAGAAGCCTCTACTATAAGAAGTCCAAAAAAGAGACGATATCTCAAGAACGGTTACGTTTACGCATATTTAACTTCAGACCACATTAGAAGCCTACACTATGGGGAGTCTAATTACATAAAAATATATGGGGTGTTATTAACAAAAATTCAGAGAATGGCAATTTAAAAGAGGGTTTTGATCTCATTCAAAATGTGAATTAAAAAGAGATGATATCTCAAGAACGGTTACGTTTACGCATATTTAACTTCAGACCACATTAGAAGCCTACACTATGGGGAGTCTAATTACATAAAAATATATGGGGTGTTATTAACAAAAATTCAGAGAATGGCAATTTAAAAGAGGGTTTTGATCTCATTCAAAATGTGAATTAAAAAGAGATGATATCTCAAGAACGGTTACGTTTACGCATATTTAACTTCAGACCACATTAGAAGCCTACACTATGGAGAGTCTAATTACATAAAAATATATGGGGTGTTACTAACAAAATGCAGAGAATGACAATTTAAAAGAAGGTTTTGATCTCATTCAAATTGTGAATCAAAAAGAGATGATATCTCAAGAACGGTTACGTTTACGCATATTTAACTTCAAACCACATTAGAAGCCTACACTATGGGGAGTCTAATTACATAAAAATATATGGGGTGTTATTAACAAAAATTCAGAGAATGGCAATTTAAAAGAGGGTTTTGATCTCATTCAAAATGTAAATTAAAAAAAGATGATATCTCAAGAACGGTTACGTTTACGCATATTTAACTTCAGACCACATTAGAAGCCTACACTATGAGGAGTCTAATTACATAAAAATATATGGGGTGTTACTAACAAAAATTCAGAGAATGACAATTTAAAAGAAGGTTTTGATCTCATTCAAATTGTGAATCAAAAAGAGATGATATCTCAAGAACGGTTACGGTTACGCATATTTAACTTTATACCACATTAGAAGCCTACACTATGGGGAGTCTAATTACATAAAAACATATAGGGTGTTATTAACAAAAAATTCAGATAATGGACTTTTAAAAGAAGGTTTTGATGTCACTCAAAATATGAATCAGAAAGAGGCAATATCTCAAGAACGGTTACGTTCACGCATATTAAACTTCAGAACACATTTGAAGCCTCTACTATGAGGAGTCTAATTACATAAAAATATATAGGGTGTTATAAACAAAAAATTTAAAATAGATCCCATTCAAACCTCATTTAAAATGTGAATCAAAAGGATGATGTGAAGGGTTTTGGTCTCATTCAAAATGTGAATCAAAAAGCAATCTCAAGCAGTCTCAATGTCTCAAGCAGTTTTGAAGTAAAAAATAATAAGATACAAGACAATTTTAATTAATTCGTCGAGAGAAAATTAATAAATTCCTTCTCGACTCTTTCACCAACTTTTTGAAACAAATATTTTCTTAAAACTTATCCAACTTTGTACCTACTTATAATTAGGATCCCCAAAAAATTTGGCGTACAAGTTATTATACTAGGAGTTAAAGTTCGTATATCTAACTCAAAGTAGCTTAGAAGCAACAAAAACTTTTTCCGATATTTGTCTTCTCTACTTTACAGACCGTAAGGAAGTAAATAAAAAAATTATTTGTTCTGTAAATTTGTGGGTTGTTTAGGGTCTGTTTTAAACTATAAATCGATGAAGCGTCACTCAATTATTTTTGTTAAGAAAAAAGTAGGCTAAAAGAGCTCTAGAGGGGGTTTATTTTTTTCGTATCTTAAAAATCGTCAAACTTTTACATTGTGGACTTTTAAGCACTTATGCTCATACCCCGCTTTTAAATGTAATAGCCGAAGAGGGAATTATAGGAATAAATCTTAAATAACGACATACTTTTACAGTTCCAGAAAAGAAGTTGATGCTCAGAAAACTTGCTGGAAGTGATGAAGGTGTCATAAGGGTGTTGTGTACTGCGGACGGAGTATTTCCCAGGCCTATCATGACGTTGAGGTCGCAAGAAAGGTAAGTTACTTAATCTAAATTAACTTTTGTTTACGTTTTATATTACCAACAAAAATTAACTTTTAAACCTTAAAATTTAAGGGAAACTTTCGTACCTTCAACAACTAAACCCCGCATTAAGTTTGCTTTTAATGAAGGTACAATTAAACTAAGTTAATTTACCTCCCTGCTAATTTCTTCGCAACCATTATAAGAAGTTGATTATCTCAATTACTGGATTTGGGTCAATGTTTAAATAAGGTAGCTTGGACGTTGTGCTTAACGATTTACAATATCGCGTATCGATTCTTTGAGCTAGAGACTAGAGGAGGAGTTGCATCGTCTAAATGAATAATACAAAAATCGAAATAATAAGGAAATTAATAAGCTCTGTCGATAATTATCGCATTATTACGAGTGCCAATTAAATTTAAGAGGTACGTGTCTATAGTCGTTTGAATTTTTCTCGATTGGGTAATTGCGTGTTCAAAATATATTATAATAATTAACAATGAGCAGTTTAGTTTTCATCGAATTAATAAACTCGTGCTGTGTACTTTCGTATCTTGGAAAATGTATATTAATTTTATAACTAGAGGTTGGTACTAGTTTCTAGTTTAAATTAATTATGTTTTAACGATTATTGAGAACTTAAGCGCTATTTTAAAATTTGTGTTACGTCTCATAAAAAAGTAGCAAAATGTGGAGTGCATCGGAAAGAAGCTCCAACTACCTATTAAAATATCTTAGTGAGCACTTTTCAGAAAAACGATGCTCTTTACTCGATGCCTTCCAGTTTCAAATTTTAAAACTCACTATGCACTTATCCATGAGGTAGTTCAACGCAATTTTCTTATGAAGTTGGATTTATTTTCACTAAATTCACCCATACAAGAATTTTTCCTTTCATTTTAGATTTTTCTGCTTTGGCGGCAGACTTAGGTTTTGAAACCCAATCAGAACCTTGAGAAAAATCAAAATACATTTATTTCGACAATTCATTCACATAACTCAGCATGCTGGAGGTATTTTTTTATTATTTTTCCTGAGGCTGGCCCCCAGTGGTTCCTTGCACCGCGACCTCTTGGGTCTATTGTGCGCCACGGATATACTCTTCTTTTATATGAGTTCTGTCCTTTTGATAAAGTTCAGAATTCCCTCTATTGGTAGTTTGGGCAATTTTCTTAGGAGCATCTTCTCCTTTCCGAGAATGCTGTGACGACTTCTTGTGAAAGCTTCACAGTGTAACAGAAGATGAATTTGAGTTTCCTGTTCCTCTGCATAGTGGGTCTTCTTTTAGTCCCATCGTATACAGGTGCTTTTTGAGCTGACAATGTCCCGTTATCAATGCCGTTGCCAGTCGTAGCTCACCTCTACTCATTCTGAGTAGAGAGTGTTTTTTTTGTCAGAGGGTTTCGCCAGTAGGACTTTAGAGTGGCCCTGCCCGGGAGTCTCCCTCCAGTGTTTAGTATGCCATTTCGTTAGAAGTGACTGTATTTCTCTCTTTGCCATTTCGTAAGGAATGCCAAAGGCTGGTTCTGGTTCAATGGGTCTTATTTTGCTGCCCTCTTTGGCCAGACCGTCCGCTTTCTCGTTCCCTAGTATGTCGGCGTGAGCTGGCACCCATACCAGGTTGACGAAAATGTCCCCCCCTTGCTCGTTCAGTCTGCGGATGCAGTCCGTTACTAGTCCGGACCCCACCTCACAGGCGTTTAGCGCCTTAAGGGCTGCTTGACTGTCAGATACTACAAAGATTCTTTGGTTGTTCTAACCTTGATCTAACAGTATTTGCGCGCAAATTAAAATAGCGTAAATTTCTGCTTGGATGACGGTTGCGTGCTCCCCGAGGCTAAAGCTTACTCCTTGCCTCAAGTTGTCGTCCCCGATGATTCTAGCTCCTGTGCCTGTTGAGCTTTTAGAGCCGTCTGTGTAGAACACAAGTCCATTCATTTTGACCGCCTTGCATTCCCATTCATCCCTTGTCGGAATTTTAATTCCGTAGGTTTTTTTAATGGTATATGCTCTAGCTATTCTATCAGACCTCATACTGAGCATGGGGTGTTCCTCCATCTCTCTCAGGATTGAGACATGGCCCTGCACATTCTTGCCTGTGGAGGATTGAATTTTAGATATGTAAGCCTCCTTTAATGCTTTGGATTTCACTACCGAGTGTAAGGGTGGGAGGTTCAGCATTGTTTCCATTGCTGCTGTAGGCGTCGTACGCATTGCCCCAGTTATACCTAGGCAAGCCAATCTTACCTCTGCTGGAGGTAACTAAACGTCCGCCAATAATTTTGTAAGCCTTTCTATTACTGGAAGCTGCTTGCCATCAGCTTACCAGCGATGATACTACAAAAGACCTATCTTTTGAGTACTCTGGCAGCTATTTCTAATTTCTACTTTGCTAAGTGAAACATCAAAAAATTTTGTCACTAGAAGATGCGGATTGCAGGACACTTTTGAGTGCTTTGGAAGCTTATTTTTGAAATTCAGAGCTTTATTGTAGTGTTTTCGACTAAATTTTCTAAGAATAATCATTTGGAGCAAAAAAACGTTAGAAAAAGGACTACATATCTAGCACTTGAAATGCTTACCAGCATCTTATGAGCCATATAATTTCAGGACACTGTTGAGTACTTCGACAGCTTCTTTTTGAAATTCTGATTTTTATTTTAGTGTCTTCAACTGCGTTTTCTAATAAAATACTTTGTTAAGAGAATCGTCAGAAAAGAACAATCTGTCGCTAGAAGCTGCTTAGTTCTATTTGGCACGAAAGTATGGTTTTTGCTTTGCTATTAGTTATTCAGAGAGGCCACTTCGAATAATTGCAAAGTGTCGACTAAATTTAAGTTATTAAAATGTGACTGGAAAACTTCTAGTTTGAGGAAGAGGGGTCAACCTACGGAAGCCATTAAATTTTGGTTATATATTTTCTACGATGTGCAATTGCAAATCTTTGAGAATTAATAATCACGAATTAGAATCTAATAATTTTCGAGATATAAATCTAAGAAGTTGGAAACTATTTTCTCCAACCGATACTATGGGAACAAAATTTATTATTATTTTCTCCATCGACAACCAACTATTCCAACAGTTCTAAGTATTTGTGCAATCCATTAATTTATTCCGTAGTGTTAATACGAATTAGTCTGTATATGTATTAAAGTTATAAACTTTATATTATGCAAAATATGTATAAGTTTATACAGCTGATAACCACCGAGTCGTCCCTAAAGGCCATTTATCTTTGTCCCGACTATCTCCTCTCTAGACCACATTTTTCCCTCTCGTATATTCTTAATATCCCTTTTTTCCGAAACATTTATTTTTCTATCAATTTTTTTTACAATTTTTGTCGAGTGCCGAAAACTTAATTAAAATAACTTAAAACCGCGCGCGCCACTTCCACAACTATATTATACGGTTTGCGTTTCTATTAATTTAATCCTAATTAGTTCGTATAATAGCGCCATATAATGACGCCTACCCCACATAATATTTCATTTATGAACGATTTAGTTAATTTGGCTGTGAAAAACCTTTTCATCGAACCACCTTAATGAAATTACACGTGTTGGAGTCAAATCGCGCCAATACTAGCTGTCGTAACAAGACACAAATAACTAACGTGTGTGGGGGCATTTATTCAAGTTGCAAAAATTAAACTCGAGTTTGTGCGGTAATTTCTAACGAGATTTTGAGTCTTGGTAATTTATTAAAATTAGTTTAACATTTTGGTAGCCGTGAAAGATGCTAATTTGCCCTTGACATGCATTTTACATGACTTGGTTACGTATATTGATTTATACAGCAGCTTCACGTTTGCCTTATTTCACTATTACGGAATTTCGTTTGGTTGTCCTATACGATATATTGATTGAATTTCAGAAAAAAACGAGTTCGTGTATTGTAAATATTAAATCAGTAATGGAATTTCTATGTAGGTACGTGAAGTAGTAATGGATTGAACTGTCAAATTCCGCTCTTCCACAAAAGAGACAACGGCGTAGTTGTTAACTACTGCAGGCTGAAAGAAAATTCGCTTTCCCTTAAGTTGGCTTCGCCTTTTTAGAGAAATTCGAATGCACACACTTATTTTATTAGGTGACCGGCGAACTCATTGGTTTTAATGAACAACAATACCATATCAGACTAACACCAGGTCGATGGCTACGCTCATCGAAAGCTTAGGGAGTGTTCCTATACCGCCAACTACAAGACGATTACTAAATAAACAACTATGATAAGAACAAAAGCTTGTCTTCTCACGAAAAGTTTGACAGTTGTCAGAATTGCTCCCATAAACTCATAAACTCATGGTTTGCTCGTAGAGCTCGCGGGCTTTATGGCTATCGTCAAACGCTCTTGATCAAAACGAAAAAGTTAGTATTAGGACCATCTTGTGCTATCACACAGCATTTAATGCTCACAGGCGTTTTTCTCAACTGCAGATTACCCACTGACTGAATCAAATGAGAAGAGAAAATAAGCGAAGTCGAGACTGGACTGCAATCTTTGCCACTCGATCTTCTCCCATTTCTCTGTTTCATCTCGCTAAGTTTTTGTATTTCTCGTATTTTTGGACTTTCATCAAATTTTCAAACAGACGCTTGTAGTGGCCAATAGTTGAGCAAAGAGTTACCTAAAGGAAAGGAATCACAAAAGAAGATTTTGAAGTGGTGGGGTGTGGTCTTATCCTATGGCGTGTGATTTTGTTCAAAATTGTGTTTTTAAACTATACGTATTGCTCACATGCTCACTGGTTTAAAGTCACAGCTGTGTACGAAAAAAATGGGAGAAGAATATTAGTAAAATGGAGGCCAACAGAAGGCAAAATGTGAGGTCAATTGAAGTGTTTGGATTGTGCCAATTTGTTCCACCGACACCTAGGGACTGAAAAATTCTATTACTCGTCTTTCGTAAATTTTTACTTTCAAAAAATGTGAATTTTTATTTTTAGTTTATCTTTTTGAAAAAGAACGGACTTCCCTGAAATTAATCTCTAAATTTATATTAACGATTTTGAGAGTAATACGTAGTACGGTTTCGCCCGTAAGGATGAAACCGTGCAAAAAAGCATTATTTTAGAACAAAAATATAAACAAGTACGGAGAGTCGCTGTTTAACAACATGTAAACATTTCTAATTTAAAATTAAATTTTTTTATATAATAAATAAGTGAAGTTATATAAAGTTGTAACCTTTATATTGTTAAATGCACAAATTGCGCATTCTTTTTCATTCACTTTAACTTTATACGAAATTGCGCTAGAGAAAAATATAATATGAAAAGCCACAGATGCTTTTCTATTGAAATATTTTTCTGCTTATAGTAAGCGCTGGTATTTTATTTTTCTTTTCTAAATTGTGGTGCGTTTAGATGACCAAGGGCCAACCTTATCTTTTCACACACCATTGACTCTGAGTTTTATTAAATGAAAAAGTTTCCTTTTTCAGACAAAAAGAATATTTTCGAGAAAAGAAAAGAATTCAATTTTGTAAAATTTAAAAATAAAAATAAAAGAGAACCACCTAAATCGAAAGCCCACTCTTATATTATTATAACGTCCATTTTCATAATCAACTTTAACTTAAAGTCGTCATTTACTTTAGCATATCCTTAGTTTCCTAGGACAATTTTAGTACTTTTAAGGCTACTTTAAGAAACCTCGCCGAACACTTTACCTTAAAGTAGCCTTAAAAGTGCTAAAATTGCTCTAGGAAACCATGGGTAAGCTAAAGTAAATCACGACTTTAAGTTAAAGTTGATTATGAAAATGGACGTTAGACGTGTAAATTGCGCGAAATTTACTTTGGTAAATTATTGTTTTACTTTTTGTTTTAAACAAACACCTCAATTTTCCCTATAATTACTTTGTATTTGTTTTATCCTTAGTTAATAATTAATCTTTCTATATACAGAGAAATATTGGAAGCCGAAGTAGTCGTTAGAGAACGAGGACAGTTATTTGACATTTCGGCATCGACGTCATTGCCTGCTTTGAAAGATCCCGAAGAATTCTCTTGTGAACTTCGAATCCCTCAGGCAAACTACACTGTACGTCGAGAGACCGTATTTTATCCTGGTAAGTCATCCCCTCATTTATACTCAAATAAATCTTTTAGGTATTTCTCAAGATTTTAGAGCTTATAAAAAATGTATTTCAAAATGTACTTTTCTCCTTCTCCTTTTAAACTAATTTTTCTTTCCCTTTTATTAACGTTATACGAGGCGTTTAAAAAGTCATATATAGACAAAACGACTTATTACTCAAATCGCTATGTATAGGGGTGCATAAGTGACCAATCTAGGAAAAAATATAGACGTTTTTGTTCTACTGTGTTTTACGTCTTTGAGGTACTGAATCTGAATTTTGACTTTGCCACCTCGTAAAAGTGATGCGGACTGCAGAAAAAGTGCTCTGTTTGAGTTCTCGCTTATAACTTGAAAAATACGCGCTTTTTGAAAAAAGTACTTTTACACAAAAATAAACTACCTACGTTTTTCTACAAATTATATATTTTATGTTTTTCTTTTCAGACAACCGGTATAGGCGCTAGAGCGCGTTAAAGTTTTAAAAAAATTCCACAAACGGCCAAAACTGTTTTCGTTAGTTTCTTGCTCAGTGCTCGAAAACTAGTCACTCTAGGGAAAACTTTTTTATATAAAAATAAACTACGTCTATTTTCAAACAAATCGTACCTCTTAGGTTATTTTCTTAAAATAAACTATTTAGGCGCTAGAGCGCGTTAAAGTTTGACAAAAATTCCAACATCGACCAAAAAAACTATTTTTAAATTTTTTGCTTATAAGGAACTCAAAACCTACAAAACACTCCTAAACCGTTTGTCTAAGGAAAAAAACCTAAGAAATAAAATTCGTAGAAAGTTTGATGTAGTTTATTTTTGTATAGAAATACTTTTCTCTTAAATCGCGTAGTTTTCTAGTTATAAGAGAAAAACTGAAGAAAAACATTTATTTGCAGTTTTTCGCAATTTTCTCAGAACGCGTTATTTTTATGAAACGATAAAGTAGAAATTTGGATTCGGCACCCCAAAATTATAAAATGCAATAGCAAAAATTACTTCTGTAGTTTGTTCCTTACCAAACTACCATTTGACTGGACTATCACTGAAAGATGAAATTCTTTTAGTATGTCGTAATGTCAACCGGTTAGGTTTTCTATTTCTTTCGTCCTGCTTTAACATCTTTCAGCCACTCTGTCTGTCTGCAATCGAATCGTGATTTTGCTCGTTGAATGGTTAGGAATGCTCTTTAACTGAGCTTCTTTCGCATCATCAAAAGTTCAAAATCAATAAAGCCACGGCTAAATGGTCCAAAAAGTGAATACGAGGTTTTTCACAACCTTTTCTACTACAAAGCAGAATGTTATTCGACTTTATTAAAAATGGAGGGATACACGTAGAAATTCTTTTTATGGCGGTGAAGTTTGATGATTCTTTCTCGATGTGGTTGTTTTCGTATCGTCGTAAGATTAAAATCAGTCGAGATACGAATGAAGGTTCTAGAAAATGCGTGTTCATGAGCAATCAATAATAAGCGAAATAATCAAAAACGTAATAGTTTTATCGAAAAATATAACCAGACCTTTTTTAAAGCTTGTAAATTTTCCATTAATTAGATTTACATTTAATTCTTATAAGTTGGAAATTGGCCGATATACGACATTTTGAAAGTGCGTCATTTTTCCACCTCATTATGTAGTATACGCGCCTCTCTCAATTTATTTGAAAACAAATAGAAATTATTAGAAAGAAGTTTTCAAGTTTTAGGTTTTTAACAAAAATGATCAAAAAGTAACCAACACGTGCAAATTATCGATGCAATTCTTTCCTATTGGCCCCGAATAAACAAAAACTCCCACCTCATTGGTGGATGGTCCGAAATGAGCCTTCGTAATAATAATTTTTGTTTCATTTTAAGGCGTCGACCGAAATTGAATTTGTGTGTTCCAATTAAATTCGCGATCTCCTCTCTAATGTATAAATAGATGAGTTATGGTAGAAACTAACCACAAATTCCGTTCCCATTAATAATTTCCCTTAACATTATTAGCTCGCCCACTTACATAACTTAACGAAAAGAAATAAACGTCTAATTGTTACTAAAAACGTAAATTTCCTTTAATTGACCGCATAACATAAACACGTGTTTACATATAAAGTTAACATTGATGAACTACCTGCCACGAGCAAGTGGTGAATTGTGTTATTAAATGCTAATTAACTACCTTTATAGTACGAAGGTTCATGTATGTGATAATTAGTGTGTTTAATAATAATTCACCGCTTCTAATAATATGTTATTTTAGCCTAATTTGAATGTTCTTATCTGTCATTTAATTGCCACACTTGCCGATTTATAAGCAGACGGAATAAAATGGCGCAGTCGTAAACGAGCCATTCCTAACATTACCATTTCTATTCAAACTTTACTTGTGGTAGCTTCGTTTTTTTGGCGTAAAAACTGTTTAAATTTTAAACAAAAAACAAAAGTAGTAAACTTTATTGCAAAAGTACGTACGTTTTTGTAAAAATGTAAGAATTTCCGTTGTGCTATTTTCCGGTTCCTTTAATAATAAATACGTCATATCGTCGAGCTGGAAGTGATTTTTGATTTATAATACAAATGCCGTCTCGGTCGTCTGTATTAAGTTACGAGGTTTATTCTGTATGGATAACTCGAAAGATTCTTAGACCGTGAAAATTTTTCAACCTTAAAAGCGTACCTCTGCAGGAGTAGTAGTGGTATAGTATGGATTTTTTAAAATTGTATAATATCGATGTGACCACAAATTTTATATTTGAAAGCTTTTAGAAATAAAAGAAGCTTGAAATACAAAACCTTTGAAATTTTTCCTACTTCTTATTTTTAAGAGATTTTTTTTAAATTGGTACTGCGTTTTAGCTGAAACGTAGTCGAGTGTGCGTCTCAATATTTATATGGGTAAATCTGCATCACGCGTCCTTCATTAAAGTTTGAGTTTTTAGATATTTGACAAAGATTTCCTAGAGCGTAAATTTAAAATAGAGCAACCCGGAACTTTTGAGCAGTCCACAAAAATACTCGTTGTTGGTTAAAATTTGTTGGTTAGGATTTGTGACTTTGTGTTTAGTAGCGTGTGCCTACTATAAATAATTCGACGGCATATTCATTCCACACATAACTAAAATGTGCAGTTTTTGTCCAATGGTTAAATGCAAAAGAGACAACTGCCCCAGGAAGATTCAACTGCCATCCAGTTAGATTCTAAAACTCTAAAACCTCGTAGAGGTCGAGAGCTGCTTGAATTCTAGTCGCGGAACACGAAAAAGCGAGTCTAACCTAACCTACCGACAAAGAATTAATTCCAACTATTATAGAAAATAAATATATAGAGTGTTTCATTTAAGAAACTCGAGTAGAAACATATCTTCACGTAAATGAACAAAATTTTTTTCAGGAGCACCCTAAAGAGACAGTATCTACAGAACAGTTCATGTTAGGCCCTTGAAGCTTAATATTATATTAATTTGTAACTTATAAGAAATCTAAAACTAACAAAATATATAGGGTGTTGTATTTAAAAAACTCGAGTAAAAACGTATTTGACGTAAGTGAAAAATTTTTATTCAGGAACACACCAAAGAGACAGTATCTACAGAACAGTTCATTTTAGGCTTTTAAAACTTAATATTATATTAATTTGTAACTTTTAAGGAATCTAAAACTAACAAAATATATAGGGTGTTGTGTTTAAAAAACTCGAGTAAAAACGTATTTGACGTAAGTGAAAAATTTTTATTCAGGAACACACCAAAGAGACAGTATCTACAGAACAGTTCATTTTAGGCTCTTAAAACTTAATATTATATTAATTTGTAACTTATAAGGAATCTAAAACTAACAAAATATATAAGGTGTTGTATTTAAAATACTCGAGTAAAAACGTTTTTTACGTAAGTGAAAAAAGTTTATTCAGTAACTCACTAAAGAGACAGTATCTTCAGAATAGTTTATGTTAGGTTCTTAAAACTTAATATTATATTAATTTGTAACTTATAAGGAATCTAAAACTTACAAAATATATAGGGTGTTGTATTTAAAAAACTCGAGTAAAAACGTATTTGACGTAAGTGAAAAATTTTTATTCAGGAACACACCAAAGAGACAGTATCTACAGAACAGTTTATTTTAGGCTCTTAAAACTTAATATTATATTAATTTGTAACTTTAAGGAATCTAAAACTAACAAAATATATAGGGTGTTGTATTTAAAAAACTCGAGTAAAAACGTATTTGACGTAAGTGAAAAAATTTTATTCAGAAACACACCAAAGAGACAGTATCTACAGAACAGTTTATGTTAGGCCCTTAAAACTTAATATTATATTAATTTGTAACTTATAAGGAATCTAAAACTAACAAAATATATAGGGTGTTGTATTTAAAAAACTCGAGTAAAAACGTACAGTGAAGACACTGTATATAGCGTTTTATGAGAATCGCTGCTATCGTAAAGACGAAATTTGAAACGATGAAGGTTGTCCTGTATCGACCACTTACAAGACTGGCTTTACCCAAGTCTACCCTCAGAAGTTTGTCATTGCTTTCCGAGAGATGACTACGGACTTAACACTTACTCTCCAGGATTTAAACAGGCCGATCGTGGGCCGCCTGGAATTTTAGCCTGTTGAATTCACCATTGTGGCCGTCACTAAAAAAGTGTTGCTATCATTAATTTTTTGTTCATTCGTTCATTTACTTCTTTTGAGTCTATTGCAAGTCGTAAATCTCTGTTTTAGACATTTACAAGTCCGTCTTGTAAGTCCCTAAAGTAAGGCAGAGTTGGTTTTATTGGCGAACTAGACAGGTCCCATCTGTACCCTGTACCTAAGGGATCTCCGTTTTTGGAAACGACTCTCATTGACCCTAACTAGTGTCTGCCGATTTCAGCTCCTGAACCTTTCTTAAGACCCAAAAATTGACACGCAAATCGTAAAAGCCGCCTTAGTTGTCTCTGTTTACAATAGAAAATAAACGGCGCGAAATATGCAACAAAGTGCATCGAGGATTTGTCGAATTTATAAAATTAAAATAATAACGAAAATAATTAATTGTAAAAGCTGCGAAACTTTTATGCAAATTTAAAATTAAATTACGTATTCATTTATTTATTATATTCAAAACCAAAATAATTCGTTACGAGTTTATCGCTTAAATTAAGGCTTTATTGCTCTTGTTACGAATCCCCGAATCATGGCCTGCTTTTTTCCACTATACCAAACTTGTAGCTAGCTGTCGGGTTTTGTTGAAAATTGCACGCGGATTTAATTCTAAAATGCATTCGCAAAATACAAGTATATTTGAACAGGACTTGAATTCAAATTAGCGAAAATTCAATTAAATAAATCTAATCTAGTTTTAATTAAACTTTAGCCCTCGGCTAGGCCGATTGGTTAGGTAAAGGTTATCTAGTGAATATCAAATATACAAAATTGCGTTCGCAAAAAAAATGAGCGTCCCACTTTATATTTTTCGCCCCGTTGTGTGTTTGTGCGGGCGTTGTGGGGGGATGTTATTTTAAATCGAGAAGTTGAATAAGTCGAAAAAAAGGGGGCGAGTAAAATGGTTTTATGTACTTGGTTGACTAAAAGATAAACTTTCTGCAAATTTACATAATCGATAACGACTGTAACATTAGCTACTTTGTAAAACAGCGGTAAAAGTTTTGTAAAGCCTGTTGAATCTATTAGCTACCTAACGGCTTTAAAACTTTTTACAAAGTAATTTGTATAGTAATATTTTTATATTAATGTTCGTTTAATAATACGTGGCGATTTATTGAAAACTGACGCTTAACCAGGAGAAGGAGGAAGGAGGCTTCTTCTTGGGAAGGGGGTTAAGTCTTCCAAATGGGCCCATATTTATCGGCTATTATTTTTCCACTATGAAAACGCTAAGTTATGTGCACGAGATGGTTTGAAATTTTAGTGCATGTAGAAATGCATTTAATGCGATACCATCTAAAACCATAAATATAATCCGAAAACATTTCAAACGTTATTCGCGTTATACGGAGAAGTTTTCAGTAATAGACGTTACAATTTTATGGACTTATTTGTTTTTCGCATACGAAGATCGTAACATAAATATATGTAGCTAGTATTCAACATTTATATCCAACTTAACCGTGTTTAGAAAATTTATTTTATATTTTTCCTAACCTTATACAACCAATTTTTGAATTCGAGCTACCACTTTTATTTTCTGCGTCAAGTTGGCTTTTTAAAAAGACGCACAATTTAATATCGAGGTGAGACAAAATGAAAAATTGCGTAAGCTTGTGTCGCACAAAAAAATCTTTAGAAGTGGAAATTGAGAAGAATTTTTAACAGGCGGTGCTATAGCTACAGAATGATGAACAGAACCATTTCGTAACTTATTTTCAACTTACCGTGTACTCATCTGTGGATCACACCTCACACCTTGAGGCAAGACCTATACGGCTTCAGTTGGCCTATTCTAAATGAAAATGGAGATCGAATCGCTCATTGTGAGGCTCAAGCGCAGTACTTCTTTTTGTATGAGGTTCTACGAGAAGAGTCGTACATTTGGAGTTTCTCTGAAATGAAATTCGAAAAGCAAATATAAAAGATAAACAAATAGATTTAAAAAAGGAAAATACACACGCATTAGAAACTATCATATAATGATGAAAGAGCTTTCAAAAGAAATCTGTATAAGGATGTCAGTGAACCCATCGTGACCTTATAAATGAAAAAACGAATGAAAAGTAATATTAAAAGTTTTTTGTATATTTTGGATAAAAAAGAGCCCAATTTCGTACATGATGCTTCAAATGTTTCATTTTTTAGACTGGCGCCTTGTAACGACCTCTGCTACTAAATTATGACAAACAATTAGACCGTTCTCATGTAAAACTAATAATGAGGGCTCAAGTAGCGATTTTCTTTACTTTTTACCACACCCTGTATCGGTATATCCATAACGGTAGCAAACCGGCCTTTTTGGAATACATGAAGTGGGCCACCCTGTGAATTATGAATATATGTCCTTCTTGGTTTAAGACTTGGCTAATGGAACATATCGAGAAGTCCTTCAGAACTCTTGCAGTCGCCCAAAGAATAGAAAACTGAGAGTATAGAAAAGCCTTTTTTACTCATTGCCTTTTTGGGGGTCAAATCTCTAATAAATGGCGCGTTGATTGGCATTCGTTTTCTTAAATGGAAAGGCCTTAGTAGCATCTTTGTGTTTGGATCGCAGCAGGTTTGGTCCTCGAGTCTTTCTTGGGTCGATTTAAAACGAGACGTGATGTAATAGGTACCTACGTAATGCACTCTAAATTATGTATATCGCATTGTGTCCCTCCCCCCCCCCAGCACAAATTAGCAATTTACTACTAGATTTATTCTATTTTGAAGCAACCTGAGCCAGGATTGGTTTGTTTCAGTACAATAGCGATCAAAAATCTTTTAAATGAATGCCACTACGCGATAAACCTGGTCGTGTTCACGCATTTAGTTGGAGAGACCCATTGTGCCTTCTTGGAAAGTTTTAATACATCTGAGGTTTTCGGAAACTGGTTCAAAGGCAACTAATCAATGATTTTGAGATCTGCACAGAGTGTAGGCACTGAAGACTCAGTACCACACGCTCATTTCGAATATGCTCAGCTGCCTCCTCAACTCATAATTTCTCGTTGGAGAATTGGGGGATTCAATATGTGCTGGATTTTGTCCAAATGACAGTTCTGCAAGTCACAGGATGTTGATAAGTCACTTGGTAGCGTTAGGCTTGGATTCCTCAATAGATTTTTTAGCATCACTGGTCTAGCCTCTTTGGAAAGTACTTCGATGGCATATTTGCGTTCTCAGTCATTGTCAGGGTGTCCGTTCCGTTTAGGCTAGTACCATTTCAAACTATTCAACGATTGTACATTTTTTAAACTTATCATCTGCCACGATGGTGTCAATAAGAACACTCCTGCTAGGTTAGCTCATCATGCAACGAAGAGCGCCTCAAAAAGACATCTCTTTACCTATCCTAAAAACAAAGTCGTCAAAGGGGCGCGCAATTTATTTACTTTCGTCTTTTTTTTGTATAAAATAAATTATGTAAAACAACCCGTTTTATTTGAAACACATTGTACATAAAATAATCCATCTTAATAAACGTTAAAATAATCAAATTTACAAGTGCACCGTCGCGTTCGAGCAACATTATAAAACCATTTGGTCAAATTGATAAGGTGATATATAAATTTTTGTAAAAGGTTAAAATGATAAGTAAAATAATTCGAAAACATTTCAGTCAATTTGTTTTCTTCGTGCGTGTCGGAAGTAATTTTAGTGCGATTCGAGTGCCTTTTAGACTTTTCCACAAGCCCAGAATGGATTTTTAATAGGAATTTTCGCGGCTTTTCAAAAGGTTAGTGTCCCAACTCTTTCCTAATTTCTAACTATTAAACGCTTTTAAAACAAAAGAATACAAAAAATTGTTTTTTTTTTCATTATACAGGATGTATATTTCACATTTTCACCCAAATTACCTCCCAAGTTATTTGGTTGTGTGAGGAACTTTGCGGTTTTTCTTTATCGAATCGGGGCGAATTACTCGTTTGTTATGTAAAGACAAAGGGAATATGTACGTATGGAATTATTTACTCGGCTTTTAGTCGATAATGATCAATATTTTAGTCAAGTTTATATGTTAATTTTGTATAACACCGCTACAGATTTAGAATACGTAGAGGGTAAGTTAATTGCAAGTTTGAAATTCGAGAAACGTACCCTTTAATTGAAATCCTTTTAATTGTGGTAAATAAATTTATTTCTCTAAATTTTTCATTAGTAAACAATTGCATTTTTAACGAAAGTTAATTAATTTAAAACATTTACGTTTTTCTTGCTCGCTGTTGCCTTTTTTCCCATTTAATTATTTTTTTGTTATAAATTGGAAATTTTTTCAATTTCGTGTTATTTGTCATTAAGTTAAATGGTTTAGCAAAATACACGACCAACGAACTTTTGTTATCGTAATATAATGTTGTACATAACCAGAATACTTGCATGACCACAAAATAGTAAAGAACAATAGGTGACGAAAGAAATTGCATGCTGAAAGGGTAATAACTCACAACACTCGCGTTTCGAGTAATTTTTTTACTATCGAAGTATTAAGGGGACACTTGCAGTTTTCAGTAATAAAGGAAAATGCTAAGCTTTCACTTATCGATGACTAGCTACTCCACAACTGTTTCGATAGGAGCTGCATAATCAATCAACACAATATTGAATTATGCAGCAATTATTTACATTACGCGCCTGTATGAGAATTACAATAATTTTAACCAAATTTAAGCGCTTTCCTCATCGTGTCAGTCTTGAATTTCACATCGTAAGCATGTTCGTATGTACAATTTAAGTGGATTTGTCCATCGAATCTTATGCTCGTCTTCTCATCTACCTAAGTGTCTAGTTCTGGCTGGTCGAGGCTCATTAAACGGTATCCTATTTCACGAAAGCTTATATTACATTCTCTACTTATCGTTTTCTTTACTTTGCAGCTTTGAAGGTTGTGTAATTATTACATTACAAGTTTCAAGCTATGCAGGTTGTCTTCACTCACCCCTCGCATCATGCTTGGATCCAAACTAGGGTATATTTTCAGATAATATTTACAACATTATGTTGGTGTACAAGTGTACATGTATACATCTTTCGATTTCTAAAAATCAAAGCAATTCATTATAAAATAAAAATCAGGTCAACTATGACTCGAAAGTTTCAACTCGTGCTCTCGGTTATAAAAATTAAATGAAAAAGCAACAATTCTATCAAACCGAATATGATGTGGTCATATCAGGACCTTTCCTTACGTGTCAATTGCGTTTTGTTAGCTTTGATGTCCTACATTTTGAAATTTTTTTGTTCATTAGATTTTGTTTTATGGCCCGGTTTGGGCACCACGGAATTTCGCGATTTTATTGGCAACTCGATCGTCGAGTTTGACGACCAATAACCTAAAGGTGGGCACCATAAAGATGTTCAAATTTTTGGGCAAGAAGCGGTAGGCCTTTAGCTTTGATGTTCTATATTTTGAAATTTGTTTGTTCATTGGATTTTGTTTTATGGCCCGGTTTGAGCACCACGGAATTTCGCGATTTTATTGGCAACTCGATCGTCGAGTTTGACGACCAATAACCTAAAAGTGGGCACCATAAAGATGTTCATATTTTTGGGCAAGAAGCGGTAGGCCTTTAGCTTTTATGTCCTACATTTTGAAATTTTTTTGTTCATTGGATTTTGTTTTATGGCCCGGTTTGGGCACTACCGAATTTCGCGATTTTATTGGCAACTCGATCGTCGAGTTTGACGACCAATAACCTAAAAGTGGGCACTATAAAGATGTTCATATTTTTGGGCAAGAAGCGGTAGGCCTTTAGCTTTTATGTCCTACATTTTGAAATTTTTTTGTTCATTGGATTTTGTTTTATGGCCCGGTTTGGGCACTACCGAATTTCGCGATTTTATTGGCAACTCGATCGTCGAGTTTGACGACCAATAACCTAAAAGTGGGCACTATAAAGATGTTCATATTTTTGGGCAAGAAGCGGTAGGCCTTTAGCTTTTATGTCCTACATTTTGAAATTTTTTTGTTCATTGGATTTTGTTTTATGGCCCGGTTTGGGCACTACCGAATTTCGCGATTTTATTGGCAACTCGATCGTCGAGTTTGACGACCAATAACCTAAAAGTGGGCACTATACAGATGTTCATATTTTTGGGCAAGAAGCGGTAGGCCTTTAGCTTTTATGTCCTACATTTTGAAATTTTTTTGTTCATTGGATTTTGTTTTATGGCCCGGTTTGGGCACTACCGAATTTCGCGATTTTATTGGCAACTCGATCGTCGAGTTTGACGACCAATAACCTAAAAGTGGGCACTATAAAGATGTTCATATTTTTGGGCAAGAAGCGGTAGGCCTTTAGCTTTTATGTCCTACATTTTGAAATTTTTTTGTTCATTGGATTTTGTTTTATGGCCCGGTTTGGGCACTACCGAATTTCGCGATTTTATTGGCAACTCGATCGTCGAGTTTGACGACCAATAACCTAAAAGTGGGCACTATAAAGATGTTCATATTTTTGGGCAAGAAGCGGTAGGCCTTTAGCTTTTATGTCCTACATTTTGAAATTTTTTTGTTCATTGGATTTTGTTTTATGGCCCGGTTTGGGCACTACCGAATTTCGCGATTTTATTGGCAACTCGATCGTCGAGTTTGACGACCAATAACCTAAAAGTGGGCACTATAAAGATGTTCATATTTTTGGGCAAGAAGCGGTAGGCGTTTAGCTTTTATGTCCTATATTTTGAAATTTTTTTATTCATTGGATTTTGTTTTATGGCCCGGTTTGGGCACTACCGAATTTCGCGATTTTATTGGCAACTCGATCGTCGAGTTTGACAACCAATAACCTAAAAGTGGGCACTATAAAGATGTTCATATTTTTGGGCAAGAAGCGGTAGGCCTTTAGCTTTTATGTCCTACATTTTGAAATTTTTTTGTTCATTGGATTTTGTTTTATGGCCCGGTTTGGGCACTACCGAATTTCGCGATTTTATTGGCAATTCGATCGTCGAGTTTGACGACCAATAACCTAAAAGTGGGCACTATAAAGATGTTCATATTTTTGGGCAAGAAGCGGTAGGCCTTTAGCTTTTATGTCCTACATTTTGAAATTTTTTTGTTCATTGGATTTTGTTTTATGGCCCGGTTTGGGCACTACCGAATTTCGCGATTTTATTGGCAACTCGATCGTCGAGTTTGACGACAAATAACCTAAAAGTGGGCACTATAAAGATGTTCATATTTTTGGGCAAGAAGCGGTAGGCCTTTAGCTTTTATGTCCTACATTTTGAAATTTTTTTGTTCATTGGATTTTGTTTTATGGCCCGGTTTGGGCACTACCGAATTTCGCGATTTTATTGGCAACTCGATCGTCGAGTTTGACGACCAATAACCTAAAAGTGGGCACTATAAAGATGTTCATATTTTTGGGCAAGAAGCGGTAGGCCTTTAGCTTTTATGTCCTACATTTTGAAATTTTTTTGTTCATTGGATTTTGTTTTATGGCCCGGTTTGGGCACTACCGAATTTCGCGATTTTATTGGCAACTCGATCGTCGAGTTTGACGACCAATAACCTAAAAGTGGGCACTATAAAGATGTTCATATTTTTGGGCAAGAAGCGGTAGGCCTTTAGCTTTTATGTCCTACATTTTGAAATTTTTTTGTTCATTGGATTTTGTTTTATGGCCCGGTTTGGGCACTACCGAATTTCGCGATTTTATTGGCAACTCGATCGTCGAGTTTGACGACCAATAACCTAAAAGTGGGCACTATAAAGATGTTCATATTTTTGGGCAAGAAGCGGTAGGCCTTTAGCTTTTATGTCCTACATTTTGAAATTTTTTTGTTCATTGGATTTTGTTTTATGGCCCGGTTTGGGCACTACCGAATTTCGCGATTTTATTGGCAACTCGATCGTCGAGTTTGACGACCAATAACCTAAAAGTGGGCACTATAAAGATGTTCATATTTTTGGGCAAGAAGCGGTAGGCCTTTAGCTTTTATGTCCTACATTTTGAAATTTTTTTGTTCATTGGATTTTGTTTTATGGCCCGGTTTGGGCACTACCGAATTTCGCGATTTTATTAGCAACTCGATCGTCGAGTTTGACGACCAATAACCTAAAAGTGGGCACTATAAAGATGTTCATATTTTTGGGCAAGAAGCGGTAGGCCTTTAGCTTTTATGTCCTACATTTTGAAATTTTTTTGTTCATTGGATTTTGTTTTATGGCCCGGTTTGGGCACTACCGAATTTTGCGATTTTATTGGCAACTCGATCGTCGAGTTTGACGACCAATAACCTAAAAGTGGGCACTATAAAGATGTTCATATTTTTGGGCAAGAAGCGGTAGGCCTTTAGCTTTTATGTCCTACATTTTGAAATTTTTTTGTTCATTGGATTTTGTTTTATGGCCCGGTTTGGGCACTACCGAATTTTGCGATTTTATTGGCAACTCGATCGTCGAGTTTGACGACCAATAACCTAAAAGTGGGCACTATACAGATGTTCATATTTTTGGGCAAGAAGCGGTAGGCCTTTAGCTTTTATGTCCTACATTTTGAAATTTTTTTGTTCATTGGATTTTGTTTTATGGCCCGGTTTGGGCACTACCGAATTTCGCGATTTTATTAGCAACTCGATCGTCGAGTTTGACGACCAATAACCTAAAAGTGGGCACTATAAAGATGTTCATATTTTTGGGCAAGAAGCGGTAGGCCTTTAGCTTTTATGTCCTACATTTTGAAATTTTTTTGTTCATTGGATTTTGTTTTATGGCCCGGTTTGGGCACTACCGAATTTCGCGATTTTATTGGCAACTCGATCGTCGAGTTTGACGACCAATAACCTAAAAGTGGGCACTATAAAGATGTTCATATTTTTGGGCAAGAAGCGGTAGGCCTTTAGCTTTTATGTCCTACATTTTGAAATTTTTTTGTTCATTGGATTTTGTTTTATGGCCCGGTTTGGGCACTACCGAATTTTGCGATTTTATTGGCAACTCGATCGTCGAGTTTGACGACCAATAACCTAAAAGTGGGCACTATACAGATGTTCATATTTTTGGGCAAGAAGCGGTAGGCCTTTAGCTTTTATGTCCTACATTTTGAAATTTTTTTGTTCATTGGATTTTGTTTTATGGCCCGGTTTGGGCACTACCGAATTTCGCGATTTTATTGGCAACTCGATCGTCGAGTTTGACGACCAATAACCTAAAAGTGGGCACTATAAAGATGTTCATATTTTTGGGCAAGAAGCGGTAGGCCTTTAGCTTTTATGTCCTACATTTTGAAATTTTTTTGTTCATTGGATTTTGTTTTATGGCCCGGTTTGGGCACTACCGAATTTTGCGATTTTATTGGCAACTCGATCGTCGAGTTTGACGACCAATAACCTAAAAGTGGGCACTATACAGATGTTCATATTTTTGGGCAAGAAGCGGTAGGCCTTTAGCTTTTATGTCCTACATTTTGAAATTTTTTTGTTCATTGGATTTTGTTTTATGGCCCGGTTTGGGCACTACCGAATTTCGCGATTTTATTAGCAACTCGATCGTCGAGTTTGACGACCAATAACCTAAAAGTGGGCACTATAAAGATGTTCATATTTTTGGGCAAGAAGCGGTAGGCCTTTAGCTTTTATGTCCTACATTTTGAAATTTTTTTGTTCATTGGATTTTGTTTTATGGCCCGGTTTGGGCACTACCGAATTTCGCGATTTTATTGGCAACTCGATCGTCGAGTTTGACGACCAATAACCTAAAAGTGGGCACTATAAAGATGTTCATATTTTTGGGCAAGAAGCGGTAGGCTTTTAGCTTTTATGTCCTACATTTTGAAATTTTTTTGTTCATTGGATTTTGTTTTATGGCCCGGTTTGGGCACTACCGAATTTTGCGATTTTATTGGCAACTCGATCGTCGAGTTTGACGACCAATAACCTAAAAGTGGGCACTATACAGATGTTCATATTTTTGGGCAAGAAGCGGTAGGCCTTTAGCTTTTATGTCCTACATTTTGAAATTTTTTTGTTCATTGGATTTTGTTTTATGGCCCGGTTTGGGCACTACCGAATTTCGCGATTTTATTGGCAACTCGATCGTCGAGTTTGACGACCAATAACCTAAAAGTGGGCACTATAAAGATGTTCATATTTTGGGCAAGAAGCGGTAGGCCTTTAGCTTTTATGTCCTACATTTTGAAATTTTTTTGTTCATTGGATTTTGTTTTATGGCCCGGTTTGGGCACTACCGAATTTCGCGATTTTATTGGCAACTCGATCGTCGAGTTTGACGACCAATAACCTAAAAGTGGGCACTATAAAGATGTTCATATTTTTGGGCAAGAAGCGGTAGGCCTTTAGCTTTTATGTCCTACATTTTGAAATTTTTTTGTTCATTGGATTTTGTTTTATGGCCCGGTTTGGGCACTACCGAATTTCGCGATTTTATTGGCAACTAGATCGTCGAGTTTGACGACCAATAACCTAAAAGTGGGCACTATAAAGATGTTCATATTTTTGGGCAAGAAGCGGTAGGCCTTTAGCTTTTATGTCCTACATTTTGAAATTTTTTTGTTCATTGGATTTTGTTTTATGGCCCGGTTTAGGCACTACCGAATTTCGCGATTTTATTGGCAACTCGATCGTCGAGTTTGACGACCAATAACCTAAAAGTGGGCACTATAAAGATGTTCATATTTTTGGGCAAGAAGCGGTAGGCCTTTAGCTTTTATGTCCTACATTTTGAAATTTTTTTGTTCATTGGATTTTGTTTTATGGCCCGGTTTGGGCACTACCGAATTTCGCGATTTTATTGGCAACTCGATCGTCGAGTTTGACGACCAATAACCTAAAAGTGGGCACTATAAAGATGTTCATATTTTTGGGCAAGAAGCGGTAGGCCTTTAGCTTTTATGTCCTACATTTTGAAATTTTTTTGTTCATTGGATTTTGTTTTATGGCCCGGTTTGGGCACTACCAAATTTCGCGATTTTATTAGCAACTCGATCGTCGAGTTTGACGACCAATAACCTAAAAGTGGGCACTATAAAGATGTTCATATTTTTGGGCAAGAAGCGGTAGGCGTTTAGCTTTTATGTCCTATATTTTGAAATTTTTTTATTCATTGGATTTTGTTTTATGGCCCGGTTTGGGCACTACCGAATTTCGCGATTTTATTGGCAACTCGATCGTCGAGTTTGACGACCAATAACCTAAAAGTGGGCACTATAAAGATGTTCATATTTTTGGGCAAGAAGCGGTAGGCCTTTAGCTTTTATGTCCTACATTTTGAAATTTTTTTGTTCATTGGATTTTGTTTTATGGCCCGGTTTGGGCACTACCGAATTTCGCGATTTTATTGGCAACTCGATCGTCGAGTTTGACGACCAATAACCTAAAAGTGGGCACTATAAAGATGTTCATATTTTTGGGCAAGAAGCGGTAGGCCTTTAGCTTTTATGTCCTACATTTTGAAATTTTTTTGTTCATTGGATTTTGTTTTATGGCCCGGTTTGGGCACTACCGAATTTCGCGATTTTATTGGCAACTAGATCGTCGAGTTTGACGACCAATAACCTAAAAGTGGGCACTATAAAGATGTTCATATTTTTGGGCAAGAAGCGGTAGGCCTTTAGCTTTGATGTCCTACATTTTGAAATTTATTTGTTCATTGGATTTTGTTTTATGGCCCGGTTTGGGCACTACCGAATTTCGCGATTTTATTGGCAACTCGATCGTCGAGTTTGACGACCAATAACCTAAAAGTGGGCACTATAAAGATGTTCATATTTTTGGGCAAGAAGCGGATGTCTTTAGCTTTGATGTCCTACATTTTAAAATTTTTTTGTTCATTGGATTTTGTTTTATGGCCCGGTTTGGGCACTACCGAATTTCGCGATTTTATTGGCAACTCGATCGTCGAGTTTGACGACCAATAACCTAAAAGTGGGCACTATAAAGATGTTCATATTTTTGGGCAAGAAGCGGTAGGCCTTTAGCTTTGATGTCCTACATTTTGAAATTTTTTTGTTCATTGGATTTTGTTTTATGGCCCGGTTTGGGCACCACCGAATTTCGCGATTTTATTGGTAACTCGATCGTCGAGTTTGACGACCAGTAACCTAATAGTGGGCACTATAAAAATGTTCATATTTTTGGGCAAGAAGCGGTAGGCCTTTAGCTTTGATGTCCTACATTTTCAAATTTTTCGGTTTATAGAATTTTGATTTATGACCCAGCACAGAATTTTGGGATTTTTATAGTTACTCGATCGTCGAGTTTGACGGCCAATAACTTAATAGTAGGCACTACAAAGTTGTTCATATATGCATGATATACTTATTGCCTTTCAATATTATTAGCTTCTCCATAATTTATTGTATTGTAATGGTCGATGTGAAATGAAGGTAAATATCATATCAACTTAACAAAGGGCGCTGTAGGCTTGCACAAGAGATTTATAGGTATCGAAGGACTTACGCGCTTAACAAACAGTCTGTGGTCATTTGTAAAAGAGTAAAAATAAATTCATTTTGCCACTTCACTAATAGAAAGTACTCAAGTTGGGCGAAACATTGTTGATAAATGAGGAAATTTTTTTCCGCGCCACACCTAAGATCCTAATAAATAATTTAAAATCACTCCACGACGAAGAAAGTTCGTACTTGCATACTTCTAAAGTTCTTTCACAAACACAATTATTTATTATAAATTTTTAATATCATAAAAGCTCACCCTAACGTATTAAGTATGTAGTTATTCCGTGTTTTAACGTTAAGAAGTAGCAGTTAAGTGCATAACTTAACGCTAACCTAAGTGCAGTTTAAAACTTTTTTTTTTATTATTAACACGAAAAATGCTTTTGTTCCACCACAAACTTTTCCCCGAGAAAACTCTAATCAATCAAGAAAGGAAACGGGATACTTTTACGTAATCCTCGGGTCAGTTCGAACTTTATGATTAATTAGAAATTAGTCGAACGTAACCTGTTGCAATTTCTCCACTTTTCCACTATTGCGCTTATTTTTGTTGAGGAATTATTCCCGCAGCTTTCCGCAGAAAAGTTTAACCTAAATAAAAATAAAAGGAGAGCTCTTGTAATAAATTAAAAAGTTTGAAATTGAACGTAAAGAAATAAAATATTAAATAGACTTTTAAATTAACTGAGCTACTACTTCCATTAGAAATGCGAGAAATAATTATTGCGTTACTTAAATTAAAAACGTTTTTTTTGCGCCGAATTTATAACCTTTGAAGTTATTTTTTTATAATTTTTATTATGCGCGTATAATAAAAAGAGACGTTACAAATGGTTCGAACGTAAAAGACACCCTTAACAAACAAAATGTGAATTTTTATTCGTAAAAACACGAAACGGGGACAAACGTGCGTCCGTACCTAAGTGTGTGTGTGCGTACGTGGTTTTTGTTTATTACGTTAATTATACGAAAAAACGTACACGTAAAATGATTCAGTATTTTCACACCATTTTTTTAATAAAGAAGGAAAAGTCTTTATTGATTGACATGGCGTGTAATTAAAAAACACATTTTCTTTAATTTTTATTACAAACGGAAGTAATAAATTGTCACTTTTTTATGCAAACAAAATTTCCTCCAATCCATAACAATGGCGTAACATAATTTTTACGTCATATAAATTTAGATACCGTACCAAAAATGTTATTAATTGTAGAGGGTGAAGAAAATTGGTCTCAAAAGAAAACTCGGAAAACTGGGTTAGATTTGAAGCACGATGTTTTGTTTTAATGGGAACATAAACCTTGACATTGCAATTTTTGCTACACCCTTTATTATTTATTATTCCTAAACTGAAATGCGCTAGGGGGCTAGGGGAACCCCTCGCCTCTCATTCATTGCTGATTTTGTTTCAATCTGTGCTCAAAGTGTCTAAAGGTGCACACTGCACATGGCTAATGTGAGCATTGTCTTGTCGTTACTCTCTGACCCGTCTCGGGTATTTCGGAAGACCCAGCCAAACTCATTAAAATTGTCAGAAATATAAAAATCGAATGGGCGCATAGGCAGTCTTTGAAATACCAGCTTCACAAATAGAACAGGAGCCTTTTCACCTATTCCCAGTTATTCAAACTTGATTTCGAGTGGCATGGGGTAGCATTCAGGTTGAGTTTCGATTGGAAATTAGTGCGCTAACGGACTGGAAACAATATCTCTTTACTCTCTTACCTGAACTAAAATTGCTCATGGCTCTCATATTGTTTTGTTATGTAACTTAACCACCTGCTTGTGCCTAACCATATTCTGTGATTGGGAAAAAAGTAATAAAGTCTGGGAGTTTAGGCCAATGAGTGTGCTCCATGGGGTTTGGGTTATTGGCCAAATTTTGAACCGACTCGTTTTTCTTAAAATGGGTGGTTCAGGGCCTTTCCAGAGCCTTAAAGTATCAAATCTTGTGGAAAACCATCGCTTTATCATCCAAACACTTTTTTAGTACCTTGCCGTTCAGTTAATCTCTAATTTGATGTTTCTCCAAAAGAGAGTGTCCCTAACTTGTTCTTTTTTTATTGACGCTCTTCGATAGTTCTCCAACACGAGTTGTACTCCAAACTCGCAGCGAGTCCTGTACCCATCAATTTGCAGCTCGGGACGATTCTGACTAAATTATTGACTTTTTCATGGACAATTCCCTTGAATGAGCCAACTTGAACTTGAGCTAACTCTCAGATGTCTGTTACATACGCGCTTTTGGGCCTGCCTACCCATTTGTGACCCACAGTAAGTTCACAAAAAGCTCACAAAAGTGTGAGCAATTTAACTTAACTTTTGTGACTTCCTGCCAAATTTAAAAATGCCCATTTTACTCACAAATAAATTCTCTAACGCCCGAAGCGGTTCTTGCAAAATTATTACATTGAAATTTCTCTTTTTTTTATATTTAAAGCGGCCGGCAACTAAATTCAAATGCAAATATTACAATCCCGTCTTGTTGCAATAAAGAGAAAATTAGATTGTCGAGCAATCCTGCGGAAAACCTTTCAGAAAATTTTAGAATCACTGCCAAACAAAGCTTTAGTGTGGTTTTTGTCGATAATAGTTAGAGTATCATCTTCTTTAACATTTTGAATTTAGGCATTAGCTTTAGTAAAGTGTGATAAGTGTTATTAATAGCTCGTTTCAGACAGGAAACTTGGCCAGATTCTAAAAGCTTCCTGTTCTAATCCATTTAATATGAAAATTTTTTTGCCACTTTTGAAAATATTTTAATAACGCCATTTTAATTAGGAAATTTTTACGTTTTTTATTTTTTCGAAATTGAAGTTTTATCACGTAGGCGTTACGTTTTTATTTATTTTGAGCATAAAACACATCATATCAAAAGTGCCAAATTCGCTTTTTCGTAAAAACGTTCTTTGCAACTCTGGTCGATCAATTTCAATAAAACTAAAAATAAGAAAAACCCCTATATAAGCCGAAGCGTCGAATGTTGCGGCTACAGAAAAGCCCTCTTCGATTCAATTTTAATCAAAGTTATAGACTATAACGCCCATGACCATCTTCTTGGGGAGCACATATATACGAACACACGCGAAATATGGAAGACTGGGTTTCAATTCGAACTCGGTCCCCTAGGTAGGATATAATATTAGGGGCAATAGCTCTACAGGGAAGCAATTTTGTTTTTGTTTCATTAAATTGACTTGTATTATAACCCGCAATAAATGTAATACCTACAATACTGCGGAATTGTTTAAATTTTGTTTAAAATTGACGCACATAAATAACCGTCAACATTTTTCCAGCTCGCGCTACAAAAGAAACGGCTTTTTGACAATTTGTGAAATGTTTTTAAAACAACAAACAATTCTCCCTCAGGCTTTTTGGAATCCTAAAACTTTTTGATCCTTTCCTCCTTTTTAAACTTTAGAAATAACGTGCGATCAAAATTCGATTGTAACAAGCCACAATTTGAGCTGATGTCTTATCGGTTATATGGATGTTTTTCAAGTTTTTCCAAGTTGCCAACACTGTTCACTGTGCTCATCTGATCAAAAGTAGAAACGAAATTTAATTTTTCGCGTAATACTTTATAGGCACATCCCTTGCCAACTGATATAGATTATACCATCTGGGTCATTCTTCGGAGTAATTCAATTATTCGACACCTTGGCCGCTTAGGAACGACATAGAAACTGCGATTTTTCTTTGATCTCCAGCTAGCACTTCGGATGCACATCTTAATCTAGAACTTTTTCACAATGACTCTAGATTGTTCGTGTTACTATTGCTTAGGAATGGAAAGCTCGATTACCTAGTTAATCGTGCGCGGGAGAGCACGTCGTGCCACGTTAATAATGCTCATGTTTAACCGAGATTTTACTACAAAATCTCATTCCAATAGCCCCAGATAATGTATAATTAACAAGATAAATCCGTGATAATTTAATTAATAATTAGCTCAACTCTTGGAATTGTTTTATTTTAAGAACAAGTCCGAACAAACTTATAATTACAAACTGATTATTTAATTAGCGCAAATTAACGCGAAATAAAATTTATCAAAAGCTCGGATTTAATGTAATTTGAATTGTTTTCGGCAAGTTTTAACTTTAAATTGGACATTGATTATTGAATTACTTAAGGGAATAACCTACAAGACTTGAAACGATTTATTTCGACAAACTAATTCAACGTTGTTTTCGAGTATACGAATAGACAGCTAGGGTTGTTCACCGTCGATACGAATATGGTTCGGTAGTTTGCTATTGCTGTCCGAGAGGTGACCCCTTATGAGTACCAGATTTGTAATGAAAATGAAAATTTTCTTTCAACTAAATATTTTATAGTTAAGTCCTACTCAAAGGAAGTAGAAAAAATTTTGTTTACGAACTAGAGGAAGATTTTAACGAAATCCCTCCAGGAGGAAAAAAAACGTCTTCTTTCATTTATTTTACATAAGTTAATTAAAATGAAATCTTCTTTGATATAAAATTAATGCAATTGCTCATCTAAATACTTAATAAACGTCCCAATTTTAGACGTCTTTTAGATTCGTTATAAAATCACTTGACTCACATTTATTTACCCCAGGCCTCCTAAATAGCGACGTGACATTTGAAAAAAAATTTTCTCTACTCTTTAAGTAACAGAAGTATAAGAAAAATAATTATTTCTCCTTTGAAGTTAACGAATTTAGTTTATAATTTTCTCAATTTTTTAATCAAAGTTTTTGGGCGTATTTATTACGGAACTGTTGAAACCATCTGCTTTTAGTTTACGAACTTACAAATTATTTCTCTTAATTTAAGCTACGTAAAATGTCAAATTAAATTGTTTCTATATAATAGCTTTGCACTTTCTTCTTCGTCTATCTGTACGTACACTGTACGTACGTACAGGGTGGCTCTATAAGGCGTTAACGCGATAAATTCCACAAATCTTTTGTTGAAAACAAATCTAGAAGCTGCACGAAATAATCAACGTTACAAAATTGACAACCCTTGTTTTATTAAACCCTCAAACTTTCATCAATCATCTGTGTCTAAACTTGCTACATTTGCAATTATCGGACTAAAATGCTAGATGAAACAAAACATTTTTGATTCTCATTTCTATCGTTTAACGTTTTAAAAAAATATTTTTTTACGAATCACAGTGGACTGGCATTTAAAAGAATTAACACTAAAGTATAACTAACAAGAAGTGGCAACTAAATTTTTCATTAATTTACACTTGACGGACACACTGTATATATCTACGTTTGTTCCCTTTTATCCTCTTTGTTACTCCAAACCACACACAAAATAATTATTTCGACTTGTAACTTCTAACCAAGAAAATGTGCTTTCCGTTTCCTCTTTTCAAATTTATATTAAGCCACCTAAAAGTTCGTGTAGTACTTTACTTGTTGGATAAAATAACTAACGGAATTTATTCGTCTCAAAAACCTAAAGCTACACAAGATAACATTGAATTAAATAAGGAAAACTGATTAAAATTTGAATTAAAACTTCTTTCAACTTCTCGTGTTTTGTTGAAATGGGAGGATTTTTCAGCCAAAAATGAAATGTAATTTTTGTTTTTGGCAAACTAAGCGAAAGTGAGGGATTTAAATAAATATGGCGTTGTAAATTATCCGAAGGGAACTTCTTCGGTAGTGGAAAAGCTAATTCGTTGGCGGTTACAGTTTGGGCAAGGAGCGTTCAACATAAAATAATATGATGGATGCAGCGGAATTTCAAGTTCTTTAGAGCTGTCCTTCAAACGCGAGTTAAGGCCAAATTCTGGGGTCTACTATTGTAAGAGGGCTCTGCGCTAATGGATCGGGGCCGAGAAGGTTCTGTTCGTTTCTAAGGAAAACTACAAACCCACTCGAGCGAATCTTTGGTACATACACTGGCTCTAGTTAAGCATAATCTAGTGTAGGGGGCTTTTTGCTCAACAAAATCTTCGAATTGGCTTAAAATATGTTTTCTTCCATGCAGCTTCTATATAGAGGGTCTTTTTGGACTTCTATCGTATTTAGGATTTTATTAAAGGGGCAATGAGCGGTCAGTAGGCCTATCGCTGTCTTCTAGAGTGTCCTGTTAGGACGACTTAGCAGATTGCAGCTTTTTATTGTGGGCCACATCTTTCTACGGTTTGAATTCCGGGGCTAGTACTAGTAGCCGTTTCTGGGATAGGGCATCAAAGCAGCGTTCAAATACGCCACTCTCGTAGTGACGGATCTACTGAGCAAAGGCAAGAATCTCCAGTGCAATTGAGCATCCTGCCCAACGTTTAAACTGCTCTCTGGGGACCCTAGGAGATGATGGGAACCTTAAGTTCTGCCTGTACTGTCATCGAAAGGCTTCCGTACATCCCAGGATGAAACTTGGAACTCTTCGCTTTTGCTCAGTCGTTTGGAAGAATTTTCTACTATTCTAACGTTCATTTGAGAGCTCTAGTCCTTGCCAGAGCTAGAATTTTAACGTAGGTGCCAGGTTTGACCTTTCACAGCCTACCTAACCTAAGCCTGAGGATTATAAGTTTTGGTTCCCTTTGCAGTGTCTTGCCCTTACATTTCCACTTTCGCTTTCCACCTTAAAAGGAATGAACCGAGATGCCAAAATAGGTGTGTTTCAGAGTCTTGTCCCGCTGCCCTCGTTACCCCTCTTTTCCTTACTTCTTCGGCTGTTTATGCGTTTTACGCACCTGGCCAAAGATAAGAGAGACCAGATTTACTTGAATATCTAATCTCTCCCGGAGGATTCGGCCACCGATGGCCTCACCAAGTCTTCTGTTTGCGATGAGGCCTCTTTAACGGAGGCGTTACCTCTGAAAATGTGTTGCTAACGATCCGGATTTCTCTCGGTCTCTTAGGTGCGTTCAATATCTATGACAATCTGAAGGTTTTTTTGGCAATATCTCATTCACGTAGTCCGAGCGATTCAATAATTATCAAGACTCTTGTGCTCGTGTCATAATGTCGTTGCGTGGCCCAGCGGCTTAAGTCTTATTCGTTTTTTTCAAAAGTATTTTACTTCACGTAGGTTCAGGCTCTATTACTGTCATTATAGTCAAAAAGAAGTCCTCAACCTTTTGATTGTGAAATTGCCTATAACCATAGCTATGAGAGACTTACACATAACTTCACTTTCTTATATTAATCGGCAAAACTTCCTTTTTCTTGCATATCTGGTTTTATTTATTTCAAAAGTATTAGGTTCTTTACTTTTCACCTTTTCAGTTATAAATTAGAGTTACCGTGTCACTATCCAGCGGTAGTGCGGGAGTCGTTCTAGTTTCAGGCGCCCCACCGACTTCATACTACGAATGCACGAAAACACAATATTTTTATTTCTTACTCCGAGTTGAAAATTCGTCTTGCTTCTCCTTTTATATGAGCAAATACTATTTTTGTGTATATATTCATTTTTAATGGAAACTAAGAAAAATAGTTGCATGTAAACAACAATGAAGAAGGACGTCCTTCTCTTCGTACATGTCCAACCAAGTTAGATAATACAATAGACCAAATAATGTTATAACCTTTCTTTTCTTTTGCAACAAAATACATCAAAAAGAATACTCTTTTATCATCTGACCTTCACATGTAGCAAAACCTAAAAATGGTTGTTTGAAGTAAGACTGTTTTAGTTTCTTTGAGAGTTGTTTGATTAACTTATCCAACTCAAAGCATCCACCTTTACGGCAATAAAAGTAGAATAAGAGTATTATCGACTTTTTTGTTTAAAAAAATATCTCGATGTGTAAAAAAACAAGAGAAGCGCTATCACCTTTTAAAAATAAATAACTTAAAAGTTAAACTAAAGAAGACTTTGGACTCGAGGGAAAATCCGCCCACTCGACAGAGCGGAAGTTCTTCTTTTTTCACCCTTCAACTTTCCGAGTTCCCCCGTAATCGAGTAATTTTGTGAAAAAATGAAAATTAAACGGCAAATTTAACATTTGCACGCCCTTAAATCGAGAAAAATAATAACGTTAATTCCCTACCCTTTACGAAAAGCTGTTTTACGATATAAATCCTTAATAGTAGTAAATATTAAAGACGTGACTGGACATTAACATTAAAGATATAGGATAAAACGTCCGGTGTAATATAGGTATTAGCGTGTAGTATAACAGGACACAGCTTAATTTTACCCGGACATTAATCATCTCCCTAAATGCCCCAGGCCAAGTCTCGGTGGCCCATACGGGTTGATAAAAATCGTCCCCGTTGTTTCGAAAAAAGCACCAACCAAACCGAGCGAGTCGTGAGGGAAATGTTTGTTTAGTTTTCGCTCATATTAAAAACGAAAACCCCACTCGTAGGTAAACACCCAATTTAAAAGATCGACTCTTGTGTTTACTAAAGGCATTTTTCTTTTATTGAAGATTAAAACTTTTTCTGTTCGTTTAATTTTTGAGTAAGTTAGAAATGTGGGTTTAAGGGATGAAACAAATCCCGTGTCATTTTAGCCGAAAAGCAAGCTGCGGTTCTTTTTATCTTCGAATCGATTTGAAACTAACAGGTGATGGAAAAGTTTTGTTTAAATTCGAATCGATACCTTTGCGGTTATTAGGGCGTTTTTGTGGATTTTGTTCGAATGTGTGCGTAGTAACAATAATTATGAATAAGAATGGATTCGAAAGCAAAGAGGGATGTAAAAGAGAAAACAATTGATTTCGCTTTCACTTAACGCTCCAGTAAACTTTTACTTTATATAAAGGATTAGGAACCATTTTCTAGAGTTTAATATTGACTAAATTTACACGTGCGTTTACTTTGGGCTTTTAGAAAAATTTTCAAACTCTCTAAAACTCTCGCGAAATAATAATACGTTTTTAATTTGTTTAAAACAATTTTTTCTTTGTTCAAAATTAATTTAACTTTGGTAAGAAAATATTAAATTTAACCGGCAGGTAATTTAAAAACAAAATCTTTTCAGAAATGGAAGTTTTTTTAGGTATAATTGGCTCATTTTGATTAAGGACCTCACGGGCAAATTTTTTAATTGAAATATTTTTATAAATAATTAAATACAACAGAACACTGCAATATTCACTCTACTATTTTGTTGATTCTAACTAAAACACGGCTGTTCTGTTGAATTTGCGGTGGGTGAACCATACAGATGAGCCAATGTAAGATAGGAGCATAGAGCCGTCGCTGTTACGAACCGTTTTTGCTTGAAATACTTTTAGTTTAGTGCCCTTAAATTACTTATTAATAACAATTTATAATTACTAAACCTATAGCATACCTACCTACTTTATTTTGTAATTAGCTCCGCTATTAATTCCCGAACCAAAGAAATACGATGTTATTGGAAATTAAATTTCTAGTAACAATATTTTACGATCGGTTTTTCCACTTAAGTGGTTGTTTATTAGGGGTCTAGATTACGTATTAATAATCAATTTATATTTATAAATGTTTGACATATTTCCATAAATAAGTTCGCTATTACCAAGTGACGCGCTAAAGAACTACACCGCCGTGAAAATATAATTTTGAGAGAAAACATCTTGAGAGAAATATTTCTAGTTAAACTATTTTTCTGATAGTGGTTCAGCTTTCTTAATATTAATTTTAATTATGTTATAGTAATAATATAATAACTTTTGGGCTATTCTCTTCAGGTCTGAGCCTGAACGGAGGCGTTACGTTTGATTGAAAATTAAAGTTTAAGGGTAGATATTGCATGAGCTGCTGAGTAAGTTTTAATACTGTTGGGTTCTATATTTAGTCAACTTCTTAACAAACATTTTATGTCTACAAACCTAAAAATTTAGACCACGTATTAAAAAACATTTTTCTTCTGAAAACCTTTGCGATATTTCTATAAATAACTCTGCTACTATTGATTTTTGAGCTCAGGAACTACTAGTTCAGTCAATGGGGAGAAAAACAGGCATTTGCCATACAAAAGGTGCGGTAGTTCTGATTTTTGAATATGTTATTGGGTTAGGGGCCTTGATGAAAAATCCAAATCCAAACGAGAAAATTCGCTCAACATCTCTTACCCCCCCCTCTCCCAATAACCATTTTAAATTGAATAAATGTTGAAATGTGAGAGAAATTGTTATGGGTTGATATGGGGGAAGGAGGGGGGGGGGGTTGTAACAAAAACCCGAACACTCATGACTCATTTTTCGACATTTATAGGTTATCATAAAACTGCTCTAACTTTGAACCTGGTTGAGCTAAAATATCAGTGATACACTCGGTTTGAAGGCATTTTAAAATCCTACAATTTTGTTCCAAAGAATTTGCTCTCAAATTAACAGTAAAAAAGTCTCCAAGCAAAGTTTACCAAAAAAATTAAATTTTTTTAAAAATGGCAATTTTCTCCAGATTATATCTCAGAAGCCGTAACAGATAAAAGCAAAATGAATAGAATAAATATTGTAGGGAATTTAGTCCTCTTCAAAGTTGGATTTGACAGTTTTGTCGTGGGGTCAACCGTTAAGAAGTTAAATTGGAAAAACCAATTTTTCGTACCTTTAATCCAAGATGGCGATCGCGCGGACCACCCTCAAGGTCGAAAACTTGGATTTTTCATCAGGGCCACTAACCCAATAGCATATTTAAAAATCTGAACTACACCATCTTTTGTAGGGCAAAATCCCCCATTGACTGGACTAGACGCGGTTGTTGATTTTGAGGGAATCTCTCGTACGACTTATTTTATTTGAAGCATTGCTGAGTTAGGAGTCTGGAATTTTTGTTTGGAAGCATTTTTGTCAACAAACAATTGGGGTACTATTCTTATAGGTAACTCCTCTCCACTTTTTTGAGTTAAACAGCTACGCGCTTGTAAAAATAAAAATTTTTATGTAATTTTCTCCCTGAAAATTCGTCGCGAGCGCTACCTTGAGGTTCATTATTTTGTAAAGGGGTGGTGGTAGTGGAAATTATTCTTGTAGAGTTGTCGTATAATAATATATTGAATATTGTGCAGTGCTATTGATGTCAATCAAAAATAACAATTTCGGATATTGAGTTTTTTGTAATATAATTTCCTAACGGAAATTAACAATTTCTCAGCATAAACGTTTGATTGATTATTTGTATATAAAACAAACAAAGGAACAATAAATTTATATGTGTTTTGAATATTTTTGTTTATACGAAGTAAAAGCAATAGATGAGAATCTAACATTCATGCTTCGAACTTATTATTTTTGTATGTACAGAACGAGCGTTTTATCTAAAAGGGTAAAAAATTGCGTGTCTTTTTTAATGGAACGGGTGAAAATTAAAAGAGATATTTTTTAATCGACTTTATTAATTTTTCTGTTTGGTAGTTGAAAATTTTTTGATTAAAAAAATAACTCGATGTTGATCTCGAATAAAAGAAAACAAAACTATAAAAGAGATATTTTAGGGAAAACAAACAAGTCGAAAGAGAGTAGAGACATTCGTATAAGAACACAAATAAAACAAAATTGAGCTATAGTAAAAGTTGGCGGTATTAAGCAATTATGGCGTATAGTACAATTCGCAAAAACGAAAGAACTTAATTAAAAATTGTCGGTGTTCGGGATTAACCAGAAAGGGGTAAAAAATAGCTGCTACGCTTCGGTGGCCATTTGCCTGGCTAAACTAAATTTAGGGTATTGTCCCGTAATGCAACGCGTCACTGCGTTATCTGCTGGAATTTGATGTACAAAATTGAAAATTGAGAACAAACCTAAACTACTGGAAAAATGTTCGACGCTAACTTCTTTCACAAGAGCTTCTGTAAAGCTATAAACATTATTATTTACTATTTGCTAATAGTTCGACGTACATTTTTCCAAACAATTAGTTTTTAACGAAAAGCGACCCTTTCTCTCGCCTCTTCTCATTTCTCTTTAAAGGGCACAATTTTAAAAAGTATACTTTTTCGTCAAAAACCTACCTCTCGACGCATTACCTCGAAACGAACTGCTTAAAATGTACTTTTTATAGTTTTAAAGCTATAAAAAAGTTTTTCTTTTGAACCGTATATCTGTGGAGTCTGTTATAGAATGCTAAAATATTGCTAACTTTACTTTGAAGTCGATGCCGATAGCTGAAATACTTTTCTTGTTTTTCGTTTGAAAAAATCAGATCGTGCCTATCACAAGTAATTACGTCATAAAAAAAAGAAAAAAAAGGAGAAGTTGCACAAAGTTGGAATTTTTCAACACAACCAGAGTGGAGAAATTTTAAATTGTTTCTATCTTAACTTTACTACCGGCAAAACTTTACACATTCAATAAAAATTCGACAAAATAGAGTGGGATATAAAGTAAGTTTGGTGAAATTGAAGGAAAACAATCTTTTGATGGAAAATTATTAAACATTGAGAAACACTAGAAATCTTATCATGCGCATCCAATACTCGCAGTAATTCGGATTTTACGGAATAAGCTTCTTTTTCGTATTTTTATTTAAAATGTTTGTTCGCAAAGAGATTTTAAAATTCAAATTTATACCGTACAAAGTGGCACGAGATAGTGGAGTTCTAGATTGTGGCACGTGTTGATGGTGGTAGATGTATATAGCTCGAGATCTGATGCGAACGGGGAATCTGCTTGGAAGAAATATGACGGGCCCGAACGAGTGGTCTAAGTCCTGGGAGCCAGCTCACTCTTCTTAAGCAATCCAGAATCTAGAACGCGTAGAAAAGATGCAGGGTCTAGTTTAGGAAAAAGTGGAGGAACCGTAGAAGAGTTCCATTCATTCATTATCATCCAGCTTAAGAGAGAGCTATCATTTGTGCTTGAAAAGCTTGTAGCAATCGATGTACGAGTAAAGTCTCTAGACTAACTCAAATGCTCGGGCTAATCATTATCTCTGAAGTTATATCTTCAGTGGTGTTGTTTGTTTTAGAGCCTTTCTACCTTTGGCTGTCTCCATTAAGTATCTCTTAGTTTCATGTTCTACCAAAACCACCGATCTTAACATCATGGCTTTGAAAATGGTTTCTAAGGTAGTAGCAGAGGCGTAGCCTGGTGCTAACGGGTGGTAAAAAAGATTGTGGAGAATTTTGACAAGAGTGAGGGGTGAGTATTCAGACTGGATCAGCTACTTACCCCAAAACGAGTCTTTTTTATAAGAACACTCGAAATAAATTTTTTCGTTACTAAAAGCTCTCTGAGATGGAATTTTAGTCAAAAAATAAGACACCCTTATAAGTACCCCACATAAAAAAAATAATAAAAACCCCATTTTAATACTTTAACACAATCCAGTTGTTGGTCGTGAAGTGAAAATAAACAAATGTATATTACGAGGATTTTTACTCGAAATGTTTCTGCTCCATACGTGCTAGGGCGCAATTTTTATCCTTTTTTAGTTTCGCACAAGTTGTGAATTGCAGAGAGAAATTTTGAAATGTTGATTTTGTAAATAGAAAGTTACGTTAGAGATAAGACTACCTATCGAGAATGAAAACGAACAAGAAGGAATATTAAATATTGTTTTTCTAAAAATACAAAGTTATAAAGACGGAAATAAAAGAAAGTACGCGATAACGATGCAATAGTGCGGTTTTGTCTTAGAGCTTTTCTTTTATAAAAATTTACAGCTAAATAGGAGGAGGTTAACTGCTTCTTATAACAACGCCAACTATCGCAACAAAATTTAATAATATTATAAAAGCGTTAAAATGAATTACATTGACGCTGCAATAACGGTTTGTTCAATAACATTCGTTTAGGTATAAGGAGAAGAAGAGTGCGGATTTTATGCAAAACGTACGTGTCGAAAGCTCTAAAGATGTTTATTTAAACTCTCGAGTCTGAGATTTGGTTATTTATTTCGTCTGGGAAAGTTTTCATTAAATTTGTTGTATTTAACAGACTTCCCTTAAAAGTCGACGTAGGCTCGGGGGAAATTTAAACTTGAATCGAAATTATCTCGACGCCATTTTTTACCAATAAAAATAATAATAAAGAAGCGAGAGAAAAAAAGTTGGAAACATTAGTAAATCAAATAAAATGTAAAGCGTAGATGTCGTAAAGTTCTTTAAGACTTATTATTAGAATTTTATGTAAAGAAAGAAGATTCGGTCATTTGAACTTCCACCAGATATAAAACTAATGGTCTTGTGTTGTTATATATTCAGACAAAGAAACCTTATACTGCTTGTTCTCTTTGTATTTTATGATAAATGCATCCTCTTGCATATTTAAAGGGCGCAATAAAGCTTGAACATGAACATTGTCGAGTAGTTCCGGATTTCTTAATTTTCCGCACCAGCTAATTGCAAATACTTTTTAGGTAATTAATCGAAGATTTATTTTATAAGCAAAATACTCCTCACTTTACTCTTTTCCTTGCATTACCCATTTATACAAGTGCAGACACTTTTCTGAAACTTGACAAGCAATCCGGAAGGAAATTATTTCTTTGGGGTTGTCTAGACTTGGTCTTCAAGGGTTAAGAACGCGTTAGAAACTACGTTTTTTTGCAACGAACGGAAGTGTCTCCAAATTGAATAACTAACGGTTAAAGAAAAGCTATTTTTTCCAATTTTCTTCCTTTGTCGTATCCCGAATCATCCTTAATTTAAGACTTGGGGAAGGTGGTAGGTGGTGGTTTGAGTCGGTGGATAAAATTAGAGCTCATTAGTTGTAAGTTTGTTCCATATCTTGTAAGTGGGCAGGTTCGGTGTGAGAACCACACAAAAAATTCCTGCAAAATCGTTAATATTTTAAAGAAACAAAGCAAATCGCGGATCAATTTCTTGAATATCGGCGATTAGCTATAATTGAAGTTCTCAACTTAGAATGGGGCGAAGCGGCACGAAAACGACCAAAAAGTCTCAAGTAGTCCTATTGGTTTTAGAGGCAATGTGTTGGGGCTGTTCAGGTCTTACCTTGACAATAGAACGCAATGTGTGACGTGGAACGATTCTGGATCACGGGCTTTCGTAGCCCAGCATGGTGTACCCCAGGGTTCCATACTGGGACCGTTGCTGTTTATTCTATACGCCAACGACCTAATAACTAACGTTGCAGCAGCGAGTGGCTGCCAGTTTGCTGACGACACATCATTTCTGATAATTTCAGATGCCAGCGACGAGCTCCGGATAGAGGAGGAGAGGTGCATCACATCGGCAGATAGTTGGATGCAAAGTAACCGATTGTGTCTAAATAAAGATAAGACCCAGGTCCTACAGTTTTCGTCGAGGGGCGCTTCGTCGTCAATCGGATTTCTTGGACTGCGCTTGGATAGTGGGTTGAACTGGTGTGCGCATGTAAAAGATCTTCTAAAAAAACTGTCAAGAGCGCTGTACACAGTGAGAACGATAAAAAGTTGTGCTACGTATGAAGCCGCCATCACCTGCTATCATGCAAATTTTCACAGTGTGATGTTGTATGGTATCGTGTTTTGGGGGCAGTCGCAGGATGCCCGGAAAGTTTTTGTTCTGCAGAAAAAAGCCATTAGAATCTTGTGTGGCCTCAGCCAAAGAAATAGTTGCAGGGAGCATTTTAAAAATCTGAAAATACTCACCCTGTGTGCTGCCTTCGTTTTTGAACACCTAAAGTACGCGCACCGGTACAAGTACAGTGAGCTGCTGGCGAACAATTATAACCACTGCTATAACACGCGAAATGGTAAAAAATTTAGAGTGCCTCCCCATAGATTAAAAATGACCCAGCAGGGAACGAGTTACTGGGGCGCCAAGTTGTACAATGTCATTCCGGGACGCGTGAAGGAATTGAGTCCAAGCAAATTTAAAGAAGAGGTTAAAAAATTTCTAATAAAAAACACAATCTACACTGTAGAGGAGTTCCTGGAACTGTTTGTCGGTTCGTGAGTTCGTTGCTTGTTCGTTTGTTTGTGGTGGTTTTAAGCCGCATTTTAAATTGTAATATTATAGTTGTGTTATATTTATACATATTATGTACTGTTTTGACGGGTATGGAAATTCGTTTAATTTCCAACCAAATAAATTATTATTATTATTATTATTATTTTTTCTAACGGCTTGCGGTTCCGTTCTCGAGCCGTTAGGAGTCAGTATACTAATCTTCACGTGGTTTGCGGAAACCGTTTGTGAGTCGTAAGGTTGAATAACAAGACATTCGCAGGCAGGAATTTACTTTCTCCCTGTACTTTGTGGATGTAAAAAGTCCTAAAACAAATATTTGCGTCCTTTGTCTAGAAAATAATAATACGACTCCTGCTACGTAGTCGTTTTCGTCGTTGATGAACAATTTACAATTCACCACTACCCCAACGGTGTCCAATTTAAAGAATGAAAATAACTAGGCGCCGGAGGCGCTTCGTAAAAGCAAAATTAATGGATGTAATCGAGAGCGCCAAAGGGGTCACTTAATACCCCCGTTCTATAATTTTTCAACCCCTAAAATGTGTCCTCTAGTCAAACTTAATTTAATTAACTCGAAATTTGCGCATTTAGAAATTTAATTCGATTTTTAACAACTTGAAAGTGTTTAAAAATTCACTTTGTACGCTTAAGGGGACGCTCAAGATTAGATCGGTGGCTGTAAAACTGTTTTGAGGCGGGAAAATAGAAAATAATTTTCCGTTAACAATTTAAACTTGTTTAGAAGCGTCGTTTGAGATATTGACGTTACAAAACGATGCCCCTTTAATTTGAAAACACACCATGTGCGTTAGTAACGGTAATATTAGTACCCAACCTCCCTTAATTTCTCCCCATAGATTTTACATAATTGAATAATGAAGCGTATAAATTCGTTTGCTGTTTATTACTTTCGAAACAATTTTATGGTTACGCAACTTATTAAACATAATTTTATTTCGTTTCTTGTTTCCTATAACTTGTTGAGTAGGAAATTAAGTCGTAAACGATTTCCAGGCCAACTATTACTCTTCTCCAGTGACATTTCAAATTATTATTATAACACTTATGCTCAAAATTTTGTCCCCAATAATTTATATTAATTAAATAGCTCAATTAGTGTAAATAATTTTATAAACTTTCTCCCTTTGCGGAGTTATTGTTGCTGTATTTCGAAATTAAATTTAATATTTCAAAGTTAATTACTTGGGAAAATCTAAACAGCGTTTGTTGTAAAATGGAAATTGTTTTATATTAAAAGGAAGTACCGGGTCAGAATTTCTGTTGTTAAGGCTTGATGAAAAGTCTGGAAAAATAACGGTGGTATAAAATGGCTTAGTGTTACAATAACGGCCACATATTAAACGCCCAGGCTCGGTACGGATTAAAATGAAAATTCCAATATTTTCGCGCAGACATTTTCAGTACACTCTCTTTGGCGCTTCTTTATTTTTTTTGCATCACCAGCGAGGGGGGATTTGGGTTTTTATGCTGGGCTTCTCTTTGCTTCTTCTTTTTGTTTCTCTATTTCTCTGCTCAGGCTGCTACTTTGCCGTCTGCTAACTATACCACGGCCCAGTTAGATAGCCATTAGAGCTTTACTGAAGTCGCAGACGAACTTAAAGCTGCCCTTATCGAGTTTTTTAAGAAGAAAGTTACCTTTTTATTATTAGGATCCCATCTGACGAGAACATTATGGAACTGCAAGTCAAGCAGACTCTGTAAACTCTGGATGACTGTGCGTTGACACTTCAACACGCGAGATCTCACTAAAACACGAGCCTCTACTTACTGTTTTTATGGAATTTTATATCTTTTTTGTTTTGACTTTTGACCCTATTCTGTATCGCTCCAACAGCGAACTCTCAACGCCCTTGCGCATTTTTAAGAAATTTCAAAAATTAATAGAACACGGGTTTTAAGAAAAGAAAAGCTGTTAGGATCTATGGTGGATCGTTGTGACTAGCACATGAGCAAATTTTCTTTAAAAAATTCAAAGGTAAAATTAGAAAGTGGAATTTAATTGCACACCCTGAGCTCTTCGGTCTCTCCTCCCACCTACCAGTTTACCTTTCTGCTTGTCTAGCTTACTAGGTGTCTTCTTTAATGTCGCTTTTGTATCTGTGCACTTCTCATTGGGTCTAAAGTTTTTTAATTTGTACCATAACGTGCCTGCCGATTTAAACATTTGTTAGTCAGAAATAAAATAAAAATAAATCCCAAACCTGGGCTTGCTGATGACTTTGCACTTGTAAAACTTTATTTACAACGTGCCGGGAATATTTTTAAAAATCGTAGTTTGTATTACTCGCAAAAGTATAACTCAAAAGCTACGTGATCTCTTGGATAATATATTTTTATAAATGTTGAATATAAAACAAAAACTTTTGTGTGTTACTTTAAAGGTAGGTCAAATTTATTGTAAAGACATTTCACATAAAGCACCCCACATTTAGTGGTCTTACTTTCATTACCTCTAAAACACTTTCATCGTGTATCATCTTCTAGATTTTCCCCATCGACGATTCTTACGAGTTTTATTTTTTTAAACAAAATAGGGGCGCGTTTTAAAACTTTTTTTTAATTTTAAAGAAAACAAACTTTCGGAAAATTTCAAGTGTAAATTTTGCAGACTAATTTTTCTTGCTTCAACCGAAGTCTATTTTGGCGCACATCTCTAATGTATAAATGTAGCTACGCGTCGCAAACATATTTTATACAAGTTTCAGTATACGTCTTCATTTGTAAGAAAAACTTAGAAAGAGCTTGATAATTTTCTTTTAAACTTTTCCACTGAGGCAAAGTTGAAAATTTGTGCACTTGACATAATTAAATTAAATATTTTACCACGACGACGACGGTTCGCCTTCCAAAAACATCAAATAAACTTTTTCTTGCTTTTTGTTTTAAATTAATTGTATTGTTTTAATTGGATGAAAGAGGGGAGGGCGGTACAAGAGGTACATTATAATGTCGGAAAATTTGTTCTAAATAATACCCTCGCAAACCATTTCGTGGTTTTCTTTTTTTTACGCTTCAACGAGTCGTCACGCGTCCAATGAAAAGCTAACAAAATATGTATTAATTGCGCCATCAATCTTCTGGCGGAAACAAAAAAAAAGGCCTGCGTTTCTCAAACTGTTGTCCATTTGAACTACAAAATGTCTAATTGTCGGTTTTAATTTTATGTCCCAAAAAGAAGGCTTTTTCCTTACTTTCTTTTCCGAGGGGCTTTCCCCAGAGACGTTGTTATTGACGCTGAGAAACTCAAACTACCACACGTTTATATAAACTTCTTCAACTTTCTTTCAACGTTTTCTCGATAATTCCCAATAAAATCAACCAAGAGATATTTCGAGACTCTCATCCAAAGCCGTCTTTAGAATCGTTTTTAACAAAAGCAGTCGTTTGAACGCTCTTTTGTTGGTCGGAAGACCAGCATAGCTTAGTTGGATGCGATTGTAACTTCAAAAATTCAGCGTAGAAGAGGTGAGAAGATAAGTACAGATCAGAGGTAAAGTAATCAAGTAACATGCTCTAATGGGAGCTGCTGTGGAATATTCAAGATGATACCTATTCAAAGTCAGAGTAAAACTGTCTAAAAGCACGGTACAGGCAGAGTAAGTGCCTGTTGTAGATTTTAACAGCGTAAGGAGTTCTGAAAATGCACTTCAAGACTACAAAGGCAAGTAAAAGATGAGCTCCTGGTGACTTGACAAGTCTTGCGTAATGTTTTTTTTAGAAAGAACTAAGTTCAGATTAGAAACTTCACAATGATTTTACTAAGTTTGGGTTGAATATTATGTGTTATAAAAAGAAATTGTAAATATTGTACCTCATACAAGTCCCTTCTCTAAGACTTTGTCTCTCAGGCTACTCGATTTATAGCATTAACTCTGGATTCCTGGCGGGGGTTCCCCATAAGTATCCTATAACACGACATGCCTTCTTATGGACGTTTATCTGAGTAAGTTTTAGTTACGACTATTATAAGTCTTTTAAGTGGAAAAAGGGCCAGAGAGTAACGATTTATTGTAGAGGGTCGAGACTCGGCTGCTCTCAAGAAAATGTTGCTTTAGGAACCTGTGTGAAGTGTTCAAGTGTTAGAACAAAGCCGAGTAAAAGAGGAAATAACACCCAAGGGGACCTTTAGAAGTGCGAATAACCCTTTTTAAAGCTGAGCAAGTTCAAATAAATAGGGGAAGATTGTAATATAATCCCATCTAATGTAAAATGGGACGTAATAAAGGTCTTGAAACATTCATGAATTGGCTGTTACAGCTGTTCGTGGAGGCATTAAAAGAAATACCCCCTTTAGGCGTGACTTAATTACTTCGATTGAACGTTTTGGAATCACTGGTGTGTGCGAAACGATTAAAACCCAATTTTTTTTTACATTTTTTTAATGAGAAGAATTGCATTTTGTAATATTGTAATATCAATAAGTTCGTAAAGTCGAAAATAAGACGGTAGCTTTTTAAGGGTTGAAGGTTGAACGTGAAGGAATATTTTTTATTGCTCAAGATCCAATTTGTAGCGTATGCTGTATCAGTGCATATATTGCTCTATTATCCTTTTTGATTATATTTTTTTTTGCAAGAAGCCAAGTTTTCTTTTGATAACAGCAATTTGAAAACGACGTGTGACACTTTTTTTATTTATTTATTTTTCGACTATAAACTAAAAATAAAACTTTAATATAATGATTGTTCGTTTCGAGTTGCAAACGTGTCATTTTGTTTTGAGGAAAAATTAACGTTTTCTACTAGTTATCGGGTATTATATGGGAGGGTTAAATTAACTACTTTTTAAAACGATAACCCACCATTTGCATGCAGTTGTGCAGTTACGTTTATTATTCCGCCGGGAAAACTAATGTAAGTTTGCATAATATTATTATGTATTTACTCTTTTTTTTGTTACGACAAATTAATTAAATTTTTAATCTTAAATTTAATCATAATTGTGGTTTATCGACCTCTCTTGGGATTTACTCGAACTTGTGTATAGGTGTGGTGTCCTAAAGTCAAAGTGCACGCGAATTTCTCTCATTATTAAAGGCAGGGTATTACTGAAACGAATATTCCAAAAATGCCTAGTAATTTGTAATTACTTAAAACAGTTCGTCTTTCAATTTGTTATACACAGGGTGTTTCAAATCGCTCGGAAATAAGTGGTAGAGACTAAAAACTATTTTGAATTTCCCCAGACGAATCTGCGTTTTACTCTTTTTGAACTATTTCGATATTCTCTTTGTCGCAAGGTCTAAATGGATACCAAATTAACGCTCATAACGAGCTGTACAACGGTAAATGAAATATGAAAAACAAGAGGGTGAGTGGATGAATGCAAAAGTAATTTTTTATTAAAAATGAACTGTATACGTTAAGCTTTTGAGTTGGATTTGACTGACAGTAAAACTTCAGTTTTCAAAGGAAATTATTAGGAAAATGTCTAAAAATTTTAATGTTCTGTAAGATCCAACTTTTTAAGGGTTTCAAGTTTCAAGTTCGTTGAAAAGTGGCCAAATATCTTTTTAGAAATAAATGTCAATTTTATGACAAAATTTACGTAACTTTCGATTTAGGTATTGTAAATTGGTGACACTAACTTATACACTTTACACTTTTTGTTACTCTTTTCTTGTGTGAAAACACTCTAAAGTAGGGAAGTAGAGTGATACCTACCCTTGTGTCTATAAACAGCAAAAACTTTCAAAACGGAGTGACTGGGAGAGAGGCTAAAAGTTACAAAATAAATTTGATATTAGGTTTTTAATGGCTTGGACGAGATACCGTCATATAAAACTTCAAAACTTCAATGATATTGAGCATACTCAAGAAAGTATAATTGAGAGAAAGTCAGATAGGTATGTTATGCGAGGAAGAGGACCCGTCTGCTCTTAGGAATGTGTGCGAGCAACAATGAGACCATCAGGATATATAAAAAACGTATCTTATTTATCGGAGACGGCTCTGCATAAAAGACCCCATCCCAAACGGAGTAGGGGAGTCTCTCAGAGGCAATAGGGGCCACCAAGGCACACTTTGGATTAGTTATTCGGGCAAACATTGCCTGTTGACGATTTCAAGGGGCAAGGCTATGGAAGACACCGTCCTATATCAGTTTATTTCATCTAAGGCAGAGAATCTGGGAGAATCGTTAGGATAGCTCTGCACAAAATAAACCGATACCTCATACTCTAATGTGGACTTTTCTAGTATCCCAAAAAAAACTTTGAAAATTAGAAAACTTGCTCTGGTGATAGCGCGCAAAGAAACCTCCCCATGGACATGACTGACCTCGTGGTTCCCATTATTCTTGAGGAGTCTATAATGAAGCCAGTGAAACGTTTTCTATTATTTGTCAGGGATGAGAGCTTTGTAAACCGCATTCAAAAGTTATAGGGACTATAGAGATTCTAGGTCCTAGAGGATCATGCTCATAGAGACTGCTGAGAAGTTAATTACATTTAAATCAGACGCCTGTCTAGCTTTAGCGGAGCTTGGTTCCTCCAGGGGTTCTACTTACCAACAACCAAATCAGTGAATATACAAAGGATCTCCCGTTCTATAACACGACAGGGATGTCAAAAAGGCCGACTGGTCCAAGTTCAGGGGGCACTTCTAAAGGATTCCGGGAGGAAACAACAAAAAACTTTCTTTTAAGTGGAAAAGGGGATATCTCAGTGTCGCCAGAATGACTTTTTAACTCCAAACTAGAACTACCATACCGTAGTTCGCTTATAAACGGCTTGAGCAAACCATTCGAAATGTTAAAGTTTATTCCTGACGACAAGAGTGCGAAACTTTAGGTTTCAAAGAGCTAAATGAATTTATTTTGCATGCGGCAGGGCGAGAGGGAGCTAATTTTTTATTTTTACGCAAATTTTAGTAATTCTTTTAGAGTTTATGTATAACAATTATTTTGTTCGTCTTGCCTAATAAATTGTTGTTAAGGTAGTTGATATATCACAAAAGTTCGTGTTTTACTCCAACCAAAAGTTGCCTTGTAGTATAAAATAATGTAGTTTTTTTAAGTTTAAATTAATACTAAATACTTGTTACTTTATGCAACTTTAACACGATTTAGTTTTGTGTGTGTTTGTGGCAGAACATAAATCGATGAGTTTGTAAAGTCGAACGGCGAAATTTTTTTGGTGGGTCGAATTTTAAAACATTTTAAGTGAAAAATATGTAGACGGAATGCTCGGTGACGTTGGTACGTGAAACCTTTTTGCCAAATTATAAGTAACGTCACAACTGTGAGCAGTAGAATATCGTGACTTGTAGCGTTTTGTACACATTTTTATTACATAAAGTCACAAAAAAATAAAATTATACCCTATAACCAGTAATTTAGTAAATTGAAAACCTTTTATACAAATTCCAAATTTCCTCGTGGAAATGAAAACGCAATGTGATACCTTATGCTTTTTCTAACAAACTTCCTTGGTGCTATGCTAAATAATAATTCACATTTCAGCGAAGTAATGGAGTAAGAGTAGAATTTCATACCGCCACTCGGTTGTATTCAGCTTCGACTTCGGTTTGAATTAAAAATTTATTTTTTTTAGTTTACAAAAATAACCCTTTTTTTTAGCCAAACCCATGGTTCGGCTAATTAACGTTCTCTTAATTTTTTAGCTCCAATTAAAAGAAAAGTAAAAATAAACAACGACCTATTTAGTTTTCGCCAACAAAGAGTTAAACTTTTAACAAATTTCACGAGAACTGTGTTAACCAAATTGAATTTATCCATTTACATGTTAAAGTCGCTAATGTTCTTGTTTTCAACAACAAATACGCAATTGTTTGTAGCGTTTGCTTTTAAGAACTTTAGAAATTAATCTAATAATGAAGTTATTTTAGTTGTGCTAAACGAACATAATGTTTAATAATTTTAAAAAAACAACAACGACATTATTTGCCGAATGTACGCTCGATTAATAACATTTTAAAATTTGGCTCTTCTGCAACGAGTCGTAAATTTTCTTAATTTCGTACTTTTATCCGCTTTTATTATAATTTATTAGGCCTCTCCAAACTTGACTTCATTAAAAACGTTTCGACAATAATTATTAGGTAATTAACTTGGTTTCGACACATCGTTCGAGTAAATGCACTTTACTGCAGCTATGGCCACTAAGGCCTAAAGGTTGACGTTTTACTGTGACACTGAACTTGTCACTGCAATACTAGAATATGGATGCACAAAATCAGAATTGTTCATGGGTCACTGGGGCGTTTTAAGCCGCTTAATTGTAAAGGTTCTTTTGGATGGTAGAACTCAAAAACTGTGTCACGACGTGGAGTAGCTTCAATCCGCAGATAAACTAATGGAGCTCAATAAGGAGCTAGTAAGTAGCTGGCACAAGGGCCTATGGGGGGTCAGACTTCAAAATATTAGGGGCCTCAACTTGGTAACTCAATATACGTTAGAGAAAATTAAAGAGGAAGGTGAAGACAGAAATTAGGACAAGTTGAAAAAATTCAATGATCCGAGTCTGGGGCCCCCTAATTCTCCAACAATATTTTTGGTTTATCATCTGAAATAATATAACAATTGTTTTTTAATTCCTAATTTTTCTACTTTGTTTTTTGGGAGACACTATCAATCTCTACTAAAATTCTTAGCCTTCATTTTAAGCCACTTGACCTTGAACAATCAAAAACTATTGCCTACGTCACTATTTTATTTCTAACTCATAATATTTAACCACTACTTTCAAGTATCTGCGTCATTGCAAGGCCTAATCCCGAAAACTTAAATTTTAAAGCGCCCGAAAATATTAGGTGTCCCGGGCCTCACATTTTCTCTGAAAGGCGCTGACTGACATCATACGAATCTTCGTATAATGCCAACCAGCGTCTTTCAAGAAAATATGAAACCCTCAAGTAGTAGTAAATCAGTGAAATGCATCAACACTGGATGATTAAAAAGCGAGGCACTGAGGCCCGAAAAGTAACTGGTACTTTGGGAGTCTTTTAAATAAGAACTGGGACTGTGAGTGTGTGAGTACAAGGCCCCTTGTCGAAAGTGTACGTCAACTAAAGTCTACGCAATAGTTGGTTTGGGCGTTTGAGGTGACATATTTATAAGGCATGCGTCGGTGTGCTTTATAGACTCCCAAGTCACTTAAAAGGAAAATTGCTGAGATGTAGAGCAAGAAGTTGCTGAGCCATACTGAGCATTACCGGGCAATAGTCAACATCTACTCACATGATACCTTTGGTCTTGAATTCATATCTCTTAAAAATAACAACAGTCTAAGAAGCTTTGGCGCGATAAATTGGTTTTATCTTCTCGCATGACCGTTTTGTAAGTCTTTCTGTCTGTCTGAACTATTAGTTCTCTACAACTACCACTTCGTCTGTGTTGAAACGGACTTTTTTGTTCATCGTTCTGTATAGGGTCGGGAAAAGAATAGTTCTACTGCGAACCTGCGTGAAGTAATGGGCTTCTAAAAGGAATGAACACGTCATGAGCTGGTCTCGTGTTTATCGAAGATACATACAATCGGGGAGCACGGGGTATTGGCTCAATCGCTTAGACTACGTAAAGGTACCATCATGGAAACGTTCTTCAGGACTTTAGAGGCTCTCTTCGATCTTATCCACGTAACCACTATCCTTGCCAGACTGGACCATCTATTCCTCGGAATTCATGAGACCTATAATGGAACTCGCGACGAAATTTAGATTTTTTAGTAATGGGGATCCTGTATAAAAGTTGCCGAGCCTAAATGTTAAGAACCTCTTGGGAAAAAAAACTAACATTCGATCTGCTTATATTTTTTGTCTGTCTTGTTATCTCTGTTCACCCATCTCTTATAAACCTATATGCCGCTAGAATAGTTATAAAATTTTCTTCCAAAGTTGCATCTAAAAAGTATTTTTTTAACTTCGCATATTAAGCTGCTTTAGGGAAGAATATGCATTAAAATATCCAGTTGTTAATAACAAAACAACAAATTCTCTGGACTTGAAATAATAAATAGGGCGAATTTATTCATTTATTTTGGTGTTTGAAAGCTTTGTGGAAAGGATAATGTGGAAAATTGTGCGTCAATTAAATTTTAAACAAAATTTTCCCAAAAAAACAAAAGTATTATGCTATTTTAGTATTAAAAAACACTTTTTAATGAAAACAGTTGACAATGGAATTACACGTTGGACCCTTTTTTTATAAACAAATTACGCGAACTCTTGTAAAGTCAACCTTTTTTTAAATCTAAATTAGGTCACTGAATTACTTGACGTAATTTCCTGAGCCAAAAAATTAAAAAAAAGCTTTTCCTCGAGTATTATTTGAGATAATTTTTGAAACGCTTTTCAACTTCATCAAGAGCTTTTCTTTATGTAAATTTACTCAAGTCGAATAAGTACTGTATCAATTTCTAAAAACAAAGTTTGGATATATACAGTGTGTTAGACGAGTAACAGGTACAAGACTTGTGTACTTTTGACTATTTTTGTATATTGTTAATTGGACTCAAACCCACCGCAGACCTATCAACCCACACCTCATTTTCATGGCCACTGAAAGAGAGATTTAAATATGCAATTATACACCGGGCGTTTTATTTAAGAAATGGGAGTTTGGTATGTCTCTTGTAAATGGATCTCCTTGTATATTATGTATGGATACTTTTAAGAAGTGCAGCTTCGGGACCACTATTACTACCACCCGCATTTTATTTATCGTGTAACTTTTAGCGTGCATAGTTGCGACACACTGTATACCTATCTTTTTTCTTTTTTTTTAATTTTAACGTGAGCGCTCATAATAAGATTTTCGTTATTTTCTTTCGAGTTTGGAAAAAAAAATTTTTAGGTCGCTAGTTGAAGCAATATTTTTCTCTCGTAGTGACTGCGATGTTTCCCTAGAGGCTTCCAAATAGGCTTTACATACTTAAAATGTTTGCTCTGCCCGAGAAATCTTTCCGGGCAGGAAGAGTCCTAAATAAATCTGATGGGAACGTATTTTTTAAGCGTCGTACTACAACCAAAACAAATATACTCGCTGGTTACGAATTATTTTAACGGATTTGATTTTTTTTTGTATTAAAATCTCATGACGTTACATAAATTCGAGAAGAAGTCTAGTTTGAATTAATAACGCGAAGGGAATTTTTAAAAAATTTAACTGTTACAGTAGACGGTTGGAGGACGTTTAAAAACGTTTCCTCGGGGAAAATTTGCGCCAATTAACAAATTTTGTTCAATAAAATTTCAATTCGGTCCCCAATATAAATTAGTCAATCTGCAAACCAAATTACCCCCAATAAAATCAAATTGTTTGTTTTTTTAACATAAAAGTTTTTTGACCGAAAAAAACAGTTGCACAAAGCCCTAAGTCGAATTGATCTGAAACTTTAATGATGTTATTTATAAATCACGAGAGATTTTCTTTCTCTTCTTGTTTTTAGAATTGTTAAATAGGGATTTTTTAACTTTCTTTTTAACTTAAAAAGCCTCTTTCGAACAATTCAAAAGTATTACCGAATTTGGTTTCGAAAGAAGTAACTTCTACCCCAAAAGGCACTTATACGAAGAGGCTCTACGTAAGCACAGGTAGTTTAGAAATTTTTTATAGAATTATTCAAAGCCTCGCCGTGTTAAAAGGGTTAGTATGCGACCCCCTGGTTTCGTTACACGCACAACTTTAACAAAAACACCCTTATTGGCCTTAATTACATTTTTCCAAGTCCTAATTTAGAATTTACGGCGTTACCTGCGCATATTGATGCACGGCCGTCTAATCTCCTCTGGGATTGTTAATGAATTTAGGGAGTTCTCGGAGTCCCTTCCTGTTTGATAGTTGTGATGGTGTCTTATTGGCGTGGAATTAGTGAGTTTAAGTTGGCTTATAGTAGTTTCTAACCTCTGCGTAATCAATTTAAACAGTTTAAGAAGTTTGTTGATGCTGCACACTCGCGCCACTCGAGTATCTTAATTTTTCCCTCTTTTTTATTAGCTTTTAGAGCCCTTCGATGACTTACAATTATTTAAAAATAATGACAATGAGGATGGGTGTCTTTAAGTTAGATATATTTCACTTGGCATTGGCTCTGGAAGGGTCATCATCAGATCATCACTGCACAGAAGTTTCATAGGTATGCATCTACAATGCACACGTGTATTGTGGGTTGCGTTTTCGTTACTTGAAAATATTCCTTCTCTGAAAGTAATTTCTCTAGTTTTCAGGTAGTTATTTTTTATTTTGGAAATCTGGGAGACGACGGCAGTACCAGAGCGCCCTTCGACGAGCGTAGTTTTAATATATAATTAACTTTAACTTTTGGTTGTTCTCAACTCGAAAACCACTCGTAAGTTTCGCGAGAATATTAAACGGCTGTAATGGAATATTAGAAAATTGCAACTAAACAAGAAGTAATTAAACAATGTTCAATTACTCGCTGCAGAATACCTAATCCGATAGTTGTGTAACAAAACCAATTTTACGTGTAATGTAATTTTGCAGGTGTTGGTTACTACCTGAGAAACTTGTAATTTAAATTGTACGTAGTAAATCCTCATCGAGATACTTGAAACTTTCAAATTTAATATAAAGCGGACTGCATTACTTAATTCGAATCTAGTAATATGTACCTTAAGCTATAATATTGGATGTTATATCTACAATTCATGAGATAAAACTGAATTAAACACAAAGTTATGCGAAATTATAATTGAAGATTCTACTCAGTTGTGCAGCTGGTGAGTAGATTGTTATTGGCTTCTTCGATAGGATTAGACTATCTGTTCGTGTTAAAAATGTACTTTTTACAAACTTTTTTTTTGTTGATATTTATTATTTGAGGATGTTATAAGAAAGTATAACATCATAATTGATTAGATGTTATCAAGTCCAGTTAGGACGTGAAAGATGGTTTTGGATACACTTGGGACTCGATATGTCTTCTCGCGGATGAAAATAAAAGACTCGGAGAAGTATAACTTCTCTTTTTTCACAATTTTTCAACCCTCTAGTAATAACGTTGCACTGTTGTACTCAATTCGCCACCTTCTCTGCTCTTGGCGATGGTATTCCGTTAAATAATCGTTATACATCAACATCTGTAGTAGCATAGTAGTAACTTTTCAACTTTAGCCACTGTGCGGTTGCTGGTTTGATACGTGAGCATCGACTTCTAGTCGAGAACACAACATAGTCTATTGAGTTGGCCATTTGCAAGTTTCTCCATAATTTTCTTCCCTATTCAATGGCGGTAGTTAACATGAGGCACTCATTTTCCATACGTTTGATTTGATTTTCTTTAATAAATAAAATTCAAAAAAGCTCGTGGTAATGCCTCTTGGTTATATTCGATACTTTTTAATTAAAATTTTTTAATAATTAAGCGAATAAAAAAACAACGTTAAAGCTTAATGATGTCGTTAAAATTATCTTAATTTCCTAATGATTAAAATACATTAGAAACAAAAAGAAAAACCTCCTCTTTCGCTAAATTAACAAATCCGCCCTTGAGGGTATACAATGGGAATTGAAGCTGATTAGCAAAAGTAGTTAGTTAAAGACTCTTATAATAAAAAAGAAAGGAGAGTAATATATCGGATTTAAATGAAAAAAGAAAATTTAAATTTATACGCGCAAACAAAAACTTTCCTAATTGTAAAATGCAATAATTATTGTTCGTGTAATCCTTAATTTCCAAGTATTTCAAGTATTTAGCAATAAGTGGAGAGAAAAGTTTTTGCGAAGTTACGTTAGAAAATAATTCGAAAACAGTTAACTTTAATTATTACAAACTTAATAAAGAAAAAAGTAATAATTAAATAATGCACCGAAGTTTACTGGTAGCTTAACTAAAATTAAATTAGCGGTCTAAATAAAATATTTTTGGCGAAAGTGAAGGAAAAATTATTGAGGAGCGGAAAATCTTCGTCCACATTTCGAAATAAAACAATTACGAAATTTTAAAACGCGATAAAAGTTTATAATTAAATTTTTTAATTAAACGTAATCACCATTTGCATATGCATAAGATGAGAAATTAACAATTACCGCCATATTACAATGTCTTTTATCCTTCTTGGGGTAGGCAATCTCCATTTTATACATTCTAATGAAATCTTTTTACCCTTAATAAGCCCATAATGCCTTTTCTGTCACAAGGAGTTAGTTTTCACTTTGCGTTGCTTAGAAAATTTCTTTTTATTAAGAAGAGTCTAAACGTAAATTTATTAAAAATTTCTTTTCGAGGGTGTTTTCTTTTCGTTTTTAACCTCAAAAACTGAATTCAATTTACCTAAATTGTCACGTTCTGCTCTATTCGACGTAATATCATATTTTATATTTGATCATATCGTACGCACGTATTACGCACTTCTCGGCTTGTTTATGTCAATTTTTCTAAGCAATTTTTTTTGTTTTTGTATCAATTTTCCAGATATCGTTTTGCATGAAAAGCGTAAGAAAATATTGTATCGCTAAAGTTACACGCAGAGGATTTTTAAAACAGCTATATCAAATTCTACTGTATGTGGCCGCTTCATTTAACTCAAATCTACTCATTTTTTTAAATTGAACACTCTGTATATTTTTACTATTTTAAACTTAAAATTTTATGTCCTATTTACAATTTAAAAGTAAGGCGTTCTCCTAGATATTGACACTTTAGTTTATATTTATTAATTTCTCCACAGTATGAAAAATACGACTTTACTCAACTTTTTCAAATATAACACCCTATATATTTTTACCTTTTTAAACTTCTTATTAAATTTAGATAAGATTTAATGTTTCATACACAATTTTAAAGCAACACGTTCTCGAGATGTTGACACTAAAGTTTTTATTTAAATTAATCATTCCTCAGTAGGGAAAATGCGACTTTACTCAATTTTTCAAATAGAACATCCTGTATATTTTTACGTTTTTGAATTTCTTACTAAATGTAGTTGAAATTTAATGCCACATACAGACTTTTAAAGCAACTCGTTTTCGATACTGGCATTTTAGTTTTCATTGAAATTAATCGCTTCTCGTTAGCGAAAATGCGACTTTACTAAATTTTTTCAAATATAACACTCTGTATATTTTTACGATTTTAAACTTCTTAGTAACTGTAGATAAAATTTAATGCCACATACCGACTTTTAAAGCAACTGGTTCTCTAGATACTGGCACTTTAGTTTTCATTGAAATTAATCGATTCTCGTTAGGGAAAATGCGATTTTACTCAATTTTTTCATATAGAACACTCTGTATATTTTTACGTTTTTAAACTTCTTAGTAAGTGTGGGTAAAATTTAATGGTACACACAGAATTTTAAAGTAACACATTCTTAAGATACTGACACTTTAGGTTAATCATTCCTCGGTAGCAAAAATAAGAATTTACTCAATTTTTTCAAATGGAACACCCTGTATATTTTTACGATTTTAAACTTCTTAGTAACTGTAGATAAAATTTAATGCCCCATACAAACTTTTAAAGCAACTGGTTCTCTAGATACTGGCACTTTAGTTTTCATTGAAATGAATCGCTTCTCGTTAGCGAAAATGCGACTTTACTAAATTTTTTCAAATATAACACTCTGTATATTTTTACGATTTTAAACTTCTTAGTAACTGTAGATAACATTTAATGCCTTATACCGACTTTTAAAGCAACTGGTTCTCTAGATACTGGCATTTTAGTTTTCATTGAAATTAATCGATTCTCGTTAGGGAAAATGCGATTTTACTCAATTTTTTCATATAGAACACTCTGTATATTTTTACGTTTTTAAACTTCTTAGTAAATGTGGATAAAATTGAATGCCACATACAGACTTTTAAAGCGGCTGCTTCTCTAGATACTGGCACTTTAGTTTTCTTTGAAATTAATCGATTATCGTTGGCGAAAACTTTACTCAATTTTTTCATATAGAACACCTTGTATATTTTTACCTTTTTAAACTTCTTAGTAAATGTGGATAAGATTAATTGCCTCGTACAGATTTTTAAAGCAACTCGTTCTCTAGATACTGGCACTTTAGTTTTAATTGAAATTAATCGATTCTCGTTAGCAAAAATGCGACTTTAGTCAATATTTTTATATAGAACACCCTGTATATTTTTACGTTTTTAAACTTCTTAGTAAATGTAGATAAAATTCAATGCTCTACACACAATTTTAAAGTAACAAATTCTTAAGATATAGACACTTTAGTTTAATCATTCCTCGGTAGCGAAAATAAGACTACTCAATTTTTTCAAATGGAACACCCTGTATATTTTTACATTTTTAGACTTCTTATTAAGTTTAGATATGATTTAAAAATAACTCGTTCTTTAGATATTGGCACTTCATTTAATATTTAAATTAGTCGTTTATCTAATTAGTACATTTATCTAAATCTTATTAACTACTTTATGCGTTTAAGTTTAATATTTTTTAAGCAATGCGCTTTTGGTATTGAAAAATAGTGTTTTGATCTATTTTATCAAAGAGCAAACTGTTGTATTTTTCCATTTTCCAATTTACATTTAGATAAAATTAGATGATTAGGTTATAGCTTTAAAACAATATGATAGCAAAAGCTTGACACTAGTATTTTTCATTGAGCTACGGAAAATAAGATTTTACACGATTTTATCAATCTGAACACTCCATATATTTTTAAACGTATAAACTGTTTATTAAATTTAGATAAACTTTTATGTTTAGGTTAATAGCTGTCAAACAATTTGCTTTGTGAGTTATTATAACTAGAGCTTTTTATTGAGATTGATCTTCTCCTTCACTGGAAATTATTGGACTTTACTCTATTTTTCTTATGGAACATCTCATATAAATACTATATTTTTACACTTTTAACTCCTTATTAGTCTTCGCCAAAATTCGATGTCCGAGTCCGGTTTTTGTAATACAACCCGTTCTCAAGATATTGACACCTTTGAAACCCTTTGTACTTTTTCTCAAATTGGCCTGTACTCTGTACTCGCTTGTTTTTCAGGAGCTTGCAGTAAATCTTCACATTTACAAATTTCTCACAAAATTTGCATTAAAAATGATAAAAGATTTAATAAGTTTCGAACGAACCATTCTTGAGATATCGAGATTTGAATAACTCTACTTATAAAATTGTAAAAATAGAACGCTCGACATGAAATTTTGAATTAATAAAAAAGTTAATATTGCATTAAAACTTTTTGAATAATTTATCCGCTCTCTTGTGATTCGAGTCCACTTCACTTGTGTAAAATGTGTAACTAAATGTAATTTTATTACGATATTATAAGACAGCTTTTCGATAATTGTAATTGTACGAGTGTAGTTGAGTGCATTAGTCGAGAAAATTATTTTTCAATACATTGTCACAGAGCATAATAGACTTCATCCTCGGAGTCTCTGAGTCGATGTTTTGGCACGACATTTTAATCGGATCACTGATTGCCCGAAAGAAGTGTTGGCGTATTTTTAGTACGTAACCTATAACAACAGAAAAAAATTGGGTAGCACTCGTGGAGAAAAATAAGAAATTTTAGCAATAATCGAAGAGATAAAATTTCAATTCGAATCGTCGATTAATTAAACCATACATTTGTGTGGTTTAATACAGATAATTTTAAAACCAGCCAGTTGTATTGTGACAGTTCGTTGTGTTAGAAATAATTATAATTGAAATTGAATTTAGTGTCAATACAACTGACGTACATACTATGATTGACTCTGAATGTTACACATATGGATATCGCTTCATTAACCCCATTAACAAAGCACGTATATTGCAGTATTTAAATATATCCGCAAATAACACCTTTTTTCTATTAAAATTTTTACGTTTTATTAAGTAATTAATTGATTTTCGAGGGCATTTCACTCCTGACCACTTGGGAGGCTATTATTAGTATCGTGTTCGCGTCGTGTTTAAAATTAGTTTTTCGCTTTAAAACAACAGGGTGGCCATTCCTAAACTCTACTTTTTAGTATTTCGAGAGAGTGGCTAAGAAACTTGTGCAGTGAGCAGTGGGTTGCGTTGCGCGCAGCTCCGTACGCTATTAGACAACGTGTTCACTGTTCAAACTCAACACCGCTTACCCAAACCAGTGTTTGGTTATATAAATGTATAGAAGGTGCCGTAATCCGATTTACGTAGGTTAGCTTAGAATTGGACTTTTGAAAGAAACGTACGTCGGAATTGGGGACGTTGAAAAAAAATGCGAAATTGGAAAGAGCCTCCTAAACTCGTTCCTAGTAGATAATGTATAAATTTTTAAGGTAGGCTCGAAGGTTTATAAACACTCATTTAGTCGGGAATTACTTTTCCTCTCAAAAGCTATTTCTTTTTATTATCTGTATTTGTTCAGGTCACCTCAGATGTATACGCGTTCATTGAAAACGTGCCTTAATTAACCGTCTTAAAAGTTTGTTACGTAAACCCTTTTAATTCCAACTTTGTGGAAAAGATAATAACACAATTATAAATTGAATTTCTAACAAGAAAATTATAATTTAAGCAAAGGCAATAGTATGGGGGTCTCGTGTAAAATTAAATAAACGATGGATAATTAAATAATTTTTTCGATTTTTTAAGAAAGTTTTCCTCGGACGTAGTTTCACGAGAGATATTTAAAAAACGATTATTTTGTACGGCGGTATATTTTATTTACTTATTTTTCCATGAGGGAAATTTTATTTCGTTCTATTTTTGACAACTGCTCTTCACATTTTATATTAAAGTAATGAATATTTAAATTAAAATAACAATGAAAACGTGCATAAATAAACTAGTGTAGTTGGAAAATTCAAAAAATGATCATTTCGAATTCCGTCCATATTTTCTCTTCTCGTTCTCTTCTTTTTCACTCGGAATGAAACTAAAGAGATACTTAATTTTTACAATTGTAATAATTTGACGAGCTTTTAATTGGAATGGGCTTTTAGGAGTTTAAAAATTTTATCCTTAAATTAAAGATTATAAGACATTACACCGAAACTACATAATGAAATCTAGCAAAGTACCTACTAAACGTTTAAGACTTTTCGTTGCAAGATAACGAACGTAGTTGGTAGTAGAATCGAGTGAGAATGGAAAACTGAAGCTAAAACAAATAGCTTTTAAGATTGTAAATATTGGAAAATCCTCAAATTAATTTTAAGCTCCGAAACTTCCCTTTTATAATTGTTACGCAATTTTTTTTCTCCTACAACGTACGTACAAACGTAAGTCGATTACGTAACTTGTAACTAAATTACAAGCTCAGGTGTTACTAAAGGTACGCTCCAACTTCAATACTAATTTAAATCGTTTCTCTAATGAACTCTCTGGCTGCTGTATTATGCCGCTAAGTTCCAGCTTTCAGTATTTTCGTGCAGACTTGAGACTTTAATAAAAGAGCGGTGACGCCCTACTGCCAATGTAAACTCGGAGTAATTTTCAACAGAATTTCTCCTTATATGCCAACGGTTGCAACATAGTGTGACATTTGGCTAACACAGATTACTACACTTAGAGAAACTCGGAAGTGTGTAAAAGCTCGACAATCAAATTATTTATTGAATTCCTTTCGTTCAAATTAAGTTTTCGCCATTATTTCGTTCTACGACGTTTTCTCCACGTACACAATTCTTGTAAATATTGTTTATATTGGACTCGTTATTCTCACTGCTCTCTCATCCAACCGAGAGAAATGTTTTGATAATATTATGAATGGAATTTAGAATGAAAATTAACTGTGTTTTAAAAAGAACCGGAAAATCGCACAAAAAAACGCTTAAGACCCTGTCAAACATATCAGAGCTGGGAAAAGGTTATATAGACGAATATGAGTCTTGAAAAATAACCACAAGGTGACTTGAAGAGGGTAGAACATAAGCAAAACTAGCAAATCGTACAAAAGACAACAGTAACAGGACCTGTGGGTCTGGCAAAGCTTTGAGGTGGGCCAAAATTATTATTAGGGCGCAACTTTAAGAGAAATGATTATGAAAAACCAGAAAATTGTGAAGACGTAATTGTGGTGACCCTTTGTTGAATGCATGAAAGCGCGAAGAAGACTACGTGGACTAAATTAACTCCTGAACAATATGAGTATCGTAAGCTCAAAGAGAGGACAACTTCAGAAGAACCAGAAAATAGTACATAAAAAGCTTTTATGCTCCTGTGGGACGCATCAAAGCTCAAAGAAGGTTACGTAGACAAATCTGAGTCTTGAAAAATAACCAGGGACTTGAAAAAAATGGAACGTACGCAAAACTAAAGCGTTCAAAAGAAATTGTTATGCCTCACCCTGTTGGTTATATTCGAGTTCTAGGAGTGTTGCATGGTCCTGAAAGTCCTAAAAAATATGAGCTGAATCGTCCAGAATCAAATCTATTTTCCAGAATCCAAAAGTTTAATAATTGTAAAATAAAATATAAAGACGATCCTGCCCTTATAAAACGCTGAAATATCTTTTTGCAAACTCCAAAGATTAAACAAAACTTAAAAACGGGGTGTTTGCTTAAAAAGTTTTAAATTAAACAAAAATGTATACCTAAAAAGTAAACAACCCCTTTTCTTATCCTTTTAAAACTTTAAATTAGAAATTTTCCCAACTCAAGCTTGCGTGCAGGAGAAATAACCAATCGTCTTCAATAATTAATACAATTCGTAACCCCCCCCCCCCCCCAATGAAAAGGAAAGAACTTTCAGAGGCTAATTGTTGATCAATTTGTGTTAATCTGATTTGGTGTAACTATTTTGAAGATCGATAAGTATTAAATTTACCTTTCTTTAATTGTCTTCCTTCGTAAAAGCTTATCTCCAAATTGAAATTATCAAACGAGAACCTTTCTTTAATTGTGATTCTTCCTTCTTTTATCCCCAACTATTCTACTCACATCTGGTAACGTTATAATTGGAGCAATTTGTAGTTTGTTCGTTAGTGGATGTAAAATAAACTCTTTTCGTCCCTTCTTTTCTATATCTGGAAAAAAGAGGCCAAATTACTTATTCGCGTTACTCTTTTTGTGCGCATTTCAAATTAACTTTCTGTTTGCCAATCACTTACCTATGACTAATTGAAAGGGCAGTTGGTTGGTGGAGAAAATTAAATTTTCATATAAATTAAATTCGGGAACCGCAGATGTAATTTGACATGTGAGAAAGAGAATGAAGAGAAAGCTTTTAGCTTCGTTGATAATTTTTCACATCTAAGTGCACTTAGAGTGTTGTGCTACTATGGCCCTTTTTACACCTATTATTTACGTGCGCACCTAATAAAATATTTTGTTAATTAATAGTTTGCATGTTACTCTTCTAGTCGACCTATTCGGTTTTTTATCCACTGACGAATAAATTATAATTCGAGAAATTGCTAAATTAGAGTTTAGAGAAGTGCCTGAATAATGCTGTAAGAAGACTGTGAAAACCGAGTCGAGTTATTAGAAGCTATTGCCAAATGCTATGGAGCTCTTGACAGAAGTTTCGAAGTGGAAGGGGCTGTCTGTACCTGAAAAATGCGTTAACAAGGCTCTGGAAGGGGCGTAGAATCTAGAGTCTAAAGAAGCTGTTTTAAAATGCTAAGGCGCTCCTGAAAAAACTTTTGGGATTGGAATGAGACTGCTTATACCTGAATAATGCTTTAAGAAGACTCTGAAAGTTGATAGAGTTATTAGAGCTATTGCAAAATTATAAAACGCTCCTGAAAGAAGTGTGGAAATGAAAGGGGCTGTCTGTGCCTGAGTAATGCGTCAGCAAGACTCTGGAAGGCGCGTAGAGTCTAGGGCAGGGACCGGCAACCTGGTGCCCGCGGGCACCTAGGTGCCCGCCAGACTTTTTGAAAGTGCCCGCCTCTAGCTTGGTCAAATAAATGCAAAAACCCTTTTAAGTACACAATGTACATTTTACAGAATTATAGTAACGGCGGTAATGAACAATACATTTTTTCACCTCTTTTCCACCCGTACCACTAAGGGTTTTATAGAACTACGGACTAGGGTGGGGGTTTTAGAAAAATATTTACAATAAAATAATGTAGGATACAATGATTAAGACGATTTTAACAAAAATCATGAAATGAAGAGTGAAAAAATCTTAGATGTCGGGAAAATTTATAATTTTTTTAATTGCAATCTTGCATTTCGCCGAGTACAGTGAGTAGATACCTAGATATTTAGTTGTTGTGAAACACCTTCTTTGGAGACACTATCAATCGCTTCTAAAATTTCTGAACTTCATTTTAAGTAGTTTGACCTTGAACAATCCAAAATTTTAGCCTGCGCCGCTATTTTTTCTCACATTTTTTGCCCAGCCCCCCCCCCTACATCAGAGGTGCCCGCCGTTATTTCAAAATTCTTAAATGTGCCCGCCAGTACAAATAGGTTGCCGACCCCTGGTCTAGGGTCTAGTGAGGCTGTTGAAACAGCTAAGACGCTTCTGAAAAAACTTTTAGGATTGGAATGAGACTGCCTATACCTGAATAATGCTTTAAGAAGACCCTGAAAGTTGAATAGAGTTATTAGAAGCTATTGCAAAATTATAAAACGCTCCTGAAAGAAGTGTGGAAATTAAAGGGGCTGTCTGTGCCTAAGTAAGCGTCAGCAAGACTCTGGAAGGCACGTAGAGGCTAGGGTCTAGTGAGGATGTTGTAAAGAGCTAAGACGCTCCTGAAAAAACTTTTGCGGTGTAAGGGAACTGCATGTCCCGAAATACAAATTTAAAAAGACGCTGAAGAAGCGATTTAAAAATATTGAGGCGCTCCTGAAAAAACTTTTGGAGTAAAGGGGACTCTCTGTGTCTGAATAATGATTTAATATGACTCTGAAAGTTGAGCAAAGTATGAAAAGCGATTTCAAAATATTGAGAGACCTCTGAAAGAACTTTTGGAGAAAAAGAGTCTGTCTGTGCCTGAATGGTTCTTTACAAGACTCTTAAAGACGAGTGGAGTCTAGAAAAGTATTTCAAAATACTAAGATGCTCTTGAAAAAACTTTTAGGGTGGAGGAGGACTGGCTATAATATCTGTGTCCGAATAATGCTTTAATAACACTCTTAAAATCTAGTATAGTTTGGAGAAGCTGTTTCCAAATGCTAGAGCGCTCCTGAACGAACGTTAGGGGCGGAAAAGTGATCTGTGGCAAAATAATGCTTCAAGAAGACTCTGGAGCTATTTCAGTGGACCGCCGCAACAAGATTTTCAGATTTCTAGTTGATTTCTAAAGGAAAACTTGGAAGGCTCTAAAAGTGTAAATTAATCCGAGCAATTGGATATTAAGTTTGTTGATAAGGTGAATTTATCTCGAAATGAAAATAATTTAAACTGCAAAGAAAATTTGAACAGGAAACTCAATTGGAGCTATTTAAAAATTTAAATTGGTCTACGTTTGAATTTACTTCTTCTTCGTTTTTGTGTAATTTATTTTTCAATGGCACTAAACGATAAAATGGAGTTATTACATTTTAAATGAGTACGTTCTACTCTCATCATAGAGGAAATTGACATTCTTTTATCCTTTTCTAAAAAAATGTACCTACATCTAATCGCGTAATTGAGGACGCATGTACGTACAAACATTAAATTTTAGACGGGGAAGTTTGTAACATTTTGTGTTAAAATTTACATAATTTAGAATTAGCTAGAGCCGTTTATATATTCGCGTTGTTACCATTACGGCATCAATGTTGCCCCCGATGTGTCACATTTACTTTGTTAAAGCTGCGGATCGACGCGTTTATTATGAAGGGTTTATCATTTTATCATGAAGAGATACCGCATTATCTCCGAACTACTTCAATTATTGACACACAAATATACGCAAACTTCGAAATTTTCGACCTCCAAATTAGCACAACCGTGCAATGAAAGTTATAAACTTTTTGCATAATTTCGTCGAGATTATTTTCTAGAATTTGTCGAATAATTGCTGGTGTTTTATTTATTAAACACGGTGGGAGTTATATCCGGAACTTTCCTTTCAACTTGTAGAATTTAGAGAATGCTTTTTAAGGGCTAAACCCATTTGCAATTTTCAACCTTATGATTCGTGAAAGTATTTACTCATTACGTGACTAAAATGGGCGTGATCAATTACTACAAAATTTCAATTATTTTCCTAACTAACGAAAAAGGAACAATTCGAATAGCAAAAGCTTGCAAAAATCACGTTTCGATCATTTATTTGTCGGCTTGTATTGAACCTCTTGTTGATGTGTGTTGTGTAGTACACGAACGGAATATTTCATACTCTACGTACATTTTTAAACGTCTAAATGTGTAAAATCTCCGCAAAGATTTTTGCACAAAAAAATTTAGCGATCGCTCGCTTTCGTAATGGAAAATGGAAGGACGGTTATTGTCGAGGGTGAGTCTCCCATCTTCTGTCATAATACTCATAATCCATTGTAATTAACTCAGTGTTTGGGGTGTTCTAAAGTTTAATTGGGAATTCTAGCACCTACTTCTTTCGAGGGGGTTTTTATATCCTTGCCGTGGCACCAATGCACATCGTTCATGTCGAGTTGCTTGAACTTTCCATCGCTTGTACTGATTTTCAAATTACCTAGAATTAATCTTATTTAAAAAGCAGTTGGGTTTCAAGAGATTTAAGCCAACTCCAGCGTGCGAGAATCATCTGTGGTGATTCTATCAATTGCCCGTAGTTCAATTCGAACCCTTCTGAGCTGCTGGAGTGTTTCTGAAGTTATCTCAAAGAAGGCGAACCATGATCTCATTTCAAAAAATTCGTCTAATTGTAGTCTTATTCATTGTGTTTCTATGTTCTTCCTCTAGTCATTTTCGAATCGCTTCACCCCCTTTACTCATAAAAAACTTCAGTTGGATGGATTGGATATTGATCTGGCCGTTATTTGAGTTATTCTATGGGTGTTATATCTCTTGAGCTGCGCCCGAAAAGTTTTGAGATGGCAATGCAGAGTAGAGTCAGTTTAAAAAGTGATTATGGTTAAGATTAGGCCATATGAGTCACTTTCCAAGATGGTCGTATAAGTGGATGGGTTTGTTCTTAAGGTAGCTTGAGCTTTCTGAAAGAGCTGAAAAATTCTAGAACGATATGGAACAGTTCTGAAGCGGTCTCCTTGTTGTGAAAGGGTGACCCAGATACTTAAGGACGTTTTAACACAATAATAATTTGTTTTGAAAAAGACAAAAAGTTTTGGCGATTGTTCTTAATAAAAGAAGTGTCTGGTATTCTTTACAAAACTTGTGACGATTATATCGTACATTTCATTATTTCCTATAATAGAAGAATAAATCTTTTGTTGGTGTATTAAAAAAGTCAATATTTATAATAAGGGAAGTAATTTATCTACATTCTTTCTATACGCCAGTAAGTGTATGAAAAATTCAATTTGATATTACTGTCAATCTATTAAAGATAACTTTTTGTTACCTTCTTTGTTGTGAAAGTTCATGGACTTGTATGTGAATTATGTATGATATATTATTCCAAGATTAAATATCGATCTATCAATTGTTGTCCCAATAATTTATTTACTTTGTCCAATATTTTTACACCGCTATATGATTATGTTGTTATTTCTTTTATTATATATTGTTAGCATTACGTTTTTTACGTATTATTCGGCGTAATATTCTAATTAATAGATATGAAATTTCAGAAAATATACGTTTCACCCCTTTATTTAGTAACAACTATACCGTACTATATCAAACTACTTCTTAAATTTATTATTATTCGATAATAAATGCTTTTTTTTATTTACTACACTACTAAGGGTAGGAAAGAGTATTGTTCGTAATTTCTGCCGAGTAGAAGCCTTTCAGATCAACCGTGTGCTTCTTATGTCACAATTTTCAGGTTCAGACTTTGAGAGGACTTTTTCTAGTCCAGATTATGACTTTTTGGATAGTTTTTTACTTGGTGTTGCTACCTCTTAATTATTGTCGAATTATACTACCACGACACGGTTAGTTTCTGTACTAATAAAGGCATAAAAAGCCATACAAACGCAATATACTGGCAAACCTGCAATTTGATACGTAGACTATCCAGTTCGAGGTTACCAAAATACTATGAAACGCGAAATTATGACTCGATGACTGATCGCCAGTTCTGACATTTTCTAATACTCGGAAAGGACGCTTAATACTATTATAGTACTCGTTTGTGGAACTTTCTGAGGCTATAAAGAAACACATCGCAAACTGTGCCTAAATCAATATAAGGCCGTGTTTTCACATGCGAGAAATGTCAGAGAGACTGTCTACCTTGACTGTAAGTGCCTGAAAACTCGATAAAGTCGCTTGAAACACTGTTTACACTCGTGCTTACAGTTAATCGAGGCCTAAAGGCCTCTTCCTCACATATTTGAACACTTTTGCGAGAAATTTCAGGAAGAGAGGGTGGCAGAAACTAGCTTGATGTACACTAGACTGTAAGTGCAAGAAAACTCGAGAAAGTCTTGCAGAAGTCGCTTCCCATTCACATTTACAGTATTGCAGGCGACTTTCGCAAGCGTTCCTAGAGTTTCTCGCACTTACAGGCCAGTTTACATTAAACTAGTTTCTAACCGACACACCGACAGTCTGTCTGACATTTGTCGCTGGTGATTTCTACGCTTTTAACACAAAAGCTGTGGCAAGGGCAATAAAAGTCTCTGAAGGATGCCGAAACAAAGCAAGTGCATATTATGGTGTTTGCGCCATTCTACTGAGCGAGGTTTTGAAAATAAACCGAGAACTGGATAATCCGATAAAAGTGTGGTTTGGTGAAACAACCCCTCTGTATTACGAGTGTATAGATCTCTGATGCAAGACAACCCTTATATTTAAAAATAATATTTGAAATTGAAACTTTTCATCATTTAGCTCCCTCTTTACACTGTATCTTATGCTTCTTTCGTGACTTTTAATTATGATGAAAGAAAATTTAAAAAAACAAGCCGAGTTTGGAATTAATTATAAAATATAAATAATTACTTAGAACGTTTAATTTTCGTTTTATTTTATGATTTTTAGAAAGGTTTTTAAAAAGTAATTTAAAAAAACATTAAAGAAATTTGTTTGTTTATTTAAGTAAAGAAAAGAGCTTGTGAATAGTGAAAAATTTCAATTAATAAATTTAACAAACAATTTTGTTTTTATTACTTATTTCACTTTTGTGTTTTTAAAAACTAATTAACGTCACAAACACGTATACCGCACGTTAAAACTACCAAAACCTATTCGGCTTTTTCCATATTTTAAAATTTAATGTCCATCGATTTTTGGATTTGATCCATCCACTTATTTAAAAACAAAGTACGTAAAAGGGTGCATTTGTATTGTACATTATTGTACTCATCCTTTTTTGTCTGCTACGCTTTTGATGTATGCAAATTTTTTTTAAATCGCCTTTGACACACGTGAAATATTAACTTTTACCAATCTACGAGAGATAATGAGCAAGTTGTCCTGTTCGTATTACACGATTTTAAAATACAAACCGCAATTGAGATTCCCATCTTCTCCATGCATTATGCATTCATTTTCAAGCCGTTTATGTAATATCCCAGTTGCAAGGTAATCACTTTAAGTAACGCCCATTTATAAGACAGTCTCTTCTGACTGTCTAAGGGAAAACCAAAAGTTTACATCTGACTGCTTATAATAGTTTCGAACCTTGGCCATTTCTCTATGAGCGACTAGCAAAAGCGGCCACGCATCCCCCCAGCAGACAAAGTTTTCCTCCACTACAAAAACTCAATATAATTAACTACGATAATGGTCTCCTCCTTCATCAGGACAAGAAAAAGAATTAGCTTTAAAACAAATTGTATAAAGTTTAAAATCGTTTCGATTGACTAAAACAATCGAACAAACACACCTTAATTGAAATCGGCATAGATTAAACATTTCAGTTAAAACGAAAGTGGTAAATGGGGTGATCGATTAAAAGAACATTCAGTTAAAATGTTCTTGTCTCAAGTAGAGTTACAATTTTGTAACCTTAAAAACGTATCAATTAACAAAATAAATTATTAAAGAGGTCTTTTTAATCATCGATTGATAATTACTGGATTAATTATTACAACGCGACTTAAATAGACAATTAAAATTGTGAAACTTTGCTGTTTTCACTTCTTATCACTTGTAATTTGTAATGAACTCGAGGTGAGGCGATATTATCAACTTTATCTTGTTAGATGTGCTCGTTTTTATTGGAAAATTTGTTAAAAAAGTCTCTGAAGACGTGTGGTAATTTTCATACATCATCCACGTTTGGGATTTCGCAATTTTAAGGCACTCTATTATGAGTTATCAACGAAAAGTTTTTCCTCTCGAGAATTGCACTACGATTTTGCTAACTAAGTACTTTTTGTTTTCAGGTGATAGTGCGAGCGTTTACTCGTTATGCAAATGGTTATCTTTAATGCCGTGGATTATCTTGCTATGGACCAACGTAATTCAACAGTTTGTTCGTAAGTTATTTTTAAAGTTTTACTTAACATACTATTCGGACTATTATAATGGAGGGAGTTAGATTAATTAGAGTAAGGACGAAACCCGAACTTGAAGGGAAAAACTTGGTCACAAATCACAAGCTAAGCGAATGTATTCCACAAATCAGTAGCGCAAGGTTTACGACGTTTGGGTTCTCTCGACTAAAAATGTAATCAAGGATACATATATTCAATAATATAGAGAGTGTTAATTAGTAAATAGGGGCGGAAAAAATGATAGTAAATATAAAGACGCTAGCTCAAGATAGAGATGCGTCAAGAGAGTATATCTCACGAACCAGTAGCGTTAGGATTACTCAGTTTTTATCTTCTAAACCAGAAATTAATCAGAGACTCAAATACGTAATAAAATATAGGGCGTTACCCTTAAAATAAGGGCGGAAGATGATAATTAGTAGATTTAAAAACAGTAGCTCAAAATAAGGAGATGTCAACGGACTATATCTCACGAACTAGTAACGTTAGGTGCACTAGGTTTTTATCTCCTAAACCAGAAATTAATCAGAGACTCAAATACGTAATAAAATATAGGGTGTTACTCATAAAATTAGGGCGAAAGATGACAATTATTAGATTTAAGAACAGTGGCTCAAAATAAGGAGATGTCAAGGGACTATATCTCACGAACTAGTAACGCTAGGTGCACTAGGTTTTTATCTCATAAACCATAAATTTATGAGGAACTCATATTTGCAATAAAATATAGGGTGTTACCTATAAAATAAGGGCGCAAAATTACAATTAGTAGATTTAAACAGTAGCTCAAGATAAAAGGATGTTAACGGACTATATCTCACGAACCAGTAACGTTAGGTGCACTAGGTTTTTATCTCCTAAACCAGAAATTTATCAGGAACTTATATATGCAATAAAATATAGAGTGTTACCTATAAAATAAGGGCGCAAAATTACAATTAGTAAAGTTAAAAACGGTAGCTCAAGATAAAAGGATGTTAACGGACTATATCTCACGAACCAGTAACGTTAGGCGCACTAGGTTTTTATCTTTTAAAGCAGAAATTTATCAGGAACTTATATATGCAATAAAATATAGGGTGTTACCTATAAAATAAGGGCGCAAAATTACAATTAGTAAAGTTAAAATCAGTAGCTCAAGATAAAGGGATGTCAACGGACTATATCTCACAAACCAGTAACGTTAGGTGCACTAGGTTTTTATCTCCTAAACCAGAAATTTATCAGGAACTCAAATATGCAATAAAATATAAAATGTTACCATTTAAATAAGGGCGAAAAATGACAATTAGTAGATAGAAAGACACTTCTAGCTCAAGATAGAGAGAAGGGACTATCTCACGAACCACTAGGAATATGGTTTGATCGCAATTAGTAACTCGCTTTGTTGAAAAACAGTTTTATTTCTAATATTTTCTAAAAGTTGAATTTCAGTTCATAGTTTTTGAAATGAATAATATACCAAATTAGTGACCTGATTCGAAGGTCCAATTAGAAATTAATGAAATAATTACCGAGGCAGTAATTATGTTCTAAAAACTGACAAATCATTTTAAACTTGTAATTATAGTTCATGTACTAAAAGTTTTGATTTAATAATGGGGTTTTCAATCACATACACAGTAGTTAATTGGAAGTTTCTTTCATACCTTTAAATTTTTAACAGTGAGAACAAACAACTTGTAAAGCTTTTCTAAAACTGTACAATTACGTACGTCGAGTGAAAATTTACAAAATAAAATTGTAAAGAAATTTTTAACATGTTGTGGTTGAAAAGAATTCATTAAATTTGCTTTTTTTTAAATAAAATGAAATTTGTAGCCTCTCTGTAGTATTGGGTTCAACTTGGTCATATTTTTTTAATCTCATTAGTACTACATTCAAATAAGTGGAAACACTCGCAATTGTCGCTCACACAGGGAATTATATAAAAGAGTTGATTTCTTTTCTAATCACATAAAAATGTAGTTTAGTCAAAGTAATAAAAGAGAATCCTTTTTGTCCAACTTTCAAAAAAGAAAAAGGATAATAAAATTCTAGTTTCATATTGTAAGGAAAATAATAATGGGAATATACGAGGGTCGAATGGATAGTTTTGGGGTTGTAATTGATCGGATAAGTAGAACAAGCCCACTTATGCTCCATAAGGTACCTCTAACAGAACGTTAAACTTGGTGTGGATATTTTCGTACTCCTTGACTAACCTCTACCGAACGATAATTTAATTACGGGTGTATTGTAAGTTGTAAGACTCGATTATTATAACTGATTGGGTCGAATTTAATTACAAAGTTAACTATCGCCAATTTAATACTCTGGCGGATAATGTAAAGAATTTTGTTTAACACAAAAGTTAAATTTACGTCTCCCTTAAGGTGCTCGTGATTTGTTAGTTTCTAAACGCACCGAATCTTGCCTTGTACGTTTGTAATTGTTGATTTTAATTGCAGATTCTTGCTAACAACGTGCGCATCGCATCTACCGCTGAAAATTGAAACGAAAAAAAAAATTAACTTTTTAAAGAGAGAAATTTGTATAGAAAATTATATGTACCTACTAAATGAAAATGCTAAAAAAAGTGAAAAGCCTTTTCTTAAATTTGCCAACCAAAAAAAATGTATGTAAATTAATGTTTTCTTTTTGAACCTTATGTACATATTTTTGCACGTTTTTTATGTTTAGTAATTTAGTAATAACCAAATAATAATGTACAAGGCGTTGCGAACATTTGAGAAAGTATAGTTGGGGCTACAGAAAAGTGCTTCAGGAGATTGGTAATAAAATGAGCAGCTATTACCGATTTTCACAAGACGGGGAAACCTCGTACAAACTGATAGATAATTATTAAATTTTGAATTTTTAAAACTTACTATTCGTAACATAACACACTACTGATTTTACTTTCTCGGATGGTTGTTGCACCCTGTATCGAAGAGAAGAAGAAGAGAAGCAGTGTGGAAGCTCTAAACTCAATTTAAGTAGAAAATAACTCATTCGAACTACAATTTTGCATTAAAATACCTTGCAAGGCCAACTAAATGTTTTTGAAAAAAAGTGAAAAATTATGTAAAAATGTATTATAACTTAACTATTTGTGATAATGTTTCTATATTAAATGTTATAAAAAAATTTCAACGTGATAATTTATTATATGTTGCTCGTTGTAAATACATTTATTTATAGCTTAGTCTGTATATTAATTCAAATAAATTAAAAGTTTGTAAACATTGACGTGATTTTCGCCTTTTTTCCGCTGTAGGTAGTAATAAGTAATAATACAAGAAAAACAATCAAATACGTTGCCGTTATTTTCTATAAATAATATATAAATATTTTAAACGACTCTATAATAAATTAAATACAAAAGGGCTTTTCTTTATTGTACTGTCAACGCATCGATCAATAATTCTTCGAGTAGAAAACTATTCTTCGAACGTGAAAAATCGATTTGCTTTATTATTGTTATTGTGTTAATAATGGATATAATATTTCATAACACTACAGTACATTAAGCACAGTGAGATTTCTAAATAACGACTTCGCAACAAATTACCTAATATACACGTTACAAGAAAAATTCCAATACAGCGTGTGCTGAAATGGCCTACTCCTCTTATTGATTGGCATAATGAATACAACAGTCCGAAAGTTGGAAATGCTTAAAGAAATGTTGAGAGTGGGCACTCAAGACGAAATTTCCTGTTTAGTGATGTGGGTTGAGAAAATTTTTATTTAGAGGCTTCTAGTTTTTTTTCCGAAAAAATTGCTGAGCACTCAAATATAAAATTTAATCTCAAAATTATTTTGGATTTTTACAAGCAAGTTCGAGTTCAATTTAGTCATACTTTTGCGTAACCATGCAGATTCTTTAATAGTCATTGTAAAGCTGCATTATTATCAATTTTGTAAAATTTACAAACGCGCAGATTTGATGAACGTCTCACCTTGAATTTATTATCGTAAAAGTTGTAGTTGATTTTGAAAAATTTATTTTAGTACTTGCTAAATTGTCTTGAGAGTAACAGTAAATTTAAGGAATAATTGTGTTGTGGGTGATTTAATGGACCAGCAGTGGCAGCCATTAAATAATTTTAGCGACCTCAGTAGAAATTTTATTTAAAGGTAAGTCGATTATTACTATATCTATACGTATTAAATTTTATGTGTGTGGGGTGGAAACTAAATTGTTGAATATAAAACAATAAAATCGTAGTCAATTTTAGTTATTTTGACGATTTCGGATATAACATTTTTTTCTACTTATAACGCTTTATTCTTATATTCACAAAACGTATTGTTGGACCTTCTCCAACTCTGATAACGGAGCTTATGGGAAAAATTTTGATTTCTTGCACGCGAAAATACGTTTTCTTTAAGGTTACTCTGTTAAAAGTACAGGCTGATGTAGGAGGTCAAGTACAGTATCTTTCTCACTGTTTCGAAATGACTTTGTGACTTTATTAACTTCGAATTTTGAACAAATTTATTAAATACCTTTGTACATTTTATTTATGACCCTATTCAACCCTGCACTTTGTGGCTAAAATCACACTTTGAAGTAGTGAGAAATAAGGAGCAATCCATTATTGTGGGTCGTGGCCAAACAAAACGGTAAGTCACATTTTGTTTATGCAATGGGACTACACTTCTAATACACGTCATTCTGAAACCACCTCAAGCAATGTGCACTTTTACGATAAAAACTCGACAAACGGTCAAACTAACTTATAGAGATAGGGTCATTAGTAATTATGATTATTGTAGACACATACAACATAAGCTGTTATTGGGTTTGTGTTTTTCTTAAATGACTTATCGGATCTGTGGTTCGGGAAATTTCCTTCTTGTGTTTCGCCTCCGCCGACAACGTAACAATATCGGTATTAAGGCGGACCGATTTCCAAGCATGTATTTTCTTGAATGGAAACGACCTTTATTTGAATTATTTACTTTTTGAATTGTTGGCTTTTGAATTGTGGATTGGTTTTAGCTTAACAGAAACTACAACTGTTTTTAATCGATTTATTTGGATTTATATTGAGTCGAATTGTTTTAGAGCGAACTATTTTATGTTGTTAATATTTTTCTCCAACGCGACTGACTTGTTTTTGGATTGTTTTTTATTATTATTCGAATTTTACTAGCTAATGTGATTTTAAAAACAAAAATCACCATAGGCCTTTTCTTAATTTTATTCTAGCAATCGAGGTATGCACGTATGCAGTTTTTCACCAATGGAGTTCGCTCTTACAACCGGCGTTAGGATAATTTTCTATTTCACTTAAATACAATTGAAGTATAGTGGAAATTGTTTTAATAAAGTTGTAGATAGGACACTTGTCATTATTTTTGGTGGACATGTTTTTTTTTGTATTTTGTTAAGCAACCAAGGTATAGAGTTTTCAGTAACGGAACTCGCACTTACACCAGCGTCACGGATAATTTTCTATTTCACGTAAAAACAATTAAAGTAAAGTGGAAATTTTTTTAGTCAAGTTGTAGATAAGACACTTGCCAGATTTGCCATTATTTTGGTAGATATATTTTTTTGTATTTTGTTAAACAATCAAGGTGTGGAATTTTCACTAATGGAACTCGCTCTTACACCGGCGTCACGAGTACTTTATTATTTCGCGTAAAAACAATTAAAGTAAAGTGAAAATTTTTTAAGTAAAGTTGTAGATAAGACATATTCTTGGTTGACATATTTTTTTTAATTTTAAGAAACAACTAAGATATGGTGGTTTCACTTGGGGAACTCGCTCTTACACCTGCGTCACGGATAATTTTCTATTTCACGTAAAAACAATTAAAGTAAAGTGGAAATTTTTTTAGTCAAGTTGTAGATAAGACACTTGCCAGATTTGCCATTATTTTGGTAGATATATTTTTTTGTATTTTGTTAAACAATCAAGGTGTGGAATTTTCACTAATGGAACTCGCTCTTACACCGGCGTCACGAATACTTTATTATTTCGCGTAAAAACAATTAAAGTAAAGTGAAAATTTTTTAAGTAAAGTTGTAGATAAGACAATTATCATTATTCTTGGTAGACATATTTTTTTTAATTTTAAGAAACAACTAAGATATGGTGGTTTCACTTGGGGAACTCGCTCTTACACCGGCGTCACGAATACTTTATTAATCGCGTAAAAACAATTAAAGTAAAGTGAAAATTTTTTAAGTAAAGTTGTAGATAAGACAATTATCATTATTCTTGGTTGACATATTTTGTTTAATTTTAAGAAACAACCAAGGTATGGTGGTTTCACTTGGGGAACTCGCTTTTACAACCTGCGTCGCGGATAATTTTTTATTATTTCGCGTAAAAACAACAAAAGTAAAGTGGAAATTGATTTAATAAAGTTGTAGATAGGACACTTGCCATTATTTTTGATGGACATATTTTTTTTGTACTTTGCTAAGCAACCAAGGTATAGAGTTTTCAGTAACGGAACTCGCACTTACACCGGCGTCACGGATAATTTTCTACTTCACGTAAAAACCATTGAAGTAAAGTGGTAATTTTTTTAGTCAAGTTGTAGATAAGACACTTGCCATTATTTTTGGTAGAAATATAATTTTTAAATTTTGTTATACAACCAAGGAATGGAGTTTTCTCTCAGGGAGCTCTCTCTTACTCCGGCGTCGCCGATAATTTATTATTTCGCGTAAAAACAATTGAAGTAAAGTGAAATTTTTTTAAGTAAAGTTGTAGATAAGACAATTATCATTATTCTTGGTTGACATATTTTGTTTAATTTTAAGAAACAACCAAGGTATGGTGGTTTCACTTGGGGAACTCGCTTTTACAACCTGCGTCGCGGATAATTTTTTATTATTTCGCGTAAAAACAACAAAAGTAAAGTGGAAATTGATTTAATAAAGTTGTAGATAGGACACTTGCCATTATTTTTGATGGACATATTTTTTTTGTACTTTGCTAAGCAACCAAGGTATAGAGTTTTCAGTAACGGAACTCGCACTTACACCGGCGTCACGGATAATTTTCTACTTCACGTAAAAACAATTGAAGTAAAGTGGTAATTTTTTTAGTCAAGTTGTAGATAAGACACTTGCTATTATTTTCGGTAGATATATTTTTTTTGTATTTTGTTGAATAACCAAGGTGTGGAATTTTCGCAAATGGGACTCGCTCTTACATCGGCGTCACGAATACTTTATTATTTCGCGTAAAAACAATTGAAGTAAAGTGAAATTTTTTTAAGTAAAGTTGTAGATAAGACAATTATCATTATTCTTGGTTAACATATTTATTTTGATTTTAAGAAACAACCAAGGTATGGTGGTTTCACTTGGGGAACTCGCTCTTACAACCTGCGTCGCGGATAATTGTTTATTATTTCGCGTAAAAACCACAAAAGTAAAGTTTGTTTTGTATTGTTTTAATAAAGTTGTAGATAGGACACTTGCCATTATTTTTGGTGGACATATTTTTTTTAATTTTGTTATACAACCAAGGAATGGAGTTTTCACTCAGGGAACTCTCTCTTACTCCGGCGTTGCAGATAATTTATTATTTCGCGTAAAAACATTTTGGTGTAAATGGGAATTTTTTCAGTAAAGTTGTAGGTAGAACAATCACCATTTTGTAGGTATATTTTTTTTACAGAATTTTGTTAAACCACCGAGGTAGGCAACTTTAACCAATTGGGTTCGCTGTTGCAACCGGCGTAAGGAATAATTTTCAATTTCATGAAAAAACTATCAAAGTTTTCCTAAAGTTTGTTAAACAATCGAGGAATTTTGACCATCGAGCTCGTTCTTACAACCACGCGTCACGCCAATTTTATAATTTCACGTAAAAATAATTTGAATAAACGAGAAATTTTTCATTAATGCTTTAGATTGGAATTTTGTTAATAACAGAGTTATGAAATTTTTACCGACAGAATTTGCTTTTACAGCCGTCAAGGAATTTCTTTTTAAATTTTACGTTATAACGCTAAATCGACAATTTTTGAAATAAAGTTGTGCGTGTAGGACATTTAGCGACATTTATGGTACTTTCACGCGTTTTTTCTGTATTTTGCTGAATAACCGAGTTACAGAAGTTTTTCCAACAAAGTTTCCTCTTACAACCACCAAAGATCGAAAGTTTTGAATTTTATTTTTTAAAAACAGTTTTTAGTTCAAGCGAGTCCTTTATATTCGCCTTAGTAATATTTCTCATTAAGCCTTCAAGTTTCACCCTCTGATGCCTGATGTGGATTTAAATGGGGTTTGAGAGTCAACAATTAAAAAATTGGACATGGACGGACGGCTGAAACTAAAACGCCCAAGGATATAATTTTAACGCCCCCTGATTACACCAAAGTATTAGTTAGTACCTACCTACCCTATTGCAATTTCCTTTTACCAGTTAATAGTTAGTTGCCAAATTAAAAATGAATTATTGAACAATTTTAGTAGAAGCAAATTTAAATTCACGTAACTTTTGTCTGGTCGTGATAGTTGAAAAGTGTTTGGTAAGACACAACTGGCTCTTGTTGAAAATGAGTGGGTCGTGAGAGAGTGTTGGATAAACGAGTTTCCAGCTATAGCACACGCTGAAAGAACTGCTAGGGTTGGGACAACATGTTAAAAAGAATGAACGATGGTGTCGCTCACATCAGTGTTTGAGTGATACTTCGTTTTCGTCATTTTGTTTCATATTAATTGTGAGATACGTGAGCTCGAGACCTAAGCTATAATTAAGGAAGATGGTGTAAATGTAAAGCGAAACTCTTCTCCCTTCTTTTACGTATAAATTAGCAGCTTGCTTACCGATGTTACCTCTTATGTTGTCGGCATTGTTACAAAGTTGGCAAAGTTGTTTAACGACAAGCGCGTGTCAGAGTACCAATTAAAATAATTAAATACTTACTAAAGTTTGAGAGTATGAAGTTGGTAATTACTCATGAGGGTCAATAGTTAAAAGCTAAAAGCAACGTCTTGGGATATACTTAACACTAAAAAGCTTTCCATACATTATTTATATTTCAAGTTAAACTACTGACTTGCATTTCCTCTCTAACTCTCTTGGCTAATGTACACATAGACAGTATGATACTAATATTAAGCGAAACTAATTATACGAGGACAGTTTAGAAAAAAGTTTAATGTTAAACTTCCCCTTATAATATAAGGCGGAGAGAGGCCTCACACTTGTTGGGGATGGCTCCCAATGGTCCTAGAAAACGAAGGGTTTAAAGAGAGGGTCGAGAGGTCTTATAGATTGTTTTCGTGGGTTTTCGCGTACTTTGGACTTAGCTTTCGAACACAAAAACACCCCTAATCTTGATGAGCTCTATAAGTGGATTTCTACTAAGATCTTTTAAAAGTTAATGGAGACTAATTCTTGACTATTTTATGTTTGGGGACTGTTTGATTGAAGTTGGGGGTTGTTTACCAATTATTTCAGCTCGTGAGTCTGAAACATAAACTCGTGTATAAACGCACTATACTATTAAAAGTGGCATGGGACACCCTGTAAATCGTAACTTAATTTTCGATTAATGGCGTGTTTCCTCGTAGCTACTAAAAGCTTATAATTTATGCTTTTTGCCAATAAACTTTCAAGTCGTTGAGTTTTAGCTGCCGTTGATTAGCTATATTTTTGATTTAATTATACATCAACTTTTGATAAATTAAATGTAAACATGAATAATTTCCAACTGCCTGCCTATAGGTAGAGGTATAGCCTATACTATACTTTTAGTTAAACAAAAGGACGAACATAAAATAAAAATTAGGGCAATTATTTATTATCCCCGCGGAATTAAAAACAATTCTTTTTCCAAATTGGAAAGTGATGTTTATATATTGGTTTTTGATTAAGATTGCATTTCTCAGTCGACTGCATCCGCTCAAGTAATATCTCGTGGGACGTGGTAATGCTTTCCAGGCATGAACTATTAATGTTTCAACTACAACATGTGTATAAATATATCGATTTAATAACTTTATTTAAAAATTTTATGTTTACCCTTAAAGAACGCATTAATATAACTTTAATTAAATTTCGATACGCGAGCTAGATGAATTCTTAAAATATCAAAAAATTTATTTTAATTAAAATTACTTTATTAGTTTAAGTGCCCTTGCGTTTACGGATGGGAGGGGTTGGAAGAGGAACTTGTATTAGACTAGAGCACCGAGGAAAGCCTTCGTAAAAGTTGCGATGTTATCGTAACCAATAAAAAATTATTTAGAGGGATGTTCGTAAATTTTCTAGGGTTTGCGACTTTTCATGCCTCGAGGGGGGCCTTAGGCGGTTAAGATTAGGAAATTAGTGGAAATAGAGTCGCGGAAATTTCTTATTTGTGGGCTTGATAATCTTATATTTTGTGTTACTCTATAAGCACGTTAATATTGCCACCCTTCTGAGGCATAGGTGGACTCACTGGTTTGCCATTTTGAATAGTGGCGATCTGCTTCTTATTATAATCATAGACTAAATATACATATTTAGTGTATGTTATAATGTAGCTACACAGGGTCGAGTAATCGTAGATAGCATCGAGAGCGAAAAAATAGCGACTCGGTGATATTTTGATTGGTGGTAAGGGTGGTCATTGGTCATGAGTCATGAGAGTTTAACTCGGGGTTGAAAAATTGATTTATTGTATTATTGGCGTATTTCTAGTATTTTTGTTATTAAAGGCGCCACCCTGAAAAAGTTATGCTCCCAGTCGAGCATGAAATGAGGACGAACCAGTCGAACGAGTCCAGCTGAAAGTGGCCCTACTTAAAATTGCCAAAGGGGAGGGTGGAGAGGGGGGGGGGGTGCAGCGTAATTTGTACAAACTTTTCTCGAGTTATTAATGAGAACAAAATCAATGTTTACCCACGAATTCAGAGCACCCAAGCCCATGGACAATGTGGACGTAAATTTTTTTGGAAGTCGCGAGTGTCATTTAACTGCGTTGCTAGCTATAATAGGTCTTTCTTATAAAGACCCGAATTGAAATAGCTCAAAATTTGACCACTTGAACTTCAGAGAGTGGTAAAAGGGAGTGTATACAAACTTACAAAAATTCTGCACCTCTCAGACGACAATGGAAAGCCACCGGGAGTTGATGAAAGCTTGGTAAAGCTTTCCAATTTGGTGATTGGAGTCCCACATTTAACTGTAGGTTTCGGATGCTTTTACAAAACTATTCCGTGGCTGTTATAGTTTGGCTAACTCTGAATCTGCGTCGATAGTTTAAAGAGAATTTATCACTCTTTCTACTGGCCTCTACATACGGTTTTCTTTTAATAGCCTCGAGCAACGAGCAACACAAAAATATAAAATTTAATTTCCTTACAACGGTTGTATAAGTTGTAATATTAAAAGGGTAACGAAATTCTATACATATTTTTTCGAGGGTGGTTTTAAGTTACAACTTGAACATTTTTAACCCTTAATCTCATTGTAAATTTGTTAGAAATACGTTTCGGTTTTGTAGGTACAATATTTTAAATTGCTTTACTGTTTGAGTATTACATTACAATGTAATCGTGTAATATAATCACAATACAATCAACGTAGAAACTACAACTCGTCCCAAATCAATTGTTTGAAGTTGAATCTGTATCTGCGTAATTCAAAGTTTACGTCTGACTAACTCGACGAACTCGAAGAACGATTCGTCAAAACTTTGGTAATGCCTCCGACTATTTTAATATGCTCACTATTAACTTTTCGTTTTTTAAATAAAATTAATTATTCAATTTGCTTCTGTGGCGACTGTAAGTAAGTACTACTCTGTCTGGTAAGGGTAAAACACGCCACTTGAAAAGCAATCAAAACAATTTGCATATTAAAGAAAGAATTTTGTTCCCACAAATTGAATCAAAAAGTTTAATGTTGATTGCCAATAAGCATAAATCGGCTGAAGTGAGTTTTGAGAGAAGGGTGTATTATTTATGAACCAACTTTTGTTTTTACGTGAAAAAAATTTCATGTTTATTCAAAATTTGTCGAGAGGGTGTGTTTTTTTTATTAAGTATAGGTATATCGTGTCGACGGCGTTCATTAAATAACAAAAGGTGAAAAGAGTTTGGCTTTTGTCATCGTTTTTATAAACTTTCTTCTATTTTTCATATTTATTTTTTACTTTTAGTCGTACAAATGAAGAATGGTGGAATGAAAAGTTTGAAAAAAAACGGGAGATTTGCATATTTTTAATTCGCGATTCAATTCAGTAATGCTCTAAATAATTAAGGGATGAATTTAATATCGATGTTATGAAAAAGAAAGCCAAAAGTGAATTTTTTTAATGGTATAAAGAATTTGAAGCTTCCAGGCTTAATGACATCCGAAGAGTGTGTTCTAATAAAGTTTTTAATTTAAAAAACTTTTCAAAATGTTTTATGCATTTTGTTGGTAACTGGGGGCGTTATTGAACATGATATTAAAAAAAATTTCCAACTTTTTTCTCTAAACGCACTTCTTAATTTCTAATAAGTCCGTAGAGAGTTAAAAAAAATGACAGTAATCTTAACAAAATAAAAAAATAATTTTATTCGAGCTCCGAGTAAATTTGTACACGATCGTTTTGAAGAAAACTCGACAATGTACTACTACAAGAGAAATTATTTCCTTTCACCAAAGTTATCAAGCACGCAATTTTTTCTACTTTTGTTCTTTTAACCCACATCGAATAAAATAAGAAAATTTCATTTTAACCCGAGCTCATCCTCCTTCTCCTCGATAATAACAACCCGACCTACATAAAGAAAGTTTCAAATTATTTCATAAAAGTCGAAACTATAAAGTAACTAAAGAATTGGCTTTCGGAAAATATTAAGAGTCCAAACACGCAACGTTTGGTATTTATGAAGAGGAGAAATTACAGCAAAAATGCCCACGAACATTATCTGGGCGCTCCATGGGAACGCCCGGCGCGTAGCAGCTCAAATATCGTCTAGTGGTAGACCAACGACTCTTGCACTATTTTCTAGGGCAGATTCGGGCGATTCGGCTTCAGAACGAGTTGTTATGCTTTTGAAAGAGGCCGAAGTGAACTTTTGAGAACTTACACCGACCACTGGTCATTCCATGGTCTGTCCAAACCAAAATCGATATTTAGTACTTGATAGAAAAGAAAAATAGCGGACTCGTTTACGTTGCTGCAATTTAAATCGTAAATCTCTAATCCGCCACTGCGAATGATATTTCTAAACCCCAAAATGATACAATATATGTACGTAAATTGTATAATGTGTAATCAAAGCAAGGCCTACTTAAATAATTTTACGTATTAAATGTGTTGAAGCTTACGTAGGTAACGTTTTAAATGTTTGTCTTATAACAAATGCAAAGATTGTTTTTAGTCTCGCATCAAATAGAGAGAGACTACTACACCTATATACAGCTAATCCAGAGTGTTAATTCCCTTATCTTTAACGTGCCAAGTTTCCTCTTGAATACAATTCTAAAGTTATATACTGATAGGATATACGTGTTGGATTAGTGCTTTAATCAACACAACACACCTTGATTAAATTTATTTTTTGTCTCTAAAATAACTATATTAACATACTTGGAGTCTTTTGTCCTTTTGTTCGTTCGACGCTTGTTAGTCGCATAATGAAGAGGGAAATGGCTTTCATAACTGCCCCTCCCGACGCACCCCTCCCTTTTTAATTTAGTTCTCTTTTGAACGAAAAATCATTAAGGAGCTTTATTGATCTTTACGTGTTGCAATTATTTTCTTTTTATTGCTTTTCTGTTGCTAATACATGCACCCTAACCTTTAATAAACACTCGAGGGTTGAGGAAGGTAAACATAATGAAATAAGAGCTTGTTTCGAATTAATACGACGCATCAACTTTATAAAAATTTGTTTCTCAAATTGCTATTCTCATGAATATTCCTTTGGCCACTACTCAAATATCCACCAATTTCTAGTGGCCGATTATGTCAGCTCACGCCCATCTCTTTGTTGTATTAGGCTATACCTCGCAAACATTACACCACTTGATATTGTTCCAAATATTCATTATTTTTATTTTTTTAAACTTTCCATAACCAATATAAAACCACTCGCCTGCGGCGCTTTAATGGCCGCTTTACAGTAGGGCAGGCACTCAAATTAACAAAAAAGTTCTAAAAATTACGTCATTTATTTAAAGAAAAGAATATTTAATAGTTCTCTAAAGCAGACAGCAAAGTTTGTCCGGCAGGTACTGTTAAAGATTATCATTTCATCTCAGATAGAGCGAGGCGTCTGCAGTGAGCAGCGCGTAAGTTGGTTGACGATGCAAAAATTCTATGTACTTTTGGAGAAATATGCGTTTATATAAAAATTAACTACATCAAATTGGCCACAAATTATATCTTTCAGGTTCTTTTTCTTTAGACAGCCGTTTAGGCGCTACAGCGCTTTTAAGTTTGTCAAATATTCCAAAGCGAGCAAAAAACCTGGTTTTTTAGTTTATCGCTTATAACTTGAAAACTATGCACTTTTTGAGGAATATGCTCTTCTATAGAAAAACGAACTACATCAAATTGGCCACTAATATGATCGTTGAGTATTTTTTTAAACAAGCGGTTTAGGCGCTAAAGGACAATTAAATTTGGCAAATATCCCAAAATGAGCCAAAAACATAATTTTTTAGTTTGCCCGCTTATAACTTGAAAACTATGCACTTTTAGAGGAATATGCTTCTATATAAAAAGTAACTACATCAAATTTTCCACCAATTATATCTTCTAAGTTTTTTTCTTTCGACCAGTGGTTTAAGGGCTGGGCGCATTTAAGTTTGACAAATATTCCAAAATCAGCCAAAAACCTGGTTTTTTAGTTTATCGCTTATAACTTGAGAACTATGCACTTTTTATGGAATATGCTTCTATAGAAAAACGAACTACATCAAATTGCCCACCAATAAGATCTTTAAGTTTTTTTCTTTAGATAAGCGGTTTAAGCGCTAGAGTACATTTAAACTTAAGGAATATCCCAAAAAGAGCCAAAAACCGGATTTTTTAGTTTACCGCTTATAACTTGAAAACTATGCACTTTTTGATTAATATGCTTCTATATGAAAAGTAAGTACATCAAATTTGCCACCAATTATATTTCAAAGGGTTTTTCCTTTAGACAAGCGGTTTAGGCGCTGAAGCGCATTTAAGTTTGACAAATATTCCAAAATGAGTCAAAAAACTGATTTTTTAGTTTATCGCTTATAATTTGAAAATTACGCAGTTTTAGAACAAAGTATTTCTATAAAAAAATAACGCGCCTTAATTTTCTACAAATTAGGTTTGTTACGTTTTTTTGTCAGACAAGCGGTTTAGCCTAGAAACTAGAGCGTGTAGAAGTTTAGTATTAGTTTGACCCCAGAAGCCCAATCTTCTCGAGCCATCCTAAAGCGTTCTTCTAATAAATAAACCTGAGAGGCATAATTTGTAGGAACTTTAATGTTATTTACTTTTTCACAGTTACACTTTTTTTTAAAAGTGCGCCGTTTTAGTGTTATAAGCAATAAACTAAACAATTCAGTTTTTTGGCCGATTTTGAAAATTTTGACAAACTTTAACGTGATCTAGCGCCTAAACCGTTTGGCTGAAGAAAGAAACTACTATACTTATATAATTTGTAGTAAATTTGAAGTACTAGTTTATTTCTATATAGTAGAAAGGCACTAGGCTTTTAGTAGTTTCGTCCATCTTATATTAGCCTTGATTTGCCCAGCATTCGTAAGGATAATTCACCCATTTTTTTTTCATTGAACTCGTGTAATTCGACTCTGTCTGTCTGCATTTACTGATAAACTGTCCGACTGTCAATAGTTTTTTTTACCATAAGAGAGGTAACTCGTGGAAAATGCAATCAAAATTTATCTCTGTTTCTGACGACAACGAAATAAAACCGCAATGTTTTAATCGAAATTTAAAAAAGAAAACAGCGGCCGAGAGAAAGGCTTTTCTCGACGTGAAACTTGACAAATCGATTTGGATATATTTAGAACAAAAATTTCGCATTAATTTTTTTTCGTAATTAAACCATAAAGTTCACGTTCAAATTTGTTAGTAATTTAGTAATTTTGATTCGAAATTTATTCGATTTACGTCGCATTACTAAAACTTAGCGAATTAAAGCTTCTTATAGAAAATGACCTAACTTTGTCAAACTACAATTTAGTTGATCGATTATTCGAGTTTTATTTAAACTTCTCTGTATAATCCTGAAAAGTTTGTGAAAATCAATTCGTCTATCTGACAATTTAAGCGCCGAAAATCGTTAAACATTATTTGATTTTATTGTACGAGATGGATCGAAAGTGATGTTTATTAGGGTAAGTTGGTGGGTAATTTTCCGAGTTCGTACATAAAGATTTTTTCCTTCGAAATGACAAATACTTCAATTGTACCGCTTCCATCGAGAAAATTACAAATAAAGAGTTTTCATGAATTATAAAAAGTCGGAACTATAAATTATAAAGGAAAAGACGTCAATAAATAAAAACTCCTTGTTTTACAATACTTTCCAGAGCCTTTACAATTTACAATGACACAATTTCGTTCGATGTCACGCGAGATACACCAAAAAAAATTGAAACTTTTACGTAATTGATTGACGTTATAGAATCACACGTTTAAAATGAATTTAAAGGGTAGTTTTAACTTTATTTATATCGTACACTATAAATGAACTAGCCCCGAAGTGTTTAGTAATTTAGTTGCAGTTTTGAAACTCTCCCTCTCTCTATCTTTTTCTTCCTTTTTGTGCGGAAGTCGTCGAAAAACAAAAACCGTCCTTAAATGTGCTCTCGAAATCAAATCAAAAAGTTTTATAGACGTTTCCGTTATATTCATTGGAAGTAAACTTCATTTTCAATACACGCGAGATGATGTGGGTAATAAAGTTTGTCTTCTTAAGCAATAATCTCTGGGGAACAAAAGAATTAACTACACCGACGCTAATATAGATAGCGATAAAAAGTATAATAAGAATAAAGGCGTGCAACTCTACCGGCCATTTCTACTCGAAGATTTAACGCAGATAGCATCGAGGAAGCCATGGAAATGAGACGTAAATCCCAACATCATTATTATCGAGTGTTCGCACGAACGCCCTAGAAATATATAACAGCAATCAAGTAGAAGATTTGAAATAAATTTGTTGAAACTGTTATCGAAGACAGGATCTTGTTCTAATTTCCGCAGTCGACGAATGAATTTTGACGACAAGCCCGTGACAAAGCCGCCACCAGGTGGCGTAAACAAATCTTTTTAAAAAATCTCTCTGAATTTACAATTTTCTCCTTATCGTTTTTCTCTTATTCCGAAACAAAAATGCCACGCTTCCATTTAAAGTGCAATTAAGTACTACAATTAGCAATCGTATATCATCATTTTCGCTGTTTAATTAAGCTTATTATTATTCCTATTTGGGGAGTGTCAATACTCCTACAGTTTCGTTATTTGATTTGCTAAAGGTAATTTGCATTCGTGACCTGCAACACTGCATACGTAATTCCTGTTTGTGTGTAGATGGATTATCTCAATTTACTTTACATTTTAACTACAAAGACGTCACTTCGATATCTGCGAAGAGTGCATTAGCTCATATAATCCTAATCGTGACGGGGGAGTCGTTATGAACCGAGGATATTATATAGTCTTCTCTCATTCGATTGTTACTCCACTTTATGACTTCAAAGAAAAATAAAGAAAAACCAAAAGGAAGGCATTTTAGCGTTTGATCTATACAGAATGGGTCGTTCGACGATTAACATACAGGGTGTTATCTGTACAAAAACTGTATTTGATGCCCGATTTTGTCTTTAGGAGTTTCCTTCCTCTTCATTTCGAGTCTTCTGTCTTGAATTTTACACACTTCGGTTTTCCTTTTCCATCTCGACCCTTAGTCATTTCTTGGGGCAACCAGCTCAGTCTCTTGAGCTGTAGTGGGCTGACCAGTAAATACCGTCATCGATTAACCTCTACAACGAAGAAGCTAAAGCTTGGATCGTATCATAACTAAAAGTATGAAATTCAAAATGGCGGCTCAAGAACAGTCGGAAGTTGCTTAACGCAGTTTGATGGAGCTATACCTCACTGATGCTTTAAGCTCTTAGGTATTCCTCCATAAAATGCTCAAGAGCTTTCCAAACAGGAATTTGGAATACCTAAGGAAACAGCTTCATGATAGTGCAGATCTTCTCAACTAAGAGCTTTCAAATAGTTAGAGATCTTTAGCCATACCGATTAAGCTCAACGAATTTTTTTGTGATTGGAGTTTATAGTATTTTCTTATTATTTCGTCATCGCGGCCTTATTTTCTTAGGCTAGTAGCCTTGATGACATACAGACAGTATCATGCTGCGAAAGACTTATAAAAGGACTCGACAAGCGCAGATAGTCACAAAAAGTAATAACTTGTGGGAGCCAACTCGACAAACATGGCCTTGATGTTTCTCGTAGATACTCCCCCAGTCCAGCAAGTACACGACTCTAGAATTTCTTGTAAAATTGAAAAACTCCCCGTCCATCTGTAAAAAAGAAGCTTCACGAGTAGTACTTCACGTAGTAAAAAGCTAAAAGTTCCGAAAATCAAGAAGACGAAGATAGTGAAGGTAGTACTGGTCGTTTTTTTTATATAAACGACTTGGTTATGGTTGAATTGCTATCGCCTTTTTAGTCAACTAATCATCAGTATAATCTTGAGATTCTGTTTCAGTGATAGCGAATGAGAAATGAGATTAGAACAATAACTGCATCCCTTGAAGCAATTTCTGGCCTAAAAGAAGACTCCAGTGCTGCATCAACCATTTTATTTACCGGATTTACTTCTATGTGGCTTTCACCTATTTTTTCACAGACAGTGAACTGTGTGAACACTTAACAACCTGTAGCACTGCTTCATTACACTAAAAATATTTATTCAATGGTATATGAATGGGGGAAGGCAGCTTGTTGAAAGGGGTAAAGTTGTAAGATGGTAATATTAAACTACGAGTTTTATCATTGAACCGACTGCGTAGCAGGAGATCCTCAAATAGAAACAACTTGGCTCTTGATTGATAAAATCAATTAAAACCGCAAGAGCGGACTGGGTTGCGTAATACGTCCGATAAATACTCTCTAGTTGCTGTTATTGGGGCTGATAAAATACTCTTCCGTGTCCACGATACTTTAGCCCTTCATCGCCTTGCATTCTCAGGGATTGGAGGTCAAAAAGGTGAATTTGATGTGGTGTGATACCTTGAGAGACGAGGAAATTCAATGAATGATTTTGCAAGCGATTTATGTTTTTGGCTTCTGGGGGGAGTTTCCAGGAGGCACTTGAGTCAGTTAGTGAGAACGATCGTTTAGCTGAGTTTTGTCAGTTTTAGAATACAACGTTGTGGTTTACTATTTGGCTAGTTAGGCTTCTGGGTGATCTCCACAAGGAGCTTACACAATAAATTGCCGAATTCTGTTAGAAATGAGCTCATTTTTGGGAGCATTTGCTCCTCTCAGAAACGAGGCGTGGCCTCCATGACCATTGTTGTTACCCTACATCTGTAAAGCAGCTCTTTTGCTTTGCGATGGCTTCTTACTTTTTCTCAGCTACTCTGACAGCTCCACGAGTTGCTCCACTTCGAACCTATATCATATAGAATTTCATTCTCTGAAGAGTATTTTATAAACAAACTCTCGTTATTTAAAATTACAACGAGTGCTCTAAACAGTCGTGGTTAACCACTACGTAATTTATGATTTTGATGTTATTCTAAAACGTCGATTAATTATTATTTATCGTGGCATTAAACAAATATTTATTTTGCGTTGTTTTCGTAAAATAGCAAAAAAATTTCAAAACACTATTGTTGCGCGAAATGGGTTAAAAGTAACCGTGTAAAAAAAGTAAATATATACGAACGTATATAACTCGAATACCTCTATCCGTATACTTAACACTTCAACGGCACCCGAAAGCTAATAAATTTCTCAAAATATGAGAGGATTTTTGCGCAAATCTTTAAAAATTATAATACTTGTAGTATAATAAACAAAAAAAAAGTGGGGAAAAATGGAAAGGGGTAGTACACGTTTAAATTTTCCGGTATAAATGTGTGCGCGGAAAATTTTAATGAACCTTTCCTATTGTTTTGATGAATGCTCAAAAAGTGCATTATTATGTGTGTAGGTAGGTACCTACGTATACTAAACAAAGTAAAATTCATTGCATGTAAATAACAACTTGGAAATTAAGTCAAATTATATTATAAAAGAAATTAAATTTTCAAAAACTTTACCACCACACCCTCGTAATAGTACAATTACGGTTTAATATTATGTGCAAAATAATTGCTTTATAATAAAGGCTTTTTCAATTAAAAATGTCATGTTAAGCATATTTAACATAGTAAAAATGTCAATTGCTGTCATTTGTTTTTAGTTTACTTTAACTATTCATCATGGCAAAAATAGACGCTTTCGCAACGGTTGATAATTATCCCACAATACTCGGCATGCACTTCGTGAAAATTAAGGTCCACACAATCGACCTAGCTGTGCTTTCTATTCGTCGGATCGTTACTAAATTCGAGAAGGATTGTACTCTTCACGACAGTAAAACCACCAACAAAACATCGCTATGCAACGACCAAGCGAATGGTGCTGCTGTTAGAGCTTGTGTTACACAAGATGCAAATTTGTCCATTCCTCGTCGTTCTTAAGAGTTGGCTCTTTCAATAACGGCCACTTGGCGTTATGCAAAATGACTAGGGTTTACATCCCACTCTTGCCGACTGGACTCTAACGCCACTCAAAATTGAATCGAAATCGTCTTTTTGGACAAATCTCATTTTTGGCTAAATGTAATTTTTGGTGAGAAAATTAATCCACGGGAGATTCAACAGACGCCATTTAAAATTCGAAATTGAACATCGAACCCTGCACTCATAGATTAGGCCCGAGTTATTGAAAAAGCCTTCAGAGGTGGCCATTTCCGTGATGTGATGTAATGCACAACATTAATTCAATTGTTTGCTACAAAATAATTAAACGATCGCGTTTGCATTTTAAATTGATTTTGTTTCATTTCACTTCCAACACGGTCTTATTGCAAAGCCCTTTATAAATGCACATTTTATAATATATAAGCATGTTTTAGCTCCATTCAAAGGGTAGTTTCGAGTTGCCACTGAAAGACGAGTTATGCGATTGTATTTGAAAATTTACTAAATTGTATTCTCCGCTTGTTCTCGTTCGCTAATATGCGAGACAGTTTGATATTTTTCCATGTATAGGTAGTTTAGGTTCGGAAGAACAGGGTTTTATGTATTTTATTGTTTTTATCGGTTTAAGGGTAGTTTAGATTAGCCGTAATTACGACGGGGTTTGAAATATATTAACTTTGTATTATTTCAGTTCTCTATGGTTGCATCTGTTATCGATAATTGTAGCTTTTAAATGTTTTGTGTTTGTAATTAAGGATGTAGGGGGATCTAATATACAGGGTGTTTATTACAAACTATCAATTGGTTAAATTAAACTTTGGTAGAGTAGGTTCGTGAACTTTTGCAGCTAATATCTAGTACTTCTCACAAAGCGATAAGACTTCAAATGATAGTAAATTCTTTTTGTTTTCTTTTTAGTTTTTGGGGTTAATTTAAGCTACCGTCTTGTTTGCATACTTAGGAGTGGCAGCGTTAACTAGGGAGGTGGGGTGCCTAGAGAAAGGTAGATTTTTGCTGTTTTTTTGTTTCTTGCTTATAACTCGAAAACTACGCACTTTATAAAAAAAGCTCTTCTTTATGAAAATAAGCTACATAAAATTTTCAACAACTTATACAGTGTGTCCGGGGATAGGTGGAACACGGGCGATCTCGCTTATTGGCGATTTTATCAAAAAATGCTACTCTTTGTAAAAGTTTTTGCTTGTTCCAAAATTACTATTCACAATTTTATTTCTGCAGACTTTTGTACAGGGTGGTTTTTATTAGCGTTTCTCTAAAATTATGCACTAAGTAAACTAGGAAAATTTTGAAGAGAAAAATCAAAAATTCATAACAAAAAATTATTCGTACGCTCATGTTATATTCAAATATAAAATTTGAAAACGATGCGGTACTTTTAATATTTTTAAACGATTTCAACATTTTTTTTATTAACAAATTCATAAAAAAATTTTATTAGAGATCAAAACAAACAAATAAATAATAATTACTACTCAATATAAGTGCTCCTTACATTCATACATCCTTACAATTCCTTGGCGAAATTCAAAATACGCAGCGTGAAACATCGTTACATCGAAATTTTTGAAAATATGAAAAGTGCCGCATCGGTTGCAAATTTTATATCTGAATAAGAAATCGGAGTAGAAATAATTTTTCGTTATAACTTTTTTATTTTCCTCTTAAAATAAGAGTAGTTTACTGATGTATAATTTTAGAAAAACGCTAATAAAGACCACCCTGTATAAAAATCTACAAAAATGAAACTGTGAATATTAATTTTGGAACAAGCAAAAACTTTTACAAAGAGTAACATTTTTTGATAAAATCACTAATAAGCGAGATCGCCCGTGTTCCACCTATCCCCGGACACACTGTATATGCAAAGTTTTTTTCTAAGATAACCCGTTTAGGCTCTAGAGCGCGTTAAAGTTTGACAAAACTTTCAAAATCGGCCAAAAAACGGTTCTCATTTGTTTATTGCTTACAACTCGAAAACTACGCACTTTATAAAAAAAGTTCTCCTTTATGAAAATAAGCTACATCAAATTTTCAAGAAATTATATATGCGAAGGTTTTTCCTAAATAACCTGTTTAGGCTCTAGAGCGCGTTAAAATTTGATAAAAATAATTTCAAAATCGGCTAAAAACGGTTTTCTTTTGTTTATCGCTTATAACTCGAAAACTATGCACTTATATAAAAAAATGTATCTATACATATAAAAATAATTAAAATTAAATTTTCTACAAATTATGTCTCTTAGATTTCTTTCTTTAAACGCTCAGTTTAGGTGCTAGAGCGCGTTAGTATAGAAGGGTGGGTTTTTGAAGGTTAAACTAAACCAAAGAGGCAGAAGCTTATATACAAAAAAAATTACATTTTTGTGTAACTTAATATACTGTAGCAGACACGGTGGCACGTAGCAGACGCCTTTTTGACTATTTTTGGAATTTTTTTGTAACTTTAAAGCGCTCTAGCGCGTAAACAGTTTGCCTGAGGAAAAAGAACTAAGAGATCTAATGTGTAGGAAATTTGATGTAGTTTATTTATATACAGGGTGACGCGGATCTAAATGAACATACTTCAACACAAGACAAAGAATACCTTGGGGGTTCTTAATCACCCATCTTTGATAGTTCAATTGTCGATAGTTAATAAGATACAGGGTCTTTTATGAACTTCAGCAATTTTTTGTTCTTGTCATATTTTTTATTGCACTCCGTATAAAATTTTCATATTGGGTCAACATCTGTAACCTATCTGTCGCTTAAAATTGCAGTATCAGAAAATTTTAAATTCCAGGCTCGTATTAAAAAAAGTTGACATTTTCAATTTTTACATTTTTAACACCCTGTAGATCAATTTTTTCAAAATATTTTTTTTTTATTGGAAAGAGCATAAAGAATTGACCCTAACGGCATAATTTTCAAAGTTCCCGCACCCATCACTTGATTAGAATAAATGGTTGTTTTGTAAAAAATTTCAAAATGGTGCATATTTGGAAATTAGAAATTAAGAAAATAACAATAAAAAAGCAAAAACTGCTTCCGACAATTGAACTATCAAAGATGGGTGATTAAGAACCCCCAAGGTATTCTTTGTCTTGTGTTGAAGTATGTTCATTTAGATCCGCGTCACCCTGTATAGAAACACTTTTCTCATACAGTGTGTAGTTTTTGAGTTACGAGCGAAAAACCGAAAAAAGACCAAAAATTCATCCTTGAGTCACCTCCAAGTAACCAAAAGTTGTAGCAAAAGTAAGTCAAAACGGGAGTACTTGCCGTACGGGTGCAAACGATAAATATCTTGCCTGCTTGAAGTTAAATAAGTTCTTCTATACTTACTATGTATTTCTCGGAAACACCCTGTAACGTTTGATGTTTCATATTTAACAATTTCGCGACATTCTCATTAGTAGTTTTCGTTCGCCGAGAATATATAAATGACCGAAATGCAACCCTTGGCAAAATTTAATTTATAAACTCGATAAATTTAATAATTGAATTTTTTTGGTTGTAAAACAAAAAAAATCTCTCCCATCGTCAGAACCGAACTAAAGCGTTTTGTGCTGAAAATACATTTTCGCCAAACAGGAGTCATAAATACGTGTATAATTTCCATCAGTCACTTTAATTGTTTTATTTGATTACATCAATGGCCATATCTATTTATAATTTAATCAATTAGATAATTAGTCATAAATAAATATATTTATTTGGTTCGTAATCGGAACAATAAATTAAGAGAAAAAGAGAAATATTATTAACGAAACGAAGTTAATAATTTATATTTTATGCATGCAATAATTTTTAATCGTTGATTACATTAAACCCGTTACAGTATTTTACAAATATTTTCGCTAAGTAAATAATCCTTTATGATGACATTTAAGAGTATAAGTCAAAAATCCTATTACAATATAACTTCGGAGGATATTACAAATCATTTTTAGAGACGCTTTTAGTAATGAGAACCTTCTCATTTTCCTACCAGATACGTCGCTAAATTTTTTAGGGATTGCCATTTTATTAAGACACGTATCGAAACTATTAATGGCCCTTTTTTACACAAAAGGCTCGCCCTTACAAGTCGCCCCCCACTTGCTCCACGCATAAAAGTCATCGATTTGTAATTTTAGTCGAGTAGTCAGAGCTGTCAAAATTTGATGACGTAAAGTTAAGTCGTGACTAGATTAGGCGTATACATAACCTCACTTAATGGTTCGAAATAGTGCATTTTATTACGCAATTTGACGTCTGCCAACTCGACTGCATTTTCAGTTTACTAAAAGCAAAAGTGATTTGGTAGATTTGCAGTTCTTATTCAAATTACTGAAGCGATAAAAAAAATCTGGGAAAAATACGGACAAAACAATCAAGCAATACGGAGGAAGCTGCACTAAAGTCTTAAAGCTCTATTGTATTCGTTTATTACCCTCTTATTCTTGAAGTAATGTCTTTTTAGTGAGATTTAGTGGGCCACTTGTTAGAATTTTTTGTGATAATCCCTGCTTATGTGTCGGTGCATTACATTTTTTGGCATTATTACATAATAAAGTTACGTTTTCATAGTGCGATTTACAACATTTTCCAACATTAACTCAAAAGCTCTCGGTTCGTCCCAACATTTCATTATTTTGTAGAGAATTAATATCTTTTTTGCACAATACAATAAGTTGAATAGAGAGGATTATTCTTACAGGCGAGCGAGGCAGTTGATGCGTTTATTACTAGGAGGCGGGAAAATCGTAGACGTAAAAAATCTAAAGGAGACTTTACAAGAGAGACCTCTTTTCTGTCGTTTCCTTTCTACTAAGAATCGCGAAAATTCTTCTATAGTATTACTAGGCCAGTTCCCTCCATTTATTCTAATCTCCATTTGCTCTAATTGGCCCACGAGAGGAGAAAGGGGCCACCTGTTGAATTTGGTCAGCCAAGTTTGGAATCTTTTCTTCAGCTTCGCTCCACTTTCCCGTTTTATATATACGACCTTTACGACTACTAGTTTAATGTTCTCTCTTAAAGGCTTAGCCAGTGCCGTGGCGTTTATACGAAGGTAGTGCGGCTAGCAATGTGCTCTCAACCGCGTTTTCTTACTACATGGTGCTCTTTTCGCCAACAGGCGCGTTAGGGAAGGCTTATCTGCTAATAATTTGATGAGTTTAAGTGCAGTCGTTAATTTAAAAGTAGCGGTAGTCGTTCCCAAGTTTAAGTACGCCCTGGAGGGGCATAAATCCGTCCTGCACTCTAATGTCCAAATCGACGCCAGCGTCGACCACGACTATTCTGTTAAATTTCAATATTTAATCGTGTGTTTTTGCCGCACTGATATATCTCATTATCGCCGGCGTGTAGTATTAGTTTCAATTTGGCGCAACTTTGTGATTGGAGAATCAATAACCAGGCCGAGTACTCGTAAGAGTCGGGTCACTCAATAATTCTTCCCAAGATTATTTTACCCACGCGGGCCTTAGGCAAAACAAACTTTTTATAAATAATTTAATTTGTAGATAATCTCCCGAGAAAAGGAACGCTTAAGCGCTTGTTACTATTTTTCTTTTTCTTCTTTCATTTTCTAAGTGCTTTTTCAGTTGACAATTACAGGATATAAAGTATAATCAATTAGTTTGATTATATACTATCGAGCCCCAATCTAAGTTGTTAAGGTACTTGATTAAAACCAAAGAACTTTACGTTATTTTTTGTTCTTTTAATTCACCTACTTTACTCTCTTTTTTCTGTATAAAAATATATTTTTTCAGCATTTTATTAACCGATTTAATCGCGCCGCCCTTTTCCATCTTAATCAACCTTTTGTCATACTTCTTTACGTGATTTAGCGAATTTTAATGCGTTTTCTTTAAAACAAAAAAATAAACGCTTTTCTTATAAAGTTGAACTCTCATTTTTGTTGTTTATTAGTAATTTAAATAAAATCGATTTCTAAACAATTGCGAGAAACATTTGTGCACCACAACCTAGTTTTAGGGCGCCACAGCACAAGAGCATAGAATTAAATAAGACCAAGAAGTCCTACCAAAAGTAAATGTGGCTTCTCAATTTTTGGCAATTCGAAACAAACGCGAGTGCGTTTAAAAAAGAGATTTAGGAAGAATCAAGACAGCTGCATTAGTTTGAACTCATAGATCCAAATCTGGAGACTCGAGAACAGCCTCAGTTCGAGTTTATCGCTTGAATACTTCTTCAGCACAGCCGTCCAACTTATCTACAACATTACCAGTCTAAAGCTGTTACATGATTAGAAGAAGTCGAAAGGACGGATTAAGGAAAATTAAAAAGTACTCCCAGAATCATCATAACGAAAGATTTCGTTTTCTTGATGCTAGTGGGTTCTAATGCTGCACAGACACAGGCCTGGAGCCTGATCATGCCATAATGTGATGATCTATCAACTACGTGCCTGCGTTAACTTCAACTATTGTCTAAGTCCACGGCCGACAAAATGCCAAACAGTCACCTCCATTGAAATATTAGCGCCAAAAGCATCCGTGGAAAGGTGCTGTCTCGAGTCTTCGAGCACTTGACAACCGCGCCACTGAAATAGGGTAACAGGCCTCAAAACGCACTCACAAACTGACGTTCCATTTTGCTTTTTGCCTGCTGCTCTTATCTAGAGAAGCTCAACGGCAAATCGCTCCAAAACCTTACCGTCATCTTAAAATTCTCAAGACTAACTCTTGATTTCTTTTCAGAGCCACTTTCACATTTCTTTGGGCGCTCAGCCCTTACTTTCGTAGACCCAAAGTTTCAGGATATGCTGGTTAATGCTAAATTCTACTGATTTGCCGACTAACTGGAAGCATCTTAGGTATTTGCCAAGATGAGCTTTGTAGACGCCGAGCAAATCAGTTTGGAGATAGCACGAGAATCGTTGTGTAATTTGCAATTTGGTAGTTTTGCCACTCAGGCCAATTCGTAGTCGGTAGCTTAATGTACTCTTTTAGGGACGACCAGCTGTGCGAGGTGCAGCTATGCGTCTCTCTTTTATGACGTATGGAATTGACTCGTAAAGCATGTTCTCGAAATAACTCGAAATGAAATTTTAAATCTAATAGAAAGCTTGCAAGCCCATGTGGATTATTCTATATACCCGGCGGTAAATAAAGTAATATTTCTCGTTTAGGTTACGAAGGTGCATTTAACTTTGCGTAAGGTATATTTCTTTTGTCTATTCTGAAAACCATGTTTGCCAAAGAGAATTGGAAGCGGACATTTATGTGAGCTCTCATATAGTCGAAACTTGGAAACTTAGTACGTAATATAAAATACGAATACATAATTGAGCGAGCTTTTCTTTTTTTTTAATCGATTCACTTGGAGTTTGGGGGCATAAAACAAATGTTGGAAAATTGATAAATATCCGTGAATTATTGTAATATCAAAAGTGCCTTGTTTCAACTTAGCACATAATCCAAATATTGACAATACATCAAGAAGCGATGCTATTCAAACATTCAATATATTAAAAACGTTGTATACATATAGCACTCCCAAGAAAATTTTGCTTTGTATGCGTAAAAAAATTTACATTTTTTAAATTGCGAATCAAATCGATCCCCAGATCACTTTTGAAGGGGCGGACTTTCGGGAACTTGTTGGTTTTACAAACTCTTCACTCGTCGGTGTCTCGTTTAGTTGAAAATAGTTGTGGCTTTATTTACTGATAGCAACAGTGTGAAAACTGCGCTATGGAGGCTTTAGATCCAGAAACAAAAAAGTCCTCAAGTTAGCAAAGCTCTATCGAAAGATTGGCGTAGTCTGCCCCGGACTATAGTTTACGAGCTATTACAGGGATATAACTGTGGGTTATAACTTGATCTTCCATCACTGCCCAGCTTGAACGTCAGCCAGAAAATTCGCTTTGAAGGACTTCAGTAGTAAGTGGTAGATGGTCTAAATACTGGGAGTTAGTTTCTCCTATGCTCTATGATTCAGAATTAAGGATGACACAATCACAATTCGCTAGCAATAAGGGGTTTTGTAAAGAACGTCATACAAATGTGTCTTAACTTAGAGGCGTAAAACTGAAATAGATGGGACTTAATTAACCCTGATTGGGTTCTAAATCGGCTTAGGCTGCCCGTCTATCTATTTTTGCCTCTTCGCCTGTAACTCGGCCTGCTGGCGAGCTTGTCAAAAAGTTTGCTATTCGTTTGTGTGTATTTCTCGGCGGTAACTCAGAAGAGTCAAAAGCTCCTCAATCGATAATGGGAGTTAATTTTAAGATCGAAAGCCAAGAGCTGACAACTTACCACCTAAAATTATTTTATAAGCGATAGAAAGGGTGAGAGCTTCTTGATTAATTTTAATTAAAACTGCCTACACGTTGTAATTTTCTTTTGCCTTGTAAAAATATATTAAAACTGCCTAAAATGTACTTTAATTAACAAGATACGTTCATTAAAAGTGTCTCAATAATAATTAATCAAAGGTTATTTCTCAAAATCTCCTTTGACAAGAATATCGTAATACGTATCAACTAATTAGGAGGGGTATCAAAATTATAAAATGAACCTTTCTAAACTGGTCTTTATTAATGTAGTGTACACGCGGTGTATAGGGTGTTGTAAAAATGGGTGCCTACACTTACTGGTCGTTTCGGCTTTAGACAAAATCATTTCTTGTATTACTTTTACATGAAAATGGCTCCAATATGCACTCCCTAACAAATTACGTGTTCTATAAAGTTGATGTGTATAAATATCTAGATCCCTACATCATGATAAGTACACACAGAAGACAGACACTGGGCAGAATGCAAAATAATTAGAAATGAACCAAAGGAACGCCTGCATGTGTTCCAAAACTAACCAAAAGAGAGGAAACATCCTTAAGAGTCACGGAAGGGTAAGCTTGGAAGCCGTTATCTAAGATACGTATTGTGGATTGTCGAGAGCAGCAGGCAAGTTAAGTTAAACCCTGATGGAAATCCTTAGAAAAAGAAGGGTAATTGTATTAGACAATGCCTAAAGTGGTACCGGCAGGGCTTCAAATGCTCAGAAGAGGTATGAATAGGCACGGAGTGCCTATAAGAGTAAACGAAAAGGCGTGTAGTACCCAGAAGATGAATGATAACCTTACTCTTGTAGACTGGTATTTTCCTGAACACTTATAGAACCGATAATGAAGCCAGTACTATTATTTTCCAGTGATGAAGGCTTCATAAATCAAACCAGATCTTGAAATTTTACGTACTTTAGGTGCCCGGTGCCCGAGATGACTCTACAAGTAGTGGAGATTACTGAGAAGGGAACGAATCTGTCCACATTTTAAGACATGTCTAACTTGATACAATCTTTCATGGATTTTACCTACTAGGAGCCAGTGGATACCACAAATGTCTCCTCCGAGGAGCCTCTTAGCCTTCTTTAAGGAGAAAGAAGTGCGGACGAGCCTGTCGGCCAAAAAGTCGACTGACCTAAGCTCGAAATGCTTTTGTAAAAAGGTGAAAACCGTTAAATTTGCATTTTGGAGCATTTGAGCTCTACGCAACTCGGGTGATTAATTTAATCATTTTTCAACGAGAGAAACCGCAAGTTCTTTTATATTTAACCTATCTTCATAGTTCCTTAGACATGGAATATTAAGTTTGGGACACCCTGTGCAAGAAAAATTTACTTAAAACTTCCAATAGCTAATTATATTTAAATTTGTGCGGACGTATTTTACTTCTTCGCACGGTAGGTTGGCTTTTGGTAAATACTAATTTAAGTCCCGTTCACGTCAAAGGAATAAAACACGAGGCAACCTAATAATAATAACGAAAGAAGTAAAGTCGTTCGAGAGAAGCACATAATTAACAATTTCTCCCTTATACTAATTAAATTTTTTTTAAAGTACGCTTTTTAATTATTATTTTTGTAAAACTTGAACGACCATTTTTAAAGAAAACGAGCGTTTGTTAGTTTAATTTATAATTAAGTATAATTTACTAATTAAGGTTAGTTCGAAGGTGTCGCTTTTTTTAGTAGGTAATAAATTTATGAAATGCAAAATTATATTAGAAATTACAAAAAAATGTTAGAAGTAATAATGAGTTTTTAGGCACAGGTAAACATGAATAGTCATCATTTTTACTTCCTGTAGAACATTAGTAGTGACCATGGATCATGTTGATAATATTCAAGTTGAATATCAAAGTTAGATCTGATATTAAAATGTACTCGTTGAAAGTATGGAGCTGCAGAGTTTGGTTTTGTAACAACAACTTTTTAAAATATGCGCTCCAGAAATGAAATTTTTTTTCAAAATAGTAATCGTCGTACTTTCAACAACAGATACGCTTTCAACCCCTATTGTAACTGTAAGTAGTGTGTGTTTGACGGACGTTGTTGTAATAACGTAAATATTATAATTATTTTATTGTGTAACCAGCAACTTACCGTTAATTTTTAAAGGGTTTTGCCAAGCCTACCGAACCAAATTTGGGCGCTTTTCCGTTTCAAGCGAGTTTAATGCAACGTATGCGCGACAACAGGACTTATCATAGTTTTTGCGGTGGTAGTTTAATACACCCTCTGTGGATTTTAACGGCCGCACATTGTATACAAATCGATGCTAGAGAACCTGCGATGAAACCGTAAGCACTTCTTTTAGTTAATTAATTAATTAAGGCGACGACAAAAAGGTGCATTGAGGGACTAGAGTAGTACTCGTGAACCTAATATGGCGCACGGGTGGTCCGCTAATTATAATTGTGTTTTCTCACGAAATGTGAAACTCTTCTTTTAGGCTTGCTCGACGAGTCCATTTGAATTTTTGACCACTCGAAAAGGGCGCTCTAAATTTGCTCCCGGAGCAGTACAGGGCTCTTGGGAAATGCAATAATGCGCTTACTGCGCTCTTGCTGGCACAAGACGTTTGTAACACCCCTTCTTATTTAAACTTATGTCCATTCACTTTAAAAAGGTTTCTGGTAGGTAACCCCGTATTTTTTTGAAAAAATTTTTTGAGTAAACGCAACCCGCAATGCTTCTTGTCTTATTACAGCTTACTATTTGAATTTTTTCGTGGAAAATATAAGGCCCGTGCAAAATTTTTTATGGCGTAAAGTGATCTATAGGGCCTTAGCTTTAGTGGGGAGTATTTTATTTTTTTATAATCATCCCCAGCTTTAGTGCACCCACCCCATAAAGTAATAATAAGCCATTTCAAAAAACGGCATTTTATATCTTACTTCTCGGCCCTATACCTCCGCTTTTGTTAGTCGTAAGGGCCTTTAACTACTCTCCTTTTGTTTGTTGTATAATTTACTTCAAATCGTGCCTCTTGGAATTTTTTGTCAGAAGTTTAAAAAAAGTGTGTAGACCAAAAATATAAAAAGTCGTTTTTTGACACTTTAGGAATTTTTCACCATGACTTTGAATCGCGATATTTTCGGTTCTCGTTAACCTAGATAGTTCTGGAGTAGCTCATATGTTCCGTTATAGATTTAAGGTGAAAAAGTGTGGAGCATTTATTTTGTCATTACCCCCTAAATTTTAAGTTATTGCGCAAAAACCGAAACATTTGACGTGTAATTTCGCACTTTTTTAATACCCGAGAGTAAAATACAATTTTTGTGTCTAATTAACGTGTTCAAAGGCCCAAAAGTCACGTTGAGTGACTTGCGTATTACACAAGCACATTATAGTAGAAAAATTCGAATTTCGTTGAAATCTACTATACCATTATGCGTGTAATTTGATTACATTGCAGTTTTCATGATCATTACCTATCTCTGATAAATAATATGTGCATTTAGCTACGTACATAATTAAGTAGTAGTATTAACTATAATATGGCAAACAAATTAAGCTCTTCCAGCTTTAAAATTGAAGTTGAAAATGAGAATTAACGTCCTATTTATAGATAATTACTTTTAATCCGATAACATGACAAATTGGTCGTTTTTAATGAACGGGAGGTTGAAATTTCTCGCATTTGAATCGTATTTACGTTTATCTTCAGTGAACTCGACTTATCACAGCCATTTTTCCTAATGGGAGTAGGCAGAAACAAGAAGGTAAAAAATTAAAACATTTAGAAGTAAAGACAGACGAAGAGAAAAAAGTACAGGCAAAAGAAGAATTGAAGGCAGAAGCATTGAGAAGGGTGGTGAGAAGCTCGTAAACAGATTGATATAGACGAGTCGAAGAAGTGATGGAACGTTTGAGTGAATTATGACTATGACTTATGAGATCTCGTCTAAACACTGACCATCATTGAGAATTCACAAAGAAAAAAAATCTTTGGCGAATTCGCGAGAATTCTGCCGGAAAAGAAATTCCTTAAATAACTTATTCGAAACTAAAATATATGTGTGTAGCTGTGTAGTAGCAGAAAATCTTTTATAATGGAAACAAGAGATTTAATAATAAATTATATTTTGTAACACTGTCATATTTTTCAGATCTGAAGTTTATGTTGCATTAGGGAGTATATACAGAAGTGCACAAGGGGCCCAAATTTTACGAGTTCGACAGCTTATTATACACAACACGTATCTTAAAAACGACGTATTTGATATTGGCTTAGTCAAATTGCGTTCATCTCCAAAATTAGGTACATTACAACTTAATTCATTATTTCTTCGCCTCTCAATTAAACATGTTTAAGGAAAAACCGTTAGTTTGGTACAACTACACACGGATAATTCGGAAAACTTAATAGGACAAACTGCAACTTTAACTGGCTTTGGTATTATCGATGGTGCGTTAAGTATCTACTAACTAACCATTCGTTTCTTTTCGAATTTATAAAGCAAATTTATTTAGTTAAATTATGATTTTAATGTAGATTTATACCATGAGCCAATTCGACTGCGTAAAGCCACCCTACACATTAGCAACAACCGCGACTGTTTTAGTGATGAACAAGCACACTCTGAGATATGCGCTAAATCCACAATTCACGAAGGAAAAGCTTGTAAAGTACGTATTTACTTTTAACCCTTAATTATAAACATAGAGAAACCTTATTTAACTTCTCAGTTGGTTGATATTTAAATTTATTAAAATTTTCGCAATGATCCCTTGTGACGCGTAAAAATAGCGCGCCTTCGCTAATTATAACATTTTTTTAGGGAGATAGTGGTGGCCCTTTGACGATTGAAAAAAATGGGAAATACGTACAAATTGGGGTAACTAGTCATTTGGCAATTTTACCTTTTTGCAGAATTAGTTTCAATCATTCTGTTTACACGAGAGTTTCTGCTTTTATTGCCTGGATTACTAAAACAACCGGTATTAATTTTATGGTATATAACAAAGCGTAAATCTATAAAATTTTTAATTTGGAATTGAAAATGCGTTACTAGTTCAATTATAATGAGTGATTACAAAATACACTTTGAGTAATTACTAATTTGTTTATTAAATAGCCAATAGTTTTAATTGACAGAGCGGCAAAAATATAGACTTTTGTTTATTTATTCAAGTGACGAAAAACAGTCATTTTTTACCTTTAGGAATAAAGAGAACATTAAGTTTTAATTATATGGTTTTTGAAATTAATAGCACTGTAAATCACGAAAATAGGGATCTTTGGATAAAAATACGCCTACACGGTATGCAACTTACACTACACCTTTAGCAATTTCAAATTTTTAGGCAGTAAAATTAGCTCTAAATTCGTAAAATAATTGAAAAATTGATGAAATTTATTTAAAAACAAAGTATCCACTTTTGAATAAATCGACAAATCTACCGTTGTATTTATTATGAACGCTGTTTAGCTACGTTGAGGACATCAGAAGCAAAGTATATTTTTAGCCTAAATTTCTAAAAATAATAGTTTTAGCAGAAAATATCATCAGGCCTTTTCTCAAGTTTATAATATTTTCGTTTCTTTGGTATACTTTTTATTTCTGTACAATAAAATTTGGTCAAAGTAGAATTTTTGAAAGGTGCAGCTTCTTTTCACATCAGTTTTTTATTGAAGGGAGGAGGCACATAAGTGACATTAGCGTTAGTTCCTTCAATTTATTCCCAATTAATTTATGTGGCAATAAAATATTTAAACAATTACCAGCTACAACATTTTTATTGCTCAAATTAATATGTTTTCTAAATTAAGTAAGTAATAAAACATCACATTAACTAACAAATCCTTGGACCACAATAAGTGAATACATGACAATGAGTTACACGCCTAGTAATTTTTAAACAGACTTTGTACATAATCTGGTAAGGTTGAGATGTGTACTTGTTCCTGAAAATAATAAATATTAACGCAATTTAAATAACAATTAATTCCTTACTTGTAAAGTGGTATCTCTACTTCGAAGTAAAACAATGCCATTTTTTAAAGTACCTTCATTTAGAACAACAGTGTAAGGAATTCCCAATTGGTCGTACAAACTCAACTGATCATCTAACTTCTCGTGCAAACAACTCGGTAGTAAAAGAGAAGAAATGTGATTGGTTCTTAATTTTCTACACAAATACAAAGCCAAGTCACTTAAATCTTCACTAGCGTTACTTGCTAAAAATATACTTGATCAATGTTTTTACTCCCAGTCTTGCAGTACATACATTGGGCTATAGCCGAAAAGCTAATTTTATACGGTGCTAATTTTCTGTGAAATTTAAATAAGTGCCTCGAAGACCCTTGAAACTCGGATTCCTCGTATGAATCACAAATGGCATTTAAAAACATACTCGGTAGAGAAATATTACTAATGATAGAGTGTGCTTGGACTTGTTTACGCCCATCTTTCACCTAACGAGAGAAAGGGGGTATGTTTGTTTTTTAAACTCTTCATCATTAGTCACCTGAAGTTGTTCTGCAGTGAGAGTAGCGCTTTTAGAATTGGATACACAAATTGATTCTAACAGTTGAGCTCCCCACGGATAGTCGGCTTTTACTTCGACACTTTGACCATTATTCTCAGTTTGTATATCTGAGAGAACGTACCTTCCGGGTGCTGGTGAAAACTGCAACAAATTACTAATGGATGCTAATGCTAATGGGTTAATTATTAAATTAAAAGGGTTTAGAAGTGCTGACCTTTCTCCACCACATTTTTCTCTGCCTCTGCCACTGATGAAAAAATTGTGTAGAATTATTTGGGGCGACAAACATGGTGGTTTTCAAAAGAGCGTTTTTATCTCCAACTAAACATTTATGAAAATCAAATTCTTGCGAGCCGTCGAGCTTCTCTGTCAATTTAAAAAAGGTAAACAAGAAATCTTTTCTTCACTTAATACTTTTACCAACGCCATTTTCTATTAACTCGGCAACACCGAATGGCAGTTTATTCTGGCACAAATCTTTGGCATACTCAAATGAATCGATAAACGAGCCTTTTGAAAAAAATACGCTATTATCGCGATTAATTACCATACTATAGAACCATTCGTTTTTCAAATTTTCTTCCAACAACGCCCCAACGGGTCCAATTTGTAAAACTCCTTTCTTCAACTTTCGTACAAAACCACGCTTTTCACACAGCTCTAATATTTTACTCAAGCACATGTTTTAGTTCGACTTCTCTTCTTCGTGTAACAAATTTTGACGAGGTTCTAAAGGAATATTACCGGGAGGAGCAACAAAATATTCTTCTTCGCTCACTGCCGCATTAGATAAAACTATTTCTCTACAATTACCTTCGGTAACTTGATCTTCTCTAACTTGCAAGGGCCTTCAAAAGCAAAAGTTACAGAAAAACTCTTTTTTATCATACAATACTTACTTGTGCTCTAAAACTGTAAACAGTGGTTCGACTCCTTCGGTATCGACTTGTAAAATTTGATCGGCAAAAGCAATTGCGTCTTCTAGAGTTTTTATACCTTCTTTATTAGCGCAGTCGACCAAAGAGAGTCTTTCTAAATGGGCGATTGTGTCGGCGTCAATTCTTGTTTGTGGGGGCAGCTTGTTGAAATCTATCTTAGACAATATCGGCTTCGAAGGCACTAAACGCTTTTTTTTAACAAAAGTGGGCTTCGTGACCACCTCGTGTGGCTTTGCAGGCGTGCAATATGTTCTCTTAAAATTCGAATACAAGCGGAGTCTTAGCGAGTTCATACTAAAAGTGAGGCGAAGTCTAAACTCTGTAAATGGGAAATACTGTTAGAACATTTTTGTAAAGTAGCAACAAATTTACGGGACATCCTGTAACTTCTGTGCCGCACATAACCTCACTAATTTGGAAACAATTTTCGCGATTTAATGGTTTACTCAAATGTATTGCGTTTAGTTAATGTAGTTACAAGAGTTAAATGGAAAATAATACGATAACTTACGCTTTACTGGGGCAAGTTTTCAATCTGTAAAAGGTAAAAAGATGTAAACATCTACGGAGAACATAAACAATTAACATAACCTAACTTAATTTTTTTCTAGTAATAAATTAAAGAATTTTAACTTTGTTCACTGGGTGCAATTATTTAATTTATATTTGGTTTATTCAAAATGCGTTGATTTACGTTAGTTACGAAAAGTATGGATATTAAAATGGAAAATTACGAATTAGTGTGTTTGTCAGATTGCGATATCGAATCGACCATAAAAACCGAGCTAATGGGAGAATTTAAAGACGGCCCGAACGAAAGTAAACATCTCAAGACCCCCTTTTCGTGCGCCTTATGTAATAAAAGTTTTGCGAGAAAGCAACAACTACAAAACCACACAAAAACTCACACGAAAGAGAAGAAATTTAAATGCGAAGTGTGCAACAAGAGGTTTATTCATAAACAACAAATGTTAAACCATCGGAAGACCCACTTGGGTCAAAAAGATTTTAAGTGTTCCTGTTGTGAGAAAAGCTTTTTGATGAAACAGCAAATGCAAGTACATATGAAAACTCACACTGGTGAGAAATTGTTTGGATGTTATATGTGCGACAAGAAATTTATAACTAAACAGCAGTTGCAAAACCACGTTAATACTCATTTAAAAGTTAAGCCGTTTCAGTGTAGTGATTGTGAGAAGAGATTTGCGCACAACCAACAGTTAGAAAGGCACAGAAAAAGGCACCTGTTTAATTCGTATTGAGGTAATTTTATCAAATGGTTTCTGCTTGTTGTGTGTGTTAATTAATATTATTATGAAATAAAATTAATTAAATTGGTAAGAATGTGTTACAGTTGTTACAATTAAAATTTAACGGGTTTGATGTACTAATTATTTATTTGGTCAATTTTCGTTTTGTTTATTCATCTATTAACTACATTTTACATCACTGTGCTACATCACATTATTATACAAACGTTTGCATTTAACAATCCGTACTTTTTAATTTAGTTTATTCGATGCATTCGTCGAAATTAATTAACAACTACAGACTTGACGTCTAAATCACATAATTAGTCATTACAAAATGTTAAGTAAGGACTCGGGTATTTTTTTAGAAGGATTCTGGAAAGAAACTATGCCTTGATGTTTAGTACGTACTAGAAAACCTCGTTCAACAGTTATTGCTTTAAAAATTGTTGTAAAAAGCCTGTCTAATTCGTATCGAGTTCCTGTTAAAACTAACGATATGTTAAAGGGACTATTTAAAATATCACACATTATTCTACAAAATAATACCAAATCAATTATTTATTCCAATTTAGCTTTCTTCTCGGATAAAAGCATCTTGAGGTCTTGAGTAGGCATTTCAGATTCGATGGTATCGTTGGTATCATCGACCTCGGTTCGTGTCGGCGAACATATTTGATGAAGAGTTATTAATACGATGGTGGCAGTAATAATATAAATTAAACGATAAATTGAAATGGGGGCGTATATTAAACTAGCGGCCGCCATAATGTTCAAAATGTGGCCTAGGGGGTTATACCAACGTCTGAAAAAGAAGAGTTTTGCATTTCAAGATTTAACTTTCATATCCGCTTACAGATTTGGTTTGGGTAAATCCATTTGCCATAATGGAAATGCACAAATTGATAAAACAATTCCAGGCATGAAAGATGGATCTGGTTTTAGTGTGTTGCTGATTCTGAAAACAACAAGTAGTTATTGGTGCTACTTGTGAAAGTGTAATAAGTACTTACTTAAAGTTATGAGCCCATGTTAAAACGTACGGTACGTTTAGTGCCGCAACAATGCACCACAACAAAAAGATGCTGAAGTGAAAAAATATGCCACTATGAAAAGATAAACTCTTAGCTCCACTTTCTTCTACATGAGAATCCTTTTTAACTTCTTCCGCTTCGGACTCCTGATTTTCGGCTCCTTCAGATTCGGCTTCAGAGGAGCTACTACCCCCAGTTTCGAATTTAACTTTTTTTTCTTCTTCCTCACTTTCTTCGGCCTCACTTTCAATAGTCGCTTCAATTTCTACAGTTTTTGTAATGGCTTGACTAGAAACAACTTCACCGGTTTGATTGCTACTAAATTTATTTTTAATTTTCGCCGCCACGCATTTTAAAAGTTTAAAACATAGATCTTCCACGTATTCTTGAGACATATGAGTCAACTGAAACAAATGGGAATAACTTCCTCAGTAATAGTTATAATTTAGTTGAAAGTTCTTTACGAATTTGAGTCAATAAATCGTGTGAACTGGTCTTCAATTATGGTCAGTTACAGTGTAGTGTGTATTTTGGGGCACTTTCAAAGGCATTGATTTTAACTTCTTGAAGACTTCTATCTTAAAGAAAATCCCTACCTTCAGAAAATAAAATCCACAACCGAGGCACAATGATAAAGCGCCGCAACTGCTAACACTTAACATCACTAAAAGTGCGGCAACAACACAAGGCAACTTTTGAAGGCCTCCAATGAGCCAGTCTGACAGTTTCACAACTCCAGTCACGGTTTTAGCTAAAAATCTTAAACCAGACTTTATGGCAAACAATTTAAAAGTTGACATAATTACTTAGATGCGGCTCTGTAAAAAGTAGATTCGTAAACAAATAACGAAACTGCCAATATAAGTGCTAAAATCCACACAAATCCGACGCTACACATGTATAAAACTAACGGCAAGAAAAAGAAGTCGTTCCCTTCGTCCGCAATTATATGCCAATCGGGTGCTGGTAAAATATGAGACAATTTGTTCCAACTGAGAATTATTAATTAGCGTAAGTTTTGAAATTACAAAATTTACTACCTCAAAAGTCGTGATACAACTTTAACTGTCGTTAAAATGTAATACGGCTTCACACCTTCTTTAATCGCAATAAAAAAAATAGTGCAACTTTTACAGGTGTCGATACTGATAAGTTGGTTCCGAAATGTTAATATGACCACTGCTGCCATATTAGCAACGATTAAAGGCGAATATGTTCTTGCAATTTGGCTCAATGTTCCAAGAATCGAATTGCTTATCCTACGGAAATTATTAATTGAAATAGGTCAATTAGACTCCTTGGAGTTCTTACTTAATGGAGTAAACACAACCCGGATCTAAAGTTAACGTCACAGAAGCAACAAAATCGTTCGTACCACCAGGTTTCGATGTGTACAGCCGTAAATGCATAGGATCCTTTTCGGTTGCCCTAAAAACGCTTCAACTTATAATCAAGGACATAGGTAGTGCCGTGTAACTTACGTTATGTACTTATAAACATTTTGTTTACTCCAAGGGATATGTAAGTTAACGACTGCATGATGCTTGTCGGTGGTACATTTAACAGGAGTGACGTGCAAACGGTAAGATTGAATTATGTGCTGTAATTGGGGAAAAGCCAGTTCATAAAATAAAACTCTTTCTTCCGTGCTTGTGAGAATCGTTTGCGAAGTCAAAGTCCACCATCGCGGTAAATCGACTTCGAGTATTCGTTGTTTTAAATTATATCTATCTACGTTTATGGCTATAGGTTCGTTTGTCGGTAAAACTCGAATTACCACGTGAGTCAATTCAGAATCGTTACGTTTCAACTCGTGAAGGTTTAAGTGTAGAATTCTACGTTTTAGATTTATCGAAGGTGCTATTTCAGATAGATGACTCAAATGTGCACCGTGTTTACTTAAAATAAACTTGTATTAGGCGACGCACTAATTTAAACTTCAAGTGTTTTTACCAAGTTCTATGTTGTCCTTCAAGATATATGGCTGGGCAAGCGAATACCCATTTTTCGATTTTTAAATTTGAAGTTACAATGGTCACAAATTCAAATTCCGGTTGATCAATTAGGCGAATCATATGCCATTGTGGTTTCTTAGTGCCATCTTTTAAAGATACTGTATACTGCTCGCGTAAGTTTTCTATCCAATCGCTGTTCGTTTTCTTAAAGTTCACCGATAGGTCTTCAGAAACCATAGGTCTAATCTTTACTCCACTATTCTACAGTAAGTCAAAAGTTTAGCTTTCTCTTTTATAATATGACTCTTTAGTCCAGTCAAACCTAGACATTTGGAGTCTGAATGGGGCCTTTTATGTCAACATCTTGAACATGTTCTAAATTCTGAATCACTACCAAAAGGTCCCATTTTGTTATTACAAATGTCTAGGGTAAATAGTAATTAGACTGTAACTGACCCTAATTAAATGATGATTAAAAACTTCCATTTGAAAGTCTTTATTGAGAGTAATTTGTTTTGTGCCGAGATCTACAAGTTGAAATAAACTCCTTATAACGGTTAAAACTAACTGTCTGCACCACAGAATACAAAGGTGGTCGGCTGGTATCCAAACCAAAGGTATGCTCGTTGTCTGAAAGAACATTTGTATGGCAATAGTATAAGACGACAGTAGCTGAACTTACAACAATATCGACTTCTTTTAAATCATTTCTATGGGTAATAAAAGGCGCTACCAATATATCATTATAACCACCAGATAGTGCAATAACTGTCGTGTTTACATACTCCAATGCTTGCATTTTGTTATAATATTCCACCATGTGATAATCCAGAGCTATTGGAGGTCTTCTATGTGGAGTGGCAAGTGTTATAATTAATGGAACCACAGTAGTTTCCGGTAAAATCGACAACAATCCTCGTGCAATAATACCTCCCTAAAACCAGACCATTTCATCAAACGATCGAAACACCCTCTTGACTCACCATCGAATGCCCCACAATGATAACAGAACTCGGTTGAAACCTATTCTTTGAGTACAACTCCAAAATGCGAAATATCGACAAATTTGCATACTCTGTTTGTTCGTTTAACAAAGCACCATTAAGACCACTCAACTCTTGATTTAAATTCAATGCAAAAAAATCGAAATGAAATCCAGGTCTGTCGTTTAAACTTTTTCTAAGAGCAACCGACGCGAACGAACGAACTACAATTAAATATACGTATAAACGATTATTTATTTCTTTTTCAATTACCCTGCTTAAATGAACCACTATTTCCAGGAATAAATAATACAGGTATGCCATCGAAATTCATTCGACGCGCCCGCTCGGTGAGTATTCCCTCGCTATAAGCGTAAAGACCATATTTTTTGTACTTCCAATCAAAGTTAGTTTCAATTTTCTACAATGCAACATGTGGGAGAAGTTAATTAATAATTAACTCTTAGATACTCACGACTAATTGCGGGTACTCGAACATATACGTCATTTCGCACCTATTTGTTTCATTGTCGGTTATAAACGATAAAAAGCCTAAACAATATATTAATGTTACGATTAAAGATAATGTTATAAATCCACTAATTGCTGCCATTCTTTCCGCATTTTCAAAATTCAAACATTTTACATCATAAGCCGACAAGCCAGTAGTTGGCCAGTAACAACCTCGGAAATGTCAACATTGTTAACTGTCAAATATGAACTGTGATGTCAAGCGCAAGGTCGTAATTCGTACTTTTTAATAGCTTGAATAGATGGCTCTAGGCTCTCTGAAAATTGGGCTGTACGTGTTCGAAGTTTAGGATTTAGGAGTCTTATAATTAGTTAATTTTAACTGTGAATATTCAAGATAATCTTTTTTAAGTCGTGTACACAACTTTTGTAGAATCCGGCTATATTTTTGCAAAATAATCCATACCATATTGGTGAAATTTAGGGATTTAGTGCGCATGTCGGTTGGTATTAACGAAAAATCAGTGTACTCCATTAACAACCGGGTTTTGTTTTGTAGCTGTGTGCCAATGGATAAAATATCGTGTAATTTAATGAAAACATAGTTTTAGTAATTGAAAATCACGTTAAAATTCATTTTTTATTGTTTTCGGTATTTGTCTACCTTCAGTTACGCGCTTTGTAAGTGTAAATGTTGACAATTCGTAAATAGTGTATGTGGTAGTTACGGGGATTACCTACGCCATTATTACATTTCGTGTATCGACTTTAAAATGAGTGTAACGACACTCGAAAGTTCGTACATTTCGTACGCGAATTATAACTTTGAGACGGCAAGTTTAGAATTGGCTCGTTGTCAGTGGCCTAATTATAATGACCAGCATTATCTTCGGGGTTGCAAGTGGTCGCCCGATGGAACATGTCTTCTTACAATCGTACGTGGTGCCGGTATGCACATTTTTGAACTACCTAGCGATTTATATACTGCAGATATGTTACTAAATAGCCGACACGTTACGCCATTAAATCCCGCCGTGAGTGTACCCGAAATGGGTTTAACTTATGATTACTGCTGGTATCCGGGTATGAATAGTTCAAATCCCGCAACGTGTTGGTAAGTTTATTTTACGCGTTTAAAAGGCTCGTTTTTATCGGAGATAACTTTTAGTTGGGCTGCTAGTGGTCACGAAGGTCCGATACATCTATGGGACGCTTTCACGGGGACTTTACGTTGTTCTTATAGGGGTTACAACAATGTTGATGAATTGGAAGCTGCTATTAGCGTAACTTTTTCAGCTGACGGTCAGAATATTTTTTGTGGTTACAAGAAGAATGTTAAAATTTTCAGCACTGGTCGACCCGGGCGTGAATATGTCGAATATCCGACGCAGCATCCGGCTTCGTGTATTGTAACGAGTATTGCTCAACCCGGTATTGTTGCTGTAGGTAAGCTTAAGTTGTTGTTTGTTCGTTTCGGTGGGACTGTCTGTAAATTTAGTACGTTTTTGGCGAATACTATGGCTGCTTCTTTTAGGAACTTGGAAGAATACCATCGAGTTGGTTAGCCAAAGTGACGGGTCTTTCAGGAATTTATGTAAACTACCAGGACATAAGGGAGGGATTACGACTATGACGTTTTCGTTGGACGGAACTAGGCTTTACAGCGGGGCTAGGAAAGACAACGAAATTATCTGCTGGGATCTCCGAGTAAGAACACTTCGTCGATTTCATCATATTTATTGAAGGAAATTCCTGGTAATGCCATATTTTGCTTTATATGTTTACCTTTGTTACTTTTTTAGGTTCCTGGACGACCACTATTCTGCCTCACTCGACAGAGCAGTACCAACCAGAAGATTTCCATCGACTTATCACGCTGCGGCAAATGGTTAGTCAGTGGAGGAGCGGACGGCAAGGTTCAAGCTTGGGATGTATCTCAAAATGTCACACCTACAGTTCACATGGAGGTAAGGTTAATTTGATTGTGTCGCTAGTGGAAGTCTTATTTGTGTAATTTCAGTTGCCTCTCCATAGTGATTCATGTAATGGTGTTAGTTTACATCCCTCTCGACCCGTTCTGGCTACAGCTACAGGTCAACATCACACCTTGGATCCCCTGCATCATACGAGAAGTATCATGAGCTACGAAAATGCTCTTATCATGTGGTGGGTTGGAGTACAACAAGAAGATCCCGATTTGTTGGCTCAAATTATTAAAGCGGCATCTAACGTTTAAAAAAAATTTGTATGGTAATTCATTTTAATAACTTCACTTGATTACATTGTAAACAAAGTTCATAATGATTTTTATAGCCACTTGTATGTGTATATAATGAAATAAACTTCACTCGAAATTGTGTGCTTTTTTCTAGGTTCTAGTCACTACCACATTTTTGTCTTATTGTTACACGGATGTGTGTGTGATGGTATGCAAGTTGAAGTTTCTGAGAAGTGAGACAGTTTTTCGATATTACGGACAATTTTAAGATTTATTTTTATTCGTACCATGGAATACCTCGATTGATTGGCACTCTTTAGTTTCTTTCCTGTTACTTAATTTATAAATTATGTGTGGCATGCAGGCAACAACACTGCATGCGTGTGGCGTGTCAATCCTTGATGGTTATTGGTACTAAGTCTAGATTTTTATTTGGTGCATGGTGTTTTTTATATCACTATTAAATGTAAAATGGTCTTAACAAATTTGTTTAATTTTAAAATTAAGAAAGTGACATAATTTAATTGTAGTAGGTCGCATAGGTAGTTCCAAGTGTAACTGGTAGTTCATTCGCACCAAATTACTTATTTGTGTCAACTGAACTAAATCACTGTCGTTCATTTAGGCCTGTGATAATTGGCTTTAAAAATGGCTGTTCTCGCAGCTGCGGCATTATTAGATGAGTTAATGGGAAGAAATAGGAACGTTCTTCCAAACGAAAAAGTAAAAGAATTGAACTGGGAAGATTCAGAAGTAAGAAATGATTTAAATTGTTAAATTTAAAACTTGCAAAATGACTCACATTTTATACCTACGACTCATTGTTTTATTCTTTTTAGTACTGCAAATACTATTTAGTCAAGTTTTGTCCTCACGATTTGTTCGTAAATACGAGAGCAGACTTGGGTAGCTGTCCTAAAGTTCACGATGAAGAAGTTCGTAAATTATTCGAAAAGGCAAAGGGTATCCGTAAAATTCAATATCAAGAAGAATTCATCCGGTTTTGTTTGTCTATGGTCAACGAAGTGGACAGGAAGATTACTAAAGGTCGCCAAAGGTTAGCTTTAAATAGTAAACAAGAAATTACACCTGCAAATCCTGCACAAATTCAACGTAATCAAGAGCAGATAAATATATTAAACGAAAGGATAAATGGGTTAGAAAAAGAGGCCGAAGAAGCCGGTAATGAAGGGAACGTAGAACAAGCTCAAGGCTTAATGAAATTATGTGACCAACTTAAAGAAGAGCGAGACTTATTGAAGAAACAAAATGAGAATGGGTATGTCTGTTTTAAGTTTATTTGAAGTGTAGTCAAAATATCCCGAAATTTCTGTTTTACTTTAACCATAAACTTTTTAATGTAAAAACTTTAATGATAAGGTTGTGATTTTGACGTCTAGGTTTAAATTACAATCAAATTGAACTTGGGACATTAGATTAAGTTTTTTAAAAAAGAGGTAATTGTAGTCATTGGAGTGCCACTGCTGAATTAGCCGCCGCTCAAGAAAAACAAATGGAGGTTTGCGAAGTATGTGGAGCTTTTTTGATTGTCGGAGATGCCCAACAACGAATCGACGATCACCTTATGGGAAAACAGCACGTTGGGTAATTGCAATTTGTGAGAAGCTCGAATGGCGTTAAATTTAATTTTTTTCTTCAAAGATACGCTCGACTTAAATTAGCCATCGAAGAAGTTACTGCCGAGGTGCAAGCCGCTCGTGAGGAACGTCGAGGAGTGCGAGGTAATAAAGAGAAGGAGAAGAGTAAAGAGGTACAACCGGATAGAGAAAAGAAGGATCGTAAAAGGTCTACCGATACTAAAGTTGTCGAACGCACACATAAAGAGCATCGTGATAGATCGGACCATAGGTAAGTTTCGTATTGGACTTTACTCTTATTTATTGGTTTTATCGTAGAGATAATAGATCGTCTGGTGATCGTAGAGAAAAAGAAAGGGAGAAGAAAGATTTGGAACGTAAAGAGAAGGAGGATAGAAGAGAGAGGGAAAGGGAGCGTGACAAGCAGCGCGAACGTGAGCGTGAGAGGAGGCATAGAGAAAGGGACCGCGAACGTGATTCGGGTATTTTTATTATAATTAGCGCCGTTCGTTACAGTATTCTTAATTTTTTAGGGCGTGACTCGAGAAACTTTCGCCATTCGCATCATCGTCGTTAAGTTATTCTACTCTTGAGCAGTAAGGCTGCTCTGACCAGGTAGGTGCTACTCTTTTATTTGTTGTCTTCTCTTACAGGTTGTAACAGGTTAGTGACTTCGTAATTGATTCGAATGTTTTTTTGTTTTTTTTTTAAGGAGGAAATTGTAAATCAATTTTAGTTTAATTTATGTAAATATTGCGATGAAGTTGAGAATTTCTTCTTATATCGATGTGGTACTTGGTTTCTTGTCTCGTACACGATTGTTGGACAAGCTGAGAAAATTACATCGAACGCTAACGTCGCAAAAGATTAATATTTCTATACTACACCTTCAAAGTTAAGTTTTGAATATTTTAAAAAGACCACCAGCAAGAAGTCCGGTGATTGGAATACATTTTTATTTATGGTTTGCCACTTTAAATAAAGAAGTAGTACTTTGAATGCATATTGCGTGCGCATATTTAATGAGATATTCGAAGAAGTCACTTTTTAAGGTCAAGAAAGATGCCTATTTTTTACTTTAATTGGTGTGAACTCTCTTATACCAAAAAAACAAACTTAATCAAAAAGAAATTACTGGCAAATTGATTGGATCATTAACAAATTAAATGGTAAAATATTTCAATCAAAATTAGTTCAAGGGCAATTTCTTTTTGTTTATTTCCTTTTCTTTAGGTTTTTGTTTTTTTATTTTTTTTTATTGTACCAAATTATATTATATTCGTGTAAACGTAAGAAGGCATATGGTTTTATACCATTTTCAGTTGATCTTTCAGCACATACATGCAGTCGGTTGAGTCTGGCCTCACAGTTATTCGATTCTTAGTTTCGTACGTGCCTTTGAGAGGTATTTATAGTATAAGACATTGTTACTCTTTAATACCACTTGTTTGTTACACTTCGTGTTGCTTTCTACCTTAAATTGAGGTATTTATGATCATACATTATTACAAATATGCTTTTAATTGTTTAACATGTAATTTATTTTTATTTCATCAATTTTGAGTGCTTTGTGATGCAATGCAACCACATTTTGAAAATATCCGTTTAGTTTTTGCATTGTGTGGGTGTTGGGTGGTCGTTCTTGGTTCTAATTTTTTTATCTTCCATCGTAGGGCAGTAACCATCTTCTCCAGTACTAATGAGATTGTGGGACCTTTTTAATCAGATTTAAAACCAGTCTATCTAATCTACTTTTATCAAATTGTATAATTAGTTTTTGTAGTTCCGTCCGAGTCCACAAACCCTTTTCGGCTCTTGCATTAAGTTTGAGAACATTCTACTTGTCTCCTGCCCTTTCTACCTTATAGTCCAGTTGATAAAAACCAAAAATGGGTTTCACCTTCAAAATAATCCAATAGTTTTGAAACTTCACGTACTTATTTGTAGGTGTGCTAGCACAGAATATTTTAAAAGTTCCGATGAGACGAGCTTTATGGGCCTGACCAAAAATGTCACTTTTTTCAGTTTTTCATTAATATCTCGAAAACTATTGGTCAGAGCTGAAACGTGATTATATAAAAAATGAAGCTGAAGAAAATTTCAGATATATGGAAGTTCCAAAACTTTGATTTTTTTAAGGTGAAACCCTTAGTTGACTGGACTATTATGCTTTTCTTTCGATCATTTAGGTATGGCTATTCTTCCTTAGCAGATTTGCACAAAAGCCTTTCTATTGCTATTTTCACGCTTTATTAGTTCAAATGAAAGAATTAAACAAACTACTTGGACTACACCTTAACGGCCCTAAAATTAAAATTTGGTGTAAATCGTCGAAGTTGTATAATTAAGAGCATATTTGAAGAACGTGTTCAGTATTAAAACCATCACACATAGTCGAGTGGCATAGATGTGACTTGAGAAATTATCACACTTGGATCTTTGCAGTTACCATCAAAACAGGTGAGCCTAGCGAGTTATGTGGTTTCCTTTCATCCGACTCGATTTTTATATGGTTGATGGATTCGACTGTGCGAGTTGATATCGAACGAGGTGACAACTACCTTCTTTAATTTATTGAATTTCATATTGAAAAAGTTTTATGTAATTTATATATTTTTGAATTCATATTTGTTTGTACGATAATAGTTTGTTGCGTTTAGGTTTTAACGAACTTTTAAAAAAATGGATTTTTTATTGAGCGGAAATGCCGAGTTGATATTTCCGTCGGTATCGCAATATTGGTAGATTATGACTATTGAGTAAAAACTAGTTCTGTATTGTAAATAATTTGATAATAAATATTTCGTATTCCAATGATTGGAGCTCGTACAAGTTAGAAATGGGGATTCAGGCAAGATCACCCACCAACTATTTACTTGGCAGCGGCCTTAAACGCAAATTTCTTTTTTATTACACCTCTTTAGCTGTCGCAACAAAACCCTACCAAGCAATTTTATAGAAGTGCTGTAACGTTTTTTTAAATGTTATTCAACTGGTTAAGTGGCAACCTCTTGAAATTGCAAACCACCCTAGAATCGGAGCAGTACAAAGTTATTCTGTACTTTTATAGTCGAGCAGCTATTAGTAATAAAGCATGCGACTTGCATCGATACCACTTCGAACTAGAATGATAGACAGCCTCATTTCTAGTTTGTACGAGCTCTAGTTTATTATTCTACGATCATAGTATACCATGAAAAAAGTTTCTAAATGATTCTTTATCGGTATGTAACAACATATTTATTTTAAGAAATACGTTTATAGAATAGAATTAATATATTTATTATTTGATTTAACCAATGTTACACTACAAAAAGGCGATAAATAAATTATAAATTGTTTGCGCCTAAAATGTAGGCTTTTTCCTATACAGACATGTTTTCAATTTGTATTTTAGCTGTCAGTTGCTAAATTAGGGGTATTTTTTAATATTAACTCTTCTTCCGTGAAAACCAAATTCTTCTTAAGTGCGCTATAAATAAATGAATCAAACGACAAGTATATTACGAACTACGGCGTTGCGAAGTTCATTTGTAAGTATAAAATAATAGTTGACTTTACTTTTCCGTATAATTCTAATGGGAATAGCTCTCCAAGGCCCCAAGACTAGGCTAATAAAACATTTTTATTCAACCCACGCGCGAAAATTTTGGATTTAATTCATTTAAATTTAATTTAAGGCGTTAACAGCGCCATCTAGTGTCGTTTTGCTTAAACACCACTTCTTTGACGTCACTAATATATCGTATAATTAATTAAATGACGTAATAACAGCTTATTCCGGTAATAAAAACGAAGTTTCTAATGAGTCTATAATCTATAATTATTTTTTTATGATATCTTAATTACTAATTACACACTACTTTATATTTCAAAACTAGCGGAACTTTGGAAGTCAGTATGTTTTAGAAGTGGCAGAAGAATTAAGTTCTCGATTTTTTAATATAGGCAAGTAATTAATTAATTCGCCTATTTTTAAATAATTTTTTTAATTTGGCTCAACAAGCGTATTAAAATTTATAATATTATCCAATCATAAACCTTGACTTCAGTAACGTAGAGATTATTATTATTTTACGGATCAAGCGCCTGTCAAACGCTGTAACTTGAAATAATGCAAAAATGTCGCCACTACGCCACTGTACCTGCTTGACAGTAGGTAGTGAATCTTTCGTTTTTAATTTCTGACCCCTAACCTAATTTAAATGCAAACGTAATAAATTAAAGGTAGTAATCTAATAAATTTAAATTAATTATTCACAGATTATAAGTTGCAGATTTAAAATGGACACGGAATTTGAAGAGATCCAAATACCAGTCCCATGGGGCAATCTAGCCGGTGAGTAAAATACACGCAATATTAACTTAATCCTAGAGTTTAATTCTTGGCTAGGAAAATGGTGGGGTCCGAAAACCAAGCAACCGGTACTCGCAATTCACGGTTGGCAAGATAATGCCGGGACATTCGACACACTTGCCCCCTTATTGTGGAAAAACCACGATATATCTGTACTATGCATCGATTTGCCTGGTCACGGTTTTTCGTCGCACATCCCTGTAGGGCAACAGTATTACATATTTTGGGATGGCGTTTACATAGTGCGAAGAATTGTCCAACACTATAAATGGAATGATGTAACTTTACTAGGTCACTCCTTGGGCGGTGCCATTTCGTTTTTATATGCGGCTATTTATCCGGACGAAATTAAGAAGTACGTGTCAATCGATATTGCCGCACCTATTGTGAAAGATGTTTCTAAGACTCTCGACGTTATTGGCGAAAGTATCGACAGATTTTTGAAGTACGAGAAACTGAGTCGTGACTTACAACCTTGCTACAACTACGAAGAAATGTTGGACGTGGTCGAGGACGCATACAAGGGTGCCGTGACAAAAAAAAGTTGCGAAATTTTAATGAAGAGAGGTATGAAACCGTGTAAGAATGGCGAGAAGTATTTATTTTCTAGAGACGTTCGTTTGAAAGTGTCGAGTTTGTGTCCGATGAGCTTGGAGCAAGTTTTTGAGATGGCACCCCGAATAAAGTGCGAAGTTTTAAATATCAGGGCAGATCCTGGTATGAAATTTGATAAACCAGAGTATTATAATGGAGTAATCGACATGATTGTTAATGCTAAGAGGAAAGAGTTTCATACTGTTCCGGGTTCTCATCATCTACATCTAAATAATCCAGATCGTGTGATTGGGATTATATCGTCCTTTTTAAAATCTTAAATTGTACCAGAGTAGTCGAAATTTATTTATTTAAATTTGATTTAGAATAATTAATTTTAATTACAAATGGCCACTGTTCCTTTAAGTGGGTATTTTTGTAATTATGTGATATTTTAACTATTGACAGTGAACTATACGTATATTAAATTATACTCTTTTGATTTACTTAAATTCAAGTAAGAATTTAGATTTATAAATTACTTTTTAAAATAAAACGGGTGGAGTGTTTATTAAATATTTTACTAGATACTTAATTTAATTTTAGAATATTTAAATTGCATTAAACATGCTAAGTGTGCTCTTGCACACAACTAGTAAATTTAGATATTAAGCGATGGTTAGGGTTAAATATAGACTGTTCGAGTTGCTTCAAGTGATTTATAAAGTAACTCACTGTATTAGCTTTAAATAGCTTTCGATGTTTCAATTCAGAAGACATCAGCCTTAACAAAATACATATCTTTGAGATTTTAAATTTCTTAGTTTTATTACACCTACTGTAAAGGTTTTAGTTTTTAGTTCCAAAATTAAAAGACCTTTTAGTCTTCGATAGTTTATGAATGATCAATTTTTCAATATAATAAATAATGCATACTCGCTTACCGACCTACTTTTCCTCTTGCATTGTCAAGGTGCTGGTCAGCAAATAGTGTCTACACTCATTGAAAACTGACAGTTTGGGGCGTCCCTGTATGTAAATGCACCAAAAATGGAAGATGCCTTTCGAGAGAGAAATCTAATTTTTGACTATTTTTGAGGGCCTTAATAAGTGTAGGACCTACTTTGGTCACATATGTACTTATTTGTAACATCGAGACGTATTTGTATACAAAAAAAAATAAAAAAAAAAAGATTTGACCAAATCTTTTATGTTAGAATGAAGAATATAAAAAATAGCAAGTTTATGAAGAGTGCCCATTAACGGTGCGTTTGGGGAGCTCGATTTCTGATCGGCGTATACAACTATTTGGATATTACTGTCAAGCTACGACTGAAACTTGTAATGATTGATGATGAATGAAGATTTTGGAAATGGTTAGAAAAGTTATTTTAAAAAAATGTATTTTAATTGTTGTTTTTAGATTACATTTTTAACAACAAACTGTAATCTCTTATGTCCTAAATATAGGAATGTTTACTTGAAATTTTCCTTATTCGTTAAAGAGCATTGGAAAGCTACTTTGGAACAAGATTTCTGTTTGAAAATTCTTAGAAGATATTTATTTACTATTTTCATTACCTGGCTAATCAAAGGTGAGCTTTACCGGCAGTGGCCTAAGACATGGCACTTTTTTGTTTTTTTGTTAATATCTCGAAAACTATGGGTTTGAGCTGAAACGTGATTATATACTAAATAAAAGCTGATAAAATTTGTCACAAGTTTGAATGGATGCTTGTTTTTGGTAATGCTTATAAAAAATATGCGTATATTCAATTTTGTAGCTAATTTTATCGGCTTTAATTTTGTATGTACTAACGTTTCAGCTCCAACCCAGAGTTTCGAGATATTAACGAAAAAGATAAAACAGTGATATGTATTTTCCCACTGCCGCTAAAGCTCATTTCTGATTTATCGGAACTTTTAGGACAATCTTCATTAGACACCTACAAGAATTATGTAAAATTTCGACGCTATTTGATGTTTTCGAAAGTGAAACGCTTTAATTTTTACTTGACTGAACTATAAATACTTTGTCCTGCACTTTGATTGTTCTACAACAGGCTAATATTAGTTATAATGTTATTGTAACAAATCTTAATAATTGTTAAGTCTTTTAAAGCTCTCTTCTGATAAACTAGATTTAGTTATTAGAAAAATTAATATTGTTAATTGCTGTGGTAACAGTTTTAGTTTCAATGTTTCTCTTTTCAATTTGTGAATGAAACGTTTTGCTCATGAAAAATGAAAATTTAAATTAGTAAATAGTAATTGATAATAAATTATTTATCGATTTTGTGCTTCTAAGGACACCTAAAGGGCCTAACCGAGCTCGCTCAATCCAGCGTATTAAGGAGTTTGCAAATTTGTTAAATTGCTTCTCGTTAAAGTGGTTTTCTTGTTTTAATATTTATTATAAATTATAAATCGGTAGTTGCAGCATTGTTTATATGTTTATGTATTAAAATTTATAATTATAACATTAGTTTATTAATTAGTCAAAAGTATTATGTATTTTTCCTTCTATATTGACTACTTTCTAAGTTGAAATAATGTAAAAATCGAAATTTGTTAAAACTCCAACTTTTTACGCCTGCTAATACATAGGCAACACTTGTTACTCTCCCACTACATTATAAATTTTAAACTACCATAGAAATTTACAGAGTGGGGTGGTCACATGACCACCAAAAGTTTATATAAGGCCGAGTTTGGCCATTCGAAAATTTTGTAATCTCCACTTCAAATCAGCTTCGAAGAGAAAATTTTAGGTTTGCTCGTGTGAAAAATCAACTTCAACTTTTTGAATTTTTTTTGCTTGGAAGTTGTTAGAAGCATTGTTCTGAATATCTTTAGCGACTTTTGGATCGTTTGGTCGAATATTAATGCGGGAAATTAAGTTTTTAAAAATCAATTATTTATTCGTACCACAATATTAATTAACTCGGCATTCTTGTTTGGAAGGTATTTGGCGCTTCTTAAGACGCTGTTATTTTTCTCTTCCAAGGAGAATTTATTTTTAAATTTATTTTTGTCTTATAATTATTATTGTATGTATATAAATTACGTTAAAAAATAAACAATAGAAAGCAGTAATTTCTTTTATTATAAGCTACCCTATTTACAAGCAAAATCCTCATTTTCGCACTAGATAGTTGGAAAGCAAAAAGGTGATAGGGTTTTGGAAATAAATTTTTATTTAAGAAGATACTTTTTGATCATAAAAACATTTCAAATCCTATAAGCGATAACACCTCGTTTCATAACATAATGGCAATGCTTTTAAAATTTGTTTAAATAAATATTTCTCTTTAATTTATTTCGTTTATCTTATCGACCTTCTGCTCTCCTACTACCTAGCCAGAAAATTGTAAATTTTAAAAGCAACTTTCGAAAAAATAGTTTTTAAAGGTTCGAATTACGCAATTTTGAGAGTGCGACTCATTAGCCCTACTAGCGGCAAACATCTTTGTACATTTTTAGCGCGTCTGCTCTTCTAGTTTAGAAGACATTCGACTTTAAAGTTATTTTGAATGTTTTAATTCTTAAAATTTTATGCTTTATGTCGAATATCTTTTAAACTAGATGACCAGCAGCGCCCAAATTTAACAGGTATATTCCCCGACAGTTGGACTAAAGATTCGCACCCTCAGAATTGCATAATTTCGCTTTTTTAAAACTACGTTTTTAAAATTTCCTTTAAATTTTACAATTTTCGGGCTAGGTAGTAGGAGAGCAGAAAGTGGATAAGGTAAACAAAATCAATTGGAGAGAAATATTTATTTAAACAAATTTTTAAAGCATTGCGATGTCAGCGATAACGCCTCGTTTCATAACATATTGTCGGTGCCTTTAAAATTCACTTAAATAAATATTTCCCTCTAATTTAATTCGATTACCTTATCGCACTTCTACTCTCCTAATACCTCGTCCGAAAACTGTAAAATTAAAAGGAAATTTTTAAAAACTTAGTTTAAAAAAATCAAAATTACGCAAATCTGAGGGTGGGAATCTTTAGCCCTACTGTCGGGGAATATACTTGTTAAATTTGGGCGCCGCTGGTCTTTTAGTTTAGAAGATATTCGACTTTTAAGATATTTTAAATTTTATAAATTTTCTCATTTTGTGTTTTATGTCGAATATCTTCCAAACTAGAGGACCAGGAGCGCCAAAATTTAACAGGTATATTCCCCAACAGGAGGGCTAAAGATTCCCACCCTTAGAATTGCATAATTTCGAAATTTTAAAACTAAGTTTTTAAAAATTTCTTACAAATTTTTCAATTTTCGGGCTAGGTAGTAGGAGAGCAGAATGTGAATAAGATAAACAAAATCAATTAGAGAGAAATATTTATTTAAACGAATTTTAAAAGCATTGCGATATCAGCGATAACGCCTCGTTTCATAACATATTGTCGGTGCCTTTAAAATTCACTTAAATAAATATTTCCCTCTAATTTAATTCGATTACCTTATCGCACTTCTACTCTCCTAATACCTCGTCCGAAAACTGTAAAATTAAAAGGAAATTTTTAAAAACTTAGTTTAAAAAAATCAAAATTACGCAAATCTGAGGGTGGGAATCTTTAGCCCTACTGTCGGGGAATATACTTGTTAAATTTGGGCGCCGCTGGTCTTTTAGTTTAGAAGATATTCGACTTTTAAGATATTTTAAATTTTATAAATTTTCTCATTTTGTGTTTTATGTCGAATATCTTCCAAACTAGAGGACCAGGAGCGCCAAAATTTAACAGGTATATTCCCCAACAGGAGGGCTAAAGATTCCCACCCTTAGAATTGCATAATTTCGAAATTTTAAAACTAAGTTTTTAAAAATTTCTTACAAATTTTTCAATTTTCGGGCTAGGTAGTAGGAGAGCAGAATGTGAATAAGATAAACAAAATCAATTAGAGAGAAATATTTATTTAAACGAATTTTAAAAGCATTGCGATATCAGCGATAACGCCTCGTTTCATAACATATTGTCGGTGCCTTTAAAATTCACTTAAATAAATATTTCCCTCTAATTTAATTCGATTACCTTATCGCACTTCTACTCTCCTAATACCTCGTCCGAAAACTGTAAAATTTAAAGGAAATTTTTAAAAACGTAGTTTTAAAAAATCAAAATTACGCAAATCTGAGGGTGGGAATCTTTAGCCCTACTGTCGGGGAATATACTTGTTAAATTTGGGCGCCGCTGGTCTTTTAGTTTAGAAGATATTCGACTTTTAAGATATTTTAAATTTTATAAATTCTCTCATTTTGTGTTTTATGTCGAATATCTTCCAAACTAGAGGACCAGGAGCGCCAAAATTTAACAGGTATATTCCCCAACAGGAGGGCTAAAGATTCCCACCCTTAGAATTGCATAATTTCGAAATTTTAAAACTAAGTTTTTAAAAATTTCTTACAAATTTTTCAATTTTCGGGCTAGGTAGTAGGAGAGCAGAATGTGAATAAGATAAACAAAATCAATTAGAGAGAAATATTTATTTAAACGAATTTTAAAAGCATTGCGATATCAGCGATAACGCCTCGTTTCATAACATATTGTCGGTGCCTTTAAAATTCACTTAAATAAATATTTCCCTCTAATTTAATTCGATTACCTTATCGCACTTCTACTCTCCTAATACCTCGTCCGAAAACTGTAAAATTTAAAGGAAATTTTTAAAAACGTAGTTATAAAAAATCGAAATTACGCAAATCTGAGGGTGGGAATCTTTAGCCCTACTGTCGGGGAATATACTTGTTAAATTTGGGCGCCGCTGGTCTTTTAGTTTAGAAGATATTCGACTTTTAAGATATTTTAAATTTTATAAATTCTCTCATTTTGTGTTTTATGTCGAATATCTTCCAAACTAGAGGACCAGGAGCGCCAAAATTTAACAGGTATATTCCCCAACAGGAGGGCTAAAGATTCCCACCCTTAGAATTGCATAATTTCGAAATTTTAAAACTAAGTTTTTAAAAATTTCTTACAAATTTTTCAATTTTCGGGCTAGGTAGTAGGAGAGCAGAATGTGAATAAGATAAACAAAATCAATTAGAGAGAAATATTTATTTAAACGAATTTTAAAAGCATTGCGATATCAGCGATAACGCCTCGTTTCATAACATATTGTCGGTGCCTTTAAAATTCACTTAAATAAATATTTCCCTCTAATTTAATTCGATTACCTTATCGCACTTCTACTCTCCTAATACCTCGTCCGAAAACTGTAAAATTTAAAGGAAATTTTTAAAAACGTAGTTTTAAAAAATCAAAATTACGCAAATCTGAGGGTGGGAATCTTTAGCCCTACTGTCGGGGAATATACTTGTTAAATTTGGGCGCCGCTGGTCTTTTAGTTTAGAAGATATTCGACTTTTAAGATATTTTAAATTTTATAAATTCTCTCATTTTGTGTTTTATGTCGAATATCTTCCAAACTAGAGGACCAGGAGCGCCAAAATTTAACAGGTATATTCCCCAACAGGAGGGCTAAAGATTCCCACCCTTAGAATTGCATAATTTCGAAATTTTAAAACTAAGTTTTTAAAAATTTCTTACAAATTTTTCAATTTTCGGGCTAGGTAGTAGGAGAGCAGAATGTGAATAAGATAAACAAAATCAATTAGAGAGAAATATTTATTTAAACGAATTTTAAAAGCATTGCGATATCAGCGATAACGCCTCGTTTCATAACATATTGTCGGTGCCTTTAAAATTCACTTAAATAAATATTTCCCTCTAATTTAATTCGATTACCTTATCGCACTTCTACTCTCCTAATACCTCGTCCGAAAACTGTAAAATTTAAAGGAAATTTTTAAAAACGTAGTTATAAAAAATCGAAATTACGCAAATCTGAGGGTGGGAATCTTTAGCCCTACTGTCGGGGAATATACTTGTTAAATTTGGGCGCCGCTGGTCTTTTAGTTTAGAAGATATTCGACTTTTAAGATATTTTAAATTTTATAAATTCTCTCATTTTGTGTTTTATGTCGAATATCTTCCAAACTAGAGGACCAGGAGCGCCAAAATTTAACAGGTATATTCCCCAACAGGAGGGCTAAAGATTCCCACCCTTAGAATTGCATAATTTCGAAATTTTAAAACTAAGTTTTTAAAAATTTCTTACAAATTTTTCAATTTTCGGGCTAGGTAGTAGGAGAGCAGAATGTGAATAAGATAAACAAAATCAATTAGAGAGAAATATTTATTTAAACGAATTTTAAAAGCATTGCGATATCAGCGATAACGCCTCGTTTCATAACATATTGTCGGTGCCTTTAAAATTCACTTAAATAAATATTTCCCTCTAATTTAATTCGATTACCTTATCGCACTTCTACTCTCCTAATACCTCGTCCGAAAACTGTAAAATTTAAAGGAAATTTTTAAAAACGTAGTTTTAAAAAATCAAAATTACGCAAATCTGAGGGTGGGAATCTTTAGCCCTACTGTCGGGGAATATACTTGTTAAATTTGGGCGCCGCTGGTCTTTTAGTTTAGAAGATATTCGACTTTTAAGATATTTTAAATTTTATAAATTCTCTCATTTTGTGTTTTATGTCGAATATCTTCCAAACTAGAGGACCAGGAGCGCCAAAATTTAACAGGTATATTCCCCAACAGGAGGGCTAAAGATTCCCACCCTTAGAATTGCATAATTTCGAAATTTTAAAACTAAGTTTTTAAAAATTTCTTACAAATTTTTCAATTTTCGGGCTAGGTAGTAGGAGAGCAGAATGTGAATAAGATAAACAAAATCAATTAGAGAGAAATATTTATTTAAACGAATTTTAAAAGCATTGCGATATCAGCGATAACGCCTCGTTTCATAACATATTGTCGGTGCCTTTAAAATTCACTTAAATAAATATTTCCCTCTAATTTAATTCGATTACCTTATCGCACTTCTACTCTCCTAATACCTCGTCCGAAAACTGTAAAATTTAAAGGAAATTTTTAAAAACGTAGTTATAAAAAATCGAAATTACGCAAATCTGAGGGTGGGAATCTTTAGCCCTACTGTCGGGGAATATACTTGTTAAATTTGGGCGCCGCTGGTCTTTTAGTTTAGAAGATATTCGACTTTTAAGATATTTTAAATTTTATAAATTCTCTCATTTTGTGTTTTATGTCGAATATCTTCCAAACTAGAGGACCAGGAGCGCCAAAATTTAACAGGTATATTCCCCAACAGGAGGGCTAAAGATTCCCACCCTTAGAATTGCATAATTTCGAAATTTTAAAACTAAGTTTTTAAAAATTTCTTACAAATTTTTCAATTTTCGGGCTAGGTAGTAGGAGAGCAGAATGTGAATAAGATAAACAAAATCAATTAGAGAGAAATATTTATTTAAACGAATTTTAAAAGCATTGCGATATCAGCGATAACGCCTCGTTTCATAACATATTGTCGGTGCCTTTAAAATTCACTTAAATAAATATTTCCCTCTAATTTAATTCGATTACCTTATCGCACTTCTACTCTCCTAATACCTCGTCCGAAAACTGTAAAATTAAAAGGAAATTTTTAAAAACTTAGTTTAAAAAAATCAAAATTACGCAAATCTGAGGGTGGGAATCTTTAGCCCTACTGTCGGGGAATATACTTGTTAAATTTGGGCGCCGCTGGTCTTTTAGTTTAGAAGATATTCGACTTTTAAGATATTTTAAATTTTATAAATTTTCTCATTTTGTGTTTTATGTCGAATATCTTCCAAACTAGAGGACCAGGAGCGCCAAAATTTAACAGGTATATTCCCCAACAGGAGGGCTAAAGATTCCCACCCTTAGAATTGCATAATTTCGAAATTTTAAAACTAAGTTTTTAAAAATTTCTTACAAATTTTTCAATTTTCGGGCTAGGTAGTAGGAGAGCAGAATGTGAATAAGATAAACAAAATCAATTAGAGAGAAATATTTATTTAAACGAATTTTAAAAGCATTGCGATATCAGCGATAACGCCTCGTTTCATAACATATTGTCGGTGCCTTTAAAATTCACTTAAATAAATATTTCCCTCTAATTTAATTCGATTACCTTATCGCACTTCTACTCTCCTAATACCTCGTCCGAAAACTGTAAAATTAAAAGGAAATTTTTAAAAACTTAGTTTAAAAAAATCAAAATTACGCAAATCTGAGGGTGGGAATCTTTAGCCCTACTGTCGGGGAATATACTTGTTAAATTTGGGCGCCGCTGGTCTTTTAGTTTAGAAGATATTCGACTTTTAAGATATTTTAAATTTTATAAATTTTCTCATTTTGTGTTTTATGTCGAATATCTTCCAAACTAGAGGACCAGGAGCGCCAAAATTTAACAGGTATATTCCCCAACAGGAGGGCTAAAGATTCCCACCCTTAGAATTGCATAATTTCGAAATTTTAAAACTAAGTTTTTAAAAATTTCTTACAAATTTTTCAATTTTCGGGCTAGGTAGTAGGAGAGCAGAATGTGAATAAGATAAACAAAATCAATTAGAGAGAAATATTTATTTAAACGAATTTTAAAAGCATTGCGATATCAGCAATAACGCCTCGTTTCATAACATATTGTCGGTGCCTTTAAAATTCACTTAAATAAATATTTCCCTCTAATTTAATTCGATTACCTTATCGCACTTCTACTCTCCTAATACCTCGTCCGAAAACTGTAAAATTAAAAGGAAATTTTTAAAAACTTAGTTTAAAAAAATCAAAATTACGCAAATCTGAGGGTGGGAATCTTTAGCCCTACTGTCGGGGAATATACTTGTTAAATTTGGGCGCCGCTGGTCTTTTAGTTTAGAAGATATTCGACTTTTAAGATATTTTAAATTTTATAAATTTTCTCATTTTGTGTTTTATGTCGAATATCTTCCAAACTAGAGGACCAGGAGCGCCAAAATTTAACAGGTATATTCCCCAACAGGAGGGCTAAAGATTCCCACCCTTAGAATTGCATAATTTCGAAATTTTAAAACTAAGTTTTTAAAAATTTCTTACAAATTTTTCAATTTTCGGGCTAGGTAGTAGGAGAGCAGAATGTGAATAAGATAAACAAAATCAATTAGAGAGAAATATTTATTTAAACGAATTTTAAAAGCATTGCGATATCAGCGATAACGCCTCGTTTCATAACATATTGTCGGTGCCTTTAAAATTCACTTAAATAAATATTTCCCTCTAATTTAATTCGATTACCTTATCGCACTTCTACTCTCCTAATACCTCGTCCGAAAACTGTAAAATTTAAAGGAAATTTTTAAAAACGTAGTTTTAAAAAATCAAAATTACGCAAATCTGAGGGTGGGAATCTTTAGCCCTACTGTCGGGGAATATACTTGTTAAATTTGGGCACCGCTAGTCTTCTAGTTTAGAAGATATTCGACATAAAACACAAAATGAGAAAATTTATAAAATTTAAAATATCTTAAAAGTCGAATATCTTCTAAACTAAAAGACCAGCGGCGCCCAAATTTAACAAGTATATTCCCCGACAGTAGGGCCAAAGATTCCCACCCTCAGATTTGCGTAATTTCGATTTTTTTAAACTAGGTTTTTACAAATTTTTTTAAAATTTTACAGTTTTCGGACCGGGGTATTAGGAGAGTAGAAGTGAGATAAGGTAATCGAATTAAATTAGAGAGAAATATTTATTTAAAAGAATTTTAAAGGCACTGCCAATATGTTATGAAACGAGGCGTTATCGCTTATAGGATTTGAAATGTTTTTTTGATCAAAAAGTATCTTCTTAAATAAAAATTTATTTCCAAAACCCTATCACCTTTTTGCTGTCCAACTATCTAGTCCGAAAATGAGGATTTTGCTTGTAAATAGGGTAGCTTATAATAAAAGAAATTATTGCTTTCTATCGTTTATTTTTTAACGTAATTTATATACATACAATAATAATTATAAGTTATAAGACAAAAATAAATTTAAAAATAAATTCCCCTCAGAAGAGAGAAATAACAGCGTCTTAAGAAGCGCCAAACACCTTCCAAACAAGAATGCCGAGTTAATTAATACTGTGGTAGGTACGAATAAATAATTGATTTTTAAAAACTTAATTTCCCGCATTAATATTCGACCAAACGATCCAAAAGTCGCTAAAGATATTCAGAACAATGCTTCTAACAACTTCCAAGCAAAAAAAATTCAAAAAGTCGAAGTTGATTTTTCACACGAGCAAAGCTAAAATTTTCTCTTCGAAGCTGATTTGAAGTAGAGATTAGAAAATTTTCAAATGGCAAAACTCGGCCTTATATAAACTTTTGGTGGTCATGTGACCACCCCACTCTGTAAATTTCTATGGTAGTTTAAAATTTATAATGTAGTGGGAGAGTAACAAGTGTTGCCTATGTATTAGCAGGCGTAAAAAGTTGGAGTTTTAACAAATTTCGATTTTTACATTATTTCAACTTAGAAAGTGGTCAATATAGAAGGAAAAATACATAATACTTTTGACTAATTAATAAACTAATGTTATAATTATAAATTTTAATACATAAACATATAAACAATGCTGCAACTAGTGATTTATAATAGTAAAACAAGAAAACCACTTTAACGAGAAGCAATTTAACAAATTTACAAACTCCTTAATACACTGGATTAAGCGAGCTTGGTTAGGCCCTTTAGGTGTCCTTAGAAGCACAAAATCAATAAATAACTTATTATCAATTACTATTTACTAATTTAAATTTTCATTTTTCATGAGCAAAACGTTTCATTCACAAATTGAAAAGAGAAACATTGAAACTAAAACTGTTACCACAGTAATTAACAATATTAATTTTTCTAATAACTAAATCTAGTTTATCAGAAGAGAGCTTTAAAAGACTTAACAATTATTAAGATTGTAAGCCTGCTGTAGAACAATAAAAGTGCAGGACAAAGTATTTATAGTTCAGTCAACTAAAATTTTTTACATAATTCTTTGTAGGTGTCTAATGAAGACTGTCCTAAAAGTTCCGATAAATCAGAAATGAGCTTAAGCGGCAGTGGGCAAATACATGTCACTGTTTTATCTCTTTCGTTAATATCTCGAAACCCTTGGTTGGAGCTGAAACGTTAGTACATACAAAATTAAAGCCGATAAAATTAACTACAAAATTAAATATACGCATATTTTTTATAAGTATTACCAAAAACAAGCATCCATTCAAACTTGTGACAAATTTTATCAGCTATAATTTAGTATATAATCACGTTTTAGCTCAAACCCATACTTTTCAAGATATTAACAAAAAAGTGCCATGTCTTAGGCCACTGCCGGTAAAGCTCACCTCTGATTAGCCAAGTCTTTCAGGATATTGACCACTAGACACTAGATAATAAACATTTGTGCTTATTTTTAATACACAAAAAACAGAATTCGGTTAACGTAATGAAAATGGTAAATAAATATCTTCTAAGAATCTTCAAACAGAAATCTTGTTCTATTGTTATGTTCCAAACCGCATTGTTATGTTCCAAACCAGCTTACCAATGCTCTTTTAAGAATTAGGAAAATTTCAAGTAAACATTCCTATATTTAGAATATATTTAGTTTGTTGTTGGAAACGTAATCTAAAAATCGCAATTAAAATACATTTTTTTAAAATAAGTTTTCTTACCATTTCTAATTACTGACAGCAAATAATTAAAGTAAATGGTCTTCAGGAAGTCATAAACATTAAATTCCAAAATCTTCATTCATCATCAATCATCACAAGTTTCAGTCGTAGCATGACAGTAATATCCAAATAGTTGTATAGCTTCTTACGCCTTTCGAAATTCTAATTTCTAAAACAAGAAAAGTATAAAATACGATCATACCAAAGAGAAAAAAGTTTAAATGCGCCTAACATATAGGTAATTCCACGTTCGGGGTGAAAGACGAACTTAAGTGTAAAACTAATATCCAATTTCTACATTAAAAATTCTTTTTCTTGGTTTGAATAAAATATTTAAATAAATATGAAATAATATTTACCCCTTTAAATACAAGTTGTCTCCTATTTTAAACTAAACCATCTTGTAAAGCATATATACAATATTTTGTGTAGGGATATTTCAATCACGTAGATAGGTTGGGATATTCTCAATTCTTCTGTCTAAAATTAGAGATTTCTTACTACTATATAAATGTAACAAAGGTTGCTTTTTTTTACAATGACATTGCTATTTATCTTTCGAATTCATAAATGATTTTTTTAAAGATATCAAATAAGTTGTCTCCAGTAATTCTACGTGTGAAATGACATTGTCGTAACAAAGTTTAAACTTTAGCATTTAGTCATACCAGTCATACGTAATGGGCACTCTTCATGCAGTTGCTGTTCATGCGCTAAATATCTGGCATATCTGATACATGGTGAGCCAGATTCATAAATATATCGGTGCGAATTATATCGTTAGCGGGTAAGCGCAAATAATAGTTTTATTTTTATTCCTATCATCACGTGTGATTAGACAAAAATGTCCGCCAGATCTCTTAGCTTGTCTAAAATACCACCCACCACATCAAATACGTCTAAAATGTAGAATTTTTCTTCACTAAAAGACAGAATTTATACCTCAAACTAACCAGAACATCTGATGCACGTACTTGGTATTATAGTTAGTGAGAATCGTAAGATTTAGTTCATTCGAATCAAAACTGTCGAATCAAATCTCTACGCATCTGATCTGCACTGATAATCCACTCGTGTATGCCTCGCTAATGTGAACACAGATGTTATGTTCATCGCGATGCTACGTCAGCATATTCCATCAACATAAACAGTAATGAGTAATGCTTTGGTTTTTACATTCTTTGATAATATCCACTGTTTTTACCCTACATGCTGGGACCGGCAAACAAAACATTTCTTCTAATTAGTATAAAACGATTTCTAAAACAAAAAATTCACTATTATTTTAACCACGAAAGTAAAAAGAATTCAAATAATTTAAAACAAGTTCACCGACTAATTAAATAACACAAAATTAAGACCACGCAGAAAGTAGAGAAGTTCAAAAAAAGACCAAACTTCGGCAGATCCTGGAGTAGCACAGCAGAATAATAACAGACACCCATCTACTGTTTTTCGTCATTCCTAGTATTCACTCAATTAGAGTTTTAACGCTTTAAAAAGAAATTACTTCAGTAAAGTAATTGACTTTTTATAACTTATAAAACAATAATTTAACCACAGATTAATTATCCAAGCTGTAAATTTACACCTAACCTAATGGGTATATTTTATACGTGTACAAGGACATTTAAATTTTGGTATATGCAACCCATCGTACAGAGGTGTATTGATGGTCGACTGCGATTACATGTATAAATTTAAAATAAACTGAGTACTTTTCCACGTGTAAAATTTAAAATCTAATTAATTACAGTGTCCAACATAGTGTCACTATGTTATAACTACCCAAGAATAACAAATTTTAACATTAAGTATCAAACCAAGAAGGCTAAAGCTCTAAAAATTGCTAACTACGAAAATTAGCTAAAAATGCCTCGCTAATGTGAACGCAGATATTATGTTGATCTCGATGTTACGTCAGCGTATTCCATCAACATAAACATACCCTAGAACCCCACAGCCAATGCTGAAGCGTTAAAAATTATATAAAAATGAAAGTAGTCACCTTTATTTAACAAGAAGAATCCTTTGGTTTTTACTTTCTTTGATAATATCCACTGTTTTTACCATACATGCTGGGACCGGTAAACAGACTATTTCTTCTAATTAGTATAAAACGACTTCTAAAACAAAAAATTCACTAATTATTTTAACCACGAAAGTAAATAGAATTCAAATAATTTAAAACAAGTTCACTGATTAATTAAATAACACAAAATTAAAACCACGCAGAAAGTAGAGAAGTTCAAAAAAAGACCAAACTTCGGCAGATCCTGAAGTAGCACAGCAGAATTAATAGTAACAGACACCCATCTACTGTTTTTCGTCATTCCTAGTATTTACTCTATTGAAGTTTTAACGCTTCCAAAAGAAATTACTTCAGTAAAGTAATTGATTTTTTGTAACTCATCATTAAAAGAAATTAATTATCCAAACTGTAAATTTACACCTAACCTAATGGGTATATTTAGTACCAGGCACCGTAACTTTATTAAAAGGGGGCGAGTACAAAGACAATTAAACTTTGGTATATGCAACCCATCGTACAGCGCTGTATTGATAGTCGACTGCAATTACATGTATAAGTTTCAAGTAAAATATGCACTTTTCCCCGTGTAAAATTTAAAACCTAATTAATTGCAGTGTCTAATTGCAAATTAGTCACCATGTTATAAAACTACCCAAGATTAACAAATTTTAACATTCTATATCAAACCAAGAAGGCTAAAGCTCCAAAAATTGCTAACTACGAAAATTAGCTTTAATGACCAGTTGAAATAACTTTTGGAAGTTGTTACATTGTTGCAAGTTGTATGTCATCCACTCTTATTGCAACCAATATTTTACAAACATTCCAAAAGAACAGATTCTCCTACTTATAACAAGTTAGTGTGTAAAAACGAGAACTCAATTAATAAAAAATGGCAATAGTAAGCGTTTTCCAGTTTGATAAAAAATTCAGTTCTATTGAATGTTGGTGTTGTAGACCTCCTTCCCTTGTAGTTGTCCTATTTCTTCTTTTTTCCTCTTCCAGTTTTAGAATTTTTACAAGTCACTTTCAAATATGTGTTATTTGCTATCAAAATTATCCAATTTCCTACTAACCGACGAATTTTTTGGGAAGCTCTCTCAAAGGAACGACATTCACTACACTTTGATTTGCAGTAGGTAGGTTGGAATATTATTAATTCTTCTGTCTAAAATTAGAGATTTCTTACTACTAAATAAATGGATTAAACAAGGGTTGCTTTTCATAGCTTTTTTTTACAATGACATTGTTATTTACCTTTTGAATTCATAAATAATTTTTTAAGAAGTCGAGTACAAGCTTGAAGTTCTCTTCGGTAATCCTACAAATAAAACCACATTGTGGTAGCACAGTTAAGCAAACTTCATATGCATAGCATTAAGTCATACTTAATGGGTGCTCTTCATATAGTTACTATTTTTTAAATTCTTCATTTGAACAAATGTTCTGTCAAATAAGAGTTTTATCGAAATAATTCCTATAAAGCTAGATTTTTGTATATAAGTACGTTTCAATGTTACAAATAATAACCTACATATGTGACCAAAGTATGTACAACCATACAACACTTATTAGATTGTTCAAAAATTAGATGTCCCTCTTGAAAGGCATTTTCTTTTAGGTGCATTACACGGACGCTCCAGCCTGTTGATTTTGAATGTCGCTCCAGTGTCAAGGTGGCACGCAAGAATGGGGTGTACGCTCCAGCTAGTATAGAAAACAAAAACAGTTAACGTTCCAAAGTTACATAAGAGGCTTGTTTATTTGCCTACTCGGAGTAAAACGAGCAAATTTAAAGTCTTTCACACTAATTTTGTCTATTAGTCCTGCTATAATGACGTCACAGTTACTGTGATGAGAGCAGACAAATAAATATACAAACCCAAAGTAGCTACAGACTATTCGCGTTGTTTGGCATTTCGTGGTGTTTCGTACCTTTTCATGAAAAGGGCATACACACTATTCGCATTCCAATAACGAAAATTTCGTATTTCACTGTTTACTTTTTTGCGACGTTTCGTAGACGAAACGCGCAACACCACGAAATTCTTGCAAAGCAGCTTTTTCGCCTGATTTCGTGTTCTTTGATTCGCAAACTTCACCGATCTGGAAGCGAAACAGTGCAAAACGCTACAAAACTGTTTTCACAAAAAAGTCGTACACACTATTCACGAAAGGACGAAACACAAAACGCGAATAGTTTGTAGCTACCTTAAGGTACAAAACAAGAAAAATAATCGCAAGCTAACCTCACAATTCACAATGTTCGCACTTCAAACCTCAACACAATCGCACAGTGAACGGCAAACAACAAACAAAATAAACTTGTCGATAATGAAACATATTCCATGAAACTCTATTAATAAATTGATAATAATCTTTACTTTAATTATGGTAAAAGGACAAATAACGCTTTAAATTTTCCACGAGCGAGCAAATAAACAAGCTTACCAATACAAAAAATATTAAATTGGAGTGGCAGCCAGGAGCCGATGCGGCGCAAAACATTACACTTGACCTACTGGTAGGCGTCGAGTTAGTTGCGTCACAAACGGGCTTAAGCATAAATAAACTAACTATGGCTTAAGTGTTTAAATTGTAGCGGCGACAAATTTGAAGTTTCTTTTTAAGTAATAATACGATAATTTAGTTGATTTGACGAAATATAAAAGAACGCTGGAATTACTTCGCTTATAATTAACAATTTCTAATACTTTAAAAATATTCTTAACTGTTATAATTACCAGGACTTAATGATTTATCAGACAATCAGCTTCGGTCATAACAATACTAAACTTGCAGTAAATCGTCGTAACCGATTAAAAATTTATATTTAGTATCCAGTCGTTGTTGCTTCTTGTTGCATAGTCTTACTCTCCTTCCTTCCTGCCTAAGCCCAATAGATAATAAAAAAAGCACAGACCCAAGGAACTAGAAAATAAGTGGAATGGTTATAAGCTAGTTTGAAGGTATCTAAAAGTAAAGCATAAGTAACGGAAGGGGGTTGCTATTCCGTAAGTGTGCGCGGCCGAGTATGCCAGATGCCAAGGTATTCTCTCACTCTTGTTTACTACGAAATTATAAGACCTTCTTTACGCAACTGACAGCTTGTTCTTCGCCAGGAGCTTAATGTTCTTCACGTGTTCAACCCTTCCACTTACTGTCTAGTTCCATCTTCAAAACTGTTTATGCCAGCCGTTGAATATAACGAGGAAATCATAGGTTCAATTTTCACATAGGTGACCATAAGCTTTGAAACATACAGTTTGCGAGGCTCTACTCAACTCGGTGAGTATTTGGAAGTATCTAACTTATGCGAGGGTTAAAGTTTTCAAAACCTTAAGCGTGAATTTAAGGTTAGAACTTCATATACGTTGCACTTTTTCAGAGTGAAAGTGGCTAATAGGCTTCCTATTTCACGATAAAATAACCTTGTAATCGTTTACCTATGCAACCTATCGCAAAATGATGTATTTAAGGTTAATGCGCCTTAGTATACAATTGAACAATAACTAGTTTTATCAATGAATTTCCTATTAACCATAAATGGTTTAGGTATATTTTTCCCGTCACCTACGATCACGTATTTATTAAAAGAATCATATCCCAAAATACACACCTTGTAATCCATTCAGAGCACAATGTCAGTGCCGAGTCTAAATTCATAAATGAAACTAATGCTCCGAGGATTATTAGATCGATAATAATCTATCATCCAAAAACTTGAAGTTTTCTCTGGAGACCATATCCACTGCTCATCTGCACATTACATCTGCTCAAGGGCAATTGAAAAGGTAGATCAGTGACGTAGATCCCAATACAAATTCAGTTCTCTGATCGTGTTCTAGACCACATTTGATTTGCATCGCCCTTGTATTCATTGGTATCTAAAAGCACAAAACTACTACATTATAAGTTTCCTACTAGTATAAATTAAAATATGTACCGACATATTTTATATTTCTACTAACTAGACTTTGAATAACATAAGTAGATAACTACAGTGCTAAAGCCCTAACAATAACAAACTGTGGGAAATTTCCCTTTTTCAACATCCCATTGTATTCAACATAACGCTGGGAAGTTGTTACATTTTTTCATGCCGTCGCCTGCAAAATTATATTTTTTGAGTTCTGATTCAACGAGCTCGGCTATAAGAGTACATCTGTTATAACAAGCATAATATACTTCCTTTGCCAAACTGTATTATACTTCACTTATAACAAACAAACATTTTTAGCTGCTGCGATTATTAGGACTTCATGACTAATCGAACGGTTAATTCGGTTATAACGAGTGATAATGATGACAAACTTGTTGTAACTCGTTATAAGCGATTTTTAATGTATATTTCACATACAGTCGTCACTGTTTGTTGTTGCTTCTTAGTGTTACCTACTCTTACTCTAATCAAGCCTAAAACCAATAAATAGGTTATGAAGAGTACATTCGTTAAAACAAATCTCATTCAAAATCTTTACGAGTGGTCAAATATAGCAAGCAAATTTTGTTAACACAAGCACATTCATTATAAGCAAACGTGTTAAAAGTAATAAAAAATTCAAAAGTCGAACAACCTTCTTTAGATCTGGTGGACTTGCAGTCGCACCTAATGTACTGTTTAGCAGCAAACATCGATCCACGAGCAACATACATTCCTCATGTAATTTACTTTAGGAATTAGAACCTAACATCAATTCCGTAAGATTTTCAATTTTCACAAATATGACTATAAATTGTGTCACTTACCGTTTATTAGGATCCTTAATTTCTTTCGGTACTTGTAAGCATCAAATCTGGAATTTGTGTAGATACTAGTTTCTAGTTTCTAAATTATCGAAATTTAAGGTTAGAACTTCAAATATATTTTGACATGTCTTCGAATGGAAGTGGCTACCATGCGTTTGTACTACACGGTAAAATAGGTTTCTGATCTTTACATATGCAGAAGTTTATCATTATTCTTATCTTCTTACTCATTTAGGTATATTATTCCCTACACGCCTACACCTTTTTATAAAAATAATGCTTTATGACCATAATGCCAGTGTCAGTTGTAGTAATACATGCTTTTTAGCATTTCTTCTGTGGAAAGACCAAATCGTAAATCCAAAATCAAACATTAGTAACATCTTGACATACCTATTTTAAAATTGGTGCCAAGATGTTTGATCTCGGTAGCAAAGAGCCCATGTGACGCAAGAAGCACGTTTCCAACAAAGTTTTTATCACATAAAACAGTAAATACGTACGATTGGTTGCCTATACGTAGGACGTTAGGCGAAATATTTTACTATTTTAAAAAATTAACTCATTTTTTTGCATTATCAGATGCATAACTAATACATTTTAGTATTTCAAACTTCTAAATTAATATATGCCCCCCAATAAAGTTATTATTTTAGGTTAATATATTTATAGTGAACCCTTGTAAGTAGACAAACTACTACACTAGTCGTCATAGAAACCCTTTTACAACAAACCAACTAACAGTGTCGTTTGGTGTCGTTTTATTTACTCTAAACAGAATAATATTGCCAAATGGATTTAAGTAAAGAAGTTAAGGATATTTTATTAAAATACCAAAATGAGGAGCTTAGAGTTGAAGAACTTTTACAAGTGAGGTATTTTTCTCTAATTCGCAGTTAAACGAATAAGAAGGTATTTTAGTGTTTTCTATTTTTAGCACTATTAAGCTAGATGAAAATAATTGTAACAACGCATCTCGAAATAAAGGTAAAAGTTACTTATCTTCAGATGAAGCTGTGAAGAGAAATAAAGAAATTTTGAAGGTCTGTAGGTGAATTGAAGTGTGTATAGGTCATTAATGAGGCTTTTTTTAGGATTTAGAAACTGTGAAAGGGAATCTTAGATCAAAAGCTATCTACAGTCCTTCAGAAATGCAATGGGAGCTCATTTGCAAAGAGTATCAAGCGACGCCTTCTTTGCCAGTTACATCTTGGAGGTGCCAAATTTCTGTATTTGTGTGACACTGTTAACCAAACTAGAAAGGCAATTTATAGTAAAATAAATGAAGTTTCATGTAACATATCTCGTGTCTTCTTATTGGGTTAGTTTGGTTTGATGAAATAGGAGAGGGATTTTTCCTCAAGGCTTTGGACTAACAAAAAATCACTTACTTTTTTGAAATAGAAAATTCAGTTAATACCCCGTGTACTGCCTACTGCCTCATTCTAACAAACTACTTCAACTTTTCTACATATCCATTAAAAGATGCAACTTTGTGAGGACTCGGGGCTCGTGAAACTCTAGGCCCGGCTATAAAAAAAAACAAAAATTTAGGGATTGAAGATAAAAAAATGAGGAAATAAAATAAAATTATTTAAATTTATTTTTAAAAGGTACCATTACCGCTTTGTTCTTATAATTATACCCACTTTTATCGAGGCGATAAAATAAAATGTTAAAAAGCGTAGTAATTTGCATTTCAACTCCGTTCAGTTGATAACCTTATCAACTGTCATTTACTTTACATACATTTCAACGTAGACTACCTACATTTTACATTTTTTTATTTCCTTTTAATGTACCTCGTATAATACGCGTTCAACTTACATGATAAACTTCAATGTTCGTTACAAAAACAAAAGTTTACTTTAGTCTGTTGTGGATGTTCGTTTCTATTAAGTTAACTTGATCTGTGCAAACAAATTGAAATATACTACAATTTGTTCGTGTGGCTCGAGTCGACATAATATTTATATATCGTCGACTACAGTGATTTGTTCGATCGAAGAGGTGAGAGTAGTTATTAATTAAAACTAGCATTTTATTAAAAGTTTTTTACTTTAGTAATCAGTACGTACAACACCTTTATAATGGCAATTTCAGTTTATAAAAATATTAATACGTAACTGCCCAAAAACTTAGGAAGACAATTGACCCGACAAACTGAAAGTTTTCTCAAAAGTGTGCAAATTAATGATTGTTGTATTTCGTAGATAAATTATTATAAAAATAAATGATAAATTAATAATTATCTACCAAGTACTAATACTGTTTTATAGTCTGCACTAAAAGGTAAATTTTACCCCACGCGTTCAACTTAATGTAACGTGCAATAAATTTAAAAATTTACAATTACAATATACAAGTGATATGTACTATAGATATATATGTACAGAAAAAGTTAACACAAAATTTAAATGTAGTACGCTTTTTCATTTGCTAAGCTTTTTAAAAAATTAAGGGAGAATTTCGTGTTTCTAAAAATTACAAAATTGCTCCAACAGTTCTCTAGATTAGGCATTGTTAGGCCGGGTATTTTGCAGTTTTACCACCAATAAAAGTGATGATGGGTTTAAAACTTTCATGTTGCGTTTCGAAACAACGTATCAAAATTCCAAAGTGAGCGTTCCCATTTTTTGTCGTTACACAAAAATTATCCACTACCCTGAGCCCTGAGAAGCCTCTCATTACTTTTACTAGCATCCTGTGGTGAAGTTTTCCAAACAAGACAAAGCTGTGAGACCAGGAAAACCTCTAGAGTGCGTTACCAATAACACTTGCCGACCAAAACCTTACAATTTACCAGTTGAAAAGTAGTACGCTTTGCTCGTTGAGGTACCTAAACTACTTTTTGGAACCAAAGTATCCAAATGAAACTGTTTGAGGGGGTCTCAAAAATTGCAAGAGATGCGAAGTCGTTAAATTAAGATTGGGTTAGGTTGGGGCGTAAATGGCGTAATTTACATTTTCCCCTATATCTTCACCTATAGGTACTGCTTTGTAAAAAACAAAAGCATGGCTAAACTGGCCCCCCAATGACGCAACTTTTGTCTACTTAAACCGACTTCATATTATCTCTCGCAGTTCTAAAAATCCCAATGCTTCTTTGGACATCACTCTATCGAGTGTCTTCTTGAGCGTTACGAGAGTAGCAAAGGAAGCAAATTGGGTTTGTGGTCAAAATTGTCAAATTTTTTTCTCGAAAAATGCCATCAGACCCTTTTTGATGGTTTTAAAATTTTTTTAGTGTGGTTCGCTTTAAATTCCTGCACAGCATAAATTGGCCGCGATACAATTTTTCAAAAATGTTCATTCCGTTCCAGAAACAATTTCAGTAGGTACCTACTAATTTAGTATTTTATTCGCTTTCGGCTCATGCCGCAATCCATTCTAGAGAGAAATGAGCATCATTACCCGCTGAAACTGAAATAAATCATTAATTAGCCTCGGTTTGGTTGTCAGAAATCGAACTGTGTGGACCTTTTGATACGTTGCCGCAACATACGTTTAGGGCCACTCAGCCAACCATTATAGCTCAAATTTCGCTGAAAAGTGACCACAAATACCTGGAATACACTCCTTAGAATTTAAATAACGACGCGCCGTTTAAAAGTAACAGTAGTTCACCTTTGGAATTCCTCAATGACTTGAAACAATTAAAAAGCTTAACAAATTAAAGAATTAAGTTTCGTCCTTGTTTCACCATACATGCACTTGAAAAGAAATTAAAACATTTATTTAACCCCAATAAGAAATAAAATTAAAAGCAATTGGTTAATTAAAATGAGAAGACAAACACATGGTGAGTAACGTAACAATCTGCCTTCCGAGCTATTTATCGGAGGCCTTTTACAAAATTTAATACTTGACCCTAGAACGTAAACTGGTGAAAAGTTAGAAGACGAGACGTTAATTTAACGAGGAAACTTATCTTTTTTGATAAATTCCAATTGTTAATGACTTAAACTGCTATTTAACATTTCGTAACATTTTATAGCACAAAGTGGACGACATGTTTGTGAATTCCTTATTTTTTAGTCAGATAAGTACGTAGCTAGCAACAAATATCCTTATCAAGTTAAATAACTAAATTATAAAGGATTAATAGGTAATAATGACTAGTTTTCTTTTTCTTTTGTTACACACTATCGTCTAAAATATACACGGAGATTATGCGGTTAAACATTTTTTCCCAAAAAACAATTGCATTCTTTACTTACTTAGTTACTTAAAATTGTATTTACTTAGTATACACAATTCGTCCTTTCAAAGTTCCTACAAACCAAATATTCACAACATATTTCCTGGTTCACTTCTAGTGGATGCGTGGTACATTTGTTGCTTTTGTGGCACAAAACTAGTTAAAGGTGGAATGTCTCCTTTCCAAGTGGTGCCTGGTGGGCCCACTCTCGCATACACCGGTTGATTTGGAGACACTAAATCGGGAGGATTGCCGGAGCTTCCCTTACGATCCTTTTTGCTTCTTCTCAAAGTGTGATTTGATGGAAAATAGGAATCAGAATAGACGCTCCTGTTGTAATAGCCTCCATTTATCGCCGGGTAAATTGGCTCGTCGGGTGTGGGTAAAGTGCGCTTTTGATTCCATCCCTTGAGACGAAACGATTAGCTTACAGGTTTAAGAAAAATCCAAGAGCTACTTACTAGTGAATTTCCTATTCTTCTATTTCCAGTAACTAGAGTCGTGGTAGCATAAGGCGCCGGTGAAATGGCGCCGCTATGTATAGCCATGCTATTGTCGACTTCCGCATAATCGGCAATTTGAGAATTTCGTTCAGATTCTGATCCTAAATTCGGGCTCGCGTAGTCCTGCACTTGCATATTACTAAAATCTTTCAAATTTTTATCGTATTGTCTATTTAAGTCGGAGAAACTTTTGAAATTTTTCGAATAACTCGAATCTCCACCACAATTCAACCTTTCTGGCCTCTTGTAGTCGATTTGATGTAAAGGATTGGAATGAATGTTCACGCCATTCGATTGATTGGGGCCTCCATTAAGCGACATGTGGTCGTTTAAACTATTATAATTTCTAGAATAATCTTGCGGGTTGAGTTTAGCGTATTCCGGCAAAGCACTAGCGTATTCTGGCAAAATATCTTTATCCAACCACAGTGGGGTCTCTTGTTTCATGGCCATCGGAGTGCTCAAGACGCCACCGTTAGACCGACTTGCCGGAAGCGCCTTCTTCGCCAACAACTGACGTCTTCTTACTAATAACATGGCGCCGAACAACAACACCATGACCGTCACCATACTAATGAGAAGCGCCATAAACCACGTCTCAGTTATAAACTCCCCAGGCTGCATTTCCGTACCAATGGGCCTGAAATAAAACCGACAATAAGTTACCGAACTAAATTAAACTAAACACCCACCTCTGATTGTGTTGATGGTCCGTAACACGCGATGCAGGGTCCAATCTCAACATGGCCGGTGCGCTGAAAGGCCCTACTCCGGCTCTGGTGGTGGCAGCAACCCGCACGCTGTACGATATGCCTGCAGTTAGATTTCCCAAGAGCAAGGTAGGAACTGCACTAACAGTAACAGTATCCAACGAAGTATCGGACTTGTTAGCCTTCACTTCTATCCGATAGCCTTGCAGTTCTCCATTCAAAGAAAGCGCAGGTGGGCCCTTCCATTTCAAATACACCGCCGTCGAGTTCAACAAGAGCGCTTCCATGTGAGATGGCGATTCCGACGGAACTAACAAATGAACAATTAGTGTAAAACAAGTTAATCGAGTAAGTGTAAGCCGCTTACCATCTTCTAGTGTTCGCACGATTTTCGAGTTTGAAGGAGTCCCTTCGACGGTCTTATAAAAAGGCACCAAAAAAAATTCGTATCTAGCCCACTTCGATAAATTGTTAACGGTAAACGCCGAGCTTCCACCAGCGTGTAAAACCGTGAGCATACCGTAACTTTTGGGCAAATCTGGTATGCCGTCGACGGGCACGTAATAAATGTACACCCCTTCGATGTACTCGTTGTCTACGACTTCCCACGCCAATTTGACCGCAGTCGGAAGAATTGCTATCGTTTCGGTCAACCTAACCGAAGTTCCAGATATTAAACTAGCTCGCGCTTCGCTCAGTTCCGTTACTTCAGGATTACCCCAATTTAAAGAAGAGTCCACCCCTACAAACACCGGTTCAGATAGTTGAGAAGGTGGGCCTAGACCGTGAGCATTTTCGGCGCGCACTAAAAAAGTGTAAGCCACCCCTGGAGATAATAAGTGTTGGGTAAAAGTAGGCCCTGCTACTCTACGTCCGACAATCGTCCAAGTGGGAGTCACCCCGCTCTCTCTTCCAAAAAGTTCGATCTGATAACCGAGCAAACTAGAAGAACCGATTTTGTTGTTCTGAGTCCAAGTTATGGTGACGCTTCCTTCGGATTGGTTTAAAGCGTGCGGCCTGCTAGGCGGCCCGGGCAACATAATCGCATCGGGCGCTTTGAAGAAATTAATGTTGGGGTTCTTTGGGTTTTCGACTAACAAATGGCCACTCCAAGTGGCTTTTCCTCCTTTGGACGACGCCACACAAGTGTACATCCCAGAATCTTCTTTGATTAAGTGCGATATTTCCAATCGTCCAGGTTTCATCATTTTAATCCTATCGTTGGCTTTAACCGGAACGTCCTCTTTGTACCAATCGACGACTGGTTCGGGATTTCCTATTGCTTCGCACAGTAAAATGGCCATCGAGTGTATGGGAAGACTTTGATTTACGGGTCCGCGAATTATAACAGGGGGTGGACGATCTTCTTTGGATGTTACGGTCAATCTAGTTCTTGCAGAAGCAGAGCCGGCTTCGTTAGTGGCGGAGCACACAACGACGGTGCCCGAATTTAAAACTTGAGCGTTTCGCAAAATTAAAGTCGAATGGCCGTCCGAAGAAGCAAAAGCTTCGAAGTTTCCCGATGGAGTTCCGGGAAAAATCAAGCTGCGGTCGCTGTCGAAAGACCAAAATACGAAAGGCCTAGGGTTTCCTTGAGCGCTGCATTGGAAGGAGACTTTTTGGCCGGTTTCTGCCGTTTGTGCTAATGGTTTTACGTTGAAAGTAGGAACGGCGTGAACTGTTAAGGTGGCAGAGGCGGTTAGGGCGCCTGCCGGATTGTCTGCTTCGCACGTGTAACGGCCCTGGTCTTGTAGGGTGATTCGTTCTAGTCTAAGGCTGCGGTCTTCGAGTACGCGTACCCTGCCTAACGGCATGGTACCTCCTGGAGCGTTGCGTCGCCATAAGACGTCCGGTAATGGATCTCCACCCACGCCGCACGAAAATTCGACGGTTGTGCCTATTAAAGCTATCACGTCTTCTGGTGGACGAATTAAAAATGGTTTAACTGAAATAAAAAACGTGATATTGAAGGTGAAAATTAGAAATAATGCGAGGGTTTGAAGAAATAGCGATTGTGCATTTTAAGGGCACTTACCGTAAACTTTTAAGACGGCGATGACCGATTCTCGAACGCCTGCAGTGTTCCGAGCCACGCATTGATATCTACCGTCGTCTGAAGATTTGGCGTCGGTTATGGCTAAATTTGAACCGTCGACGAGACGGACTCTCTTATCCAGATCTATGACGTGGCCGTCTTTTCTCCAAGTCACCTGTGGCTCGGGAGTCCCGCGAGGTGGGCTACACTCTAGTAAGGCGTCGTCTCCTGCGGCCACTCGAGTGCTGTGAGGCTCCAAACGAAACTCATCTCGAAGCACTTAAAAAGAGGAAAATATAAAATTAAAAAATATGAATATAGAAAGTAATTGGAATAGTATGGTAAATAGGGTTTGGGTTTAATAGTAGAAACTAAACTGGATTAGTTTGTAGGTGTAGACAAGCGTGCAAAGCTACCATATCCTTCAGAGGAGTTTGGAATAGTGCGCGATATATTACATCGGTGACGGTATAAAAGCCTTAGATTAACCTGGATTTTGGTTTAACGGACATTCTCGCATTTGCTAAAGTCAGTCGTATAACTCAAAGAATTTAATCAATGTTGACGCAACTTAATATAAATTGGTGCGAGTAAGTAAATAATTCGAAAGTGGTTAAATTTTAAGGGATTTTCTTTTAAAAGTTAACAAAGTTAGGTAAGAGACAAATGGAAGTTTAAAAAAAAAGTTCGTAAAGGACACGAGGAAATGAGAATTGCTGATTGATATATCTACGTCAATTCGAAGTAATCGCGCTTGCAACTATCTCAATTTCCGTTCTCGTCTGCACCCTCTAAAATTGACTTTAAATTCTTGTTTATTGACTGCAGTTTGAATGTGTAGTAGCATTAATTTTTATTTAGAAGGCAATTTGAATACGGTAATCGGTGATTACACTTGACGAAGCAATATGTGTGGCAATTGCAGAATGTTAATGGTTCGCTAAACATTCAAATTTAGTCTTTTCAAATTTATAATCTAAAAAAGTGTAATCCGTTTATATACCTAACTATGGAGTTAGAATCGACAACAACAAAGTTTATATTACAAAATTACAATTTTAAATGCGAAAATGCGGTTCAGAATGAGAATTTACCTAATTTCGACTCAGTTAAGTTGGCTGTGTAGTAGTGAATCGGGAGTATACGGGCTTTTTGCCGAAAAAACGAAAATGCAACCCCTAAAACCGTATAAAACCAAAAAGTCAGTTTATGGCCATAATTTCTCGACCATTCCGTCTCGTACGATAGTTGCAAACATAAAGATACTCCTCCGGTGGGCGTGAACGTTACTATAATCCTTTCAACTTATTTATAGTTTTTAAATAGTTATAGTAATTATTGCTCGAGTTAAAAGACTAATTTTGTAAGGTACACAAACTGAGCTTAAAGGGAAAAATGGATTAAGAGATCAGAAGAGGTTCCTAGGGGAGGAAAAAGCTCGACTGACTCATCGAAATAAGCTAATTCAAAGGGACTAAAATATTTACCTACGTTTATGATTCATTAACGAACATCGCGTATTAATAATAGTAACACGTTCCACTGGGTAACCACCCTGTATAAATTAAAAAGCGATAAAAATCTAAGGAGTAACGTAATATAATTATCAACTAAATTATCTCGTGTTGATGAGCGCATATAATGAGTAGAAAATTTCAATCTAGCAATAATCCAATTTGGGAAAATTAATACACGATTGGTTCTATGTAGATACGGGCTCTTGAAAATGAAAATTCTACTCTAAAATAAATTGCTTAAATGAACTTGTAATTACAAACAAGGGGTTATAGTATAGTACCCTGCTGAAATAATAACCCTCCGCGTCTCTACGATGTAGAATATATTTCTCGCACAAATATAATATTAGATTTACAACTGTATCATATCTTAAGTGTCTGACGAATTGCTTGTAATGGACGGAATATCCGGACAAGACAATGAAATAGTTTCTGTATTGTGGGGTCGAAAACGGATATGTCGGAAATGTTGGAAGAGTTCTTATGACTTTGCGAAAAGTTTTAATTATAGTAATCGCACGAGAATACCTCCTTTTATTCCACATTATTGGGGAAATGTGTATATACCGGGTGTCTCTTATCCGTATAATAGCCATGAAAGCAGTGACTATTTCAGATAAAAGCTAAATAATTTATTGGGGAAAGATTTACTTATGAAAGTGGCCAATTGAAACGTGGTAAAAGAGGTCCTCATTCATCTAATTGGAGCAGACGGTTGGCAAAGGTAAATGCTTTCAGCTCGCACGAGAACAACAATTTCAATTCTGCGTATAAGTACTTGAAAGAAGGGGGTGCTCAAGACATAAACGAGAAACAAACGCTAGAATCATCGTTAACTGCCTCATTGTCAACCAACCAGCAAGAAACTCCGTTTTCATGGTGGGAGATTCCTTGAACAGGCTCCTTGGGTTTTAGCTAGGCGGTCCTCTGTACATTTCGGTCACGTTTCGTGCCCATCCGCAGCCCTGTCTCCTCGAAATAGGCTACAAGCCTAGTCGGATGGTTCCTTTTTATGCGCACTGGCTACGGATAAGCAGAGTCCAGAGTAGACTGCCTCAATATCGCAAAGCCTGGTGTGTTGGTAAATTCGTTCTCTTCCACACATTCTCAACATTTCCAGTCCTCTTGGGCGCAACAATACGTAAACTTAATACAATAGGCCGTCATGTTATCAAACCTGCTAAGACTGTTTTGGTGCATACTAGTCAGGATTCTTTTATAGAACAGCGCTTGGACGAGCTTCTGCGTGTCCCTGTGCTTCCTGTGCCCATTTAGAAACCATTCTGCAAATTTTTATCTAATAAAGCTGTAGAAGACCCCTAGTACAGCAGGCTCGGGGCCGATGAAGGTGTTTTCAAAGCCTTTTAACTATCCCAAGAGCATGAGTCGTACGTACGCTCTGCTCGCACAATATCTCGATTCCAATAATTAAGAAAAACGACCAACAGTGACGTCACTAATCCTAAGGGGGTTAGAAAGACTGTAAAGTGAGTAACTACCATTCCATAATCTCCTAGTCCCTCAACCAAGTGACAGAACTTTTAGAGACAACCACAGATGTAGCTTACAGCGAGACGAACGTCGCTCGGGTGTTCCGGGCGCAATAACCAAAAGTGGCAGAACCATCCCTTGAAGCCAGTATTACCTACACAACATCTTATCTACTGACTGCAGCAGCTGTGTCAGTACTCAGAAACTCCATTTCAAACAAACATTCAACACAAAAGAGGAAGTCTATTTTAGGGAAAGCCATTTAGGGTTGTGACGCTTTACGAACAAAAACGTCTCTAGTAGGCCCTGGGTAAAGAACTCCCAAGCTTTCTAAAATTATCTCATCTCCATTCGGGTAGATTGGTAGAGTTGAAACTGACCGGGGTGTCAAGACTTGCGCATTAGGTGCTCCTAAACTTCCAAGAATAGAAGGTCAAGATCTACTCGGCACAAACATTCCCTACTAACTTGAAGGAGGCAGACGGAGGTTGGTGTCCCATTTGGTCATAGAACTTCCAAATTGGAGACTTGGCTTAAATGAAAGTAACAAGGGACTCCCTAAAGCCACCTCGTTGAATCTAGTCGAGTCGATAAATCCCGCGGCATTAAAAGTCAGAACTGAATGCGCATCTCTTGCGGAAACCGGTAGTTTCTCAAGCATAATTTACCATGGCAGGTTGGCTCCACGTGCATAGTTGACCCAGGCCATTTTAAATTACTAGCAAGTCCGCCTACCATACAGTTCTAGCTCGCCAAAGGTTCTCACATTTTATTTATTTTTGTACTTCTGCAGGACCTCGATGACTGCCTAAGCTATCCGAGCCGGTTACTTAGTGTTAAGTCAAAATTCATAAACGCAACTAATAGAAGCTCTAACGTTAGTTAGGGCTAAGCTAATGGAATGGCCCCTTTGAGACCAGACTCGAGACGCGTCGTGCAACTGAAAACACTCATTTTTGCGGTAAACTATCTCTGAAACTTACAAACGTCCTGTATAACGTGCAGATTTGGCGAAACAATTTCAGCAACAGTTCGTACCTTTGTTAATTTATATTCATTTTACCGACGAACTAATAACGTTGTATGGTATCACGATCACTGTTTATGACCTAATAACATTATATATCATTCATAATGGCATAATGACGTTAGCCTGATCATACAATATCCATACGTGAACTATACGTGCGGCATTAGTGTGGAGTAGTAAGCACTAATATCTATCCCACAATCGTTAATGTATAGGGGGTGGATGTATCAATCAAATCGCATCAAACAACAACGCAGACAACCCAACAGCGCAATTTTGATTTTAAAAGTCTATTTTAGAAAATTGATATCTATTGCGGGAGTAATTGGATTTTACTACCTGGTTTGATGCATAATGGATATGTTAAAAAGTTTACATAGTCGATTTAATTATTGAATAAACAAATTTATTTGCAGAGGGGAATGTTTTTCGAAGCACCACATAAAAATTATTATGAAATTTTGTAGCATTAACGATATTACGCGAGATCAAAGGCCACCCTTCCAACTAAACCGTACTCTCGGATTAATTTTTGTTTTACACCATGTCTAGTATTTTATTATAAAATGTTTTTACTAATTCAACAACGGTTTTTAAAAAATTATTATGTTTTACAAGCAATTGGACAAATGAGCACCAATTTCACACAAATTTAAGGCAGAAGAAGGCGCATTCAATTCCAAAAGTGTTCTAACTTCTCATCAACAGCGTCTTGCAGTGCGCTGCAAGAGAATGGAGCAATCGCGTCCTTTATAAGCTCTTTAAAAGGGTCAAAAAGCTTCCTAAACGAGACTGAGTTGATTTGGCTCAGAGTTACTGAAAGGTGGCTCAAAAACGACCTATTGCGTCTCAAGAGACATCGTCCTACTGTGGAGGATTAACTTGCGGTAAATATTACATAAGCATCTCCTTACGTACAACCGAGTTATACTAATTTTTGCAGATCTAACCGAGTATTGAGTTATCGAATTTAGGACTCAGTTTTTTACTGTCCAATCATTATAAGGAACATTTGGACACTAAAAGTGATTATGGCTTCTAAAGAGGATCGCACAAAAGACTCAAGAGATCGACCTGTCTAGGACTCTAAACTAACCCTTCCTGCGACACCACCAATCGATAAATCGAGGGTCAGCTCAAGAGGCGAACGTTCAGAATTCTCCCTTCAAACTAGAATTGTCGTCAAAAACCCGCCAATTTATAAATAAATCTAGTGGTTGAAGAGAAAAAAATTGGGGAGTTAATATTCATAACCGAATGAACGCAATAGTGGTACTTGACGATAATGTATGGATAGACTGACGTGAACAATCCTCGTCGTATAAACAAAATCAATTTTCTACGAACACCAATCTGGGCATTAAGATTGAAACCGAAAATGCATTCGTTTAAATAATAAAAAAACGGCCCTTGTAAAATTGTTGATCGTAGCATCTGTTATAGACAATTAAGTTTTCTTACCCCAATACAAAAAAATTGAAATTACAATTAGGTGAATTGATATGAATGTATTTTCCATTACGCCTGTCGAATTTCCTTTTTTATAATATGAATACAAAACGAAAAAGTGGACGGAATAATTTTTAATTTAATTTCGATTGAACGCCGATGTAGATTTAATAATTTACTTGCGGCCTCCCTCTAGCGCCGTCTCTTTTATTTTTACATATAACTAAAACCGTCCATTTAAAAAGGGATATTAAACTTCCTCAACTTCCTTCTCCTCATTTTTGGGTTTTTGGATCGTAAAACGCGATGTGGACGCGAAAGAAAAAGAATTTAATAAATAACGAGTACAATGAGAAATCCATCATATCGATGCCAAGCCAATAAGATTAATATCGAATCGAATGTTGTTAATATGAAACATAACAAAGGCTAACAATAGCTGACAACTACACAAAAAAATGTGGATTAAAATTCTCTAGAGGAAAGCGCAAAAAAGAAACTATAATGGAGGTAAAAGTTTTAACGAGAATTAAGAATGAAATTGCGAAATGTTTGCTCGTAGATTAAAGTGCCCAAACAACGGGGGAATTACAGACGTTACTTAAACTTTAATTTGGGTTATTCCCGTGCATTTTATTAGGTATTCATTATAATATAGGGCATTAACATAATACGAACGGCTTCCGACTTTTAAGCTTTTCTCCTTTTTAAAGAGGAACGTGAACATTTTTTTTAACACTTACACGGCCTACACATCCTCGATCTTAATCTTAGAAAGCCACGAAGACGTCCTTGCGTCTTACATCGAAGGCTATGCTATACCTACCACCCACCACCTACCACCTACCACCTACCACCCACCACCTATTACCTACTAAAACAGCAGCCATTTGGCTTCTCAAAAGTGTACTGTACTGAAATTGATTTGCACGATCTAACAGGACCACCACTGCTGCACGTAGGTCATGTCAAGCCTAAAAAGCGCATTTTTATCGACACACGGTTCGCTTATCACTAAACAAGCGGGAGTGCCACCTATACGAAAGCATATGGCCTGTAACGTCTTCCCAAGCCCGCGTGCACTCCAGTAGGAGTTATAGCCAGAGCCACCAAGACCCCCCCCCCCCCGAATTGCGGATTGTAGAAGCCATCCAAAACCTTTGTTGTTTGTTGGGATTAACGTTCCTTCCAAAGAAACTATTTCTATCGCCGATGGAGGCCTTCGGCCTCATTTCATTAGAGCTGCCACCCGTTTCGACAGTCGCGAAGTTTGTCATCACACTCCCTAAGCTACTTTCTTGCTTTCTTCATTGCCACTGATTTTTTCCGGATGTTTCTAAAAACGTTCAGATTTAGAGCAAGACGTCTTAGTTTTGCTACTGAACTTCTGAAGTTCATCTGAAGACAGATGTTTGGCGAACGACCAGAAGAAGTTTGACCAATAGACCGAGAAACGTTTGGCGGATAATAGACAGACAGACGTTTGGCAGATAGACAGGCAGACGTTTGACAGGCAGGCTGCCAGTCGTTTGGCGGGCAATTTACCCGTCATTTACGGCTTAGCAAGTTTCAAAACAACAAAAAGTGTTTCTTTCCAAATCGTTTCGAAAAATACCACTCGCGTGCCATAGCCAACGAAAACTCGCCTATCTTATAGATAATTTATACATATTGAAACAATTCAATTTCCATATAAGGAAAATTCAAGTCGAAGTTTAGAATCAATTAATGAAATTAATAGAATCAATTGTGTAGAGAGTTTCGAGTTACCTTAAAGCGTTCGTAACATCCAATTTTGGTGCGCATTTCCAGGCCTTTAATTTCAAGTCTGAAAACTTACGGGCACGTTCTAGAGCTATCTTCGATCTTTAGCAGAAGGTATAAAAGGGGAGGGTCCATATTAACGACAAATTAAACTATAACGCTAGGCGCTTTGTGCAGTAATTAACTTGGAACGCGTGTAACAGATAAAATTAACATCCCTCTCTCCTCTCTGTTCGCTGCAATGGCAAAATATAAACGTTTTACGTGTTTTGTTTGTATTTAAGACTTTTTGATAAACACGGGTCTAGATAATTGAATATAAGTCTTAATTAAAGCCTTAATTAAAATATTATTACGAGAATTATTCGTTTAGATGTTTCGTACGGATAAAATTGCTTTGGTAAAAATTTTTCTCCAAACCGAGAAAATTAATCTGATTATATAAAAGTTTCCTAGTTTAAACGTAAGACATTTCTATCTGATGTTAAAACTTAACCATCTGCGTCTGCGATAACTATACTGTAACAACTCAAAATTTGACGTTTTCATTTGGAAACGATAACTTTCCAAAAATGACTGATCGACTCGCTCGCAGATTAAAACGAAACGGGGCAGTTATAAATTTCGTTACACTTTTACATATTTATTAGTTTTAGTAGTAGTATAATGCGAACACAGAATTCATCAGTTACAAGTTTTACGTAACGACATTAACAAATTTATTTATAGGGCTGCGAATAAAATTTATTCTCGAATGCTCCGATGATTATGGTATCGTTGAGCTTGGCAAGCGAAAATATCAAAATGTGACGCTATTTCAAATAGGATTCTAGAGAGAAGGTCTTTTTCCCGATCTTGTTCTTTTAGACAAAATAGTTCAATCAAATAGTAGTTTGGCGGGGAGGGGTAGAAGTTTTTTTCCTGCCTGAGAATGTCTACAACCTTGATCACATGATCACCCTGCTCTAGTTCTAGCGCTTAACCTAAACCCTTAACCGTACGTCTGACGTAAAAAATTTACGAAACATAATTTGTAGGACATTGAATGTACTTTATTTTTGTATAAGAACCCTTTTGCCTAAAAGTGCCTAGTTTCCGAGTTATAAGCAAAAAACTAAAAAAACAGCTTTATGTCCAATTACAGAGTTTTCCTAAAACTTGAACGCGTTCTAGCGCCTAAACCGTTCGTATGAAGGAAAAAACTTAAGAACCAGAATTTGTAGAAAATTTGATGCACTTTTTTTGTATAAAAACGCCTTTCTCAAAAGTTCGTAGTTTCAGAGTTATAAGCGAAAAACTAAAACAACCGTTTTTGGTCAATGTTGGAGTTTTCCTCAAACTTTAACGCGCTTTAGCACCTAAACCGCTCGTATAAAGAGAAACACTTAAGAACAAGAATTTGTAGAACATTGAATGTAGTTTATTTTTTTATAAAAGCACCTTGCTCTAAAAGTGCGTAGTTAGCGAGTTATAAGCAAAAAACTAAAAAAGCAGATTTTTGGCCGATGCTAAAGTTTTCCTCAAACTTTAACGCGCTTTAGCACCTAAACCGCTCGTATAAAGAGAAAAACTTAAGAACAAAAATTTGTAGAACATTTGATGTAGTTTATTTTTGTATAGAATCACCTTGCTCTAAAAGTGCGTAGTTTGCGAGTTATAAGTAAAAAACTAAAAAAAGAGCTTTTTGGTCGATTTTGGAATTTTCGTCAAACTTTAACTCGTTCTAGCTCCTAAACTGTTTGTATAAAGAAAAACTCAAGACCCAGAATTTATAGAAAATTTGTAGTAGTTTATTTTCATATAGAAGTGCTTTTCTTAAAAAGTGCATAGTTTTCAAGTTATAGGCAGGAAATAGCATTTTAGTCGCAAGTTTCTCAGAACGTATCATTTTTACACAGTTTTGATTCAGCATCCAAAAGTAGTGCATAGATTAATAATGATAGAGGAAAAAACTTCTATATTTTTATCCTGGGATACAAAACAACTTATAGAGAAGACCATCGAGAAACTTTAGATCCTCTCGTTAGCTCAATGAGAAAATCCTAGTTGACCTACTTTTAAAAATGAAAAATTTAATTTAAACTCGGAAACTAATGCAAATTTTCCCACTATAACAAACAGACGTTAATAAACTTCTTTTGTTTTTAATTTTAAAATGATGCCAAAGAAATATCCTTTACTGTTTGCCTCATTACTCGGTCTGTATATAAATGGTAAGCATTTTTGCCTCTTATCCGTTTAAACTCGCTCGTGTATTCATAACCTGAACCTAAATTAAAGTTCTTCGCAAACACGGTTCAACGTAGTTGATGGTAATATTCCGATTTGCATGTGTTCCTACAATAAACTCGCTGACTTGGGCCACTTCCTATATTATTTAGACTTAGATTACATCTAATATGCACGATATATCGTGGCTCTCGTTATGCTATGCGGCGCTATTTGACCAACGTGCGAGTTAAAAAACAATCCTTTTTCTCGAGAAATTTTTCAATTATGGAAGTCTGTTTGTTGGTGTTAAGGCCCATTTTGTATCCTTACGATTAGCAACAAACGAAACTAACAAATTTTCTCGTGTAAAAAAGTAGTTCACGTGTAACTCTTTATAAAGTCTCTTTACGGTTAGACTGTTAGAGTATAAGTGCACATTTAAAATGAAATAAGTGCTTATTGTTAACATGCTGCTTAAAAGAGTCGCTCGTATAAAATTGTAGGAGGCTAAATAGAAAACCACGTAAATTAGAAATACAAGAAGCACTTGAAAAGGTACGGTAGTCGTCGAGTCCACGTTCAAAAGAATTAACCCAAAAGAAAAAAATTGAATTACCTTAGCAAATTAAGACAAAAAAGAAAAGAAAAATTTGTCAAAGTTGGCTCTTGTAAGGTTTTCATTTTCATTATGTTTCAAAATCACGAGCGGCGAAGTTTTAAAAAATATAAATGTAAAGGTAAAAGAAATCGAAATTTGAGGTAAAAGAAGGGAAAAAAAGGCCATTAAATCTAAAACCGATGTACAATACTTTCGGGAGTCTTTCTACGTGATGTCATTAGAGGAATAAAAAGGTAAAAAAATGTCTTTTTTTTATCTCGAATGTTATATAAAATAATCTCCGCATTATGCACATCATAAAAGTTTTAAAATCAAAATCGATACGAAATGAAAGAAACAAAAAGAACGAAAGAAAATTAACGAAAAATAATTGTTAATTCCCATTGTGAGGCCTACTTTAAACGTTTTTTAAAAGAGATTTTAAAATATAATAAGTCTCCGAGTAAGTTAAGAACTAAGTTATTTAAAAAAATCAAGACAAAGTATAGTTGCTGTGGCCCGTTCCATTTGGAAATCGTTAAAAGGTCTAAGAGCACCTCATCAGGTCGGGGTTCCTACAGTGCAGTTAAACTCAGTCTACTTTGTTACGAGAAGAAATCTATTTATCTATTAAGAGAAATGGATAGAACAAAGCTCAAAAGGCCAAACTCGCCCCATACCTCGTGAGGGGTTACCAAAGTTCCGCCGGGCCTCTCCCGTTCAAATGGCAAATAGAGAAAAGTCCAGCGGTCTACGGTCGAGACGCATCAAGAAAATATCCGGCAAAAGTAAAAACGACCCTGAAGTTTCACCTTCAAGTATTCCAGAGAGCAATTAACTCATTAAGGTCATTAGAAAAATGGATTTATCGACGCTTCACCATTTAACTCCTAGAGTCTCCCATATCAAACGATCTGCTTGGCGACACGAGTTTCTCTAGAGCCTGTTGAAAAACTAGATGAGAAAAATGTCCCAATAATTCGAGCAATTCGGAATAATTTGCAGACACTCTTCAAGAGAAGATAGGAGGACAGTTACGCGAGTTTGAAGTCTTCAGATTTGAGGTATCGGCCAAAGAAAAGGCGGCCCCAAACATTGCTCTAAAACGTTTTTACTTTTGAAAACGATTCTAAATTATAATTTAAATGGTGGAAGAGCCATTAAATAATCGCTTTTCATTTAGGAAAAGTTTCCAAGGAATTATTAAATACAAATGGAGATAATTTTTCTCAAATTACTTCTCAAATCCGTAAAAAAAGGAGTTAGTAACTTGGAATAAAAAAGTTAGAAACTTACAACGCGTCGTCTTATACGAAAACTCGAGAAGAGAAGAAAACAAAGTATAAAAGTAAGTTTACATCAAAATAGGTTTAAATAGCAAAACCCCACAGCCTGTTCTCATAAAAGCAAGGATTAGAAAAGTCTTTAAAAAGTTGTACATTGCTAAACCATTCGCGTGAAGAACTTTTTAACAAGTTTCTCGTGCAATCTTAGTTCGTCCGGAGAATAACAATAATAATAGTAATAAAACAGCGTGTTAAGTTTAAAAAAGGGTGGTATTAAAGAATAATCAATCACAATTAAATTAAATGTGCATTTTTCGTGACGTGTAGATTTATTAGAAACGTTCTTTTCTAATAATGACTAACAAAATTATTCTTAATGCCGCTGACAGCTCTCGATGAAGAAGGATATATTAGTTAAATTACGTGGTTGTGGTCAACTTTCAAAGTCGGGGCTTTTAATTTACATAAGAAAAAGAAAGACTAGCCATTAGTTTGGTGCTATTAGGGGGTCGGTGCGCTATCGACTAGCAAAACTAAAAAATTCGTCAACGACACCTAATTAGTCATATTTTCCAAGAATAGCCCTGTCCGCGTAATTAAATCAGATAAGAAGACTTAATTAATATAAATGAAAGTGGACATAATTAAGGGGTTAGTTGGACCCCTAGCAAAGTCCGAAGTAACTACAACAGACGTAGTTTTACAACTGTTAACAATTAAACATAAAAATGAAAAGGGGAGACCTTTCTGATATTTTAATAAAATGGAATAGTATACTTGTATACTAGGGGTTGTTTTTACTGTAAAATCAATTTGCAGTTTGTTGATAACGGTAGCAGTAAATTTAATATAACCACGAAACTATAACCTTTATAATATCTCCATAGTGAATAAATCAAATTTAATATAAGTTGGATTTTAATCTTCCAATCTATATAATATTATAAACAAAAATCTCTATCGATGTTAACGCGTTTCGTTTCAATCTATTGTTAGTTGCTAATAAAGGAACGATTTATGTGACGTTACATTTTGCAAATAATACCCAAACTATTCTTGAAGTATCGGCCCCAGACAATAAGCTAAATCGTTTTATAAAATGACAACGTAAATCAGCTCCCATCACGCGAGCTTTAAAAGCTCGTATAAAATAAACATAAAAATATCAAAAACATAAAAGATTTTAACAACAAAAATTATTTTCGTAGCAACGTATACGTTTAGGAATTAATTACTCGACAGCCACGCTACAAATATGTCCCTTGGGTTAGGACCCACTCGCGCAATTGAACTATGGACAATTTCCTCCGCGTAAAGAGGGTCCACTGTCAAATACCATTAATCATTGGGCGTTGAGTGGTAATCGTACAGCTCCTGTTCGTCCGATTCCTAAACAAAGTTCAAAGACTTTAAATCCCTTCATAAACGCTTTTGAATCCATCAGAAAGAAATGAGTGACAATCAAATCTCTTTAACGAAGGATTATATCGTGTTAAACGAGATTTAGTTGGCCACTTCCTAGCAAAGAGTCCCAAGAGTCTCTAACTACTTTTTAGTGCTTAGTAGACTCGAAATGTTTTCCAATCGACTACACTCAGAAGTGAGGTGAGAAAAGTCTCATCGAGGCACCATCCAGTAGTTTGTAACATTTTAAAAGAATTTTAGCTAGTCACCTTCAAGGACTTTCTGAACTACTTTCACAAAAACTTCCACCATAAAGAGACAAAAATTTCTATAAGTCTCATCGAGACCCAGCCCAACAGCATCTTTAATGAAGTATTATACTCTTTCAAACATTTTACAATCAACTACGCCCAAAAATGAGCAGACAAAAGTGTCTAAAAGTCTCATCGAGTGACAACCCAATAGTCTCTTCGGCGAAGGAGACCGTTTCAACGAGCTTTAGACATTCATTTCCATGAAAAGAGTCCCAAAATTCTCTAAACTACGTTTAGCGTTCGGTAGACCCTTTCAAACGTTTTCCAATCGACCACATCCAAAAATGGGAAGACAAAAGTGTCTAAAAGTCTCATAAAGTGACAATCCAATAGTCTCTTCAGCAAAGTACACCGTTTCAACGAGCTTTAAGCATTCATTTCCATGGAAAGAGTCCCAAAATTCTCTAAACTACGTTTAGCGTTCGGTAGACCCTTTCAAACGTTTTCCAATCGACCAAATCCAAAAATGGGAAGACAAAAGTGTCTAAAAGTCTCATAAAGTGACAATCCAATAGTCTCTTCAGCAAAGTACACCGTTTCAACGAGCTTTAAGCATTCATTTCCATGGAAAGAGTCCCAAAATTCTCTAAACTACGTTTAGCGTTCGGTAGACCCTTTCAAACGTTTTCCAATCGACCAAATCCAAAAATGGGAAGACAAAAGTGTCTAAAAGTCTCATAAAGTGACAATCCAATAGTCTCTTCAGCAAAGTACACCGTTTCAACGAGCTTTAAGCATTCATTTCCATGGAAAGAGTCCCAAAATTCTCTAAACTACGTTTAGCGTTCGGTAGACCCTTTCAAACGTTTTCCAATCGACCAAATCCAAAAATGGGAAGACAAAAGTGTCTAAAAGTCTCATAAAGTGACAATCCAATAGTCTCTTCAGCAAAGTACACCGTTTCAACGAGCTTTAAGCATTCATTTCCATGGAAAGAGTCCCAAAATTCTCTAAACTACGTTTAGCGTTCGGTAGACCCTTTCAAACGTTTTCCAATCGACCAAATCCAAAAATGGGAAGACAAAAGTGTCTAAAAGTCTCATAAAGTGACAATCCAATAGTCTCTTCAGCAAAGTACACCGTTTCAACGAGCTTTAAGCATTCATTTCCATGGAAAGAGTCCCAAAATTCTCTAAACTACGTTTAGCGTTCGGTAGACCCTTTCAAACGTTTTCCAATCGACCACATCCAAAAATGGGAAGACAAAAGTGTCTAAAAGTCTCATAAAGTGACAATCCAATAGTCTCTTCAGCAAAGTACACCGTTTCAACGAGCTTTAAGCATTCATTTCCATGGAAAGAGTCCCAAAATTCTCTAAACTACGTTTAGCGTTCGGTAGACCCTTTCAAACGTTTTCCAATCGACCACATCCAAAAATGGGGAGATAAAAGTGTCTAAAAGTCTCATAAAGTGACAATCCAATAGTTTCTTCAGCAAAGTAGACAGTTTCAACGAGCTTTAGGCATTCATTCCCATGGAAAGAGTCCCAAAATTCTCTGAACTACGTTTAGCGTTCGGTAGTACCAAACGCTCGGTAGACCCTTTCAAACGTTTTCCAATCAACTACATAAAAAAATAGAGAGACAATAGTGTCAATCAACTACGCCCAAACATGGGGAGACAAAAGTTTCTGAAAGTCTCATCAAGTGACAACCCAATAGTCTCTTTAGCGAAGTAGAGCGTTTTCACGAGCTTTAGTTAGCCACTTCCATGGAAGGAGTCTCGAGACTCTCTAAACTAACTTTAGTGCTCCAGTAGACTCTCTAAAACGTCTTACAGTAAATCACGTGCGTATATGAGGTTACAAGGGTCTCTAAATACCTTCCAGCCTCCATGGATTCTAGAGTGGCAATCAAGCAGTCTCTCCGACCGTTTTAAATGTATTTTAACTAACCATACCCATCGAAGGCTCCCAAGACTTTCTACATACTTTTAGTGCCTTCTAGTAGACTTTCTCAAATTCCTTCCAATGAACCACACCAGTTGATGAGCTGCCAAAACTTTCTAAAATTAACTCTCATCGAGTGATTTAACCGCACAATAATCTTCCGATTGGTTTTGTTTATAAACAATTTGTAGTCATTCTAATTTCTATTTGAAAATTTAAGTTTATAACTAAAATAATCTCGAGACATTGTTACTTTGAGTCATTTGTTTCATTTAGTGGAAATTGTCACCAAGTGCAGTAAACAATATTTCAAGTCTAGTTAAGTGGTCTTGAAATAACTTTGTGCTGACACACGAGCTTAAAAGCTTCTCTGATGTTAAAGTTTTGAAAATTTGTACTTAGTACGTCAGTTAAAATTCATTTTAAGTCGAAATCAGAACTAAAATTTAGTTATTTATTGAGTTAGTTTAGTCAGTTTTCCATTTGTTTATGAAAATCTTTGACAGAAGCAAAAAATTAAAAATCGAGCAATTAGGAAGACTTGGACAAACAATTTAGTTACATTATATTGTGGTTATTGGTGTGGGATAAAAAGCCGCCAAATCCCACTTCTGATACCCACAGGATAACACAAACTGTGCACAGTTCGATAGATTAGAAGACGAGTTCAACTTAGCGCCTACGAACTAATTAATTATTGTCGTTTAAGCTTCGATTTGTTGCGTTTCTTTGTTAACAATCGATAAATTATATAAAAAAGCTTAGTAGGTCGCTTTTCCTTACGGCGCTTCAATTTCGCCCTTCCACGAAAGCTTTTTCAATCGAAAAAAAATTTTCGTGTATTTTTTTCATTTAGCAACGCGAGTTATGTAAGCTACTTATACAAGTACCCCATATATGATGTAATGAAATGATGTTGGATCAAACTAACTGCCAAAGTTCTTCCACCGCAAACCACGCATTATTCTGCATGGTTTGACTGTTTCGTTACAGTTGTCTAAACAAGTAATTAATTCAATGAAAACAAGATGAAGGCGCTTATATCGCTGCGTTGTAGGGTGTTTTAGCTTCGAGTTTCAAAGCTATACGTTTACGAATACAAATTGAGGCGGTTTCTTTAAGTTTCTTCACAAATTTTTTCTTACTTCTTCATCGAGATATGGAGTCGTCTTTCACACTCGCCCCATCACCCCTTCTTTCAAGTCTACAAGGTATTCTAAACTCTACTCAGCACTCAAAAGGAATATTTTCAGCTACATCCTTAATTTTTTCACTTCAAAAATCCACCACCACCAGCATAACCGTGTACTGTTACGGGCTTTCGTTTATTTTTGGAATTAACAACATACAGGGTGAGTATGGCAAAAGGCCTCCCTACTCCCTACCCGAAAAGAGAATTCAGTGCACGTTTAACATTTTTATCAATGGCAGTTTTCCTCGGATTGAAAAAAAAATCCTCGACTATAAACTTTAAGCTCAAATAGAAAAGAAAAATTTTATTTCTAATAAAAATGGCGTACAGCCCAAACGCAATCCTCGTGGAGTAAATAAAAATAAAAATTTGATGCGATTGTAATATTTTATTCTGATTATATTTATCCTTTTGAGTGCTGTTTGGAAAACAATTACCTTAATAAAAGTTAAATATGGGGCAGTTAAACATAATTTCTTTGATGAAATTTTTATTTTTATAAGAGAAGCGAAATAGATCGGTTCTACCACCGTTATCGGCTAGAAGAGGAGCACATAAAACTTCTAACGTCGTAAAGAAAAATCTTTTTATAAAAGTATAATTCTTTAAAATTTGCATTAGAAATTCTAGTTTGGCATAAAAGAAAATGCGTTTCTATAGAAATCGTATAAGGGATGCCACTAAAATATGAAAACCATAAAAAACCATACTCCGATAGGGGTATCCATTCATCTAAGTTATTTAAGAAAATAAATATAAGAGTAACTATACTAGTCTCGATTTATTTAACTATTTGTGTATAAGCACACCATTTATGAACTTCGTCCTAAATACCTACCCCGCTTAATAATTTTTTTTCAAAGGGCATGTTTGATGACATCGGAACTGATGTATTTTTTTAAAAAGTTAAGTATAATTTAATTGAATTTCGCCTTCTCGGGTTTTATAATCCCCCTCTAACATTTAACCGTAAAAGTTTCCCGAGCCTAGAATGTTGAGAGGTCGAGAGAGCTTCTAAAGGAATCATATTCAAAGTATAAGGGAAATTTACTTACTTGCTATTTCAGGTGGATAGATAAACAAAAGAGGTCCAATTAACTACCCATCGCATTTGAATTCCACTTCAAGCCTCACGAGAGCTCCTCTAAATTCTATAGCACGACGACATCGAGCCGATTAATTGTGCTTCGTATACACGTTGGGGTTGCAAATTAAATGTTACTAATATAAGGGCCTATGTAAGTTTGTCTATTTAAATGCGTAAAAGTTGTTTCTCGTTTCAAACAATAATTGTGCGAAGAAGTGCCCGTTTTATAGTTTAATATTCAGACGGCCGAATTTCAACAGTTTGGGGGGAAGTTTCGAAAAGTTTCGTTACTTTTGGATATGGACCTAAAGAAACCCTTTTAAAGATACAAACTTCCCGGCTTCTCTCGTGTTTATTTACTTTAAAATAATTAACTCGGAAAGTTGGAAAAGTCACACGAGACTTTTACTACTACCCGCTGTATAAATATTTGTTACGAAGTGAAACCTTTAAGCTAAGCTAACGCACGCACCTATTTTACCTATGTAATACGTGTACAAATTGAGAGACGTTCAAAAAGAGGACACTGGTGCAAAATCAAATTGCCTCGAGACGCGATTCTAAAGAAAAAATTTCTAATATAAACACCGCTATAGATGCGAGTATTTGACAAATATCCACTAAGACACTCTCAATACTGAAGATTAAAGCTAACTAGAATCAACAAACCGCTGTTTATGTTCGAGCATTAAATAATGAAAGGGGACCCACAAAGATAAATAACATATAGTCACTCTAACTACACATAGGAAAGCTGATAAATTACATTAGGGCAAAGCGATCCATTGCTCGCCTTTTATTCTTCAACTCCCATTTCCTTTTGTGTTTAAATTTAATTTCTCAACTATTTGCCCACTCGAGTAAGTATCTGTTGAGGCGACCCGTAAATTTGAAACGCCAGTGTGTCGACTGGGCATTATTCAGAAGACGAATTGGATTTATTTTTACACAAAAGACGCAACTATATGCCAATACGGCATTGTAGAGGCTCATGGAGGTATTAGGGTTAATTTTCACTGAGCTTCCACGTTGTTGGGCCTAGAAACTTTTCGTGCTTGCTTTAAGACTTTTCTCGACAATCAATGGCTATAACAGTGCGCAAATTGGACGTCTTTTTCAATTTTTGACTTTTCGTCGTGAGTCGGACGCTATCGCCGACTCGGTAATGCTCAAATCTGTTCGGAAAACTCATGTCAGGCCTCTCATTTTCATCAAGATCCTCTACGGGACAAGTTTTGCGTTCTTGATTTTATAGACTCGCATCTTATCAATGGGTGGTTTAGCGAACAAAGCTGCTTAAAGTCAGATGCTGACATTCAGCGGCTTCCAATCCACTAAACCGTATGCCGAAAGTCAGCATACGATGAATTTAGTTACAACAGTGCTGTTGTGCTGACTCGCAGCATACAGTTTAGCGGATTGGAAGCCGCCGAATGTGAAGATACTCAGCTAAATTGACCGCTTACTCTAAGCAGCTTTGTCCGCTCTAAACGCACCCAATGTATGAACTAGGACACCGCGAAACAGGAAAATTAAATTTAGAATGAAAGAGAGCTCTTAGGAGAGTTTATCTTGTTTTCTTGTTCTCCTCCACATGTCTAAGAGTTCACAAAACAGCATTACATTACCAGGCATGATCCTTTTAAAACGAGAAGCCTTCGTAAAGTCAGGTTCACATTCCACCATAGAGCAAACCCTACGGGTTGGCTCGCTAGGCTCTTCTCAGATCTGTTTAGTATGAGGATCCTCCAGTGTTAGTAGTTTTGTCCTTCAGATTTAATTTGACGTTTGTAATATGAAATTTCATGAACAAATTGATAGTGCCAAAGAACATACTGAAGCCATACTGCCCCATGTTCCAAGTTAGAAGCTCAGGATATGAGAGGGGGTTCTACCACACCCATTGAGGTAACAGTCTCTTGTCAAAAGCGTTGCCTTCCGTGTCTGTGTCATGTAGAACTCTTCAAAGGGTTTCTTCTGTTTGGAGACTCTTGCATCTTAGAAAGCCCTAAACACTTTAATTATAATTTCGAGAAACTTGAAGGCGACTTTCGCGGTTGTCTCTAACTTCTTAACTTCCCAGTTTTCAATTTACTACAATTTTCTTAACCCTAAGACCTCGTTTTCTTAGTAGATTTTTTTGATTCCCTTATGCGTCGTTTATAGACCTCCTTGAAGGGCTATATCGTGTTCTGCAAAGATATTTTTGGAAATGGCCAAGATTGTCCCTTGTGTTCACCATGAGTTACAACTTGTGGCTAAACGCGTGTCCACATAAGTCCATTCAGGTGAATTTGTTCTCTACTTTTTGTTAAAGCCGAATGTATACGCACCTTAAAACAAATAATCGCTTATATGCGATGCATGAAGCGCGCCACGAGGCTACTCATTGTAGATACTTACAGAGTATCAAACGCGAATTTATTTTTCCTCCTTTGTGTTATTCGAGTTCAAAAACCACTATTAAAGCCAATATTTTAAATTCCGAACAGAAAACAGGATTTATACGGACGACGAAACTCGGTCGATTGATAAGTTTGGAACTTCTAAAAAAAAGAAGCATTTTAATCAAATATACGTTTTAGATCAAAGGCTGACCACGAAAACTGGACAAAGTTGGAGCTTCTTAAACCAACATTGAATTTCATTATCCAATTTAAATTAATTAAATTAAGAGTTCATTCTCCAACTTTTTTTTTCCGAGAGCTAATTTCGAGATTTTCTTTATACAACAGAACTGGAGAGAAAGGAAAAAATAAATTAAAACGTTGCATTTTCTTTACTTATTTTTCTTTTTTCTTGGGGAATAATTAAAATTATTAATTTGAAATGGAAATGAAAACTAGAAATTTCGAGTCGAAATTAAAATAAATGAGGAAAAAAATTCAGAGGCGATTTTGGTGATAATATTTGGTGGAAACGGGTGAAGTTAAAAGTGGTTTGTTTTTAGTAAAGCACATCCGATCACAGCGCGGTCTCATTATTTTTCGGACGCAATTTAATGGCGCCATTTATTTACTGCCCTTTAACCCGCGAAACCAAACTTCTGTAGGTATCCGTGCTCGGTTTTAAAATGTGCACTTCATTAATGCCCTTTCGAACAAACACGCTCAAATTACCATTTTTCGTAAATTACAATATTTTAAAATGAAGACTCGCGGTTAGTTTTTCTAATGGGGATGAAAATTTAAATGACGTCGGCAATGTGGAGAAAGCGGAGAAGATGGCAATTTCGTAGAGTATTACATTTAATGACATTGTTTAACTTATTTTGCAAATGCTTTTTGGCTTATGAGATTTTCAATTTATATTTTTCATTTTTCCCCGCTGCGAAATTTTCTCGTTACTTCGAAACGTTTTAAGATGCCATTTATAAGTCTCAGGTGGTCAAGTGCCCTTCAACTTAATGTTTCAGCTCTGACAAAGCTAAGGAACAGGGAGCCATTAGTCAGGGTCGGAATTTCATTCCTTATACGAAAACGTCTCTTATGCACTTACCCCTAAAGCGCTCGAAAGTTCAAACTCAAACATGACTTAATCAACTTTTTTGTGTTTTTAATTCGACTAAATTGTTTTGTTCGGATGTTCTCAACTTTGGCGATTTAAATAACACGTTATTTGAATACAAATAACCTCTTAAATAGAAAAAGGGAGTCCGTTGCGCGGTGCGATTATCTCGCGTTAGATTGGCGGCACGTAGAAAAACAATGAACTCGTTCGAATTTAAATAAAATAACAAAATACAACCCTGTGGAGATCATTTTGCAAACTAAGCGAGCAGAAAATGAGAATATACTTGAGGGAAAGGGCAGACGTCAGGGTAAGTCGTGAGATGACAGCAATCTTATAAGGGAAGAGTCGGGAATAAGGAGAGTTGGCAACGTCGAGAGGGAATTGATGGCCGTAGCACCTGGTGGATGAAGCGCGAAATTGTAAGCGGATTGACACTTTGCATATTTTAAGTCGAGTGTCGTACAAAAAGCAACGGCATCATATGTTGCCGCCGTTTTTATTAATGATTTGTGTGGATGTAGACAACACTTCTAAACGTAACCCACACGCGCTTTAATAAATCAAAATAATTTTTTTCGACCCCATCTACGATAACGTGATGAAACCCAACTAGCAACGAACGTAGGTTGGCAAAGAAATACTTTTATTTCTCGTAAAAAGGACGTTTTACAAAATATCATCGTTAGATATGTCTTCGTTACCGCAGTTTTTTCTAAATAATGGAATTTAATAATAAACAAGGACGAGAGAGCCAGTAAAATGGCTCTATTTGAAGAAAAACTATCAATCCGGTCTTTAAATAAAAGCAATGTCTTTGACAACGTATCGGTTACCCGACCCCCAACTCCCAACCTCCCAACCCACACTCCGTGTTCCTTTCAATTTCCAGACGTCTCATTGAAACAATAGAAGGAAGATAGTTTCGAAATAAATACAATTTCTATCTAAATAATGCGCAAAATAAAATGCCCCTTTTAACGATTATCTCATCAAACAATTTTATTAAACGACAACAACCCTGAATGGGACAGTTTGAAATTGGCTTTTGCACAAAATAGAACTAAACTCCATATTCAATAAGACCAAATCACCTAATTTACTGAAAAGACTTTTTAATACGCCCCAAAGATTTCTCCGTAGTAAGTTCGTGGTACGCATGTAAAGGATGAACTGTTTCATAAAATAAGCTTACTAAAATAAACAAGATCCATTATGAAAGACACCTACTTTGAATATAAAATACCCAATTTCATGCTCTCTGCTCGCCATTGTTACCGTAATCTCGATGCGCCGTAAAACTTAAAACGAAAGTAAAGAATGACGTCTTTCTATCATCAACAATTCAAGCTTTGCCTACGCGAAAAGGCGCTTTAAAGTTATATAACGGGATATTTGCCTGTCGTCGCTACAGTCGTTTTAAAAACGCGTGGGGTAACAAAGAGAAGTTTCAACTACCGTATGGAGTAGAATTATATTTCTATTAACGTTTTTAAGCGCCATGGAAGGAAGACAGCACCTCGAATTTGCCAAGATTTGAGATTTAACGTAGCTTGTACTCAGAACAGAATTAAACATGAGGAGTGTACAGCACAGGTAGCCCAGTACTACCATGCCTTCAGTAAACATGGGAATTAAGCGAAGTGTTCCATATGATGAAAACGAAAAGGCACGAGCTTTCTAAGCAAGGATTTAGCGTCATTGTCATGAGTTCCAAACCAACACTCGACCTTCCAAAATAAAAGTTCACATAACAATACACGCTGGTAGTGGTACTACATCCTTTCCTTGGATTCAGGGAAAACTTTCCATATGATGGAAACGAAAGAAAACTTGGGCTAGCAAGAATTTGAGCGCTAGACTTAGATCTCGAAGCACTAAGTATCACACGTTCTACAATGTAGGTGGGTTCTACTTGCAGTACATTTAACTATTGAGACCGGTAGTTCTGGGTTTCTGAAAAAGCTTTCCATAAATATGATGGAAACAAGAAAACATGCGAGCTAAGCAAGAATCTAGTGCGTTTGGTATGTGAGCTCCAAACCACCACCCGGTCTACCAAAAAGAAGAGGTGTCAATGCAGTACATTAAACAGTAGAGGACACCAGAGATACTACAGCCATCCTTGAATTCATTTAAGAGTTCTCGGATCTGCCTGCGTTGGATAAACTAGTGACTAGTGGGTTGAACCTAGAAGTTTTTCAGATTTTGAAGTAAAAGTGTAACCATCAGAGACTCCTAGAAAAACGCAGGAAGCCCTCAATGCCATTACAGTCTATGTGTGTGGGATGTTGTTCAAAATGTTGCTAGAACTCATAGGGCTCAATAAAACGTACAATTGAAAATTAAACTCGACGGTCGTAAGAAACTCTTGAAATCAGATGTCAAACCCAGGCCCAAGAAGTGATGCAGTGCACAATACGGCCCAAGTAAAGCTGGGCAGGGTAAGTTGTTCGAAGAATAAACATCGGATGGAGAGAAATCATATCAATGAAGTGGAAGGGGAAGAGAAGATGGAGTGGGACAAAAAAGCATTAAAAGACAAAATAATAGATGGAAAGACAAAGTCAAGAAACTAGAACACCACATGCAGAGTCGTTTGATAAACAAAAAATTTTGAAAAAAAATAATTTTTTGGCCATACGCGACTTTTTAACTTTTGATACCGTCTAAAAAGATTGTTTTATCAAAGACTGAAGACTACGACGTATTGACGACGTTGATAACTTCTTCATTCGATAAGCATTTCTTCTTTCTTCCACCCAGCCAAATTTTCAAATTTGGGAACACAGGTAAAAGTCACACAAGATCACGTCAGGAGAATACGATAGATAAGAAATTAACTCAAAACCTAATTCATGAAATTTCGCCATTACAACAATTGATTTGAGAGCCGGTGCGTTGTCTTGGTGAAAGAGTACATTTTTCCGAGATAATCGCGGCCATTTTTATTTCAAAACTTGGTTGAAACGGTCCATGAATGCGGCATAATAGACTCCTATTATTATTGTCTTTCCTTTTTCTAAGTAGTCGACGAGGATGATTCCTTGAGAATCCCTAAAACAGTGACCATTACCTTCCCAGTCGACAAAACACTTTCTGCCTTCTTTGTCACACTTTCACGCTTTCACCTGCCTCTATTCACTGTTTAGATTGTTCCTTTGACTCATGTGTGTAACGGTGGATCCATGTTTCATCCATAGTGATAGACCGTCGCCAAAAATCCTCGCTAAACACTTTAATTATTTTTGCTCCACAATCAACAATCCATGGCACACCCACCTTGTTTAAGTGCAATTTTTCGTGCAAGATATTGTGCCGTCTTTCCGTTGAGATGCCCATTATCTCGGCCACCTCTCTTAGTTTCAATTTATTACAATCCTTACAATTCGTAATTCGTCGTTTCTCGCTGAAATTTTGCCTGTGCTACTTGACAATCGTGACAGTGACGCCATCTCATAGAAATGTACCACACTTATCAAACGATGGTTAAAATGAGATCAACCTGAAATAAATGGAGCGATACACCATCGAAAGACGAAAGCCCTACTACATACTATACGTTTGAAGGAACTGTTGAATCAAGTATAGGCCGTATAAAATAATTCTTGAACTATTTACTTTCTGTTTGCTTAATTAAATTAATATTTCTCCCTATTTATACACTAAAAATAGCTTGTAGTGTAGTCGTGTATTGGAACTGCGGAAAACTCGAATTTCCTATTTGCCGGCAAGTCCAACTAGCATGTCTACGTCTACTTCTAAATAATAAATAATTAAAGTGCGTTTTAATTAAATGGAATAAAGTTTAAATTCAACTCAAATATCATTAGGAAAATAAAATGAGCACAAATTCAGTTAAAAGTCGTATAAAGTTATAGAACCCCTAGAATCGTCAAAAAGGAGGTATAAGGAAGTAAGTGTTTGCATTTCGAGGCATAGCTTGATCTTTTCTCGGTGGCTGAATCAACACTCAAGGTAAATACGGCCTGAATGATGTTGTCATTTAATCTCTCGAGGCATCACGTTTCTTGCATAAAACTTTAGTACAAAAAAGAAGAAATGAGCAATTAAAAATTGTCTAAAAAAAGTTATAAAAGTCCACAATTTACACACAAAATTAAGAAAAACTGATGTGTGATTGTGGAAACTTCTCGGTTTGTAAATTAACCTTTTTTTCAAAACCAACAAAAATGGCTAGTTAGAGTGAAAAATCCAGAAAGGGGTTAAACAGTCTACCATTGGCCACCCAATTGGCAGGATCATTACTAAATAAGTTTTTCCTTAAAAGTTAAATATTTTTTCCAAAGCTTTAAAAATTTCCATTCGTAACTTTTAAAACAAACAACAGCAATTTACTTAGGCATAAAAAGGACGCATTTAAATGTTGGTTGAATTCGAAATTTTTTTATTGGACTCCTTAAGACGAAACTTAAACGAGATGAGTCACAAAGAGAGTCTAATTTAACTGTAATTGTATCCATCGTCTTAATTGTGATTCTTTCGGTGTTGTTTATCTACACCCTTATTAAACGACAACCTCCTCGATCCTAAAGGGTGGTGTTACTTCGTTTTACAGTCTCAAATTGTGAACTATTCGAAAGGTGGTTTAAACGATATTTTTAAAAAAATGCGACTCTATTGAGCTTTAAAACTAAGAAGGCATAAATTTTAAAATCCCTCCAAATTATTTGATGGCATCGCGTTAATAAGCATCGTTATCCTTTGAAATACGATCACGAACGTAATATTTCAGGAATTTTACATTCAAAGACGACACCGAAAGTACTTATTTGGTTTAGATTAGGGCTTTCCCTTTACATTTTTTCGGAGTTATTAAAAATATAATAATCTGAACAAAACATAAATTTGAATTTTCCACTTTGTGTTACACTTCCCCAATATATTGGCACCCAATGATCATAAATTTTAGATTATCTTATTAAGAAATGGGGAAATTTGACTCGAGCGCTTTCCGGATTTTTCCAAGGTGCGCCTCTCTTGTTTCAGACAAAATTAGCGCGTGCATGTTTCGCTCCAAAATTTTTATAAATTCGACAGCGAAGCGACTCTAATTGTAACTGTTTTATGTTCATGAGTCGACGTAACGACGCAATGGTGATAGAGGCTCAAAACTTACGAGAGAGGCGTTATTTTAGATTTCAGAAATCTGAAGAAGTTTATCGATTCGATCGCTGTTTAAGAAGAATTATACGTCAACCTCGTTCACTGCAGTTTTAATCCAATCGCTCTATCGATCAAATGGGACTGCTAGAAATGAGACTGTAGCTCAGGAATTACCGTCGCCACAGTTTGAATCTTCATAACCAGTAGACGTCAGTAAACACGACAGTAATACTAGATTATGACAATTCTCCCCAATAGGTAAGAACCCGGCTGACTTAAGAATACCCTCATTAAAGTATGTCGATGTAAAGAAATTCCAGTGATTGCCAAAATATGCAAACTCCATAAAATTGGAGCAAGATGCCTTTCTATCTCCAAATTGCAAAACCACCATAATCATGGTTCTTCTGAATCTCTTTCTGAGGCTTTTGGGTAAGTTCGGAATCAATAATAATTTCAAGAATTCCCCTCAGGATGAAGGACCCCGATTTTTTAGAGAACCAGGCTTTTTTCTATTAAGGTGTAGTTAGTTGGCCACTATAGTTTGACGAAGAGGGCGCCGGGATTACCCCCTTTTGCGTAAACACTAAACCCTCGATATTTAAAAAAGACCCAGTTTGTAAGGACCGAGCAGTTACTATACTTTAAAGAGACAGAATTGAGCCAGCTCATTTTAAAGAAACTCTTTCTGAGGCTTCTGGACAGAGTCTAGGCGACACTAGGCAAGGCGTTCCATTCGCTCACGCTCGATTTACAAGGAAAAACTAACGACAATGGTTATGAAACCTCTCTGGAATGAGTTTGAAGAGGTAACCCTTCAGATAGATGTTAGGGCTTAGCGAAAAATTAGTTGCTTGTACAGAGTTTTAAGTAGTAGTAGAACAATGCGGGAGCTAGACCAATTTGCATGGCCCGCGGATTTCTACTGGTTTTCTCTATCTCTAGATATCCTTAGCGAAGTATGGCGTCCAAACTAGAGCTACTTAGTCAAGTACGATAGATAGTTAAAAGTAGGTTTGGGTTTTGGGCTGGTGGTTTTAGATCGCGCATTTTCAATATAGACAAGACCCTTGGTTGGTATTGGAATAAAAAATGCGCCATGGTTATCAAAATCGAGGCAGGAAAACGGTCTGTTTTGACGCTGGTGACTTACGCCACCCGCAATAGAATCATAGGAGATTGTTAATTACTATACCTCTCTGATGGTGACAGAGTCACCAGTCGCCAAAAAAGATCGTTTTCGCTATACATAATATACTAAACAAGAGAGAGCGCTACGGTTGTTGTGAGCCACTTCAACCCTTACGCATTTACGCGAAAATGAAATGCAATAAAAAAACTTTGTTATCCATTTATTTATCGAGAGATAATAATTTGGAGTAATAACGGCATTAAATACAATAAAGTCGTGGAACATAAAGTTGATTACTTATTTGTGTGGATGTGTTTGTGTGCAAAATAAGTTGTTACCCCTAAAACGAGCCAAACATATTAAGCAATTTTGAGCTTTTACGACGCACCGTTAAAATAAATTCATTAAAAATCGATAATTATATAATTTTGTTTCGAATGCCCTGTAGGTAAATAAAATTTAATAAAACGTATTGTTTAACCCCCACTCTATAGACGAAAAATGAGAAAAGGGAAATTGCGTAACTAAACACACAAAAAAATATCTTTTATTTGATAATCTGGAAGAATAAACATACAATTTTGTAATTTTGCAAAATTGGACCGTTGAATAAATAATTTTAAAATAAATAAGGCGATTTTAGTACCGCTCATCAAACCTTTAATTACCAATTACAAAATCACACAATAAATTATTCAACCAAATTATAGCTAAGGGGTAAATTGATTTGTACTGAATAAACAACCACTTCCTCCGAGGACTCAGCAGTTGAATTTAATAATACTCGCTCCTAGTACTTCTATGTTGCTTTGTTTGAACAATAATGCCCGATTTTCGAGATATTTCGCTTAGCAAATAAATTTATCCTTGTCAAATACGTTAAACTAAAGCCCTTGATGAAAGTGTTAAGTGTTTTTGTTCCTACAATAGTCACCTTAATAGACTCGTTAATTTTAACTCTCGATCAATGTCTAATTAATAAGTTCTAGTCCCACGCCGATTTACGAAACTCAAAGTCGTCGAAAGACAAATTTTCCCCTAGAAGTCGCCGGAAACGCTCGGTCAAAAAAGTTTACAATTTTTTCGACGAAAATGTGTTTTGAAATTTCGTTTTTGGTGAAATCAAAATGTATCGGCTTATGGCAGATGATAAAACAAGCGAAGCATGTTTATGCGCTATAAGGACGAAGAGCATCCCACTTAGTCGGCTCCTAAACCAACACAAAAGTTCTTACCGGGCAAATCCTACCCGCGCCGTTTAGACGTAAACCACTCGAGCATGAACAACGCTATATCCCGTAGGTATTCACTAAATACTTTCCGATTTTTCATTACATCTAATCGCGAAAACAATGAAAAGCTCAAAAGCTTGCGATTTTAATTCCGACTCCCCTAAAAGTCCACCTTCCAATGGGAGGTTTTTGTAGTGATAGGGAAATGCTCCTTTATTTTCTTTGTTAATTTAGACGAGACTTATAAATTGTACAAATATTAGTTGTAGACAATGGATAAAATAGGTAGAAGGAAAAAACGTACAAAAATATGAGTTTCATTCGAAAATTCCAACGGCGAGATTTATCTTGCTAAAAGACCAAGAATTCTATTCACGCAACTCAATTAAAAAGAAAAATTGTGCCTTTCTATTATAAATTGCGAGCTTGTGTAATTGCAAACACGAAAGTTTATAATAACATTCTATGTATTTGATTACACAACGTTAATTAACGTAACTAATACAAAATCAATTAATAAAATAATATACCGTTAATTTATTCTATCAAACTACCGAATTAAATTCGTTTAATTACATCATAAATGTTTGCTCTGGAAAATGTTAGATAATACTATTAACTATTTCAAAGTTGCGCTTCCAATATCGTCGAAATCCCACGTTCAAAATTAGAGCTTCGATTACTTGAAAACTCGTTAAACCGAAGTGCGCAGGCGGTTGCAGAAGACCGGAGGCGCTACAGCGCCCCCCTCTCCACCAAACTGATTGATATTAATCGGTCAATCAAGTTCGACCGCATGTAATATTTTCCAGTAATTCTTCGTGACTATCTCCCCAAAACAATTTTAAAACCGCCCCCGCTTGCACCTTGCACCTTTCAGATACCAATAACAATAGTAAAATGTTTAAGAACTCACCAGCAACAGTTAGGGTGGCATTCCGACTCCTGGCTTTTCCCAAGGCGTTGGTTGCCTCGCACCAATAAACACCGCCATCCGATTCCTTCCTGCTCTGCACAACTCGTAGAAAGAATAAATTTCCGGCCGGTAAGAGAACTCTATGTTGGACAGTTCTAACCATCGAACCATCTTTGTACCAGGATATGGTCGGCTCCGGTTCGCCCGTAGCGTGACAATTGAGTGTTGCCGGTTCGTGTCTTGCCACCGTAGTGTCTATTGGATGTTCCGTTATTCTCGGTGGTTGTTGATTCGTGAAGTGGTAACCTGAAATTAAATGGCAATAATGAGTATAAATAGAATCTTAAATATATATATAACAATATACAGGGTGTCCCAATAAAAAATCGAGAAAGTTCGAGTTTAGGTCCAGTGGTCATTATAATCTGCAGGTGACGATAACAAAAGAAGGATTGGGTGTTGACATGTAAAAACTTATATCAATTCTTTTCGACACAAATGTAGAAATTCAAATACAAAAGAATATACAGGATGTCACATTAAACGCATTGCGAAAGTTCGAGTTTAGCGTTCAGTGGTCATTTATCTGTAGATGACGATACCTTATGAACGGTTAGCTGTAGACAAGTCAAACCTTGTATGAATTACTTTCTATAAAGATGTAGAAACTGAAATTAATCAAAATATACAGGATGTTCCATTAAACAAATTGAGAAAGTTCGAGTTTAGCGTTAAGTGGTCATTACAATCTGCAGGTGACGATATCTTGAGAAGGGTTGAATTTAACCCAACCAAACCTTATATAAATTATTTTCTACAAAAACGCAAAAATTCAAATATATCAAAATATACAGGATGTTCCATTTAAAAAATGAGAAAGTTCGAGTTTAGCGTTAAGTGGTCATTATAATCTGCAGGTGACGATACCTTATGAACGGTTAGCTGTAGACAAGTCAAACCTCATATCAATTCTTTTCTACAAAGATGTAAAAATTCAAATATAAGAAAATATACAGGATGTCCCATTTGAAAAATTGATGAAAACCTCAGTTGAACGTCAGATACGAACTATAGTAATCTAGAAGTGACAATAAGTTATGCCTATGAAGGCTTTCAAGCCCTACCACACCTTGTAAAAAACTTAATCGTAGACTTATATACAGGGTGCTGTAAAAGAAATAGCTGCTATGAGAGCTGTAAGAAATTTCAATTTACGTTATTACCCTATCTAATCTTCTGTGAATGCACTAACGATTGCCCCCAGTAATTGAGCTGTAATTTAATAAACAGTTTTTCCAATTAAACCCGTAATCGTCACAAATTAATGCAATAATTTTCTAAACGAACGAGCAAAATCAATAAATTCAATTAAAAACGTAAAAACAAATAAATGCCCATTAAAAGATAACTTTCAGTCATTTCGATTTGATTTGAAGTGCTTAATTAAAGAATGACGTTTATTTGCTTTAAGTAAAGTCTACAAATGAAAAGAAATTACCAACTTTTTTATCTGTCGTAGTATTTGCCATCTCTCGTGTGATGTGCTAAATTGAACGAAGCAATCAATTTGAAAAACCTTTCCCTAATTCGCCTTTAAAGTCGTCCCCTTTTCATTATTGTACTTTAATTTGTGTGTTTTACATTTTCACTTATGTCTAAAGGGATTTTTTAACAATAATCGATCGGGATTTAAGTTTGATTTTTTCCTGATTTGAAAAAAAGTTGGTTGGAAGTTTAAAAAATCCATTAAGCTCTTAAAATACACAGGATATTATTGACTTACAACCCATTTTTAAGGGTAAACTCAGATGTTAAAACAGTTATACTTAAGGGGGATCATCGCTAATGTCTTTCACCATCTGGAAACCAAATAAAATAGTCCCAACTTTTTTAAAGAGCGTTAAAAAAACTAAGCTAATTCGCTATAAAAATTAAAAATGGCCGTTTTTGAAATTGATTCTATCTCGTGCGTTCCATCACATTTCCCTATAGTTTCATTGTTTCTGTTAACATTTTCAATCAGTGAAATATATTTAAGTAAATAAATCAATATTAAAAAGTAGGTGGATGGATATACATAGGTACCACGAAGATACGTTATAAAGTTTACTCGACTTAACAACCCTGGTTTTCTTTGTTCAACTTTAATTGTAATAAAAATGTGAGCCCGCAACGGTCAACGGTTAGTTTTAATTGTTAACAAGTCATTAATATCACACAAAACAAAAAATAACGAAAATTTGAGCTAAAAATAATCCTCGACGAGTGTTCCAATTCATTAGTAGTTTTAGGAATAATTAATTATATCTTTAATGACTGCTATCTCGGTTTGTTCTAATTATAAAAATTGTGTCGTTGATTTAGAGTTAATTTTTATTTTTATAGGGTACGTTTTCGAGATGTTAATGGTTTGCCAACATAATAAAATAATAAAGATTTACAACTAAAGATTACTCTGTACTAAATTATATATAGCACTAATAATACACGCGTAATTTAATTTCCTTAAATATCTATACACGCCTAATAAAATTACCAAGAAACGAGCACCACGTTCATTTTTCAAAGTCGCCCTGGAATGCTTTTTTAAAAATTTTGATATATTAAAAATTCTTATCGTTTTTAAAGGTTGAATGTATGATGTATTTATTTTAAGGTTGACAGGAATTTTCATAAGAATTCACATAGATCATTCAGGTTTCTTTCAAAAAAGGCGGTTAAGAGGACGGTCACGAAAATGTCCACCCCGTTATAAGTTAGTGGCGTGTGGTGTTCCCGTTTATCTGTTGCTAATTGAGATATTATAAAGATATTTTGTGTTGTTTCAAATTTATATACCTATCACAGTGCTACATACTAAACATTTTTCAAATAAATTTATAGGGAAATTCTTGAGATGTCGTCACTTCAAAGTCACATCACATCAGCCACATTTTCTTGACTTTTTAAACACAACACCCTGTATATTTGGGCATATTTGAGTAGCTCGTATATTCCTGCTACATTTTTGTACAAAGTGTGGCAGGTCAAAAGTAAGTGGTTCATCAGCTATCGTCACCTCAAAGTTCAATATCATCACCAGGAAATGAATATGTTATTTCTTCATATCTTTATATATAACACCCTGTATATTTAGGCATATTTGAGTAGCTCGTATATTCTTGAAACATTTTTGTATAAGGTGTGTCAGATTTAAAGCGAGTCGTTTAGATATCGTCACTTCAAAGTCCAATACCATCATCAGTAAATAAATATGTTCTTTCTTAATATTTTTATATACAACACCCTGTATATTTTAGCATATTTGAGTAGCTCGCATATTCCTACTACATTTTTGTATAAGGTGTGGCAGGTCTAAAGCAAGTGATTTATCAGATATCGTCACTTCAAAGTCCAATATCATCACCAGGAAATGAATATGTTCTTTCTCAATATTTTTATATACAACACCCTGTATATTTTGGCATATTTGAGTAGCTCGTATATTTCTGCTACATTTTTGTATAATGTGTTGCAGGTCTAAAGCAAGTGGTTTATCAGATATCGTCACTTCAAAGTCCAATATCATCACCAGGAAATGAATATGCTATTTCTTCATATTCTTATATACAATACCCTGTATATTTTAGCATATTTGAGTAGCTCGAATATTCCTACTACATTTTTGTATAAGGTGTGGCAGGTCTAAAGCAAGTGATTTATCAGATATCGTCACTTCAAAGTCCAATATCATCACCAGGAAATGAATATGTTCTTTCTCAATATTTTTATATACAACACCCTGTATATTTTGGCATATTTGAGTAGCTCGTATATTTCTGCTACATTTTTGTATAATGTGTTGCAGGTCTAAAGCAAGTGGTTTATCAGATATCGTCACTTCAAAGTCCAATATCATCACCAGGAAATGAATATGCTATTTCTTCATATTCTTATATACAATACCCTGTATATTTTAGTATATTTGAGTAGCTCGTAGATTCCTTCTACATTTTTGTATAAGGTGTGGCAGGTCTAAAGTAAGTGGTTCATCAGATATCGTCACTTCAAAGTCCCATATCATCACCAGGATACCAGTAAATGAATATGCTATTTCTTCATATTTTTATATAGAACACCCTGTATATTTGGGCATATTTGAGTAGCTCGTATATTCTTGGTACATTTTTGTATAAGGTGCAGCAGGTCTAAAGCGAATCGCTTTTCAGATATCGTCACTTCAAAGTCCAATATCATCACCAGGAAATGAATATGCTATTTCTTCATATTCTTATATACAATACCCTGTATATTTTAGTATATTTGAGTAGCTCGTAGATTCCTTCTACATTTTTGTATAAGGTGTGGCAGGTCTAAAGTAAGTGGTTCATCAGATATCGTCACTTCAAAGTCCCATATCATCACCAGGATACCAGGAAATGAATATGCTATTTCTTCATATTTTTATATAGAACACCCTGTATATTTTGGCATATTTGAGTAGCTCGTATATTCTTGGTACATTTTTGTATAAGGTGCAGCAGGTCTAAAGCGAATCGCTTTTCAGATATCGTCACTTCAAAGTCCAATACCATCACCAGAAAATGAATTTGTTCTTTCTTGATATTACAATACAATAACTACAACGCCCTATATATAAGAGCACATTTGAGTAGCTTATACATTTTATAACTGGAAGCGGTACAAGGCTATTTTGGCTGTCGCCAATTTGGTAGTAATAAATGCATTAAACTAAAAGAGCCCGAGTATTTATGACCCACATGTCTAATCTTTTTGGAAATGTTTTCAAATTATTCTTTTTCAAATTAATGCATTCTTAAGCAACCATAAATTTAGAGCAAAAGGGGGAACTTTTAAAGCTGCTCATATTAGGTTTATAGTTAATCCCGTGAAATAAAGTGTATACGCATAATCCTAGATTTTGGAGAGACGTGATGTGAAATTTCCGAGCCCGTCCTCCTAATTTGTTAGCAAAAATTACTTTTTCGAACATTTAAATAAAATGTAATTGTATCACCTTGTATATTACACAATGCGCGCTTATTGTGTATAGTGAAAATTCTTTTGTCTGGTGTTACGGTCGCAATAACCAACTTGTAGAGGACCGTTAAAGTCGTACTGTTTCATGGCGTCTCGGCGCCAAGCACCCTCGACCGACGCATAAGGACGTCGTCCTCTTCGCTCGCTCCTCTTATACTCGCGATAATGAACAATAATTGCACGAAATTGTCCAGAAACTATAAATTTCACAGCTACGAAAGGGAGAAGAAAATATATGTGACGACAATAATAAAAAAGAAAATTAAAAAGTGTCCAAAATGAAACGCATTACGATTTTTGTAATGGTTTTTGTATAACGCCCCCCAATTCGTTTCGTTAAGTTTAATAACTTTCTCGGTGCACCATTACTCGATTATAAATTGAGAAAATTGTTAAATCAGGATGGTGGAATAATCAACTTGACGAAGGAGACGTACAACGCACGCCCTTCGAGGACGCTCCGAGACGAATTAAAAAAATATTACCTATCTACTTTTCGAAACAAACAAACTTGTCTCGGGTTTAAGTTTTTCCACAGAACAAGTACGTAAATAACGAATAAAAATTGCACAGCGTGAAGACCAAATCTGCAGTTTTCGAGCGGCGTCGTTAAAAAGGACGACTTACATACAATTTTTAAGTATCCACGGAGAGAAAATTCTTATCTACGTGCATATATTCCGTATCATATAATTCAATTTTCGAAAAATATTGCCAACGTAATCGAGCGTGTTGAAATGTATATTTTTCCCCAAAGTATAGCTTTTTTACACGAGGACAATATAAAGTTTAATAAACTAACAGATAAAGGGTGGTGTTCACCGAGGCGGTTTCAAGTGTCCACTATTTCTCTCGATAAGCTCCCGTTTTATAGCGGCGTCTTCGTTTTAAAAACATTTATCAAAGAAAAGCCACACGATACGATTTATTTGTTTAAAACGATAAATTAAGATATTTTTTTTGAACTCGTGGGTTATTAAAAGCCACCAGGATCAAAAGTTGCTAGCAATAAATTGTAAACCGTTGGTTATCATCGGCGAGCGTGGTATAAAGTTGAATTTCCTACATTGCTTTCAGCATTACCAGGGTCAACCCAATGTGATCCCGATGCTAATCCTACAGGATTAATTCCTTTTGTGTTCTATACCATTGCTGGTTAGGTGCATGTAGTATATAAAGGATTCGGGTTCGGGATTGATATTCAAAGACGGTATAAATCAGGGCAGATAAGGGAAAATTAAATTAAGTTAATTCTGATTGTATGTTACGAGCGTTAGAGTGCACTATTTTAGAATTAAATAACGCTAAATTAACATTTTCCTTTAAACGGGAAATATTTTACTAAAACAAAATTTTACGTACTTATTATAAAACTTTCGAATGCAAAACGTACCGTAAGCTCTACAATGTTGTCAACTTGTTCGAGTTAACACGAAATTTTAAAAGCCATTCGAACGAAGTACTTCTCATTAATTTAATTTTAAGATGATAAAAGCTAAACTATGTATTTAAAATAATGAGTTTTATACAGGGCGTACAAACACCTCCTCAGAAATTCGATAAGAATTAACAAATTGCCCGACCGAAAAGAATTATCGAGCGGCGAGCCGAAAAGAAAAATTAGATGTGCAGTCGAGGAAATAATTATTCGCCACTACAGGTTGTTTGGTGAGTATTTATGTCTGCAAGTCTGCAATGTCAGTAATGAAAGAGTCACGATGCCTACAATCGTTCCTATCTTTGGTCTACTGTCTGGGAGTCCCCTAAAACGGCCTAATACTAAGAGACCTGTCGAGTCTTTGAAGCTCAAAGATTCATCGGTAGTTTTGGAAACTGCGTGCAAAAGAACAAGAGATGTCTTTTAGTCCGAGAAACCAAATCCAAGTAAAAGCTGAATTCGCATAAAAATTCAGTTCCGAGCCTTACGTTACCATAACCCACCCTGTATAAATCAGAAACACTTTTTAGCGCAGTATCGACGTTTTAGCAATTTAAATTCTGACAAATAATTTGTATAAAATAAACTAAACCCTTTCAATTAAAATAAAAACAAACAAAAGCAAACGCCAATAAAACGGCTAAACATTAAAGTGAAACGAACAAATAAATTAAATACGCCACGGATTAATTTATATCTGTGCAACCAACCGAGATTCTAATTGATGCAAAAGGCAAGCAGGGAAAAGCTGGGAAATCAGGGAAATGCAAGAAAAGGGTTGGCCAAATAAGAGAGGGATCCTTATGGTCCTTTTAGTCAGTCGTTAGAATAGTTCGTTTTTCAAATTTTAAAAAGAAGCGCAAGAAAAAGGGAGAAAAATTAATCTCTCCCGACAAGCGAGCCGCTATAAATCTCAATTAAATATCTATGGCTCGATAATTAAATTTTGATCGCTCGGAAAATTAATAATTAAAAATTTCGGATTGATTTAGAATTGGATCAATTTGAGTTTTGCACAACAAAGGTAAATTCGCATTAAAATTTATTTCTCGGATACGTTTTTCACAAAAAAGAATTGAAAAGCAATTACATAACCTCATTTTGATGTTTCCTTAATCGGTTTACTCATTTCCGTTTTTCTAAAATGGGATTTGATAGGACGAATTTGAAAAAATAGTAATATTCGATACAAACGCCTTAATTAGGGTCGTGCGTTTACGAAGGGGGTTGAAACAAGAAACTGAACAAATTGTTTTTAATGTACAATTTTCAGGTTAGCTAATCGGATTAATATTTAAATGCTAATGGTGGCAATATGGTCGGTGGTTGGGAGTAAACGGAGTAACCTTCTAAGGGGATAGTACAAAATAGCAACTATAAAATAGCCAACTTCCATTAAATTACTTGTTCAAGTTTGGGCTTAGTGAACATTTAAGCAACGCTGCCTGTGCACGCCAACTTTCCCACTTTAATGTGTAAAACACAGAATGGTACTATTATAACTACCCCACACTGTTATTAATATTAAAGTTACGGAGATTAAATTATGAGCTATTGTTTAAATAGTCATTTGGGCAAAATTCAAATATTGAAATACTTTTGAAATCTGCTCTTGTAGCTGTGGAAAAAATGATCGTGCCACTTCTGCTTAATCGTTTAATTTCTAAGTTATATACTAAGCAGTAACGCACGTCGAGGGCAAAGTATATCATTGCAAAGAGGGTAGGAACTAACGCACATTATTGGTTAAGGAATTTAACTGCAGTATAACATTAACAACTGTGCAGGGAAAGTGATACATAGCTCAAGGTAGACCTACCTATAATGGCAACGAAGATACGGTTTAAATTAAATTTGAGAAAGGGAGACACTAAAAAGTTATTACGCCGTTACTAACATAGGTTTATTGTATTGTTTTCGAGTACTCCATTCTTTGGGCTATTCAAAAGTTAATAATCGATTGGAATAGTTTAGTTTGTCGCGGATAAACGGGGAAAATTCAAATGATGCCCCGCAATCGGCACGGAACTAATGCAAATAGCAGTTAATAACGCAAGGCAAAGTCCTAGATTACGACTGTTCGGTTCCCCGTTCCTACCCATCCTGATACTACCCCTATTGATATTTTTCGGCTAATCTACAGCCTCTGAAACGGCCTTTCTGAACGTGCGAATTTTAAGGGCTCATATGTCCTAACTTAAACGTATAAACCAAAGATACGAAGAGAAACCATCCGAAATAAAATGAGGAGTCGGGAACCTTGAAAGAAGTACGAGTTCAGGGTACCGTTAGATGCCACAAGATGAGTGTTATTAAGGACCAAAAAACCAAGCGATACCGGATCACCAAGAGACCACCACGAGTGGATGAGCAGAAATCAGACGGACCACGTCCCAAGAAAGCAAAGAGAAGGTGGCAAAGGAAACGTCAAGACCATCATCCAAAGATGGAATTTATGGGACTTCTCCTTCGTAAGATCTCACTCTGAGGCAAACTTCTATTTAGTACATTTTAATCTAAGGCTACCATGTTTTTCTCGCTCTTGATTAGTAGAAAAATCCTAGATGAGCTTCAATTCGCATCTGAGACATAAAGAGTTTGCTAACCACTAGAGTCGCAATTAGAGTAAACAGTCACTTGATCATCGATAAAACTAACAAACGACCAGTTCCAAACTGTAGAAGGTTATGGATGAGCAGTTGAGTGGACTGGGAGTCTTTCAGTTCTCATGAAATAGGCGGTATCAGAAACTAAGCTAAGAGGCATCGTTCCCCATTGTATAACAACTGTTTAGCATACGTAGCCCTTTCTAAGGTAACTCCTCAGTTGGCTGCCCTCATTAAAACTACGCCACTGGTAAACTAAAATATTTAGAACCGCCCCTACTGAAAAATGTTTTGATTCGCTCCCGACTCGCATAAGACGACAAATTGATGCTACTTTTGGAACGTAATTTACTCGGATGAGTGTCATGTTGGGAAAAAGGAAAACTTTTTCCGCTCCGCGAAATAATACAAAAACAAGTCAAAATTCAAATCAACGAAATACGAAGATTGATACGTAAAAACGCAAATAATAAATTCTCCATCCCTGTCATTGATCTATCACCATTGTCTCGTTTAGATCTTTGACTAACGACTTGATATTACTTAAACTACGCGAAATAAAACAAAAAGCTTAAGAGGATTAAATTGTTTTGGAGGCACGCTGAGAGATGTTTCTCTTAGTTTTACTTATTTTCGACAAAGGATTGAATGGTTAAAAAGTTACAATTACTAAATGTATCACGAGCCAGTTAAAAATGTACGCCGTATACACGAGCTTCGCTCAAAACGATAAATCAATTAAGTTCTTCCAATTTTCCCACAGTAAAATAATTCTATTTCATTCTATCGTCCCAAGTCGACTGTTTAAATTCGTTTCGCAAAAAATAACACTCTTTTGTTTTCAGAAATTAAAAATTTTGTAATTAACCCACTTTTTGTGGAAAAATTATTGACGAGGGGCAATTATTGATCCGAAACGCGAAATGAAAGTGACGGTGTATTTTGTTGAAATATTCGACTCACGTGCGTCCCCCTCCTAATGTCCAGGATCAACTTACAATCATATTAAACCCATTACTCGAAGAAGCACTGCTATAAGTCTGGATTTCCACCGACGCTTATTTGCATTCAACTGCTGTACCAACTTTCCCTAGTCGCTTTCCCGATATCGATGGATTTTCGCTGATATCCTTTTGAGCCGAAACATCAACGCTTATGCGTAGTATCGTAAAATTATTTTTGCATAATGGCGTTTCGGTTGTACGCAAAATGGGCAATATAACCGACGAATAGCCCCATCGCCCAAAACTATCGACTTATTTAATAAATGCGCAATTTAAAAAAAAATTTAATCGCCGGCGGAGGCGGAGATAATCCTGTTTTGCCATAACAAAATATTTTAGTCAATCGATAATATTATGAAATGCAATCCTCGTAGTTCATTAAGCTTTGGCGCATAATGGCAGTAGGTACGTCTGCTTAATTAGAGCTTTCCTCTTTATCTAGCGAGGCTTTCATTCCCTCTTCTATTTATGAAAATGTAAGCTAGACAGTTCTAGCTAGTTTTATCCTAATACAACTGTCTCATTGATAATATAAAAGCAAGCACATACTAAAATATTAATTAGGTAGACCAACAGATTCTACCATTGTCTGTAAAGTCTAGACATATAGTCAGCGCACAAGGTAAGGTACAAATTTAGTGACAATTAACTCGCATTCGAGGCTTAATTGGGTTTGGATTTGCCAAAATAAAATTATCTCCCCATTTAAGATTCGCTTTTGGGTCTCTTCGGGGCTTGAAAGCGCTAACAAATGAATTTCCTTTAATTTCAGCGATGAGAAATGAAAGGAGGTGGTTTCGGTTAAATTTTTCTAAAGTCCCAATCGGCAATATCAAATTTTGGCGATTTGCACCACTACGAATTGGCATTGGCGTCTTCGATTACTCGAAAAATTCGAAGGTTTCAATATCTTGCGGTTCCGTGCTCGTGTCGTCAGGAAGTGCATTGTTCAAGCCGCTCGCCACGCACCGACAGAACTTTTTTCTCTAAATTTCAAGTTCAAAAGGGATGTTCCCCAAAGAAAAAGTTTTTTTCGAAAAACAGCAACAGAATCCGCATATCTCGAACAGCACGTAATAAACAACCACGTAATAGTAGAAGAAGTATAGTTTTACCTGTTTGTTTTACAATGGTTTTACACTAGCACAGGCGGTGCGTAGCGTACAGTATTTGACACTACGTCGTGCAACTGTACGAACATCGGAAGGGGCGTTAAGGCGTAGTTTCAGTCTTATCTACAAACTGAGTATGAAATCTGAATAACTATACATAAAAGGGCAAAGTGCAAAAGGTCTCGTTTTATTTAGACTCGAGCACACGTGTCTAGCAGCCATTTTTGTAATGGTGGCTGTTACTGCAAGTCGTAAAATCCGCGTGCGAAATAAAATATTTAAATGGAGTTAAAGAGAAAATTTATTTAAATGTATTTGTGAAGAAAAGTCGTTGACAAAAAACAAAATATTTTTCTATAAGTCCACGGAAGGTTTTAAGAGATTTTTGACCCTAAAGGCGTTGATATCCATCTAAAGCGTCATCCATCGGTCTATTTTGCATTCATACGGTGCAACAAAATCCCAAGCGTCCCCTATCTGTATTGGTTCCTCGAGATATCATCTTAATATGCGATATTTTTCATGCGCCCTGCGTTTTTTTTGAGTTTTATTTGCAAAGGTGGTATAACTTATAGCCACTTTAGTTGGGATTTCAAAGATATACGAACAGATTTGTGATTTGAAACAAAAACGGAGAAAAATCTAGACGCGGTTTTTATACCAAATCTGAGGAGTTAAACTTTTTTGTTCTTTCTAGTCCGACGTGTCTTACATTCTTAGTTGTGAGTAATGTGTCTTTTGTAAGAGATTTCCTTGTTTTATAGTTGGTATTTGAAACATTTACGTAAAAGCTTTATCCCTAATGTGTTTTATGGCAAAAACTCGCCAATTTATATATAAATAAAAATTCGAAACAAAATGATAAACTACCACGAAAGCTTAAGGAAAATCGTCTGTGCGTGAGTTATCGCCGTTTTTACAGACAGACGCACACGCGTCTTTACCTCACATAAAATTTTAAACAAACGTTCGGGAAATTGTTAAAGAAAATGTGGCGCTGTGGCGCTACAGCGCCACATCCAGCCGATAATTAAAACCTGCGCCACCGCCTCTTAACGGCTCATTAGTAACGAACGAGTAGAACTTTTGTAAAAAAGATGAGTTTTGGAAATTTATATTCGGGTAAAGTCTCTACAGTTGGCAAATGTAAATTACGTCTGGTCTTTAGATGCAAACGAAAGTCAATAGTAGTAAAAGCACCGCTGAAAATCCCTCAAAGTTGAGTAGATTCCACACACGAAAATCTAACTCGAAATCGTAAAGCTCGTAAAGAACATTACCGATGCATTTGGGTGGTAAAAGTTTTTGCGTAGATAATGTTTCCCTTTGGATTTGGACGTGCACTTAGTAAATATGAAAAGTGGTAAATTATTTTCGAAACATTAAAGCGATTAGGGAAGAAAATTGTTGGATATTGGTGCGGAGTGTAGATAAATACTTTTCCAAGTTATGGCAATATTTTCCAAATCGACAAATTGATAAAACAATATTTTCTCTATGTAATAAAAAGTGGCGAAAAAGAAACTAAACTTTCTCCGAAACTCGAGGACCATCTGATCGTCATCTTTGCTCGGTTTTTATTGGCAAACCGTCTCGAGAAAAGCTTCGACTTGTCGTCGTATATTTTCCCTTTTATAGAGAAGGAAGTCGCGTGTAGTAGAGACGGAGCAGTAACATGTTTCGCTTTCGAAACATTTCGAGTTTGGTGTTTATTTCTCAATCACCTCCTTCAATATCTGGGATACATTTGTCATAGCTCGTGGACATTCCAATAATCGCTTTCGTGTAACGGCGAGAGATTTATTCGTTCGCCTCTCTCGGTCGTCGAATGCTATTTTGTTCGTTATGTCTCTCGGATTTTCGCAAACTAAAACTTTTTATTCGCATCTAAGCCGTAACTTTAACAATCGCAATTTCAACTATGATATTAACTACAAAGATACACACACAAAATACCTCGTAGAAAATGAAAGGTTGTATTGCAAGAAATATGTTATTAGAAATTCCTTAAATATTCGAGTTTGGCCAATACATTTTGATGTTCGAAATATGCCGAGCTTATAAAACTTTTCTCTTTCGTGTACTCGCCCGCTACACGGACAGTTGATTTCCCCGCCGGTTTCTTTTCGAGAAACTTTTAATATGTCCGTACATAAATTCCAAAACGAAACAATCACACCCAAATTTCGTGACGAACGCGCGCGAGAAGAAATAATCAAAAAAAGGGGGAAAAAAATCTAAAATATTGTTGCGTCGGATTAAACCGAACAAAGCCCATCAATATCTTAAATAAGTTTTCTTTTGAAAGTACAATAATTCTCAGTAGATTGGATCGTCGTTACGCACGAGTCTTCGGGATCAGATTAGAAAGGACTATAAGAAACGTGCGCAAGGGCGACAATTACAAGAAAAGTTTAGTGATAAAAACCAGGAGCAGGTGAACTGAAAGTTTTCAGATTAGACTCCTCGATCGCACTCGGGGATCAAAGTGAACCATGACCGGCATGCTTTATTATTTTCGCCTCTTTTGCCCACAAATTTTTATTTTTTTATTTAAAACACGTTTTTGGAAACTTTCACATTTATTTGGTGGTACGACAAATTTTCAAACAACTACAATTATCGAGAGCGCATAACTTTGTGAGAGGAAAATAGTCGAGAACAAGCTGTGACAGACAATTTTACAAATTTATATCGTTACGTTCAAAAGCGCACAACTCGAGAAAATGGGAAAAAAACTATAAGAAAATGCAAAATTTGTATATGTAAAAATTCGAAGACATATTTTACGTACAATTCAATTTTGCGGGATTTAAGAAAATATCTCGAATTGAAAAGATTGGAAAAAATATCGAATCCATTAATTTTCATTTCTGCAAAATATTATCGACGTCCCTCTTCCTCCTCCACCCGTGTTTATACACCTTAAATAAATTTGCTCAAATTGTTAGAACGCGTGTGTGTATGTTTGTTTCTAATTCAATTAGTGCACTACTTAAATTTTAGTGTTTAAAACCGTACGAAACAAAACCAGATCAAAATTTCCCAAAACAATTAGTGAGTTGTACGAATTATTTGAGCAAATAAAACCTAACTTTTAAGTAGTTTGTGATTTTTTTGCTAAAAAAGTTTTGAAATTTAATGTTTCATAAAGCTACTTTATGCGTTGAAGCGCCCTTAATATATTTAATCAAAAGAAACATGAAAAGGGGGTTATTTTGAATGTTATTATAGCTTTCTAGTGGCACTACGGGGATTTATATCGAGATCGTCTGCGCAAGTACCTGGCAAGGATGCGTTTCCACTTGGATAATTTAGTGCCAACTGCATAACAAATTTTACTGCTTTGTTCACAACTCCTTCACGAAAGTTTGAACTGTCCATCATTCTAAACGCTTTCCTGTGCCATGTACCAGTCGCACAACAGAATGATTGACAGACCCACGTCTTACAATTTTTCTTCTTCTCGTTAATCATTTCGCCACATTTCAAGTCACCAGAAGGCGGTATCTCCACAGAAAGAGCTATTTCCAAACTTTAGGGCTTGTACCCCCCTTCCCATGCCTATTTCTTCTATAATTACTCTTTAAGGCTCTTACAGCTTTGGAGAGCAGTTTCAAAGTTTTAATGTTCGTCTAGTGAGCCCCAAAAGCTCAAAATTGGTCTACTGAGTTGCTAAAAATTAATAAGTGGATTGTCTTATCTGGTGAAGTTCGACTCCGCTTTTCCCAAGCTCTCACAGGCTTCAAGTTGTCTTATAAATGTACTAACGATCTTGCTTAAGCCTAATCTTCTCCTATATGAGTTTATTCGACCTAACCGAGTCTGGCTAAGTCACATGTTCGTTTACTGAGCACTGAGCAATGATCTTGTTCTCCCCATCTGAGGTTTCAAATTAAATTTGAGATCTACTAACGACTATGCTCAAGACTTTTGCTCTCCTACACGAGTTTGCCCCTTCTCGTTTCGAAGGACTTGGAGGTTTGTGATTTACTGAACCTACGAAAACTGCATTTTTGTTTACCGAATTAAAAATTCGTAATTGGGATGTATAGCCTTGTGAGGCATCTTTTTGGGAATTTGTTCTTCTCCGACTAGCCTTTCTCAAGCTTAAAATGACCCGACCACTGCTCAAGGCTCATCTTCTCTTACGCTCGTCCTGTGGAGCTCTCGACAGTTTTTGACCTTTTACCAAGGACACTTTGTCACGTGCGGGCTTGACAAAGCTCTCGCCCATTTTACGGATGAGGTCACCCTTAAGCAGATATTGGAAATGGAACTCGTTACGAAATTCTCAATTTAAAAACATAAAAAGCGAGCTCCTCAGCTCCTCATCAGAGTTATTCCATTAAGTATTTGAAACTGACACTTCACAGACATTTCGGACTTTTTCCTAAAATCTAATTAAAAGTTTAAAATATATGATCCATCACAAGAGGCACAAGTAAGAAAATTTGTGTTAATGTTGGAAAGTTGAAGTTAATAGTTAAGTAGTAAATGATATATCGACTAGTAACTTTAATTTTAGATGGACGAACTAAAAGTTTCAACTTATTACTTTAATTATAGAAAAGTTTTGAGCAAACATTCCTTTATGAAATGGATCATATATTTATTACACTCTGTTTGAGCTTTATTCTAATTTAATAAGAACTCAGTTCGCATAGAAGAGAAGCTTCCTTAATAAACGTCTCCATTGTATTCTTCTTTATAGTCATACACGTCTATCTATCTTGTTTCGACCAAAAAGCACAATATATAAGAAATACTAAACTTAAAGGATAATAAAACACAAGCACTGGCGAAGAACGTCTCGAAGAATGCTATACTAAGATTATAATATAAAGAAGGATTTGCTTGCGTCTCATCGAGGGTGAATTGATCTCAAAGGACGTAGGGGATGTTCACGTTGAGTTGTTATGAAGAAGTTGGAATTATATAGAAATAGATTACAATTTTGCCCATTTTTAGAATTACCAACTACAGGAAAAAAAACAGTCGAGCTCTTAAGGAGTTTTAACAAGTTTTTCGGTAGATAAAACGGCCGTTTGTTAGCTGTCATCGTTCGTTGGGGAGAGATTAGCAGGGCGAATGTTAGCGAGCACCATGTGTTTGTTAAAACTCAATCTCGTAATTAAATATGAGTTAAATTCAATAGATAATTTGTGAATCGGCAAGAAAACGGTCCGGGAATATTTAAAGACCCCTTTTCGTAAGCCGTGGAAGTCGTAGTGAGATGCACAATTCATCATTAGAACCGGTATCCGTTGTCAATCGTTAACTAAATTACCGATCAGCCCTAAGTTCTGAACTAATAAAAAGCCCGCCACCCTTGTGTAGTCTGCTCACATCTGCTACAGCACGTCTTACCACCCCCTATACCGACGATGTTTTTCTTTACGGCCTCGTTCGAGCACGTTCTTAAGAAATTCTTTCACTAAGGTTGCACAAATAGAAACAGTCGTTTCCACAGAAAAAAAACAAAGCAAAGAGTTATATTAACTTCCAAAAAAGTGATTTACCGTACAAAAACGGAAACTTTAGTTTGCATGGGGAAAAGTTTTTATCAAAATAGTTTACTAATTAAAAAGTAACCAAATTGGGCACTTGACGATTATGCGGGAGTTAATGTGTAAAAATTATGATAATTAGTTTTATTTTTGTAGATCTCGAATGTCTAAATTACCGAACACAAAATTGCACACCGCGTATACCGTATTACGTTAATGAGCATCTCTCCTAATCGAGCTCTAAGCGATCGCTAGTTCTGACAGTACCACCTGCGACTCTCCGTTGAAAGTTCTCCATGGCGAGTTGTGATTATTACTGTAATTAACTAAACCGCTAATGGAAGCTTCCAACTAAAAGCCATTGTTTTCGGAACGTGAAAAAAGTAAAAAAAACGGAAGTAAAAACGTTTGGTGGTTTTGTAAAGCATTTATACTTCTTTTTTTACACGACGTCTAATAGCCTTCTAATTAACGAATATCCTGTAAATTTAAGAAAATGCTCAAATTGTTTGAAAGACTCTCGAAATTGTTAAATTACCTAATTTTAGAAATTTTGTTACGTAATTAGGGTGATTTAGCATCGAATATCCATGGAAACGCCCCGACCCCCTAATTCCACCCAAATGACGAATCAAAAACGTATCAGACTGAAAAATTTGTCGTGTTTCGTGACAATAGAAAATACTAAATCGTTTCTCATATTATTCATTAATGATTGAAAACAAACGAAAGCTGCTTCCAAAAAAAGGTGCCGAACTTGAGGCAGCGTACGAAGGTACAATACTGAAATGTTCAATTCCAAAGCTCTATATTGCTCGAGTCTTTTTAATAATGCGACGCTATTATTTTAAATACTGCAGAAAAGAGTAGAAGATATGCAAATTTGTAATAAATACCATATTTTGCATCTCGTTTAGCTCATTTCAGCCGCTGGGAATACTCTGAAAGGCATTACGGCATTTGCGAAAGCTTTTGAAAACGCTCCCGAGTTCAAAACGTCCTAAAGTCTCCCACTCCACTATCCACTATTGACTATTCAATACCGATAACTTTCTATACATACCGTTAATTAGGCATCGATAATTCGATATTTTTTCAATACTGTTCATCAAGGGTAGTTCTTGGGGTGTAAAGGAGAGACTCGAGTGTCTGTGTCTAATAGCAAAAAGTGACCCAAATTAGCACAAACTATGCTCCCCCGTCCCTCCTGGGAAGCTTGGTATTTTCTGCACATTTCGTTGCATCATAGACCACGAGTCCTTGCTAGGTCCAGCTAGGGAAATAACTGGTCCAACCTAACTTGAGAAAATTTTTAATTACGACTACGTACATGCTCGTCAGCAGCTCAAGTCGGCAATATTCGTGCTTTGCAAAACACACGAGTGACAAGTAATTTTTTAAAAATTCAGAATTCGATTAATCACGGTATTGAAGAGACAACGTGCTCCTTTCAAGAAATCAAGCTCTCACCTTCTGATTCGTTTTTGAAGGAAGCCGTAACCATTTTTCTAACTTCATCCACGCCTCTTGAGCATACTTTTGAAAAAATGAAAAGAATGCACCTAACCCTTAAAAATTCTTTGAAATCACAAACGCGGTAAAAGATGAGTCTACCTCTGGAAGATCGTAGACGGCCAACAAGGAGGTCCATCGAGACCAAAATTGACCAGATTACAGTAGAAGCCGATGTTTGTACCAGCTCATGGCGCAAGCTATAATTGGAATCTGAGCATCGGAATAATGGACTTGCTCTTCAGCTCACTTGGCACAGAAACTTTTAGAGCATTTATAAGTTGAAGTGCTTCCCATATAAGAAACCATATTCACCAAATATTGCTCAGTAAGACTTATTTCCATAATATGGATTCTGTACCCTCTCCAAGCAAACTCCCCTACCAGATTTCGAGTCATCCTACTTGTAGGATTAATTCCAGAATTCTCGAGGGAGGGATGGCGCTAACTTTCGCAAAGTCTAGCCAGAAGTCTCTCAACAAGGATCTTCTAGTTGACGTAAGAGGTGGACAGTAACAGTGATGTGTTCGACCGATTCGTCTGATAGTGCGCGTCCACTGGGACGCGCCCTATGGGACTACTTATCTACTACTGGGTCTACTAATCCTAGTGTGTAGAGGTGCTTCTGTAGTCGACAGTGTCCTGTGAGCATCCTTGCAATTGCTCATAGAATATCTCGAGACAACCTCAGACAATACTTTGCGAGGGGGCCAGTAAGGCTCTTGCCTGTCCATCTTTCAGTCTGGAATAGATGGGTATTATTTTCATTGGGTATTTACGGTTGGTTTTATAGTTGGATATGGGCCACAGGGAAGACTATTTGGGCCTTTCTTGACTAGTTCGTCTGCTTTATCATCACCCTCATTTCCGCGATGTCTTTCAATCTAGAAGAGTATAAACACATTGTCCCTAGATACCTGGTTCGGTTACGCACTCCCACAGGAGATCAGAGGTTACCTTGCAAGCGTTTAAAGATTGAGATCGTTTCGTTCTTTAAATTACGATGGGGGCCGCTGCTGAGAAAGACTTGGTTTCGATAACTTCTTGTGTTTATTGCTCTTAAGACGGTCGTAGTATTTTCTAAACAATCCCCGTAGACGTGGGCATCATAAAGTTTGCACTCAAATGAAAATTCTTTTGTCCTTGTTAAAAAACAGTAGTTAGTAGTCTTCGTCTCTCTTTCGAGTTAAGGCTGTTGTCGAGATTACTTATATTCGCCGAGATGTAGTTGGATAAGACTCGAGAAGTTTTGCTACACTTGGAGAATTTCAAAAAAAAGTTTCCTCTATTCTTTCAACATTTACCATAAAATCTCGCGAGTGATGAGCATTTACATAAGCTCTTGTTTTTGCGTTTTAAAAGCCCTTAGCTTAACGTCCGCGTATGCTCTCGTAAATACTACATATTTTCTTAAAAAGTTTAACCTTTCAAAATGCTATTTAGGTCGGTGGATTATAATAAAACAGGACATAACTTTCCAAATGTACTGTTAATCATCGTAACTAAGTTGATAGTGCAATAATTTAGTTTGTAACCTGGTTTGAGCGGTAAGATTAATTACTCTTGTTAAATTAGCAAATTGTTAAATTTGAATTACACCCGAATAATTGGAATATGTTAAATTAAACCGTTTAAGTTAATTATAATGTCACCTCGAGTGTATATTTAAAAGAAATACATAAACGAAACGAGAACATAATTTAAACCACTCTGCTTAATTTGCAATTTCGTATTTCTCTCAAAATAAAATCAATTTTGTTCAAAGAGAATTGAGAACAGACGGTTTCTGTTCTCGACGTGTCTTCCCTATTGTCATTGAATCAATAAAGTTAGAGATTACAATCGTTTTACACGAAGAGGAAACTGAATTAAAAAATTTCCCATTTATTAGATTAAAGGAAAATTTGTTGTTTTGTCGATACTTTTCCTTAATGCTCTACTTGGAAAAGCGTCCAGTATCGAAAATTATCTATTTGCAATAAACGGGATTGCTTACCCTTACCTGCGGCGCTAAAACAAATAATCAGTTAGCTCCAATGCACATGCATTAACAGACACTGTGAAAAAGAAAAGATTGAAAATTGACAAAGTGTAAAAGTTTAAAACGAAATTTGAGTTTTAAAACTAAATTATAGACGATAACGACCTCGAAGAAAAAGTTTTAAAAATATCTTAAAACCTCAATAATCCTTTAATATTTCTTCCTTTACTCTCATCGTGTTACATCTCGGTTAAAAATCCTTTTTTCCAATTTTTCAGGGAAACGTTAAGCAGAAACTTCAACATGAAAGTTTGAGTGGAAACATTTTAAAATAATAAAATTATCGATATTGAAAAAGTGTTCTTTATTATACCTCCGACGGTTTTGGTTAAAATAACCACGGAAAAGTTGGCGGCGCAGATATTTATTTATTGATGCGAGCCAGTGGAGTTTTACAAAAGGATCAAACACAACTTTTACCTTTTTGATTGTTAATTAATTGAAATACCAGCATCGGTCAAGGAAGGCGAAGAGATCCAGCCCCCAATTATTCAATATTCGGTCAAAATCAATAGTTGGCACGGAACATGAAACGTCCCCCTCTCCACAGAGAAGCCCTACAGGTCACCCACCATCATAAAATGTCATTTGTAACACAAAAAAAAATTCAGATGCGCCCCTGTATTTCAAGACTTCTGATGTTTGTCTTCAAGTTCAGATACTCTCCTCATAGAAATGTAAAATATATTCAGACGCGACTGAAACATACAACCCCTTCGAGCGTCACAAACATGCAAAGAGACGAAGCTTGACGCTGCAACTCGTTTAGCCCTCATTACTATGTCCTTTCAGAGGTGCCGTACAAATAAACGCAACGGGCAAATCCATTGTCGAGCTCCACTGTATGCGAATAATACAAGAGGGTTATAGGTAACGAAAAAGCAAACACGGCAACCGCACTCCAAAAGAACGGAGCTGACAGAGCATTATTTATGTATCCGAATCGATCGCGGATTAAAAAAGATTTAACGAATATTCAACCGAGTTTGCATTATTAACAATCTTCACCAACACCATCGATGCCAGACATTTAAAAAGAAACCCCTTAATGAATCAATTAACGTAATAAAGATTAGTAAATCTATTTATAACTACAACTATACCGATTCTCCATTAAATTCGAGGCACTTACAATCAACGAGAAGAGACCTAAATTTATTTAGAGGTACATATCTCAGTAAACAACACACTAGATCTGTTCGTGAGTGTTGTGCCCGAATAGCTCCCATGGCGGCAGTTGTTTCAGTAATCCGTGTCCTTACCGAGCTGCAAACTGTTAAAACATAGTATACCCCAAATTCAAACATTTCTCACTGCACGTGTTAGAAGTTATTTGTATTTAGGTTCCCTTTTCTCATAAAACAACTTGGGTATTTCGTGTATTTTAATGACTACGTGTAATTAATGGTAAAACTTGTATTATTTCGGGTTAAAATATCATTTTTAGGTAATAAAATTTGATTGTAATTGTTTTGTACAACTAACCATGTTGCATCAATTAATTTAATTTAAATGAGGGATAACTACGTTAATTGAGGAAGTTTAAAATGATACAATTTGCAGTAGGAAATTACATTACGATATGAGAAGCATTGTTAACGCTAGCTACAGTTACTTAAACCCCTTTAAATTCTCCAAGAAAGCTCTAAACTCGAGGTGGGATAGATTTACACTCCCAGCCTCAGGAAGAACTTCAAGGAGCAACCAACTTGATCGTAAAGGGATTACAAGACAAAAAGTAAGCCCTGAAAGGATTCCTGAATAGAGAGACAGTCTTTTTGAGGAGAAAGCCATTTGAAGATCTCGAGTCATTGGAACTCCTCAAAAAGTCTTATAATAGGCACTTGAAACCAAACCTAGGTTTGGCACAAATTTACACAGAAATTGTAGTTCTCTAGGAAATACTAAACTCGAGGTTGTGGCGTTGGGTAGCCTTATAGGCATCACCAGCCTTAGGAAAAACTGCAAGGAGCAAAAATATGATCCTAAGTGGCTTGTATGACAAAAAGTGAGCCCTCAAAGGCTTACAGCCTTACAGAATAGCGAGAAGGCCTTTTTGAGGAAAAAACTTGCCATTTGAAGATCTCGAGTGCATGAAAATCGCCAAAAAGTCTTATAATAGACACTTGAAACTAAGCCTAGAGTTGGCAAAAATTTACAGAGCAAGGGTAATTATCTAAAAATCACTAAACTCGAGGTCCGGTGGACATCACCAGCCTCAGGAAGAACTGCAAGGAGCATAAAACTTGATCGTAAATGAGATACAAGACACAAAGTAAGTCCTGAAAGGCTTACAGCATAGAGAGAGGGTCTACTGGGAAGAAAACTTGGCATTCGAAGATCTCAAGCCTTGAAAATCCTCAAAAAGTCTTGAAACTTCATCCTAGGTTAGGTCAAAAATTTCTAGACCACGGAAAATTCTCTAGGCAAGTACCTACAAAACTCGAGCTTATTTAGACAGCTTATAGGTAGAAGCTTTTAGGTGAAGAAAAGCCTTGTCAAGGGCACGTATTTTGCTTTCAAAACCCATTCTGTCCGCTACTGAATGGGTATGAAGGCGACGAAAATGGAAGAGCAATCAATTTTTTTTTCAATGAACACGCCATCATTTAATATTTCATTCCGAAGCAATCTTTTACGTTATTAATATTTTTATGACGCTCTCTAAAGTTTTCTTGCAAGATTAATAGACGGAGGGTTATAATTTTAAACAACAACGAAAGAAAAAAAGAAGTTTTTATTAAAGAAACGTTTTTTTTGTGGAAAAATTAATTTTATTACGTTTTTGCATCACAAAAGTATTACAAAAGCAAAAATTTTTGTATTTGTCGAATTGTACTGTTGCAAAAAAGGAGGAACTTTTAAGTACAAAGAAGTGCCTAATAATAATAAAAATGTAATTAATAAAAAATTTGAAAGAAAACCACTCGAAAATAACCCACAAAAAGTTTTCTTATAAAATTTGATTACGAACCCCTTTGGAAAATTGCGGGAAAATTTGTTTTTTTATTTCTGCTCGACGACGATGGCGTTAAAATTAACTCTCACTCTATCGCTAAAGGCTATTAGGTTGTGCTAAACTTTTAATGTTAATTGTGTTTAATTGTATTAACCGGTTGTGTAAACAATATTCTTTATGGACTAGCGCCAGAGTGTAACTACAAAGAAGAAATATGGCGAAAACGTCAAGGATAATAAGGCAAAATTAAATCACTAAATATCGAGTTAGTAAATTTAATTTAAATGATAACGACGTCTATAAATAATTCTAATACCGAGTAATTGAAAATATTGATTAATAGTAAGAGGTGGAATAGTTGGGGAGGTATGGTAGGTAGATTTGCTCAAATTTACATCCTAATATTAGTTGCACAGGTTGTTGCAAAGTTCACCTATGTTTGCCTCTACCCCCTTCTACAAATTAAAAAGGAAAGTTATCCTTTACGACTAATACTACTCGGCTGCTTAGGAGCACTTAATGGTTGTAAAGACGAATTAAACTAAAACCATTGCAGTGAGCCAGTGAGCGGTTTGAATCAGCTCAGCTCTAAATGTCCGCCGAGCGATGGGTAGCTCTCAGTATTTCCTTCTCTCGTATTCCATCCATTAGTAATTTCAATTAAAATTGACACGAATTATTAATTTTGCGAATTACCCAACAGGACACGCAAGTGTTTAACACTATTGTTTTCACTCGAGCCATTAAAAAGACCCCCTCGCATTAAATAAGAGCGCGTCAAACGCATCCCTCAAAAGTCTCGAGGCAACTTTTTTGCTTCCTTAAGCTACTTTTAGGGGTTGACTAGAAATTTATCAACAGTTTGGCACAAATTTGATTATGAAATGTGTAAATCCGACGTGGTGCATCAATTTTATTCGCGTTACGTCAAATAACTATCCTCGGAAGACGAGAAGAACAAAAAATAACGAAATACAAAGAAATTGCCATTCGAAATTACTTTAAATTCCAAATATTGCTCCTCTAAAAATACGAAAATGATGTGAAATGCCGTAGAAAATTTCAAAATGTGATGTGATTTACGAATGTGGTTGAAGTAGAAATAAAGGACGAGGGATGAAGAGGTGAACGTGATTTTGGTTCCATATTGCACTGCCAAATCAAGATTTGTAGATGTCAAATCATGTTTATGGATGGCAGTGTCTAGTTTACAGCAAAATACAGATATATCGATCTTTATAGGAGGAAAATATAAAAATATAGTCTTACAAGCATATTTTTACGACATGTGGCATTTTAATATTACCCCCGTTAAACTTTTATTTCCACGCCGGTTAACTCGATCCCTCCACGTACTACCGCAGCTCGTATTTTACATTTTTCGAAATAGTTCATTACGACAATATCGGATATTTGTATTGTAGGTACGTAATTACAAACAAAAACAGGGACGAGGAGAATAAAAAGTGTTCGCCCGAATGAGTTTCGATAATGTTTTCGGTGTTCGTTGCACCGTGGTTTGTCTGGATATAAAGATTTCCCGCTTGGAGGAGGACAGCAGGGGTGATATAAATAAATCAATCCGTCCCAGACAATTCTCTTAAAGAAATAGGAAACTTTGAAAAATTGCGCCTGCGATTTTTCGATAGCGAAATTCACTTTCCTCCCTTAATTTTTCTAAAATACACACCTGATGCTTAACTATACTTAAAGAAATTCCCACCCTCGACTTTTCTCTCTTTTAAAACGATCGAAAAATTGTGTGTCGCGAGCTCGCATTCTTGTACGGACATTTTTATTCCCTTCGTTGAATATAAACACGACTTTCCTTCGGCCCTTTCCATCTATTATTCATCTGCGCTGAGTGGTGGAAAGGAAATCGAAATATATCGTAGGTCTTTGAATGTTTTAATATTATTTGCCTCGGGGATAATTACAAAAACAAATGTTGCACAAATTTATTATTACTTTATAGGAGCATTAAGGGGAAGTCGAAACTGTGTATTTCAAATTTCGACCCCATTTAAGAGCACACAACATTAAAAGAAAATCGTTATGTACAAACGAGCGTTCGAATTAAATTTAGCTGCACCTTCCAACAGCCCGGGACTAAAGGATTTTACGCTAATCCTTTTTTTGGTTTCTCAAAGCTTCAGATCGACTTTAGACCTGAAAGTCGTCCCTGATTTATCTTAGCTTTTCAAACGGTATAAATCGTACAAATGTTGCCGAGAGTTTCCACATTAATTCAAAACGACGACCCACCCACCACTGAACGTTTCTTCGTCTTAAAAGATAAAGGAAGTTTTGCGTAGGAATTATAAAGAAAAATATTTTTTTACGCCATTTGTTTCGATAAAAGTCATCTATTGGCATTAAAACACTCTCCGACTTTCTGCCTGACCGCGTGTTTGTCATTATTAACGAACCAGTCCGAAAGTTAGTCTGCAAATCTGTTTACCGGTTTAGTGCGTCTGTCTGGCTATGTGTAAGTTTTGCTTAGTTCCTTTAATTCCTTGCGCCTACTTGTTCCGCCGGTTCTTTGCCTCCTGACCTCCCCCATGTCCTTCTTTCTGGTCGCTGCTTTCGTACTTGTCCACCTAGCCTGTCTGCCTAATAGACAGGCCTCTCGGTCTGTCTGTCGGTCATTATTGATTTTTCTGTCTTGCCTATTTGTGCAGCTGTCCATCTGTTTGTTAACCAATCAAACTTTTCAACAAAGCCCCAATTGAGTTAGTTTCGTACCTCAACTCTATGGCAAATTTTGTAGAATCAAGTATGATCTATCAGAAAGCCTCAAGACCTCCGTGATGATGGGTAAAAAACTGGGTTTCGAAGCACCAAAAAAGCGTCGGTAAGCCCCCATTTAGCCAAGTCTTACTCAGTTGTTCTAGAAACATTCCACACTTTCGAATTAAATTTGACCCAGCACTTAGGTGTTGGCCAGTTTCGAACAGCAAATTTATCTTTTGTTTTCCAGGCTGCGTAAATCTCGGAAAATGCCAACGAGAAACCCAACATTAATTCAAAATGGCGACCCTCTTTTTAACGAAATGAAATTTTATTTAATTTAACGAAAAAATTAAGGATTAAAGTGGAGAGTAATTAATTAAAATCGGTAATGAAGTGAAATGAGATAATACCACAATACTTAATAGTCAATTAATTATTAATTGGATAATTTGTCGACTGTCTATTTAAAGTTAAAAATATGTAAGTGAAACTTAAATGGTTGGCAACCGAACTAATCTACTTGAGAAACCCATTATGTCTTAAGGGTGATACAATTCAATTACTTATGCGTTTACGAGTCGACTACATTTCGTGACATAAATTTCCAAAGCTGTAAACTCGGAAAAATTTCTTTAAGAGTAGTGGTGGTTAAAAGCTTTCCCTCAGGATTTTATAAGAAATATTTTAAAGTGTTTAAAATTGTGTATATTCATAAGTACTTTTTAAGAATTTCCCCTTTATGCAAATGTCGCCAAGTATTGTGGCGAGTTCCTGTCAAACAGGAGAACTTGCGACTGAAGATGAAGCATTTAGTGGTAGCTATTAAACGCGAGAAGGGGAGATACGAAAAATATGCTCCCCCAACTTTCGATAATTTTAAACGCGGTTATCGGACACAAACTTTGACTAGTTGCTAGAAAACGCAATTGTTCAAATTGCAAAATTGGTCGAATTAATAAAAAAATAATTTATAGTACGATTTGATCGAGAAAAAATATATTAAGGAAGCCGAAAATGATGGCATTACATTCGAAGCAGCCTTGGGCAGATATCCTACTTAATGATTATTAAGTTAAGGGTTGGCAGATTGCTTATGTAACAAGGTTAGTGGAGAAAATGGGATGACAGATTGTCCTACATGCGTATCTGCTAGTGGGAGAGGCCTCTTTTATTTAATTTATCAGGGTCACTGCCTTTAGTTTTGCGTGATGGAACGTGGAATCATATTTAGAATCGAGAAAATTGCGCCCAAATAAGATTTATTCTTTCTTAACACGCAAGAAGTGTCAAGTAAAATCGAAAATATTGAGGATGCGATTAAGTTTTTCAATTTCCCGATAAAATCACACCTACAATTTAATACGTTCCAATTTTCGCCTTGTTTTCGTCGCGTTATTCCAATATTTCTTATTTTCGATTTGCTTTTGGCCGAAACTCGAGGGATTAGAGCCAAGGGTGATTTGAATGCAATGCCTTGTTGATAAATGGTTACGTTTGTAAGTTGTTTGAAGGAAACCTCGCCAGGGAGTACAGTAATCGGGATTTAAGAGGAAAATAAAAGTTGGAGTAAAACTTCTTACTTTAAATTGAATGTGTTTAGGTTTGAGTTATATCGGACTCTAAGATCGCATATTTTATACAAAAGTTTTAAGTGAACGCGGGTGTCTTTGATTGATTTACTTTCTTACCAAACCTATGTTGACTTTGATCAATATTAAATTTTCATATTGCTACGCAATACAAAAACTGCCACTTTTGCCAGAGTAATATCGTGAAACATCTACAAAATTTACATCTGACGCTCCAGAAACGATAAACTCGTACGGGGTCTCCCCAAAAAGTTTCTTAAGAAACAATAGCGACAAAGACCTCCCATTACTCCGGACATCGGACATAGATGAGTCTCACTTGGACATACTCAAAACAGACATTTTAGTAATTTACTATTTGAAGAGCGTACGCAACCTCCCTCCATACGTTAGGTGTGGGACATACGGTCTCATATGAGCTTTGAATTACTAAATCGGAAAGCTTTACTCCCGCTAATCTGCCATTGCTTTCCGAAGGGTGATAATCAAATCTGTTTTAAACCATTTACTTAGAAAGTTTGTATGAGATACCTTATCTTGCCTCCCACGCATTTAGTAAAAAAAAGTACGTCTCGGTACGTTTCTACAGAGTTAGATTAACTTCTTTGAATATCCATACAATTAAGATCTCTTCAGTTACGTTCGTGATAATTGAAAACTTTCTAAAGACGCACTTGAGCTTTAATACGTTTGTCTAAAGTTAATCCTAATTAATTATCGCGAATTTGGCAGTCTGTGCAAGAAGAGGTAAATTTCCACAAACAATCGTAGTTTCCCCACCACTACTTTTCCTGTTTTTTTGTGTCAATTACTATTTTCCGTAGTTTCCAATACATGCCACGAAGTAAACAAGTTAAAATTGTCCCTTATCAATAATTGATCAGTTTTCCCAAACATAATCTTTTCACGAGTTCGTTGCTTCGAAAATAGTAAATAATTCTGTAATGAGGGTTCATTTTCGACCTACATTTATAGAGTTGGAAAAAAATAGAAAAAAGTCAGTAAACAACTACCGAACGGAGACAGATCGTCGCTAAGATAAACCGGAATTGAGAAAATAATAGAAAGAGAATTGCATACAGACCTGGAGGCTATCCGATAAGAGAGAGGCGCAATTTCTCCCATCGTTTGGTTTTTCTTCTCTCGACGAAATGTACTTAATTTCACAATTTGTTTCCTTTTTTAACTCACCTGCAAACAACAGAAAAATTAAATTAGTTTCAAGCTTTATGAGTGGTTAAATTAAACAAGAAAGCGAACATAAAAATACAAACATTTGATTACAAAAGTAAAGTTAAATTAGTTTATTCGGGCTGGCTTTTCCAGCCCTATAAAGTAATTTACCTTTAAACAAATTTATTAAATAATATCCCACCACCAAACAAATACGGTTATATTCTTAATTAAAAGTTTTAGTAATTAATTATACAAAGTTTCATTTTTAGATGGGAAAAGTTGGCGTTACGAACTACTTGGGGTTTTCAGAGAAGGTAGTCCGGTCCTGATCACATAAACAATAATTGTCGTTATGGAGTTGAGAAACCGGCCCTAAACGTGGTATATTATTAAACACGCACGGAGATACCATCTGACCGTATTCACACGACAGTTCAGACCTTACTTAACTAAAATTAGCAGACAACATCGGGGTGTACTTTGGGCGCATGATGGAGTAGACGTGTAGTACGAAAAAGCGTAGTGTTGCAGATAAAGTCAAAATAAGGAGCCCAAAAAGGTAAATCCAAGAAATCATATAAGTTTTCATGAGACCAGTGATAGGACCCCACTATAGCTCGAAATGCCTCTCGGTGATCGAACGAGTTTCTAAAAGTCTGACAGTGAGCTAAAGCTAACGAGGCGTTAAAGGTCTCTCTTGTCAAAACTCCCTTAGGGAACTATCCAGCTTTAAAATGTCTTTCAGTGAGCTAACAAGAAAGCACAGGTCTTTCAGTGACGTTCAAAGCTTCGTCCTGTGCGAAAAAGGTGTCAAAAATTCCTTAGCGAACTATCGAGTTGTCAAAGGTTTCTCAGTAAATTATCGAGCTATCAAAGATCTCTCAGTGAATTATAGAGTTGTCAAAGGTCTCTAAGTAAACTATCGAGCTACCACAGGTCTCTCAATGAGCTAACGAGAAATGCCAAGTCTCTCAGAGAGCTAATAAGACGTCAAAAGCCTCCCACTGTCCTAAATATGTGTCAAAACTCCCTTAGAGAACTATCGGGCTCTCAAAGGTCTCTCAGTGAGTTAACGAGATGTCAAAAGCTTCCCAATGTGCTAAATAGATGTCAAAGCTCCCATAGTGACTTATCGAGCTCTCAAAGGCCAAAGAGAAATCACAAGACTCTCGGTGAGTTAATGAGAGGTCAAAAGCTTCCCACTATCCTAAATATATGTTAAAACTCCCTTAAGGAACTATTAAGCTCTCAAAGGTCTTTCAATGAGCTAACAAGAAATTACAGGTCTTTCAGTGAGTTAATGAGACGTTCAAAGCTTCGTACTGTGAGTGAAGAGATGTCAAAAATTCCTTAGCAAACTATCGAGTTGTCAAAGGTATCTCAGTGAATTATCGAGCTGTTACAAATCTCTCAGTAAATTATAGAGCTGTCAAAAGGTTTCTCAATGAATTATAGAGCTGCCCAAGGTCGCTCAATGAGCTAACGAGAAATAACAAGTCTCTCAGTGATTTAACGAGTCGTCAAAAGCTTCTATGCTAAAGAGATACCAAAACTTCCTCGGTGCAAAACGAAATCCCACGAGTATTTCAGTGAAACAACGAGGCACTTGGCCAATTAAAGAAAAATACCTTGTGAGAACTGAAAGACTAATCCTAGAAAGACAACGTACTCATTTCTCAAGATACTCCCTCTCCGGTCGGTAGGTACTAATGGTAATTTCTAGAGCGATCGTCGCAAGAGCTAAAATTCACATTTTGCGAAATCCGAAGCCCTCCTCCTACCGAAGTTCCATTTGCACATCGACAATAGCGACGTAAAATGGTCGAAATAAATAGAAGTTGCATATTATACCTTAAAATTCCCACACTGAGAAGTTCCTTTGTGAGATTTAGACGGTAGCGAACGTCAATGGCTAACAATAAATTTCAGATATATACCACACAGGTGCAAAGTGCATTGTGTGCCCACATAATGCACAAAGTAAACGTTACATATTGTAGAGTAAAAATCGACTTCCATATTTGTAAGGTTAACATTCTATTGTATTTCTCGGTGTTTTTTTTAAAGTGTTCTACTCCAAATATACAGTACGGATTACAAGTTTTTTTTAACGAGCACAAAAGCGACCTTTATATTTATGACGTGTTAAAAATGCGTTCACCTATTTATTGTTTATCCATTTAGAGGCCTTGCATTTTGCTAAATGAAATTTTAGCGTGCCATTTGGCAATGAAATAGAGCAAGTGGATTCTCTCTTCCTTTAACATCCCTTTTACGTGCATTTATTTTACGACTAATCCCATCCAATTTGATTTATTCTGCTGTTTATGTTTTGCGTTATTCATAGTACTAAAATAAAATCCTCGGGCGCCATAAAGATTTATACGAAAAATTGATGTTTTACAAAATCAACATTTAAAATAAAAAATTAATGACGGAATTCGCAAAAACGAGCATAACCTCAATTTTACAAAAATCGCCCTTATTTGAGAAACAAAGGAAGTGGGACCGATAGTCTTGGCATCTGTATGCTCCGAATTTCTCTTAAGATAACACGGTATCGGTGAGGCATTAATAATTTGTAAGTTTTCTTCTTCGTGTATGGTAATTTTCGTTCCTTATGAAAATATCTGTAGGGCAAGTAACATCTGTTTTATCGCAGAATAGATTGAAAACGCCAAGTCATGGCTTAGATCAAACCAACACTGAAATATTATCGCGTCTCTAATAAAGTTGGCCATTACTGTACAACAAGGAAATTTAAAATTACTCCAGAAGCGCCGCCCGTAATGTTCTATTGATGTTACGAGCCCTTAGAATCGCGAAATAAGCCAAGGGTATTACCCGCAATGAAGGGCTGCTTTCGCGAGTTTCATTCATGGCTGCTCAAGTCCGACCCGATGTGTTAAACACCAAAGTAAAAAGTACAATCGAATTGGGGCTTTTTAAAACTATTTTTCGTGTAAGAGCGTAATGGCACACGCGTCTACTTTACAATTCACTCATCGACTTCGCTAATTCCTTTTTGTGCAAAGTTAGTCATCGCAAATCGATAAAATTTTCCCCGGGTGTAAGCCACACCACCTTACTACAAGTGGAAGATCTACCGTGTTGCGCTTAACCCCTTAACCTCCACCCACGAATTCGGCCACGAAATTTACGATACATATTGAGTACATTAAGTAGGCCAGGTCTGTCCTCGGGGAAGTAAGTTGACCCTCCGACTCCCTACTTTGGATAATCCACAACCACCTAAACAACGCTAAGCTTTCATACCGACTAATTAATTAATTTGCTATATATCGACAAATTAATCAGCGATGGGGATATTATTAAAGATTTAATTGCAACAATTTCTTATCTAACCGCATTACACTTTAAATTCAACCCCCCAAATATTCCTCAAAATAATTGCTCGCATGATGCACCGCAAGATATGAGTTAAGATAGCAGTAATTTATTTAACTATTTTACTTAGCATTTATATGAGAATCCCATTCGGGAGTAATTAATCAAGCTGTAAATTACAAATCTAGTCTCGAGTAGATCGCATATCATTCCTGTACATCAATTTTGTTGAGTTACGTAAAGAAATGTAGGTGGTGGAGGTATTATCTTCGAGAAAATCAATAGAACAACAACGCTCAGTCGGTGCCGGATTAAAACCATTATGCTAACGTTAAAAGATACCAAATTGGCAATAAATTGTTTCTAAATTGACGATGAAAACAAATGAAGGCTACGTTAATTATTCGTCGATTACACAAACATAACGTAAGACCTCATTTATCAGTAGTGGTAAAGGGGATTCCAGGCACACTAGGTCAAACTGTGGCCTTTTGTTAAGATTGACAGAGCTTGACCTGAACCTGTCCGGAGAATCGAAAATTTGAGTACGATGGAGGACTCGAAATATGACTGTCTAACCATCGTTTATAAAGGCGGCCGTTGAAATTTACGTGAAACTCCCACAAGCTGGGGTTCCTTAAGGTTGGCAGAGCTTCAAACGATGTTTGGTAGCTCTAGAACCGTCCGAAAGACGGGAAACTTTAATCCTTAGGGTGATGAAGTTGAAATGTCACTGTCCAACCTTCGCTTGGAAAGGCGGTTGTTGGAATTTATGTGAAAGGGTCTAAAGTCAGTATCTTCTCTCCCACATCTTGTGAGCCTGGAGTCGTCCGAAGAATAAGAAACGTCAATACTATGGTGAAGTCGAAATACCACTGTCTAACCAACTAAGTAGGGTGGCCATTGGAATTTATGTGGAAGGGTCTACAGAACAGCCTGGTTTTTTTCTCCTACAGGCTGGGGTTTATTGTGAGTGGCAGAGCTTCAAACAATGCTAGGTGGGCCTTAGAGTCGTCTGAACAACTGGAAACTCCAGTATATGGTTATTAAGTCGAAATATAACTATTTAACCCTTGCGCAAAAGAGCGATCGTTAGAATTTCTGTGTAGGCGTCCATTGCCAGTTTCGTATTTCCCAAAGGTTGGGGTTTCTTAAGGTTGGCAGAGCTTTGAACAACGCTTGGTGGGTCTAGAGTTGTCTAAAGTCTAAAGTATATGGTAGTTGAGTTGAAATAATACCCTCTAAACTCCAAACATTGCTTGAGAGGGTGGTCGTAGGGCGGTCTGTTATCTCCTATTTGTAGCACGTACTCGCTTTGTTTTGACCGTCGCAACGGTCGAACCACAACAGGAACGTTATGGATTTCCTCATTTAGAACTCTATTTCGATCGGTAACTTCTGAAATTATTCACAGAGCCATCCTTGTTTTTTTGTATCCGCGTTCGATCGCTGATGTATGGCGTAAGCACTTCTTTTACTAAATCGGATATGACAATAACGACACTGTTATTGACAGCAGACCAAGGAACAGCTCGCTTACGTGTACATAAATCTCTATCTACTTAAATTTTTAAGCCAACTCAAAGCTCCGGTAAGTGATAGCGAGTAGCAGACAAACTCTTATAATTTATGTAAAGCGTTTTCCTAACCAAACTGTCCATTTCCTTCAGTGCAAATAATGTATTTCATTAAATTTTTCGAATATATAAATGAATTACGCTTTTCTTTCATTTCGAACTTTACACAATCTGAAGATATAATGATTGTTTAGTTCGTGAAAACGTTTGCTTAACAATATTAATGTTTTCTACAAGTTTTTTCTATTTTTCAAACGACCAACACCTGTTTCTCTAGCCATTTCTCCCAAAGATGTTCAGAGATTTACTTCCACACCATTAGGAACATCCATTCGGTGTTTTTTGCCTCCAAACAACCCTCTTTTCTTTTATTTCGTCAATAATACCAGTTTACACAATCGAGTTGTGTTTTGCGACAAATTTTTTAACTTTTTTTAAATTGGATCATCAAAAATTGTTATTTTATTCCATTCGGGGTGTTATAAAATAAAAAAATACGCATGAAAATTTGCAAATGTTCAAATCGCGAATAAACGAGAAGGAAAATTTAAAAAACTGCCAGGAAGCCAACTGGCCCGTAAAAATACCAAATGCATAAGCAACTCGCCGAATTACTGTTATTACACTTCACTCTTTTAGTGCCAACACGGAAAATGTCTAATCTCTTAATAAATTTCCACTGCATCGCGCGCTGCGGCAAATTGTATCCGAGTTGGCCATTTTCTGAAAGTTACGTAAAAGTTTGTGAAAAGAATTTGAGGAAATGATAAAAAAGTAAGTTTCGTAAACGTGGGTATGGCAATTTATTTAAACTCCCGCGCCTTCTTTCATCAACAGTTGTTGATATAGTCGCCAGATGCTCAGGTTTGAACTTCCATAACGGTCTCCTCCTATAATAATGTAATTAACGGCAAGTCGGAATGTAAATACTCGACGATATGTACAATTTGATCTTTACTTACACATGCAGTACACATGTAGCCGAAATTACACACATTAAATTAACAACTCATAACAAAATGACGCCGCGATATATATAAATGGGCGCTCGTTGCGGGAAATTTTTTTGTCAAAGTTGGAAAAACATTTAATAGCTTCCTATTTCTATGAATCCATTCCATTAAATGGTCGTTGAAGTTGGAGACTGTAAATCTTATTAACTGCGAGACGCTTTTAATAAAGCGTCGGGGTTTCGGTCGTGATACTTTAAAAGTAAAATACGGAAAAGGAGTTAGAAAATAAATTAATACCTAAAAGGTAAAATTTAGGTTAACAAGTTGAGTCGGTCGGAAAACAATGTAATTAACATTTTTGTAGTGATTTACAAAAAAAACTCGTAATAAAATGATTACCGTGTAATAATCGTAAAGTTTGTCAAATAAGGGCATTTGTGTTGGTATAGATTAAGTGTTCCCAAACGACTAAATTGGAAGAAGTTAATTCAAAATAATAAAAGAGAGAATTTCATTACTGAAATCCTATAATAAAATATTTATATTCACTATAATAATAAAGACCCTAAGCTATTAACTAACGGTTCTCGATATTACCATACATTTCCAATACCGTCCACAACGCCGTTACTAATGCGATCATTTTCCGCACCAATAACTTATTCGAAGTTTTTCCGTGGACGACAAAATAGAAGGCACGCATTTATAACTTTTTAAGATGGGTCAGAAATATTTAATTACTTACAAGAAAAATTGCAAATTACAATGGGTAGGAGGAATTGACAATACCGGACCACGTGGAAACGTGAACGACGCCAGCGTATAGGTATGCGGTATCCAGATATTTTCATTATGAAAGTAGATGTCTACCTGTGCGCCTGCAGCCCCGTCTACGGTCTCTTGGTACCTTTTAGTCCTCTTTTGCGCGCTACTCTGACGGATCGATAGGCCATCTCAACGTTAACTCGCCTGTTTTTCGTCTTTTGATACCAAACGAACGTAAGAGGTTTAGCGACCTCACCATCCCTTCTCTAGCCATATTTGGGGCCTTAAAAACCCCAAACTACAACACTAACTCAAAACTAGCCTGAAAACAGCCTCCAGACGCTAGAACAAGAAAGTAGGGCCGAATATGTTCAAGTTATATCGCGCAGGGAGTAATGGTAGAAACAGAAAACCATAAGATCAGAAGCTTGACCAGTGTTGTCGTGATACAGATTATTCTGCCCTGATTGGTGGTGTGATAATCAACCTCAATCCGAGTCGACGGTCTCACCTTTATGAAGTATCTAACTCTTCTCACATTTCAGTACACTCATATCTTAAACGGTTTTAATAGTTCCAGCACTGAGTTGCTCTCAACAGATCGAGGAGAACACCTTTCGTCTATACCTCTTTGTTGCTACTCCTTACATTCATGGCCGTGAGCGAGTTTGAGAGGGGGATGAAGTTTTGGTAAGATCGCTGTTTTGAATTGCCTCAACCAATGTTGAGCCGATTTTAACTAAGTGCTCATACTCTACGTAAAAGGGGTGCCACCGCCCTGGATGTGGAGAGAAACTGCTCTCTTGAGATATATTTGTCGTGTCCCAGTATATTGGGACCATACTGTATCTATTGACAATCCCTTCGCGTTGGCGTTGAATTGTAGATTATTTAGACACACAAAATCGCCATTGAAATTACAATTACGCCCATGGTTGTCTCTAAAGAAAGTCAACTTTGGAATTTATAGCCTCGCTTTGTACTCCGGAGAGCAACTATCAGAAATGACCGTGGTAAGAAAAGAAAAAGTAGAATAAGAAATGATCGTTTAACTGTAGAAAACAAAAATTGCCAATCTAATTTTAAACATCAAACGACAAGTACAAAGAGATAATTCTATTGTGAAAATGAAAAGTACAAAATATCCTTTGAAAATTTAAAATAATTTAAAGCGCACCAGCAAAGAAAAGGCTAAAAAGACACACATAGAGATAGACGAGAAGAAGATTTTTATTGGATGCACATCGCGAAAACATCTCACGTTGGTTTAACGCATCGATTGAAAATTTTACAACGACATAATCGGCGGTACTTGGTACGTAATTTAAATTTAAATTTTGCAGATTACGCGATTGTTTGTTGTAAACAATTTTTATCTTTAATCCGCCAACAAATCGTTCAATAAAAATACAAAACGACGTTAGACGTAAAGTGCAAATTATTGCGAACAAAGAATAAAAAGCAAAGTAAAAATTTATAGCTCCACTTTACAACATTGAATGTAGCCTTAACTCTTTTTGCGCTCGTTTTCTTAAGTTTTCCATCGATAAAAACCTTCTCGGTCGCTTTAAAATTAAAATCGTAATCGGTGGCGAATTCTCAAAATACTTTCAACTCAAGTAGAGGTTTTTCATCGAATTTTGCCACCTACCCGTCGTCTAAAATGGGGCTAATATTCTGTGGGTTAAGACGACAATTCCAACGCCTACATTGTTGTTTTACGGGATAAATTTAAATTTAATAAATGCCCACGAATAGCACTTTTGACAGTCTTAATTTTTTATCTATTAATACAATGAATTTTAAAGTGCAAACGCGTGTTAAATGGATCAACACTTGAAGGAATTCAGAAAAAAAAATTTATAGAAAATTAAATGCCCCCTTAAAAGCTTTTAAAAATAGTAAAATAATAATAAATGACTACACGACGCATGGAAGATTCAAAAATTCGAAACGGCGAAATTTGTATCGGATCGTACATACGATAAGATCTTATCGAGGTCCATAACATGATCTTTTATGATTCGACATTGATCGAATGACTTCCCATTTTTCTATCGTTTTGCTGCTTTTATAAACTTTGATTTATATATTTTGTACACAGGAGCGCGATAGTCCAGATCCAGATCCAGATTGCATAAAACAAGTGTTTCGTGTTTCGCATTTAATTTCCTTCTGATGCAAGCCATTAATTTGCTCTTCGATTAAATACCAACTGATGAGTGATGAGAAGATTTGAGAGTTTCAAAAGGCACAAATTTAAGATACAAACTCGCCGTTGCCGTATCCCGTCAAAGGCAAAGAGGATACTGGGATGTGATGCTTCTATCAAAATTCAGCCCCCATTTAATCGCAACGACCAAGTTTGGAAGTCTGCGGATAGTCACACGATCCATCAATATTTGAGAACCTTTAAAATCGATTACGAAGGCACCGTATTTCTTGTAAGGCAAAACATCTCAATACTCTGCATGTCAAACTGTTATATAGAACAGAACCGGGTCTATAATATAGCCCCCGATGCGAGATAAAAGGTGAATCGTTGATTGCTGAAATTGCGCCATAATTTATGTAAAAATCCAATCAAATTGGTTCAATGTCCTGCTTTACTACCTCTGAACACGCCATGCAGTTTGATGACGTCGCCTCGCAAATATTGAAAAGTTCCATGCAACTACTCATTTCCGATAGGACGAATTGAAAGCCCATCGTGGCTAAAACGGGATAACGATCCCAAAACGAGAGAGCACATGTTGTGTTGGTAGGTTTTACAGTTTAACATTTTTACGGCCCATATTAAACACCTTCCAAGTCGAAAGTTACATGTATATTATCAGAATCGTAATAAATTTTAAAAGTCGCTATCAAGAATATGTAAAATGTGAAGATCTCTGGTAATAAATTTAAAGTTCAACATTAACCCATCACACGTAATAAATGATTTTAATATTCCGAGATGTAAATTGTTTCGTTGTGTAAATGACGCACCTGATGTACGACCAGATCCCATCCTAATAGCCTTAATATCCTTGTAATGAATCCCACACACTCCACGGACCAGCCCGTGCTTAACGAGATTATTCTGTTTGCTGTATATAGGAATACCAAGATAACATCGCTGAAAATTGTTTTTCGTGATGATAAAATAATTTTATTAAATTTTTTTAAAAGGCTCGACTTTTTCTATTAACGCCCAAGTGTTATTGCGAGCCGAGGAAAAATAATGGACCATCGGGTTGGAAAGGGGTTTTATATTACGGGCTCAATTAAGTCGCGCTTATACGGCTTAATTACTCTAAAATTAAAGTTTAAGTTTCATCCACGATGTACTACACGGTACTAGTTGAAGTAAATTTAATTTTAGTGTCAAATGTGAAACGTAACATGCGAAAAATCGTAAATCTCGGCAACTTTACGATCATTAAAAATTTGTTGCTAAGTTTTGCAATATGTGTGGTCTTAACGCTCGATACGTCAATTGGTGTTGTTGTGGAACTAGTTTTGCGTTACTTTTTCATTAAATTAATCGCCTTACGTGTTGGAACCTTAAATTCGACATCGGTCAAACTCGTGACGCCTTAATTTGGAATAATCGCAACAGAACGGTGATTGCTTAAACATTTCATAGTTAACAGAGTCCGTCTGCCAGGCAGACAGACTGGACAGACTGGCAGACGGCCAGAAAGACCGATGAAACAACCAAAAGACATATAAACCGAGCAAGTAGCTGATGGTTTAGCCTATGAAAACAGTCGTTTTCGAACGAACGAACAGGCCTATATGGATCTCAAATTTAATTCGCTGACCCTGCTATATGAGCTGTACAGATGTACTATACAGTCGTCTAAAATTGCTGTTCTCTAGTCTTTATAGTTTTGGCTGTGAAAGTTATTAACAGTGCACAGACCAGAGCAATTAATAGCTTCCCATCGCATATCCGTATCCATATCTGGATATCAAGATGTCCAAGAGCTAGCTTGGGTCTCATTTTGAAATTTTTGTCAAATTTTAACGCGCTCTATCACCTAAACCGCTCATCTGAAGAAAAAACCTAACAGATATAATTTGTAGGAAATTTGATGCAGTTTAGTTATATACAGACACTTTTCCCCAAGAATGCGCAGTTTTCAAGTTAAAAGCGATATAATACCAAAACAATCAATTTTGGAAGCTGATTTTGTAATTTTTGTCAAATTTTAACGCGCCCGAGCGCCTAAACCGCTTGTTTCAAGAAAAACCCTAATAGATATAAGTTGTAGGAAACTTGATGTAGTTTATTTTTATAAAGTAGCACTTTTCCTGAAGAATGAGTAGTTTTCAAGTTATAAGCGATAAATTAAACAAAAGAAGTTTTTTGGTAGACACTTGAATTTTTGTCAAATTCTAACGCGTTATAGCGCCTAAATCGCTCGTCTAAAGGAAAAAATCTAAGACATATAAATTGTAGTAAATTTGATGTAGCTTATTATAACATAAAAGCACTTTTCCAAAATAATGCGTAGTTTTCAAGTTATTAGCGATAAACTGAACAAAATCAATTTTTTGCTGATTTTGGAATTTTTGTTAAATTTTAACGCGCTATAGCGCCTAAACCGTTTGTCTGAAAGAAAAACTTAAGAGATATAATTTGTAGACAATTTGATGTAGTTTATTTTTATACAGAAGCACTTTTCCAAAAAAATGCATAATTTTCAAGTTATAAGCGATAAACTGAACAAAATCAATTTTAAACAGATTTTCGAATCTGCGCATATCTCTAACGCCTAAACCGCCCGTCTAGAGAAAAAACCCTTAAAGATATAATTTATAGAAAATTTAATGTAGTTTAATTTTCTATAAAGCACTTTTCCCAAAGAATGCGCAGTTTTTAAGTTAAAAGCGATAAACTAAACTAAGGCTCAATTTTAGAATTTTTAGCAAATTCTAATACGCTCTGGCACCTAAGCCGCTCGTCTGAAGAAAAAACCGAACAGGTATAAGTTGTAGAAACGTTGATGCATTTTATTTTTATATATAAAAGCACTTTTCCAAAAGAATGCGTAGTTTTCAAGTTATAAGCAAAAAACTGGAAAAATAAGAAATACCCCCCTTCTCGATGCTGGTAGCAGACGGTCGGTTTTGTTACTCGTTTGCAATGTGATTTCAGCCCGCATTGTCAAAAATTTTCTGCTAATTGTTTTCGAAGAGATAGCGCTATTAGGTGGACCTATAAATATACTAAAACAATACACTAATGCAAATGAGATACAGAGAAACAGACATATCGAGTGAGAAGCAATCAAATCAAATCGATAAACAAGCACATAGAAGCAGATCGACCAATTACCCAACAGACAATGGCTTTTAAGTTCCAACCCAACAAGCGAACGAGAACAGTCAATCGACAAACTGACTTGACTGACGCAGATGATGACACCAATCGAAAATGTTTCAAGTAAAGAAAACAAATTAAATTAGAAACCACCGTCTTAATATCCCCTTAATTGAACGTAATAATTCATTTAATCGCGCAAATTAATATTCAATTACGAATAGGGTAAATTGCCAATTAATTATTATTATTAAAAATTAACAATATAAATGTTGTATCATTGTTGTATTAGTTTGGAAATGGCAATTAATTAGTTTCGAGTTAATGAGAGTTAATTCGAATAACAATAGCTAAATCGTGGGTAAAATTTCATCAAAGCTGTTTATCAAAAGCATTTACCTTTATCAAGGAGCTCTCTTGTATCTTTTGAGGTCACACAACAGAGGCTTCGAAATAATTATTAAACTTGAACAATCTCGGTGGCGGCTTTAGATTTTGATCTTAAGTTACAACAAAGCAAAGTTCAAGATGTACGCTATTTACATAAAAATCGTGTTATTTTAATATTATTTACATTGTGTATTGGTTTATCTCTGCCGAGACGATCGGTACATGTGTAAATAGGTAGTCTCTTTTAGGAAAAAAAACTCGGTTATATTGACTTTTTTAGTTTTTGACCTTTCGCTGGTGTTGACGATAACGTGTGGTAAATTATTACTTTTGTAATGACCCATTTATTGACCTGTTTGCTTAAATAATCAATTTTTCAAGGCGTTCTCGCTTCACTTAAGCTGTCCAAGAGCACTTGGAATCTGTAAGACAGTTTATAGTCCAATGCGAGCATTAACAGATTAATTATTAAGAAGTAGGGGGGAATCGTCCAAAATTCCAGTTTGTAGTATTTCTCAAGCAGATGGGACATGAATGGAGAAGGTCGTAAATCCAGAAGACGAGAACTAATCATAAAATCCCATAGACGGATGGAGGCTAACGTATGAACCGGCAGAAAGTCCAATACTCTCGTCAGAGCTAGATCGCTGTAAGGAGAGAGGCTCGCACGTAGATCGACAGGCATCTAACTGTAGACTGTAGGGATATAATTACCGTTGAAGCCAAGACCGCACAAATAGAAAAAAAATCATATACCGATCACTTATGATACTATAGGCTGACCTGAAGTCTAAAAAAAGGTAGTAACAAACTCATATTTTTCAAAGAGGAGAGCTGAACAGCAAATCTGATAAGACTGAAACACAAGTCGGCTGAATAAGAAGCAGCAGTCTCATATATCACAGAGAGCAAAAACAAGAGAGCCAAGTTGATAGATTAGTCCTGAAGCCAGACCTATAAACCGTCAAAAATCGTTAGTGTAAGAGATTTCTGGGCTAATTAGCCGTGGTTGAGAAGTCCTTAGTAAGGCGACGACCTGATGACCTGCGGCATGAAATGCTCACAAATGGGTCAAAGAAGTAAACAGAAAACTCATAATCCCAGAAGGTAGGAGCTTGACAGAACATACAATTCGTCGACTGGTCCTGAAACTAAAAGTAGGAATTTAGACAAATTCCTGAGCGAGATGGCCTAATGGAAGAAGGTGTCCTCAAAAAGATGCTTTTCCCAAAAGACGATAACAGACAAATAATCAAGTAGCAGGGGAGTCCTGAAACTAGAGGATTGATAGAAATTCCAAAACTTCTAAGACAGTTGTGGTAATGAAGCAGTCCACTCATAAGTCTAAAAAGAGGCACAAACTAATAATGTCCATTTGCTCTGGATGGGGGTTGTAACGAAGTTTGCTCTCAATTCGCCATCTGAAGTTTCTCCTATTTCAGGAGTTCCCAGACGATTAATTAGGCCGAAGTATGATGGACTATACAAAGGCGCACCCTGGTCCTGTCACAAATTTTCAAAAACGGCCGACTAAAAACTGCAATTACTCCTCACCAAAAAGTATCTAGTATCTTCGGCATTGTGGCGATTCTATTCGATATTCCACGTTTGGGCATAAATTTAATCCTTTCTCGGGGCGTATATAATTTAACTAAGAGGGAACGAATTTTCCCTTACAAAAATATAACTAACCGAGTTTATTGGAAAAAGCTGCTTTGAGGGAGAGCTCGGAAAATGAATTAAATTTTTGGCGGCGACTTTTTCGTCTGATAAAAAACGCGAAAATAGATTGTCAGTTGTGAAAGCAATGTAGCAATATTGGTAATGCTTTTCGCATTAATAAAGAACGACAGGCCCTCGATGTCAGTTTTAACATTGATTTTCAATTATGTTAAAGAGTTAATAGGGCAAAAAACAAAGAGTTAGGAAACGAAACAACACACAAAAACACTAAGTTGGCTTGTTACGTACGTACTTTGGAGATTAATCAATCATCGTTATCGAAAGATATAGTTTTATACGTTAAATTTATACTCGTCACCTTAAGTCAACTTTATCGTTTAGTCATTAATAAAATTAATTTCGATCGCTCTTTTTTCTTTCGAGGGCCTCCTTTATACATTAAGTTAATTGACTCATTTCGAGCTACATAAATTAAGGCCGATTACAATTTAATTTACGAAGAAATTAAATTTTTTGTATGATAAATTACACTTTAATTTAATTACGGGGCTGGAAAAAAAAGTTTTAATTGTAAATTGTTGAATTTTTGGCCAAATTTCATTTTCTTACCTAGCTAGGAAGTTTTAGGGAAAAACTTTTTGTTTCCGAGAGATCTCGACTTTCAATTATATTAAAGAAACAAATTCGAGAATATCCTAACTACAAACTCCAACAAAATAATGCAATAAAATTACAAATTAAATAAAAATATTTGACTCGAGCCTCGCGAGCGCCTGTCAAAAAGAGAAGAGAAACTTTTTAAAAAATCTCGTGGAAATTAAAAACGAAACTAGGTCGATTTGAAATCGTGTGGGACCTCTGGAAGTTCTTATAATAATCGAGAAGATTACACAAAAAACCCAATTAAATGGACAATGAAGTTCAACAATAAGCAACATTAGATCGATACGTAACGATATGTTTCAGCTTTCACGAGGATTTAAAAGGCTCACATCATAAATCCTCTTAAAAATAATTGAACGAAATATTAGTCTACAGCTAAAAATTCTTCTTCCTGCACATAAAGAGTAAAATGTTTGCCCTAGAGCACGCTATAGCTGAAGATCGATGAAAGAAAGGCTCGTCGGGCAATTAGAAAAGCGAAAAACATTTAAATAGGACAACGTTTAGACGGTTTAGAGGATGTAAGAAGGTTTTATTGAAAATAAGAGTGAATTACAAGTTACAAGCTCGGATAAATAGTGCTACAGCTCGTCCAAAAGGCTCGAGCCGCGCTCACAACGTCACATCGTCTAATCAATTTAACGCTTCCCACAAATAACGCTACGAATCGGAACGATTCATAGGTCAAATTGAGTTTAGTTAATTTTTCTTAGTGTCTACGTACATAAATAGTGCTAAATTTGAAATTTAGTCGTAGTTCTCCCAAGTGGCTTAAAGAAAAGCTCCTTGGCACATAACAAACTGCGTGGCGTTGAAAATGGACTTCATAAATAAAATTTTGCGATTCATTACCGCCCGTATGAAATATAATGAATTTTGTATACGTCATAATTAAGTTATGAAAATATATTCGAGTACAACAAAAGTTATGTTACTCCGCATGTAGTGATAGGGCTGTTTTAGCTGTACAAATATGTCGGTTGCATAAATTTTAATTGTATACAAGCAAAACGTTAACATTACACGGCATAAATATTTCAAACATTTTAAATAAAATATGTTTTGCTTGTTTTTGTTGCGAATAAATAATTTAGCGTATAAACAGTGGCGTGACAAATTGATTCTTGAACGAGTTTGTTTTTTTTTGCAATTTGTGACTAGAAGAATAAATTAGACGAGGTAGGGTAGTTTTAAATTTTAAATCTTCGCATTAAGAAATTGATAAAAGTGCTTTGTCGTCACATAACTCGAGAAAAAAGGAGTCTTTGTCTTAGAGACTCTAAAAATTTCCCGAAAGCGAATTCTTTAAATATTTAAAATTATGTAACAGAACAGATTCCCCAATTTTCTCACAAAATTTTTTTCTCTTTTGATAATTCGATCAAGCTGCTTTTTAATGCAGCTATTATCACGAAAATAAGTAATTATAGTTTTAAATAAGGCCCATGGGGCCCATGGGGCCCACGGACCTGACAACGCATGCCTTTAAAGGATTTTGGAAGATAGGATATCTAGAGTCTAGTCTAGAAACCTCCCTAGACCCGAGTACGGTGTCCCATTTCCTCTCCTAACTACAGGTAATAGGTAACAGCTTTCAAAATATTATCGGTATTATATGGAAAACAAATTTTCTCATTTAAAGTTTTTTCACTTATGTGTGTATGTTGGGGTTCATTTACAACGTATTAGATTTATCTAACTAATTAACCCTAAATATTTAAAAATTTGTAAATTATCGGTACCCATCATTAACTAATAAGAATACGTGCAACAAACCAACGAGTCTTTTCGAAGACCACGGGGGACTTTTTCTAGGCGAGACTAAACTTTTCAAGACGAGACGGTACTTCCTCAAGTAAGACGAGTTTTTTTAGAAACGAAAAGATACTTTTTGAGACGAGACGAAACGAGACTTTTATTGAAACAAAACAAGACTAGCCCAAGTCTTGTCTGGTCTTGTCGCGTGATCTTTACTGCACGGAACGTCAGTTCTAGGACATCACTGCTATACGAGGATGTATTGATATCTAGTTAGCCTAGACCAGTTCCATGCATAAACAAAATATTGCGTTACCATAGCAACGAACAATAACTTATTAGAAGTGTCAGTGTAAAGTTTGACGTCAAAAAAGTAAACCAGAGTTAAGCAATAAATTAAAAGAAAAAAGATGTCCACCGAAATTGTGAAAATCGAAAAATTGGAGTATCGAGCCATCATCAAGTACCTGTATTTAAAAGGGTTAAGAGGTAAGCAGATTTACGAAGATATGGTTAATACCCTTGGTGATCAATCTCCTTCGTATGCGACCGTGAAAAATTGGACTGCAAGCTTCAAAAGAGGTAAATTTTTAATTGAAGATGATGACCGATCGGAAAGGCCAATTTCTGTGTCGGTCCCCAAAAATATCGATGCAGTTCATGACATGATTTTATCAGACCGTCGAATTGGGCTAAAACGGATATCTGAAGCACTGAATATTTCATACGAACGCGTTCATCATATAGTTCACGTCAATTTGGACATGAGAAAAATTTCTGCAAAATGGATCCCCAAATGTTTGAATGTTGACCAAAAGCGTGCAAGGGTAGAAACATCGCGTTCGATCTGTGCTCGATTTGAAAACGATGTAGACTTTTTAAACCGAATTGTTACTATGGATGAGACTTGGGTACATTTCTACGATCCTGAAACAAACAACAATCGATGGAATGGCGACACTCTGGTTCTTCAAGACCTAAGAAGTTTCGTGTCCAAAAATCTGCTGGAAAAGTTCTTGCTTCAGTTTTTTGGGATTGCCATGGAGTAATCATGATTGATTTTTTGGATAAGGGTAGAACAATAACTGGAGATTACTATTCGACATCACTGACCACTCTACGGGAAAAAACTAAAGAGAAAAGACGCGGAAAGCTATCCAAAGGTGTTTTGTTTTTGCAGGACAACGTCCCTGCACACAAATCTCATGTTGACATGCAAAAAATTCGTGATTTAGGGTTTCAATTACTAGAACGCCCTCCTTATTCTCCAGATTTGGCTCCGTCCGACTATCATCTCTTTCCTCAACTGAAAAAAAGTTTAAAAGGTCGTAAATTTTCTTCCAACGAGGAGGTAATAAAAGCTGTGGAGGTCTGGTTTGCAGAGCAAGAAGAAACATTTTTTTTGAAAGGTCTAGAGACGTTGCAGGTTCGCTGTAATAAATGTATCCAATTAAGAGGAGAATATGTTGAGTAATAAAATATTTTGACATTGAAATTTTGTTTGGTTCTATAGTAGGCTAAGAATTGTTCAATATATCCTCGTAAGCTATAACACTCGTCGAAGTTACGTTTTCTGATTCGGCTTTGACCAACTTCACTCCACAGATTTCCTACCAAACAAGAAATATTTTATATGAATAGTGGGGCAAATCTAAAAAATGTCAAAAACACAGTTTTTCCAAGTGCTACTACAGGACCTTCGGGCTTGGTACATATTCAAGAGGACAAGCTCTGGTAGTCGGGTTGTAATAAGTGGCATAATTACAGGTTGTACAGATTGGACAAGAGCAGCGTGCGGCAAAATTCAAAAAGCGCATGTATAGAAGCTATTAGAATGGACTACGGTAGTTTAAAGAAGCCCGACGCGGATGAAAAAAATTACAAACTACTCCGATAAATAATATTTATTATCTAAATGTTAGTTAAGGCAATCAATTACAATTAATAGTAATAAATCGATTTTGATAAAAAAAAGAAAGGAGAACGGCACAACAAATGAAGTTGAAAAAAAGTAATAATTAACGTCGTAGATCGGCGCCAGGGAGATACATAATAAATAAGAATTAAGTGTGGGTAGGACATCTAACCAAGAGAAGATGGATGTAAAGGTATTCTTAATACATGAAAGTTTGATGCAGCTAAGGGGGAAATCGACACTAAATGTACTTATAGAGGTCCATAAATTATGTCCGGACCGTAACAATAGCCGTGCACCAATGCAATCATAGTTTAAGGGCATTGATTTAGCAACGCGTTCGGCGGATGTTTACGCGCGAGTCGAAAGTTATTTTTTGAGAAAATTTACGTAAAAGTCCGTGTTTTAACATTATTAAAAGTGGAGCACAGTGCCTAGTAGTACGAATGAGTAATAATTTTTTCTATTATTTTAAAAGGTCACGATATTTTGCATCGAAATAAATTAATTCGAAACACGATTCAAAAAGTCTATTAAATTTCATTCGTCGGAAAATGGAATCAAGATTAAGAAAATTGCCAAAACAAGCTGAGTTGGCTACAATTGTCCTTTTATAACTATTTCAATCTCGGATAGAGCTATCTTTGATTGTTTTATAAGAATTATGGCTCCTGCATCTTCTCCATTATATGAGGCTAAATCCCAAAACTTAACTAAAACGATTTTGGGAAAAAACAAAAAAGGGTCGTATTTTCGTCTTGTAAATAAATTCGAGTACGAATTGTTTGTCCCGAAAAAAAAAATTTACTTCGTTACGACCAATTTTGCGCAATCTTTTATACGAGATAAAATTGAAATGGGCTGTCAAAAGAATTTTCTTTCATTTCTTTTTGTGAATAATCCGCGGTTATGAGCACATATTTTTTATTTTTGCCCTCAAATAATTGTCTTGTCTCATCAGGAATTTCACGTTTAACTAATGCGGAGAATTTATCAGAGGCAACCCGAGTCCACTTCGTGTACCTATTTATCTTTTTTATCTTATCTACAAACGGGTCGTTTAGTGGCCGTTTTTTAAAAGAATAATAGCGGGAAGGGTCGTATATTTTCTTAACAAAAAGAGTGTATCTGTGTGTCTCGCAAAAGCTTTCTTTGCTCAATTGCTCGTTTTTTTCCATATTTTCCATTTTACGCTTTAATTATGGTTAAATACTCCAAAGCAAATTCATTTATCATTCTGAATTTTATTCTGCCCTTAATCCTTCTTTACAATCAATTATAAAATTACGTAAATTACGAATCTCTCAAGTATCCAACGTATTTATGCAAATAAAATATGTTTGCTTGTTAGATCTGGCTTTAAAGTGTAAATACTAAGCGGTTTCAATGTTTGTTAACCGCTATAGTCGATGAACAAATATAGCTCCCAGCCCACGTGGACGAGTTTGTCCACCCCTGCTCTTCCCCGTTTTACTGACCAACCCTGCTGTGGGACATGAGTCAATCTTCTCGACCTGCTATAAATTTTTAGATAGTTCCTTCTTACACGTTCATCGGATGCTTTTTGTAACTGTAACTTCGCAGGGAGCGACGCTTTTCGCGTGTCTTCGATATCGGTCATGAATCAATAGCCGTCAAGTTAATAAACAAACGCTTTAAACTTTTCAAATTACATCAACCACAACAGTTTTGGAATTTACGCTGAATACAATTAACCTCGATAATCCGGACTAGTTTAAGAAATTCGTCCGAACTACCAAACCCAAATCAATAAACGTCTTGAGACGACGAACGGTCCAGCTCGAGCTCGATAGTTGTGTCGATCACAAATCACAAAATGGAACTAGGGCACAATTTTAGCCATCGAATCAATAATTAACGTTGCAACGACAAAATTTTCCATTTAAATCTGTTTGGTAGGGTAAAAGCGCCCTGCATTTTTAATTGAGTATTTTCAACTTCCTGCATTTGCTTTTTCGGTATGTAGATGAAAGCGCTTTCCCCGAGGAGATGTTTTACTAAAAGTACCATTTTAGGCTGTTTTTATGTGTTTAACAAGGAGACTTTGCCACGCGCTACATTTCGAAAATAAATTTTACACGTCAAATAGTCCGCTAGAGCTTTTCCAGAGTAAATTGTTGGGAATAATCAATTTAATGGACGTTATGAGCTTTTGAGAAAAAAATATTTAATATCGAAAGACGGCCGTTGTAATAGTTGTAAAATAATTAGGATCAATCTTTTGTAGCTTTACGGCTTAATGTGTTTTGTTATGAAATTTATGAGACGTCGGATCTTTGGATAAAACATCAAATCCCATATTAATAAATAATGATCATCATCCAGTTGGCTGTTTCGCAGATGACTTAGATTAGGGAGAAACTGATATTTGTAAGCTTATCGATTTGTAGCAACATTGCTGCCAGCTTAAATTACGATTCCGTGCAAAATCCTAATTTATTATTTATATCACTTAACAAAAATCCTCGTTCGAGACGTCTACCGACGTCGGGCATTTCGAATCCGAATTATCCCGTTATTTTTCTTCTTAGCACGGCTAATTTGTCGATTAAACGTAAAAATATCTCCAACAATGTCGTATTTGAGAAAACAAAAATTCCGTCAAAACTGACATTAGGTTCAGGTGTGGGAAGACCCGAGGGCCGATACGTTATTGGATTAACGTGTCAGCGGTGATGAAGTAGGCGTTGCGGCTCTTCCTAAAGTCCTTCGGGCCCTTCTTTAACTAGGGTCTAGCATCTTATCTTGTTCCCCTAGTATTGCTATTAACAAATGTTACGTACGAAAGAAAATCTCGCTAGATCTAATTTTGGAAACGAAATTGGCAAAAACTATCAAGTGTCAACCTTAAGTTTCCCAAATTGAACTCGAGTCGGCAAAGTTTAATCATAATAGAAGGTTACGGTTTCTCGAGTTGGGGGTAATTTATTCATACTCCCATTATAACATCTGCGCCATTTATTAAAACGAGATATTCCAAATATTAAGCGAATGTTGTGAAATATGTTAACCCCTTTCATTAGGTAAATTTGGGCAAATCCGTCTCACACCTTACAAATGCGATTGTAAAACGTTTCTTCTCCAAAAAGCCGAACCTTCCGAATGACTAACTGACATTAAATTTCCATACATACTGACACATTCACATGCAACAATAAGAAAATATGAATAATGTAGTTGAGAAAATTTGTCGCTTTATACACACGTTGTAGCAATATTCATCACAGTAAGCATGTTGTTTGGACGCAAGCTGTCGAGCAAAACCCGTGGATTTATGCAGATATTAATCATCGCAGAATCGCACACCAAACGACCATACAAACCGACCGTGCGACCCGGCCGACACCTTATAATAGCCAAACAACAAACTGATGACAAAAATGTACAAATTTTCGATATTTTTCATACTTTGTTGCTAGAAATTGCAACTAAATGCAATTTACGATTTAGTTAACGACCATCGACAAATGGAAAATGTCGAGACCTCGCAACTAAAAACGTTTTACGATTTTGAAAGATGCAAACCGTGGAGAAATCTTACGGTTTTTAAATTTCTACTTATGGCATGAAAGCCACAGGTATAATTAATCAGACCAAAATGTAATTTTCTTTGAAAACACGACATTTAGCTTATTTTCTACATTTTTACAAGCGTATAAGTTTTCACAAGTACTGCCTAAAGCGCCGTATTACGAAAATTACTCCACTATAGCTACAGGGTGTCTACTGAGAAGTCTGAGTTTGAGCATTTGGACGTGCTATTGCTATAAATATAAACTGAAAGTGGCAAGATCTCCAGAACAGATTGCATTCACTTAATCAAACTCTCTGTAATTTTTGATCTTAGCTACTTTCAATATACAAGGCGTTATAAAAAAAAGCAAAAAAACTCCGATTTGCAAAGGTTATTAATGCTTGCAATAAAAATAGCAATAACTTGAGAACGCGTTGTTTTTACTACACAAAACCTTGTACGATTTTTAATCGTTACTTAACAAAGAATAAAAATGCGTAAAAATATACAAGGGGTTATGAACAAAAAAGTCAAGAAAAAGCTGATTTTAGCAAGTTCATGCTCATTGGTAGAGTTTAAAATCTAAGTGGTCGTACCTTGAGAACGGGTCGTTTTTACCCTATAAAACCTTATATAAATTTTAGTCGTAACTTAACAAAGAATTAAAATACATAAAAATATACCGGAGGTTATAGTGAAAACAGTCAAGAAATTTCCGATTTAATCAAGTTCCTGCTCATTGACATGAGGTTAAAATGGAAGTGATCATAACTTGAAAGCGGGTCGTTTTTACCCTATAAAACCTGATATAATTTTTAATCGTAACGTAACAAAGAATCAAAATACCTAAAAATGTACAGGGAGTTATAGAGAAAAAAGTCAAGAAAACTCCGATTTTATCAAGTTCATACACAATGACGTGAGTGTAAAATATTAGCGGCCGTAACTTGCAAGCGGGTTGTTTTCACCCCACAAAACCTTGTATAATTTTTAATCTTTACTTAACACAGAATCAAAATACCTAAAAATGTACAGGGGGTTATACAGAAAAAAGTCAAGAAAACTCCGATTTTATCAAGTTCATACACAATGACGTGAGCGTAAAATATAAGCGGCCGTAACTTGCGAGGAGGTTGTTTTTACCCCACAAAACCTACATAATTTTTAATATTTACTTAACAAAGAATCAAAATACCTAAAAATGTACAGGGGGTCATAAAGAAAAAAGTCAAGAAAACTTCGATTTTATCAAGTTCATACACAATGACGTGAGCGTAAAATATAAGCGGCCGTAACTTGCGAGGGGGTTGTTTTTACCCCACAAAACCTACATAATTTTTAATATTTACTTAACAAAGAATCAAAATACCTAAAAATGTACAGGGGGTCATAAAGAAAAAAGTCAAGAAAACTTCGATTTTATCAAGTTCATACACAATGCTGTGAGCGTAAATTTATAGGCGGCCGTAACTTGCGAGCGGGTTGTTTTTACCCCACAAAACCTATATGATTTTTAATCTTTACTTAACAAAGAATCAAAATACCTAAAAATGTACAGGGGGTTATACAGAAAAAAGTCAAGAAAACTCCGATTTTATCAAGTTCATACACAATGACGTGAGTGTAAAATATTAGCGGCCGTAACTTGCAAGCGGGTTGTTTTCACCCCACAAAACCTTGTATAATTTTTAATCTTTACTTAACACAGAATCAAAATACCTAAAAATGTACAGGGGGTTATACAGAAAAAAGTCAAGAAAACTCCGATTTTATCAAGTTCATACACAATGACGTGAGCGTAAAATATAAGCGGCCGTAACTTGCGAGGGGGTTGTTTTTACCCCACAAAACCTACATAATTTTTAATATTTACTTAACAAAGAATCAAAATACCTAAAAATGTACAGGGGGTCATAAAGAAAAAAGTCAAGAAAACTTCGATTTTATCAAGTTCATACACAATGACGTGAGGATAAAATGGAAGTGGTCATAACTTAAAAACGGGTTGTTTTTACCCCACAAAACCTTATATGATTTTTAATCTTTTCTTAACAAATAATCAAAATACCTAAAAATATACAGGGGCTTATAGAGAAAAAGAACAAGCAAACTCCGATGTTATTAAGTTCATGCTCATTGACATGAGTTTAAAATAGAGTTTAAAATAAAAAAGAACAGGTAGTTTTTACCCTATAAAACCTTAAATAATTTGTAAAGAATCACAATATCTAAAAATATACAGAGCATTATAGACAAGAAAGTCGAGGAAATTCAGATTTATTACTCTCACACCACCTGAACCAAAGTGGCAACACTTTTATGAGAATTTTAATCAAGTATAAATATACAGAGTGTTACATTCTTACTAAAAAATCGAGAATAGGTTATATGTTATTTAGATACACTAAAAAAAATTCAGTTCAACGTTCAACATCCTGATAAATATGAATTGCCTAATTTCCTTTTTGATTGATGTACGCAAAATATTTTTTATAAAACAGCATCACGAGCTTTTCACTTTCAATTTTGAACAAAAATGGATTTTATATTAATCATCGAAAATAGAAACGGCGTCGTGCTCCTGTCTGTCACATACGCGGATCGTTATCAAAATAACTTATAGTAAGTATACCGCAAGTATATTATGGGCTCTCGCAAATTTTGTTTGACAGAATCCTGTGTCTTGACAAGTTAGTAATTAGCAATCTTTGGATACCCCAAAAGAACATCCTGTTAATTTCGTTACGTAATTTAACTAATTAGGAAATTAAACACTGCCGTCAAAAATGTGGAGCGTTAAGCCCTAAACATTTTTTTCTTTGGACCATTTCAATATATTTCTTTTCGGCACGTACAAGAAGTAAATAATTCGTTGAAACATCAAACAATTTACAGATGTAGGATGAAGGAAAAGAGAGAAATTTGGCAAAATATGTATTAAAATCCCACACGTTCTTAGAATGTAGAATCATGTGTTTAGAAACTCCCTCATTTTTTCGAAAGCGACAAATTCTTGACACTTAAATAATTACTGAGCGAAAAAGGGAAGTCTCTGTATAAATAAGATATTAAGCAATCTACAAATAGCAAATACGTTTTTACAAATTAGGATTTATAAATAATCGTAGTAAATCAAGGAGCTGCGCTAAAGTTAATGAGTCTTAAAATAAATGAACTGTCTTATACCACCACCCAACGATCAACGATCGACGTCTTCACTAAGCCTCAAGACACATCAAGGCGGCGATCTCAAAAACTCGATGTGCTCATCGAAGTAGTCCAACAAATGTTAAAACAGCAAACAAATGAATGAGCGAAATGAGCGTCCAAAAAGATGAAAGAAAGATATTTTGAGACCGCCGATTCATTAATTAACTTGTGCTCGTGGTAAAAAGCTTTAGATAATTTTTTCGTGGTGAAATAACCGTACTAATTGTATGTAACGTTTTGTTTAGCCGTAATAGATCTTGTCAGCAGGAAGAGAAAGGATGGGGTTACATTTTTCTACACCGCTTCGTATGTAACAGGTCATAAAATAGTATAACAAAGAGTTGGAAAAATAATCTGAAAAGTTTCCTTTTTATTATCCGCGTATAAGACACCTTCTAGACGAAATTTTTAATTAATAACGCCCTTTTTTACAAAATCCATTATCTAGTATTTATAGCTCTAATATTAAAAATGTTTAACGTTGCTAAAATATTTAGCTTAAAGTTATAAACTTTATAAGCGAGTAAATCAAGTCTTGAAAAAAGTTTTAAATAAGTTAAAAAGAAAATTTTAGTTATACACGAAAAGTCTCTACGAAAACCTCCCTCGTTCGCCGCGTTCGATTTAAAAAAGAATCTTTAGAATGTCGTAAGAAAGTTGTTTGAGAAAAACAGACAACGCGAAAAAAAAAATTAGCAACAGTGTAGTTGCTTCCATTCGGATTCGGACGAGGAAAACAGTCGAGGATATACACCAGGGAGGTTAAACTTGTGCAGTTTTGTTTGTTGAAGTATACCATTCTCTTCTCAAAATCTATTTAAAGTTACTCTATCAGCTATTCAAACAACTTTTGGAAAGTTGTGGGTGTTTAATGCAGTTTTAAATTGATATTCCGTGGACGTTTTAAGTTTACCAGTTATCTGCGCGACTGTTAAGGGTAGATGCAATTGTAATTGTTTGTTCGTGATTAATTGGACAAAACTTTTTCGATGTCCGAGTCCCTACACGCGAGTTGCTTCAAAAATTTCGTAATTGACTCCCAACTTTCACATAATGAAACTCTGCTTAGAAGGGCGTACATGCGAGAGGAAAGTTGGAGTGGTGGGACTCTTCTAAAGACTAGTCCGTGTGTTCTAATTCCTAAAGCTATACCCACACCCTTCGGAAAAAGTCGAAGATTCTAAAGGACTAAACAAGACTTATTGCGTATAGGTACTAATTATTATATTTGTCTACTATTCAGATCGATGGTGCATGCTAAAAGGGGAAGCACCGATGCTAAATTTGGGTCCATCTTTAAACATCTAGTTCAAGCCAAACCAATTTGGCATTCGTTTAATGTTTCATCCATTTGAAATTTATATTTATAAAACAAACAAAGAAAATAACTTCCATGACTGATGCGAAGTTTGTATATTTCGCATCAGTAGAAATATACACACACAACTATACATTTATGTAAAATAGTATCATCTTAAAAATACAATGAATACCAAATAAGACTTTTGGATATCGGCCAAAAATTACATAAAAAGAGGCACATTGTTTAGTTACGAATTTGTTCAAATATACCCCAATAATAATAGAACAAATTCAATCGGCAATGCGGAATTCTTTTTAGCATTGTTCGAGAGACAATTCGAAATATTTTTTTAATTTTTTTTGTTCTTATAAAGAAGCACAGAATAGACCAAGATTAAAAACACTCCTAATTAAAACTGCATCCAGCTTAATTAAAAAGTCATAGCACAATTTTTAGCTTTACAACAGTTTACAATTAGTTAATAACAAAAAAATGAGTGAAATATGTATTTCCCAATTGTTCGGTAAATTTTCGTCAATTAAAATTAAATTTCGATGCTTTTGGTAAATGAACGATTTTTATTTTTAAACAAAAAGTTACATATTCATTAAACATTCTTTAAATTTGACTTTTTGATAGAATTTAATCAAATTAAAATCAAAACAATTGAGGGAAATAAAACAAAAAATTTGTTTTGTGTTAAATTAACATTGAAATAACGGGCAAGGGTGGAGGTAGTCCCATCTGGCTTAAATAAACAAATTTGAATAATGTTTAAAATTTGATATTAATGCCTCCCCACCTTTCCAAAAACTCTCCCTATAAAGGAAGGAGTAAAACCAATTAAATCGCATTATAGATCTAATTATTATGTATTCGGTTCCGATCCGGTTCGTTCAGATCACCCAATGAACCCCTTTATGTCCACTGATAGTTTCGTATAAGCTAGAGTGCCCAGGTGGAGCAAAAACCTGGTAATTAATTTTGTGCTGAGAAGACCCTTCGTCTACCAGGCAGGCTCTACACGTGGTGGGGTTCTATCCGTAAAATTTCATTTAGTGCACAGTGGTCTGCCAGTCTTCAGGTGTGTTGGGCTATTTTGGCTCTTTCCAGGCGTCATCATTATACAAAGCCATCTCGTCCACTATCCACGTTCAATCATTATCACTCAATCTTACAAAGCCCCAAGCAAGGGCCGAGAAGGAACGATAGTTGTCCGATATTTCGCTCCAATGAGCATATGATTTGGCGTAAGTAATTAAAAGTCTTGGAGTGCTTTACAATAATGGTCAGTTGAACGTCCAAATTCTAAAATATCAACAGGTGGATGAACAACCCCTCCCCCCACTCTTTGTCAAGTTTTTGCTTCTTACCCCAAATGCCTCGAAGTCCTACATATAGGCCACAACAACCCTCATCGTCAGTATTATCTGAAAAATATGGAATTGGAAAGCGTCGATCATCATGAAGACCTTAGTGTCACTGTTAGTTCAGATCTTAAATGGAAGCTCCACATACGCAAAATTACCAAGAAGGCTAATTCCATAACGTATTTAATTAAATGCGCTTTCAAGAACCCTAGTCCGAAACTCCTTCTGACTATTTACAAATCCTACGTGAGACCAATACTGGATTATGCAGCTCCAGTCTGAGCGCCATACTTTGAAAAGGACATTGATTTGCTGGAAAAAACCCAACGAAGATTTACCAAACTTGCACCCTCGTTGAGACATCTTAGCTACCCTGATCGCCTGGGGAGGCTCCGTCTGCCAACTTTGGAGGCCAGGAGAGTTCGAGGTGAAACCTACAAAATTCTTCAAAACCACTACTCCGTGCAGGTGACTACCTATTCGTTGAGCACTAGCGCTAACCTAAGGGGCCACCACCTCAAGCTTGTCCCGGAGAGGTTTCATAGGCATTGCCGCAAATTTTTTATTGTCAACCGAGTTGTGAGCGCATGGAATGCGCTACCTAGTGACGTTGTGAGCGGTGCTTCTACCAATTTATTTAAAAACCGACTAGACGAGCATTTGGAAAGCTTTATGAGCTACTAAAGTATCTATTTTTGTATATATCTGTACTGTACACTATGTAATGTAAAGGTCTTATCCGCATTGCGCCGCCTTCCTTTGTAATATATAATAATAATAATAATAATATAAAGTTTCCAGTTTTGCGTAAAACAGGGAGGTTTGAAGCCTAATTTAGAACCACCCGCCTATTAAAAGAAAATCTGACAGAAGTTTCAGTTCTAGCGATGTAATAGTGTAGACGGAAGTCCTCATAACACCTAGAAGAAAATTTCAACCGAAGACCAGTGAGAAAACTTAACGAGTTTCCAATATGAAAATCAGACACGGGTCAAGCAACGTTCAAAAATTGTTGATTTCTAGAACTATAGCGGCTACTTTTCAGTTTGTAATAAAAGAAAGCGAGAAAACCGTAAAAAAAGAAGAAATTCGGTGATAAATTAAGAAAAAGCGCAATTTCGTGTGTTTCTGTACTTTTGGTGTTGGTATCATTTCTCAACACAACCCCACTAGTGCAAATTTTTCCCCCCGAAAGTTGACTTCAAGTAATAATAGTTTGGGTCGAGTCGGAGGTGGACAAAATGTCGTACCCTCATCCGAGACTTTTATTTCCATCACAAACACTTGCACTTGATTAATAGCAGTACATTTGTCGACAACGCTAAATAATATCGAGCAAAATAAGATAAATTATCACAAGTATCTTCAAACTTTTTTAATAATTAGAATTTCCAAAATTTCGGCAATAATTTTTGATGAATTATACAATTTTCCGACTTTCCTTGACGGGTTTCTTTAATATAAGCGAACAGATGAAATAAAATAGGGTGACTGTTTAATAAGTATAAAAAATACTTAATATATCCACCAGTTGTTAGGGCTCCGTTGAGAGGGATTGTTCCGAAATCTTTTTCCCATACTCTTTAAAATGAGTAAAACATTTGCAACGAGATAAACCTACCACTTTGGAGACCTAGTTTTGAACATCGTTTAAGCTCTTAATTAGTAAATTAAGAAAATTGGATCTCGACATCGTACCGAGCTACTAAGCATTCGGGTAAACCTTTCGAGGGGTAAGTATGCGATGAAAGCCGAGGGGGCTAAATGATAATCCTCTTAATGAGCAAGATCAAAAATGTACCGAGTAATAACTGAGAAGAAATTAGTCAAAAGAATTGTTTTCTTTACGAAAAGACATAAATTTTATTAATTTCACCAAAACGTATCGTACACATTTAATTTTGTGAGTTGGAAGCGATCGCACGAAAAAGTTGCCCTAAAGCTTCTATTCAAGAAAATCTGTTAACAAAAAGACCAAAAGAAGACGAGCTACTAGTAAAAGAAGTATAAATCAAAAAGATAATTTAAATTCTAATTAAAAATTATATCCAGAAGACGGAATATATTTCACGATGCCGGAGCTTTTTAAAAACAGATTCACTGCCAAAAGATTACCACAATTTTCATTCTTAATTATTCAGCATCATCTTACAAGATAACACTTTTATAAAGTAATTAATTAAGTTTTTCGACTTGACACTAACAACACGTAATTTTAAAGTTAAAAAGAGGCAAATTGCGCGGGAGCAAGTTTTATAAAAATTATAACGACGTTATCAATAAAAATATGAGAACGAAAAAGGGTCGTAAATTTAAAGAGCACTTTACCATATTTATAACTACATTTTTCAAATTTAAGCATCAAATTTGAAAGAATAAACGGTTTATTAACATGGAAAATTAGGCTTTAGTTTAGAATCTCAAATTTAAATTTGCTTTTAAACGGTTTTCATGGCGAAACGACGGAAGAAGAGTCCAAATTTGGACTTTGCTTGAAATTTAATTTCCTTCCATTCTCGCGAACTAAAACAGTATCTAACTTATTCTCAATATCCACTCAGCGTTCTACCCAAGAACAACATGATTAAATACCTCTTCGTGGATGCAACCACAATATCATATAAATGCTCAAATTTTCACCTCAGTTAAGCCGGCGCTGGCAGCAAAGTCACGAGTCACGCAAAAATCGAGCATTTTAGTGCGCGCGCTTGGACGACTCTCGCGTCTAAGCTAATAATACTAGAAAAAGGTCGTGTGGAACTTTTATGTAGAATATTTTCCGCTCTACAAAAAAGGTTCTATACACTTTTGCCTCATCTGTCTAATTTTTCAATCCGCGAGCGGTTTAAAGTCGACAAGCTTTTTAAAACCTTTTAAAAACAACTTTTGCTCAATTTCCATCAGTTGGCTTTGCTAAATCGATATTTTTTCACCTTTAGAATTAAACTTGGAATCGATTATCGACATTGTATAAAATATTAACATATTCGCTACGATATAGGACATAAATTCCACCTTAAAGAGCATTTTTGTTTCGTATAGTTTGAATTAGGTATGTATGATGTTTAAAATTCACTTTAGTATCATCTGTAATAGTAGTTAGCGTGTTCGTTTTAAAATCGCCTTTTGATTCTTACAAAACAAACCCAGACGATCTCAAACTAAAATATTTATGCAATGCTATAAGCAATAACTCGTAACTACTTCTAGCTTAAGGAAATTGTAATTTAAAGCTTCATGTAGTACGTGCTATCGAATAGTCGATACTAGTAATTTTATTGCATTTCCTCAAGTAAATAGGAGTTTAAGGGTAGTAATATAAAACAATTTGATGAATAAATAAGGTGGTACGTCTCCTTATTTCTGAATTAACCTACATTCTCCAGAACGTTTAGGATTTAACCTCCAGCAAATAAATGATGGTCTGGAAGTTAGCGCCCCACACAAGAGACTCAAGGCGCGAAAACTTCTAGCAAAAAACAGCTCTTTAAATTCTGCTCAAAAGATGAGGTTGGAAGTTTAGAGAGCTCGATTGAGTGCATTCCAGCAATACACCCAAAAACATCCTCTATATACGCTCAAAGTGAGCTTCGTTGCTCCCTTATGGGTCAGCTTCGTTCGAAAAAGCGCACATGACACGTTTCAAATCAACACTAGCTCTAATAATGCCGTTGTTAATTAGAAATGGCATGTTCTTTAGAAAGCGCTCAACACTGGGCTAAGACACCAATGTTATAAAGATTTTGTCGAAGAAAATGGGAAAAAGATCTTGAGGACTTGAAGGGAGAACCGACTCTGGTGACGTACTCCAGGAGACTTCCTGGGTTCTTATCTTCCATTTATGCCAAATATCAGAGTGTGAGATATCTAGAGGTGCGTCTTGGTCGTTCCTCTACTCCTCTACGATGACAACGACTTTAAAATATCTTTTAAGGACCATTAGACCACGTGTTTGAACTTTTAGCAGTCCATCGATTTTCAAAATGAACAATTTCAATACTCGATCCCCGCACGTTTCCTTCGTAACGCACACGCTCCTATTTTCATTTATTCGACCATTCAAATACGCAATACGTTATTGGATATTCTATAATTATTATTACACGAGAGGGTTGGTCGTGAACAACTGAAATTTAATACATTCAGTTAAACACAAAAAGATATTTAATTTTAGATACCTAATGGAGTTTTTTTTTATTAAAGTAAAATCATTGTGATAACGAACGGTTTAAAATTAAGGAAAACATCCCCGTAACTCTCCGGCGACGCCGAAGTGACATTTTTTTCTTTCTAATTAAATACAACACCCCTGTATCTTCCGTTTACTTAGCTAAAGCTATTTATAATTCCCAACACATAATTTCATCTCACTTCAACTTGCAATTTACAGTAAGGTTAAAAAGAGATGGAAGCTTATATTCCCGTGATCATGCATTTTTCTTTGTTGAAATAACAATGGCTGTTTAAATATTTGAAAAGGACCTGGCTATTAGGCATAAATAATGCTGACCCAAAAAGGTAATTTTTGAGGATATAACGAGACTGATTTCACACGTATTAAAAATTGACTTCGTATTCGTCACTCGAAATACAAATCGCCTTAATGAAGTGCCAAATGCACGTATTAAAATGAGACAATTATTTTGGGTGGAGTTTTGGCTCCGTTTCGTTTACTTTAGCATCTGTTAATACTCCGAAATAAACCGCAAGAACGAATTAAATTGTTAAATTAACACTTTGGGTGGTCCTTTTAAACAATAGCTACAGCTATGATCTAGCCCTCCCTAAACAACTTCGAAGGTGTGATAATAACTATTTTAAAAAGTATCAAAAGTCTGCCCCTCTCATCCGTATCTTCTAGAAGTTTAATTAAACACAGGTAAATGAAGCTTCTGGCAAGACTATTTTAACCCCTTACACGCGGTTCTTGTAGCATTTCACATTTCACACAGACTGACAGACAGGCCGAAGTCGATGTTTTCGAAATCAAGATTACCCTCCTTCATTAGTATGTAAGGATGGTTTTAATTGGGGAACTTATTACATTTCATTTATTACAAATGATGCTAACAAAATCGATCTATACCTGCCCCTATTTTAAACGCGATGGTACAGTTTACGAAGTGTAATATCGAAAGATATAAATCTCAACACCAAACCCACAAACTTCAATAAAGATTCTCCCTTTTTACATCTGTTTTGAAATCGAGATTGAGATGCAAAACGTTTAAAACCACCTAAGGGCTGAATCGGCCCTTAAAAGACCACCTGGTGTTCCACCTGGACACGTGCCTCGCCCCGGAAGCGCACACACAATTACTTGACCCGGCCCCTACCGATTACTAAAACAGATTGTCTACAGATTTTTTAGGCCCCTTTTAGAAATTTAATACTTTTGCAATATGCGTATTATATAAATTAGCGCTCTAATGTAAACAAAATTTTCAACGCTCAGACACAACGGTCGCCAGGAAATCGGTCGCGTAATCGTAGAAAGTCAACGAGACGTAAACCAAAAAGTTGTAAAGTAAAAGTTTAGTTGATATCTCATTTGCTTATTGAATGGAAGTACAAAGTTTCTTCTTGCGAGACTTTTCATTGCGATCCGATTAAAAGTAGTTTTTCGAATAGTGGAGTCTTTTAGTAAGGAAAAGTGTCCAAAACGAACAAAAATTGCTAAAACTGAGGTCGAAAACAAAAATTTCGACCAGAAAATCACAAAAAGGACTATAAACGTAAAAATCTGCCTTTTTACCTACTAAAGTAGTATTAATTTGATCCTTGAAAACTGGAAAACTTAATTTGCAGAAAATTTAACGTAGTAGGTATTGGCTACTTTACTTTTGTACAGGAATACTTTTCTCTAAAACTGCATAGTTTCCGAGTTATAAGCGAAAAACTAAAATGGCCGACTTTAGTATTTTCGTCAAACTATAACGCGCTCTAGCGTCGTAACAGTTCGTCAAGTGAAAAAAATTTATAAAACATAATTTGTAGAAAATTTTATGTACTTTATTTTTTCCTAAAACCACTTTTCCCTAAACGTGCGTAGTTTCGGAGTTAAATGCGAAAAACAAAAAAAACGCTTTTCGCATCAGACTTTGGTATTTTTGTCAAATTTTAACGCGTTCTAGCACTTAAACGATTCATCTAAAGGATAAAACTTATAAAACATAATTTGTTAGAAATTTAACCTGCTTTATTTCTTTTAGGACCACTGTTTCCTAAACGTGCGTAGTTTCCGAGTTAAAAGAGAAAAACTAAAAAAAGGGGTTTTGAAAGACTTTGGTATTTTTGTCAAACTTTAACGCGCTTAACACCTAAACTGTTCGTCAAAAGAAAAAAATTTATAAAACATAATTAGTAGAAAATTTAATCTACTCTATATCTTTTTAAAACAATTTTTACTAAAAGTGCGTAGTTTCGGAGTTATAAGCAAAAAACTAAATAAAACGCTTTTTGGTCGATTTTAGAATTTTCGTCAACTTTGACGCGCTCTAGCACCTAATCCGTTTGTGTGAAGAAACAACTTATTAAATATAATTTGTAGAAAATTTAATGTAGATTATTTTTGAATAGAAGTATTTTTCTCAAAAAGCGAGTAGTTTTCAAGTTATAAGCGAAAAACTGAAAACTTTTGTATCCTAAAGTTTTTTAACAAAATGATTGGTAGCCAAATTTTTTGATGCGTTTTTTTTCTTTTCCGGATTAGCCTTTTGTTTTGCCCTAGTCACGGACTATCTTGAAGAAGAAACAATTTTACTAATTTTCTGAATTTCAAGAAACTGTGCCAACTGCCAACAGAAAAAAAGTAATTCGGCGCATTTATAATTTAAATAAAGCCTTTGACCGTGGAGTAAACAGACGCATATCAAAAAATTGCAATTACCATAAGACCACAACGATTAAAACCCTAAACTGCTAGCGGCTAATGCTCGGTAATTAAGGTTATAAATGGGTGCAAGTCCGTGATCATTGCGTGCTTTCCATCCACCGACGCTTCATGTTTCATCCTGGTGTTGTTGGAATATTCTCCCAAACATTTTTCACACTTTAATAATGAAGTCCTTTTGTACCCCAAAAATCGCTATACCGACATTAAGCGTCGGTTAAAACAAAAGACTCTAAGGGTTAAATCGTGTTATAAATTTAATAACAATAATAATTGTTATTAATAACCGTTTCTGCCTTCAAACGAAAGTTTAATAAAAAATAATATAAATATTAGATGAGGGTAATTAAAAATGAAAACAGTGGAAGTCTAAGTAACACGGTAATTAATTTTCGGGAAATGGCAATTTAATCAATTTCTCGAGACGGGATGAATTAAATTAGATATTAGTTCGCACAAACGATTTTCTGTAGATGAATTTTATAAGTGAAAGTTTATAAAAGTTTATTTTGAGAACAAAAATCTCATTGCGGCAAAATTAAATTTTATTTTTATCCTTTTGCGTAACCGGCATAATAATAGCAATATAATAACAATTTATTAAGGACAACACGACAGTTTTCTTCTCGGTGAACTCCGAGCTCCGGGAAATTTCTCAAAATCTCGTAATGAATGTGTGTTAGGAAGTGACAATGATTGGCGAAAAATGTTTAATTGTTGTATTATTTTGCGAAGCGACAATGATGCTCTTAGGACCAAGCTCCACCATAGACCGGATGAGACGGATGGAGTTCTCTAAAATTAAAAATAACACCCAGAGCTATTCTTTGATGAATGAAATTTTATTTAATTTTTTATACCGCAAGATATCGAGCTGGGAGATGGGGTTTGAGAGGGTTCTTAAATTAATATTGTAGATGAAATTGAAAACACATCCTTTTTAAGACTTTTCAAGTCACTTAGACTCTCTCCCGCTTTTTATAACCCCTTCCTATCCCGCCAATCGGATGTTAGAGCTCGCTCTCGACACGAGAACATAACTGCAAGATATTGCTAAAAATTGGAGTAGGGAAGGGCCCAAATATATGGGGAGGATAAAATTATTCTTCCCATTAGTAGAGGCATCTTCTTCTACCGAACGTTCTTTAAGAAACTGGAAAATTGGATTGAAACGAAAATCTAAGACAATATGCCGTCAATACCTAGTAAAGTGCGACTTTCGAGCTTCTGAATGGGCTAATAAATATGTACTTGGATTAAATAGATGTTTGAGCTATTTGAACTACACGTTTGATACGGATAATTCGATTTAAGTCGTATTTAACTCAACTTTATCTCTTGGAAATGAATTCAAACTCCAACAAGAGCACGAGAAACGAGAAGACTGCGGTAGGTAAAAAAAAACTTCTCATTCAATAACTTTTCAACTGATGGTTATGATAAAATGATGAAAACTTCACCTTTCATTTCGTAGCGAATGGAAAATTGTTCAATAAAATTATTTTGAAATAACGAAACGAAAAAACAAAAATTAATTGATTAAATCAGAGCGAAATAAATCGTATAAAATCAAATTTGGCGATACATCACTAGTAAACTGAAACGTTCTAACGAACGTTTTCCAAACCCAACAATTTGTCAAAACTAGAAACGAACCAAGAAATATGGCGCTAATTAATGAAAGCTGCCAAAAATAAAATAGAAGTGTAACAAACTGCCTATGACGTACTTCACCGATAACAAATGATGTTTAACCGAGACCACCTCCGACCCATTTGTTTTGGCCCTATTCGAAAATAAAATATAATTGACAGTGGCCAAAATAAATACATCGTCATTAAGAGCTTTTGTCGACGAGTACCAAACTGGATGCAGTTCGTAGTGGTGTAGTTAGCCATCAAGTGCAATTATCTATGCAGTCCTGGTGTCAGCTAGACACAGAATTCCTCTCATACACTAATTGACGACCTCTGATTGGTATAACGCGTTGTGTGCGGTCGAATTTCTGTAAGCTTTACCATTATACGTTTGATTTGTGGGTTATGTCGTCTGGTACTAATCTATAGCAATACGCCAATACGTATTGTTCCATTAAACAAACTTTCCATTGACCTATAAATTCATTTTCCTCGTGCATAATACACGGACCTCGGTCTTGGAACTAATTGGTGCAGCTATAATGAATTATTATAGACACGTCGTTAAAACGATTTTAAATTAAGAATGCTCACCGCCGCTATAATTTATAATAAATTTAGCATCTCCCTTAAGGGGATCATTTTTTTAAAACCAAAGTTAACAGCTTAGTGCCGGATTACACAAACCTCTACCTGGGCTCTTTTATGCGTGTCAATACAATTCTATACAAAGAATTTGCCTTCGTCCCTTTTGAATTCAACCGCGCAAAAAATCTATTTAAATAAGTACGTTTCAGAAAGTCAGCACCCTTGTGCAACATTACCGTAAGTTACTTTTAAAAAAAAGTGAAGCTATTTGCAAATAATAATAATAATTTGGAAAAGTGATACATTAATTTTGCTAGTCTGCCTCCTGCGAGACTTCGGTTTTGATATTTATCGTTCAAATAGTGAAACTCGGTTATATTGAACTAAAAAAAGTTAGATATATGATCTCTTTGATGTCTAAGAGCAGGATAGATATACTTTGAAGTTACCGCTTTAATCATTTAATGGCACGTTCCGTACTTGCAATCAACTTCATCCATGCTGGTGTTGACACACGCCGGATAAAAGGTTTGATGGCAATAGTACGTCTAACAATATGTGATGTTAACGTCTATTTCGTTTTTGCTTTTCAGAAAAAAACAACATTATCCTAATGAATTTAGACTAAAGTCGAAAAAAACTCATCTTTTAGATGAATCACGAGATTATTACTACGAGGAGAAATATTAGGAAAATGTATTTTGAAGTTTCGTGAGGGAAGGGAGTTTCTTTAGAATTTTCCTCATCGGTTTGATGCGACGAGGGGCTAATGAAAGTATGTGATGATGAAAAACGAAACAGCAAAGGATGACGTTCCGATTTGCGCGGGGAGTGCCCGAAAGACGACTTGGGGTCACGGTTATGTTTATTCACTATTCGTTACTACTCTTGGTACTTCTAAAATAATTAAATAATCGTTACGTGAGTCACAATTTTGCCATTAAAATTGAAAATATAACAATCTAGATAATGTGAGCAATGGAACCTTCCTGGGAATCCCCGAGGCTTCTTCAACTCCGATATTCGACCGATGGGAGAGTGACAAACAAGTCAATATTCAAGTGATTTGATGACCGTTTTCTCATAGGCATTTTCATGGTCTTGTAAGTCTATTTGCCATACGTATGGTTTCTCGACCAAGAATGGAGGACGGTAGGAACAGTTTTAGCAACACAGGAAAGAAGCTACTGGAGCGTCCAAGAAGATAAGAGTCCGCAAATACAGCAAATACAGGAAGGTGAAGTGACTACCGCCCCTCACTGCCCGAACGATTTGAAAGTACTCTAAATGGTGATTCTGGAGCATTCAAAGTACCGCCACAATTTCAAGAAATTCCAACACTGTCCGACAGATCGGGTCCCTGAGGCAGATCCCCAGATCGGAAAAGAAATCTCAAAGATTTCTTTTCCTAAGAAAAAAGCCCCTGGTCGAGCGTGACGTTTGTGCAATGTGTAGTTGAAGTACAAAAATTAAGTAATCTCTCATTGGTCCAAGACCAATTGGATTGGAGAAATTGGACATTAAAGGAGGTGAAGTGCATAAGATGCCTTTGGTGGCCTTGATATCGATTGTGGATCTATTAAACAATACCACAAAAAAAGATGTGAATTATTTGGGATTCTAAAGACAGTTTAGACTGATTAATCCATTACAAACGGTTAACTAGCAACTAGCTCGGTATCTAGCATTCGGTCAGATCTGCCTCAGGGTTTTGTGTTGGGCTCGGCAACGTCTTTGATTTTCATAAAATGACTGCCGGCCCAATTTAAACGGTTCGTTTTGCGGACACAGAGTCTTGCCATAATCAGTCAAGTGATTAGAAATCTGATAGCTAATAATACAGTTGCCGTAAAACGAAGTATTCCGGAAGCTCTCTGGATTATTGTCTATTATTTTTGGATAATGTGGGCTAACCTGTTCACTTAATTTGATGCTTTCAAAGATTGCTCCATATACTATAGGGTTGGCGAAAATTTTTTTGAGGAACCAGGTATTTTTAGACCATCTATCTAGATAATCTAGATACAAATATGTTTTTAGGAAATAAACAGTTTGAGAAATTGTGAATAGTCGATATTCCATATTACAACTCATTGGTCAATATTCGTGTTCGATACTTAGGTCAGAATATCCCCTCTAATGGCTTATGACTATGAAAAACCTTTTGGACCCCAACTAATTGAATGGCAAAATCCTCTTAGATTTTCACTTTAACAAATACTCCTAATGAATTAAAATAACATCAAAATTTTAACTAATGACGATGAAAATATGAAATTAATTGGACATTCGTTTCATCTAATAACCTACAGAGAGCCACTTGTGGAGTAAATTACTGTAACTATTCGTTTATATTTTATATGGATAAAATTATCAACTACCTACCCTATATTGCTGTAATACGAGGTGAATTAATTTTCAAAAGGTCGTCCTCCGAATAAAGTTATTAAAATAAATTGAATAAATTAGAGCGAGGAGGATTTAAAAACAAAAAGATGACGTCTAACGTCAGGATGAATTAATAAATTTATCTTTGTGTGCAAACAAAATGGAAGATGAATGAAAATCTCGAGCAATAACAAAATATAAGAAGCTTTCTTGTTTATGTAAATTATTTTGTCGTTTTCAATCTTCATTACCCATTCTACTGCGAGATCCCAAATTATCAGCAAAAAAAGATTTATTAAATTTTAACGACCTTTTGTATTTTAAACAAGGCGCCATTTTGCGTCGACTCTTCTGTAAAACATCCCTTCGAATTAAAAATAAAGAGGCGACCAAACCTAAAAAGCACACGCGTCGATTTGGAGTCGGTTAATAAACGTTTTGCATACGCGGTCAACTTCGTATCTTGACTATAATTGATTACAATGTGTTTTAGGTGAATTTATCGCACGTATCTGGACAAGGGGGTCGAAATTCGACACAACGTTGCGCGTAGTCTAATGGCGGGTGTAACCAAAAATTCGATATAAAAAACCCACCCAATCTCGATGTTAAATTGCCCTAAAACCTCAGGATAAACAAAAAGCAAAACGCAAACAAAAACATTCAATTTGAGAATGTTGAGAAATATCCGCGATGTATTCGTCGGCAATATCGAAAATTTTGCACAATATTATAGGTATACGATTGTGGAAAAAGAATTTTTGGTTGAATTTTAAATAAGATGGAAATAAAATTGACGCTAAAGGCAAGTTTCTTAACAAAAAAGAGGAAAAATAAATTTTATTTCGGCATCTAGTTACCTACGAAATAAAAAATTTCCCCAACGAAAATGTTTTTTCTTCTTCCTAATTAACTCCGTGTTTAGTGGGCCTTTAAAAAATAACATTTTGTGAAAGCTTTTGCTGATTCCATCATGCCAAATTACGCTTATACATACAACAATTTTTGACTCTAATTATTCTTTTATAAGTCGAAATAAATGGGAATGAATACAAAAAAAAACAGAGCTACCTATTCGTATATTATGTAACAAACGCGATCGTAAACTCTCGTTAAATTCATATATAGGAATAATCGATTCGAAAACGCAAATGACCTGCTAAATTGAGTTTAAATAATGATATATTGAAGGTTCGTTTTAATTTCTAATTATAAAAATTCTAATTCTGAAATATTTCCGATGAAATTGCTTCTATTAAATACACATAACCGCCCATATAAACGATTAATGGTGCAGCTGAAAAATTCAGAAACTTTTACAAGACTCAGAAACTCCATTTTTGAATATTCGTGGAGGAGAAATAATTTGCAAATCTTCTCTAAAACCTCACGGGTTTGTTCTAATACTCTCCATTGTAGTTCGTTTTGAGCTGCCTAAAACTTTATATCCGTCCATTCAGTAATCAGTATACCCCTTCTCATACTGCCACAATCTAGGCACACTCCATGCAGTAGTAAAGACTGGAATGATGAATTAATTCACGAGAGAAGGAAAAATATGCATTTTGGGCAACGGCAAAATGTCACAGTCAAGCCACTAAAATAAATTGCTAAACTGTCAGGAACGACCCAGCTCGCTCTTCTAGTCACAGGCGCCCCCAACCTTTAGACGAAATTAATAATTCTAGAACTTAGGTACTTGGGCCAGTACCTCTCTCTTCAAATGGGGTTCTCCACCTGAAGTGTCTATTTAACCGACAGTGGGATAGTGTCCAGTGAATCACGAAACAGTCGTAGATATAGCTGTTTTGCGAACTTAAGTTAACCCATATCGATTTCTCTACGCTGTCGAGTACGTTTTGAGTAGTGTACAGAACATCCCTCATTTTTCTCGTTTCCTGGCCAGTCTTTAACCCAGCACAGAGAGGAAAGAGGCAGGCAATAGCTCGCTACAGGCTCTCTGAAGGTCGCATATACATAGAAGGTTTTGCAAAACTTAACGATGATAAGGGGGAGGGGGATCTTGAGCAATGAGAAACTTTATGAACCTCTGAAGTTCTCTACTTACGACACAACGGAGTTTCATTAACTTCGAGAGTGTGTAACAAAAACGAAAAATTACCAGTTGATTTGATACAGTTCAAATGTAAAAAGAAGGAGCGAACGAATAAAAAAAAAGTTTGACAAATCTAGAAGGGTGATGATGTAAACTGAAAGAAAATTTAATGTGGTTGAATGATTTATAAAAATAGTTATGTCAGCCACGTAAATTTATGTCGTCAACGCTGTTTTTGTACGTCTGGTAAAGGATTTATTTCATAAAAACGTTTTTAGAAAAAAAAATTAAACCCAAGCATAGCAACATAACCTCAATTATTTATGTTGGAAACAGAAGGGTTGTTTCGTAATGTAGCAAGTTTACTATTTTATAGGGCGAGTTATATAATCAGTAACTGTATCTAAATATGTTTATCGATATATTATATTATTATTATTCATTCATTATTTACTATTCCTAATCACTTGTTATTATTTTCTTATACTTATTTAGCCTTTAAACTATGAACTTACTTTCTAATTTAAGCACTCTAATACTAATTGTATTTTTGTACAAAGTCTTTAGATTAGGAAAGTTATAAATACATGTAATTGTTATTTTTAAAGTTAGTTCTTAAGTTGTCAATTGTAACCGTAACACGGACATTTTGGTTCAAATAAATAAATAAAGTTTGTAAATTAAATTCATCGAATTTAAAAACTTAATTGGCGCAGTCGGTCTGGATTAATGTGATCTTGAAAATTTATATCAAACGTTCAAGATTTGGAATTTCAATTCCTTAAACATTAATAAAAGAAAACCTACATCTGGAAAATTTCTACCACATTCAAGGAAACACCAACACTGCATCGTGCAAGAGAGGGCTCCAGAAAATTGGTTGAAAATACAGAGTTCAGTGGACGTACAATTCAGCAACTTAGACTCACGAAGGAGACGACTGGAAAAATAAGGTTAGTCCGAGTATTATTCCCGTCTCACTTTTTTCCTTAAATTCCCTGTTTAGGAATTAATTTAGGAAATATTAATTAGGAAGTTTCTTTTTCCTCGAATTGGATTAAGAAACATAGGCTAGAAATTTTAATTTCTCTGAACAAGAAAATTCAGTAAATAATATAATTCTTTTAGGAAAATTTTAAATTGTAATAAAATAAAAATCGCGTAAAACTAATAAAATAAAAGTACATATTTAATTAAAATAAATAAATTTTTTATGAATATTGAGATAAACGAATTAGCAGACGTTTTGAGTAAATTTAATATTAATAATACAACCACAACAAACATGCCTAATACTAGCACCAGCACTACTACTAGTCAGCCGAATTATCAATTATTAAAATTATACGTTGATGCAATCCCATATTACGACGGGAATGAAAACACGCTGGAGATTTTTATTTCGGCATGCGATTATTTGATTACCAGCTATGGTAATGTAAACGACCCGCAACTAAAATCATACTTATTGAGAGTGATTATTAGCAAACTTACGGGCAAAGCTCAAATCATTATAGGAACCCGTACCGAGTTAGATACTTGGGAGTTAATTAAAGCAACCCTTAGATTAAGCTTCGGGGATCAAAGGAATTTGGATTGCTTAGAACAAGATCTAATGACCTTAACGCGAAGAAGAAACGAGACCCCATCAGAATTTGGTTTACGAATTCAGATGGCTAGGAGTAGGTTAGCTTCCAAACTAATCCCTGTAACGGGGATGACTAAAGAAACTAAAATGATTTACTTAAAGCAATACGATTCGGTAGCTTTGAAAACTTTCATAAGAGGGTTAACAGGTAACCTTCAAAGTATGGTTAGGCTCCGAAACCCCAATTCCATTGAAGTAGCTATGACTTATGTCACGGAAGAGGAAAATTTCCAGTACGAACAGAACGTATTTTTCAAAAGTACTACAAGTTCTGTATTGCCACGAACAAGTCAGGATCCACAAACGAATCAAAAAAATTTTCAACAAAGATTTTCTTCCAATTTTCAACAAAATCGTAATTTTAATTTTCAACAACGACCACACTTAACTAATTTTAATAAAGTCCCTCACCAGAGAAATTCTAATTTTTCACCGCAATCTGGTAATTTTTATAATTTTTCCGAACATCGTAAACCCTTTTTCCAAACATCAGGTCAATTCAATAATTATTCTCCACCATCACAACGTTTTCAAAATCCCCAAAGAGACGTTTTCAAACCAACTGGTCAAACACCTATGTTTAAACCAGAACCAATGTCGACAACCTCTAGGAACTCCTTTAATAGAGCTCCGAACTTTGTAAATTTTAAATCATCGGGACCTTCTAACTTTGTTTCACAAGAATTGTATTTAATGGAAAATGAAGAAACCACAAAAGGCGACGATTATCAAATTGACCATGACGGCTATTGTTATCCACCTGAATATCTTGGCGAGGATCAAACCAATTCAAGTCAAGATATCCAAAATGAATTTTCGGAAAACTTCAATACTAATAATAGTAACGAAGAGCCCAAAGAAATTTATGACAACCAAAATTTTTCTCAAGCAAGCCCCTACAACAATCAAACATAATTTTCGAAATTAATGACATATCCGCTGGCCCTACCCCCTTACCTTACATTCAAATAAATGATCCTCCTTTAAAACTACTTATAGATACTGGCGCAACCCACTCTATAATCAGACCCTCCGTCGTTGAAAATTTTTATCCACATAGCATTTACCATGAACCATCTACTGTAAAAACACCAACAGGGGAAAAAGAAATTCGGTTCAAAGCTACAATTCCGGCGTTTTCGGAACTCAAATCAAATAAACCGATTACATACCTATTATACGACTTCCATGATTACTTTGACGGACTTTTAGGCGTTCGAGATTTAGTTAACATGAGGTTAAAAATAGATCTGGTAAACAATTGCTTGTCAAATGAAAAATTTCACATTCCTATTGATTATAAGAAACCTTGTGACAATTGTATCACCATTAGTGTCAATTCGAATGAAATTTTATTAAGTAAGATTCCAGTAAATGTGGAAAAAGGTGATATTTTAATTTCAAAACAAAACCTCAACGGACTTGTTATTCCAGAAAACTTAAGTGTTGCGAAAAATTATCTCGCATTCGTAGAAATTCACAATAGTACAAACTCGCGAATTACAACTTCCTTGAATAAACCCATCGAAGTTGCTTCTTTTCCGGACTCCGAAAAAGATCAATTTCATATTTTTGTTATGGAAGATTTTCGAAATTTAAATTTATGTGAACCCACTTATAATCATCGTAACGATATAAATAAATTAATCCGAGTCGATCATCTGAATGAAGAAGAAAAAAATTCCATAATTAACATATGTAAAGAATTTTCCGATATTTTTCATTACGACAACGAAAAACTAAGTTTCACGAATCAAATAAAACATGCAATAAAGATGTCAGACGAGATACCGACGCATAAAAAATCATACAGATATCCTTTCATCCATAAACCTGAAGTAAAAAGACAAATAGGTAAAATGTTAGAAGATGGGATTATAAGACCTTCAGAAAGCCCATGGAGCTCACCTATTTGGATAGTGCCTAAAAAATTAGACTCAAGTGGAAAACAAAAATGGCGAATCGTAGTAGATTACCGAAAAATTAATGAAAAGACAATTGATGACAGGTACCCGCTTCCTAATATTACAGATATTTTAGATAAACTTGGCAAGTGTCAATATTTTACTACATTAGACTTAACTTCCGGGTTTCATCAGATTGAAATGGATCCTCAATCCATACCTAAAACTGCGTTTAATGTGGAAAATGGGCATTATGAATACGTGCGGATGCCATTCGGGCTGAAAAACGCACCTGCTACGTTTCAAAGGGTAATGGACAATATATTAAAGGATTTAAGAGATAAAATTTGTTTCGTCTACATGGACGACATTATTGTATTTTCAACATCATTACAGCAACATATTTCTAATTTAAGGTTAATATTTGACAAACTCAGAAAATCACAGTTTAAAATTCAATTAGATAAGTCTGAGTTCTTACGAAAGGAAGTTGAATTTTTAGGACATGTGGTAACACCGGAAGGTATTAAACCAAACCCTAAAAAGATTCAGGCTATACAGCACTTCCCTATCCCCAAGACTGTAAAAGATATCAAATCGTTTCTAGGATTGTTAGGATATTATCGTCGATTTATAAAAAATTTTGCAAAAATAACTAAACCTTTTACTAAATGTTTAAAGAAAGGTGAAAAAATTGAACACACCGAAGAATTTGTAAGATCCTTTGAACTTTGTAAGAATATTTTATGTAATGATCCTATCCTCCAGTATCCCGATTTTAATAAGCCATTTATTCTGACCACGGACGCTTCAAATCTGTCCGTAGGTGCAATTTTAAGTCAGGGATCTATAGGTAAAGATTTACCTGTTGCTTATGCTTCGAGAACGCTTAATCCCGCTGAAATTAACTATAGTACCATAGAAAAAGAGCTTCTCGCAATAGTATGGGCTACGAAATATTTTAGACCATATCTGTTTGGTCGGAAGTTCACAATAATGACAGACCATAAACCTCTTCAATGGCTCTTCAATTTAAAAGAACCAAACTCGCGACTGGTAAGGTGGAGATTAAAGTTAGAGGAATTTGACTACAAGATAGAGTACAAGAAGGGTAAATTAAATACAAATGCCGACGCACTTTCACGAATAGAGATTAACGTCCTAGAAAATGAAGAAAATGAATCGATTACTAACAATGTAGGAGACATAGAGGAGACCATAAAAAAATTTTTTATACCTATTCCATATAGCTTATCACCTCCCTCTGAAATTGTTACCCTTAATGAATCTGAATCTACTAAATCTGACAAATTAAATATTCTTTCTAATATTCAAATTAAGCCACCTGATCGATTGATTGATACCAATGAAACAGTTCATTCATCTATAGAAAATCCTATCTTAGAAATTCCAATTACAGATAAGCCTTTAAATCTATATAAGAATCAATTAGTAATTTCTTTTAGTGAAGACAGCTTCAATTTGCATGTACAAAATTTGAACATATTCGATAAAAAAAGATTACTGATTTCTATACCGCGATCTAATGTAGAGTCAAACGTTATCAATTTAATAAAACACTATATTAATCCAAAAGAACTACATGCTTTGTTTTTTAAAACAATCGATTTGATTCCCTTATTCATTTCTACTCTTCAGAAATATTTCAAAGATTCTTCTTATCGATTACTTCAAACCACTAACATACTACAAGATGTAACTGACATTGAAGAACAAAAACTAAAAATACAATACCACCACGATGGTAAAACCTGTCATAAAGGAATTAATGAAATGCACCTATCTTTAAAAAGAAACTATTATTGGCCAGATATGATAAAAGAAATCACCAATTATGTTAATTCATGCGCAACATGTCAAAAAGCTAAATACGACAGGCAACCCCCAAAATTAAAATTTAACCTAACTCCAACTTCTAGCAAACCATTCGAACATATTCACATAGATACTTTTAAAATTTTGAATAATTCTTATCTGACTATATTAGACTCATTCTCTAGGTATGGTCAAGCATACTTTATTCAATCTTTACATACAATCAACGTTATCAATAAATTAATTAAATTCATCTCACATCATGGCATTCCACATAAAATTACCACTGACCGTGGATGTGAATTTAAAAACAATTCTCTGGAAGATTTCTGTAAATTACACAAAATAGAACTCCATTACACTACTGCAAAAAATTCCAACAGCAACTCACCAGTTGAGAGGTTTCATTCCACTTTAGCTGAAGAAATTCGCTGTTTGAAAATTGATAAACCCCAGGAAGATATTAATTCCCTAATTAATTATGCAATAATGAGTTATAACAATGCTATTCATTCGGTCACCGGATTTACACCTTTCCAGGTAATTAAAGGTCACATTGAGTCAGATGACCCTTTTGAATTGTCTGATGAAAAGATTATTGCTAATTACATACAAAACCATAAAGAAAAAGTTAAGGCTTTATATAATAATATAAAAATTAAAAACAGTGAAACTAAGGAGAAAATCATTAATAAATTAAACTCTAATCGACAAGAACCTTTATCATATAAAAAAGACAATTTGGCTTACATCGTGACTAATGAACGAAACAAAGCAAAACCAAAATTTAAAGAGACTCAAATAGTCGCAGATGAAAAACAAAAATTGATAACTAACATAGGCATTTATCACAAATCAAAAATGAAAAAACCTAGGAAAACTTATACAAATGTATTGTTACAGGAAAATGGGAATGAATGTCGTCTTAACGACGTTCCTTCAACATCTACTTTTGTTCAAGATTAATAACTGTCAATATACAGATGTAGGCATAATGAAAATCGAATCCCCGATTTTACCATTTCACTTGGGAACTGGTAGAATTATTGAGTTTCAGCATTCGTTTATACACTACGTAGAAACAGCACCTTTGACTAAATTATTAAGTAATTGCGAAGAATATAAGAAAACGATTGGAAAAAACTTAAACGATTCTTCGTATGTAAAGACTCTTGACACTTATAGAAATGCTTTAGGAAATCTATTATCTCATACCGATTATCTAATTTCAATTGCAAATAATAAACTAACTAATTTGATACCTTATAATATTAAAAGAAACAAAAGAGGATTATTTGACCTTGTAGGCAAAGCATCGAAATTCCTTTTTGGCACTTTAAGTTCGGATGATGAAATAAAATATGAAAATGCTTTAAAAACTTTAAGTCAAAATCAAAATTCTATTAGTAATCAACTTCGATTGCAAACTTCTTTAACTAAAGAATTAATAAACAATTATAATAAAACAATCACCATTTTAAATAAAAATCAACAGCTTATAGAAACCAGGTTAAATCACCTTGGAGATAATTTGAGAAGATCTTTTGATAATATTTCAGCCTTTATTCGAGCTCAAAACACTCTTGATTTGATAATTCTCAATATTCAAAATTTAATACTGTTTCTGGATGATCTAGAAAATGCAATAGTATTCGCTAGATTAAAATTATTACATAATTCAATAATTTCGATAAATGAACTTAAAATAATAATAGAAAACCTAAAAGAATTATATGGGATCAATAAAACTATCAACTTCAGAAATATAATCTCTTATTACCAATTAGCCGATGTTCAGATTTCTTTTCTCGAGGAGAAAATTATTTTTATAATTAACATGCCTGTTTTTGATTCAGAAATCTTTGATTATTTCCATTTATATCCTATTCCTATTAAAAATTTAACGATTATCCCACCTAAACCGTACCTATTACTCGGAACCTTAGAACATCAATACAATGAAGAACAATGCTTAAATGTAGAAAACATCTACATATGCCATAAAAGGTTATTTCTAAATAAAGAAGATTGTATAGTACCTCTTATCAAGCAAATTAAAACCGATAGATGCCGACTATCATCAATTCATTTTGCTAATGACGTCTACGAACAGATAAATGGTAACCACATCTTAATCATACCAAAAGTTATACCTATGAAGATTCGAAAAACTTGTGTTAATAATGGATACCTCGTGATAGAAGACCCAACTTTAATCACGATTCCCCAAAATTGTGAAATTTCCACGGACAAAGTTAAATTTAACAATGAAGAAAATGTTATTAAAGGGAAACCTTTTATTTTGCCAAGTATTGACATGAAGAACATTCCAAGAACTTCAAATTTTACGTATATTCACCTGTCCAACATTAATATGGACGATATTCATAAAATACAAAATCAAGCATTACACATAATACGACCAGAAACCACAATCGAATACCACAGCGGAACTACAACATATGTAGTTCTTTCTATCTTAATAATCATAATTGTGGTTATCATCATATTTTACATCTATAAAGGTAAAATTTGGAAAACCCAAGTCAAACCGATTGCAGGAGAGGAATCACTCACCAAGGAAGAAAACAACATCTCAGTATTGTTTTCTGATTTAAGGAGGGAGGAGTTATATAATCAGTAACTGTATCTAAATATGTTTATCGATATATTATATTATTATTATTCATTCATTATTTACTATTCCTAATCACTTGTTATTATTTTCTTATACTTATTTAGCCTTTAAACTATGAACTTACTTTCTAATTTAAGCACTCTAATACTAATTGTATTTTTGTACAAAGTCTTTAGATTAGGAAAGTTATAAATACATGTAATTGTTATTTTTAAAGTTAGTTCTTAAGTTGTCAATTGTAACCGTAACACGGACATTTTGGTTCAAATAAATAAATAAAGTTTGTAAATTAAATTCATCGAATTTAAAAACTTAATTGGCGGCTTAAAAGTTGTCGCACAAATAAGGGCCGATACAGAGTACTGGAAGATTTCTATTTCGCTTATTTATATTGAATAACACACAAGGGTGTTTCAACTCACTCTTGACAAACTATTCACCACCAGTGTGACTAGACGGCGCTTTTGAGGCAGAATATAGCGTGTTATTTTAGCAGCGAAGCGTTTCGAGTGCTAATGGGCGACGAATATTAGCGAGACTCTTACCATCCCTAAAACGTGACCTTAATTTCAATAAATTCGAGATTTTGGCAGAAAAAACAAAATGGAGCTTCTCGGTTAACCCTCGGCTATTAGTTCGAACGCCCATTAGTTCTCTAACGATCAAATTTACGATCACGTTTTTAAACCCACGACGTTATTTGAGTTTTAAGGTATCTCCGTGTATTTATAATTTAGCATTGTAAACAAAACTGAAAAGACTAAAATATTATATTTGGTTTGTTTTAAACGTGGAAGCAGCTGCTTTAGTTCCCTATATTTCAGTAAATACATTAACCGTAAAAATAAATAAATCTATTCAAAGTAGAATAACCCATACAAGTAATTTAAAACCAACGTTTGTTGCGAACATAAATTTCTGCACTGTCCCTGGACGTTTATAAACTTAAACCGGATGTCTCTATCCAAATAAAATACCTAAAATGTTGGTCAAAATTTAAATTTGCAGATTGTTTCGACCTCGTCGATGATGGAAAAGCGTCAAGCGAATGCATCTCTTGGGTAAGGGTCGAAATAATTCATTAAAAAATTTGTGCACATTAAAATTATTGCGGGAAGTACTTTATACTTTATAATTCAAAAGAAAACAAAAGCAAGATAAAACGTTAAAACGTCCTCATTTCTCCCTTCTTTTGAGAGTGGGTGCGCGCTTAGAAGATCAATGATGGAACGAGAACCAGATGCTCCGAAGATGCACCGAGTGCCATGTAATATGTATGATTACTGAAAAGAGCTTGTCATCAAAACCATCTGTACGTAAGTGTCCCACATAAGTCATTGTTAACTACCTGTGGATGTAACGGAATTTTTTTAAGTGCATCCGTTCAATATTTACATCTTGTAATACTCCCCAAAAAACTTTTTGAAGTCTACTAACGAGAACGGAAATTTAAAACATCGATGCATTTCGATACGCTTTGATTTATAGTCAAATGGTGTGTTGTGTGTGTGTGGGCAAGATCAATAAGCTCGGAAAACGCACGCTTTAATCAAAATGTAGCCGTCAAATATAGCCGACTCAAGTCGTTCTAATGAAAAATTGGTCCTAAACTTAATTAAGCGATCACGAATTTTTTTTATAAATTAAAATTTCGTTCCTCTAAGCGCTCTTTGGGTTTCGGCTTTACTAATGATTAAATAAATAGATCGATAGTAATTGAAAACGAAAACTGAAAGAGAGTAATACACGAATAATGAAAAACAAGGCTCGATTCATTAAGAATACGGCCATATTGGGTAAAAAACGCAAACTCAACCATTAAATAATCGATAGAATGATAATGATAAACAAATGTTTTCCAAAACATCATTAATAATGCACCTTTTGTTTTTTTGACAATGTTTAGTTATTTCCGTCCACGGAGCGCTAATAAGAGAACTTGTGGGCCAATACCAAAAACGCACGGGTTTCGAAATGAAAACCAACGTCGTCCACAATAACAATAATTAGAAACGTGGGTTCTGACGGAAAACGAGAGTTTTCCATGTTAATTCGAAATAAAGCCATTGTGTATACGTTAGCTCTGGCTCAACATCAACTTAATTTGTAACTCAAATAGTGATAGTCGATGCAATCTAAAACCGAGGTTCTTATATAAATAACCGTTAATTGTGAATACCAGTCTTAAATCAATAATTATGACGCGATGTGACTGTGGGATTTCTCCAATAATATGACGTCTGTACTTAGAAACGTCAACCCCTTTCAGGTTGGCACAGAAAGAGAAAATCATACCAAAAGCTTAAAAGAGGGCACTTCAATTTATCAGAAACTGAAGAAAACTCGTGCTGGGCTATTCTCAACACTAAACTCGAACGCGCATGAGCGCCTAAACCTAAACCGTCCGTCTGACGTAAAAACCTAGCAGACATAATTTGTAGGAAATTTAATGTAGTTTATTTTTGTATAGGAACGTTTGTCTCTAAAAATGCGTAGTTTTCCAGTTATAAGCGATAACCTAAAAAAATCAGTTTTGGGCAGATTGTGGAGTTTTGGGTTTTTGCCAAACTTTAAGGCGCTCGAACGCCTAAACCGTTCGTTTAAGGAAAAACACTAGAAATATAATTTGTAGCAAATTTAATGTGGTTAGCTTTATATACAAGCACTTTTCACAAAAAGTGCGTGGGTTTTCAAGTTATAAGCGAAAACCTAAAAAACTCAATTTCTTGACAGATTTAGAAATTTTTGTCAAACTTTATCGAGCCCTAGCTCCTAAACCGTCCGACTGAAGAAAAACACCTAAGACATATAATCTGTAGGAAATTTGATGTAGATGATTTTTATATAGGAACACTTTTAGCAAAAAGTGCGTAGTGTTCAAATTATAAGCGAAAATCTGAAAAAACCCTTTCGGCATATTTTGGAATTTTCTCAAACTTTAACAAGCTCTAGCTCCTAAACCGTTTGTCTGAAGAAAATACCTAAGAAATATGATTTATAGAAAATTTGATCTAGTTTATTTTTATATAAAAGAACTTTTCTCGAAAAGTATGTAGTTTTCAAGTTATTAGCGAAAAACTGAAAGAAGAGCAATTACCCACCCTTCTCGAGCCTCTTCTAAGTCAATACTGCAACTTAAGAATGGCGAGTGTGGCAGACGGCGGCAAGATCAACTTATGAAGGGAACAACTCGATTCAGAAGTGTTGCAAACACAAAATAAATTCTTACAAAAGCAAACCCCTCAATTTGAAAATTTATTCCAAGTTTGTGAACAATTAACGCAATTAAGGGGCACGAATTGTAATTTATCAATTTCGACCACTCCGGTAACAACATATTGTGTGGTAACGAACTCGGCTAATTTTATTTATTCAATTTATTATCAATGGACAACAATGAAGTTAAAAGTCATAATAGTTCCGATCGCTAATCAAATGTTAGCGCATCGAAAAGCACGACGTACCGTGAATATTTAGTAATAATAATGTCTTGTTCACAATCGTTTGTATATCTAAACGCATAGAATGTATAGAGGCACGTAAACCACATAAAAGTGTATATCAAATGTTTATTGAATATCAAACAGTATGTTTTAATTATGTGCATTTGTTATAGATTCAATTAGAATTAAATTCGAATAATTTTATAAGCGCCAAATCGATAAGCATTTTCGCAAAATGGCAACGGCTAAATTATTGGGAGTTAGGAGTTTCGTTGAAGTAGCTCAATATGACCCCATAATAACCCATAACAAACTCAAAAAAAATTTGCAAAAAAAAAGTGTTTCATTTTTTCAAAATGATAAAATACAGTAACAACGACTTCCTGATATTAAAAAAGTAAAAATATACAAGGTGTTCATTTGGAAAACTTAAGGTAAAGTCATTTCCGGTCGAACCGGAAGTAGTACAAAACATTTCACCATAAACGAGAAATCAAAATTATTCGTTATTTAAGTTAAGTATATAAATTTCAGATAAATATCTTAAAAAATAGAAAAGTTATTGGGACGACCATGATTGAATCTACGCCCTGTATATTGCAAAATATTTCCTCTATACCTCTACTTTCTCCCAAACTTAATAGGCCCCCCTGGAGACTCTCCCCGTATTGAATTCGTATTAAAGAATTTATAAAAATTTGATTTATGGATAACAGACCGTAAAAAAGGTACAATATGGGTGTTGTGTAGGATGTGCGGAGTAATAACAATAAATCGAATACACTATTGTTAAAAAAAGGGATGGTACGTTTTGTTAAACAATTTAATTAAGAATACCGCTGTGACTTATACAATAAAAGAACATTATACTTTGGAAACTCTTCGAAATTCTTAATTTCACGTTCCAAAACAATATCACGATCATTAAAACTAGTTAAGCTCCCCAACCTCGGGCGCCAATCCAAACCGAAAAACTTAAGCCAACTCGAAAAAAAAAATTGATAGGTGTCAAAATTAAATTTTACTTAAATAATAAATTAGGACTTGATTCGAAACTTGGCGTAAAACCGTGTATTTAAACTAATTCCTTTCAAACTAGAGGCTTTATGTCTACTACATTATTCAATAACTGTCATAATCACGTCACCCTTTAATAAAATTTCAAAGTACGGTGTGTTCACAAACTAAACAAATTACTTTTTTCTGGGCCAACAACAAACTCTGTCTTCGACATAAACGAAAGATTGATGATGGAGACGTTTTGCCAGTGTTAACATCAATGTAAATCGATGACAAAAAAATTACTCTCTTTTCCCCATAGCGCGTTGTTATAAAACTTTGAAAAAATGAGGGTAAACAAAGTGTTATAAGTTACAACATAACTCAAAAATTTTTTTATTGTACCTAATTAGGAGGGACATTAAGTTAAAACAAACTAGCAAACTCTCCTTTTAGTTAATCCATTTACATAATTGCACCGGAACTTTGCGAGGCAAAAACAAATTTCTAGACTGTCCCAATACTCGCATTCTACTGCATTTTGCTGGATCGTCTCCAATTTCGCCGTGTGAAGTACGAGAAACATTATTTTCAAAAGTGAAGTTGTTTTGTTTGCACTTAATTTGAAGTTTACAGCGGCGTTACGATGAGCAGACCTAAATATACTGGGCGAGTTTGGATGGATGGGCCATTAGGATTAGATCGAGCCCAAATAACCTCTTTATTTGTTTTTAAGCTCCTCTATGGTTTAATTTGCTAATTTTACGTAAAAAATTAAGGCCACTTAGACGCAAGTTACCCAAAATTATTGTAAAGGTGTATACAGGGTGGTTCGTTTTGTATTAGTCGGTAGGTGCCAGTGGAACTTTACGTTACGCCACTGTACTCCTAAATATGACTATTTTATGATGAATTTCATAAGGGACAGGCTCATTTACAATGTAATTATGTGTGTTTACTTAAATATAATTTTTGTCATCATAAGTGCCGACTAAAAGGAGCGTATTATCGTGGAATAATAAATATTTAATTTAGACCTATTTCTTGTAAAAAAAATCTCTTTTTAATTCGTATAATCGATACGATTAAAGCTATTATTTCAATAAGTACCATCGATCAAAAAATTAATGAGTATATTTAACTAAGGGTTTTAAAGTCATGTCGTTTCGTGTAACCGTGTAACTCTTAACTACCACCTGATAAAATGTTAATTTACAACCGTTTGATCATGCAAACTTGAAAAAGTACTCAAATACAACATTTTGCACAATTTAAAAAGTGGAAGGCGTAACACGGATCTATTTTAACCCAATTTTTTTTCGTTCGTAAAATAAAATATTTAGAGCGAATTTCCCGTCATTATTCGCTTGGAAAATGTTCTCAAGTTAAGCCCCAGTTGACCGATCTTGGAGTAATGCGGCTGCTTGGCTACATAAATGTTCAACTTACTCGGTTCGGATATGATTTTTCCCTCGAGTCGTATTTTAGAGATACAAGATAAGTTGGAAGTTTTCATATTGCTATAAAAAATTACGAGTATCTTATCGGAAAATTTGATTTATTTATTTATAAATTTGGCAAAGTTTGATTAAGCAAACCTAAAATTTAAAATAATACGATAGTTATAGATACGAAAAGTAAAACGAGTCTCTTTCTAATGTAATTTCCAATTTTCTCGACTCTCAAGTATTGAATTTTCCAGCACCCTCCAATTCGGGCAAAACAAACTAAGAAGTTTACCTTTTACACCCCCAAAGTGTAAGGAATATCGTGCGGTTTAGACCTTACACCTTACCGTCTATTTGAATTTGAAACTTTTTGTTTAGAAAAAAAAATAAGAACCCTCGTTTGGCACACTTATGGTATGGGAAAAAAATTAAACAACGCGCGACTCTTCACTTTTCTACACGCAAAAATGTTTATAAAAGTACGTTCTACTCTAGAAGGGTGGTTGTATCGTTAGCCGTTACCGAATCAAAATAAGGTCGTTTGAGTAAACACGGGTCGATAAGAAAGGGCCGAAGATTACGATTGAGTCATAGCCCATTAGACCTGGCGATTTGGACAAGCTAGGCACATGCTAACAAAATTAGTACCTATATATCTCAGGAGAGAACAAGAATGCGCGAGACGTTGAACGAAATTTGGCACATCAAAATGGTGTTTAGTCTCGAGTCTCGTTAAACCGTCAAAAATGTATTTGAAAAATTAAAATTGGAAATTTTCATTTCCGTTCGTCGTTAGAACACGTGTAAATAAATTACAGTATGAAAATATAAAATATCCAGAGCCCCCAAACTTAATGATAACGAATGTTGTTACAACCCTTGAGCGAGATGCCATTGTATGGGTAATGTTGACACTTACGTAAAGTGCTTACTGCCATTTCTATACGCAACTAGTTTATTGTTAATGTTTAGGCAAGTGGATAAAATTTACTCCCACAAAAGTGAAAATATACATTTTGGGGAGTTCGCCACGAAATATACACCTAATTTATATTAATGCAAATGAGCTCTGCAACATTTTATACCAACAGATACACTCAAATTAACGAGCCCAAAACGCTAAGTCAAAATAGATGAAAATTTTAGTGTTAGAGCTTTTAGACTTTCTTCTTTTGTTAAAAAAAATCAAGTTTGTGCGCATTTTTCTTTTTGTTAACGATTTCGGGACTAAATTGAAATTTAAATATTTCAATGCTCGAATCAATTATTAATCGTAACTTGGAGAATTAGACGTTTGCAAAAAGAACGCAAATTTATGCAAAAACAAAGTTTGGGATCTTGGGGGTGCTCGGTTATAAATTGAACTTAGCGTCTCGGTGTGGTAGTTTTAGTTCGGTCAAGATAAATTTTTAGTTAGACTCCGAAATAGGATGAAGTGACGAAACTTGGCACTCGATAAAGTTTACACACTTTCAAGTAGCTCCGGGTCCAGAAGGTAGTATCTCAAAAACGGTTCATGTAAGACATTTACGACTTGCAGGTTTCTGTTCTAATACATTAAATAGAGTGTTATCGAAAAATACAATAATATATAGGGAGTTTTCCGCTAAACCTTTACAGAAAAAATAATTTTCCTATAATTTTATAGTGATATTGAAGGGACACTATCTCAAAAACAGCTTATGGGAGACTTTGCGACCTCGCAGGTTTTTTGCTCTGCATTCGATAGAGGACCATAGTGTGTAATAATATACAGGGTGTTACTGCTAAATTTTTCAGAAAAAATTATTTTAATAAATTGAATCCGATAAAACGAAGTTCAAAACTGAAGTGACAGTATCGCTAAAACAGTTCTTGTCAGACATTTACATCTCGCAGGCTTTTTTGCTCTACATTCAATAGTGCCATAATGTGTAAAAATATACAGAGTGTTACCTGCTAAATTTTTCAGAAAAAATACTTTTCCCAAATTGAATCCGATAAAACGAAATTCAAAACTAAAGTGACAGTCTCTCTAAAACAGTTCCTGTGAGACATTTACATCTCGCAGGCTTTTTTGCTCTACATTCAATAGTGCCATAATGTGTAAAAATATACAGAGTGTTACCAGCTAAATTTTTCAGAAAAAATACTTTTCCCAAATTGAATCCGATAAAACGAAATTCAAAACTAAAGTGACAGTATCTCTAAAACAGTTCCTGTGAGACATTTACATCTCGCAGGCTTTTTTGCTCTACATTCAATAGTGCCATAATGTGTAAAAATATACAGAGTGTTACCTGCTAAATTTTTCAGAAAAAATACTTTTCCCAAATTGAATCCGATAAAACGAAATTCAAAACTAAAGTGACAGTCTCTCTAAAACAGTTCCTGTGAGACATTTACATCTCGCAGGCTTTTTTGCTCTACATTCAATAGTGCCATAATGTGTAAAAATATACAGAGTGTTACCTGCTAAATTTTTCAGAAAAAATACTTTTCCCAAATTGAATCCGATAAAACGAAATTCAAAACTAAAGTGACAGTCTCTCTAAAACAGTTCCTGTGAGACATTTACATCTCGCAGGCTTTTTTGCTCTACATTCAATAGTGCCATAATGTGTAAAAATATACAGAGTGTTACCAGCTAAATTTTTCAGAAAAAATACTTTTCCCAAATTGAATCCGATAAAACGAAATTCAAAACTAAAGTGACAGTATCTCTAAAACAGTTCCTGTGAGACATTTACATCTCGCAGGCTTTTTTGCTCTACATTCAATAGTGCCATAATGTGTAAAAATATACAGAGTGTTACCTGCTAAATTTTTCAGAAAAAATACTTTTCCCAAATTGAATCCGATAAAACGAAATTCAAAACTAAACTGACAGTATCTTTAAAACAGTTCCTGTGAGACATTTACATCTCGCAGGCTTTTTTGCTCTACATTCAATTGTGCCATAATGTGTAAAAATATACAGAGTGTTACCTACTAAATTTTTCAGAAAAAATAGTTTTTCCAATTCGAGTAAGATAAAACGAAATACAAAACTAAAGTGACAGTATCTCAAAAACTGTTGTGTAAAGCCTTTACAGCTTTGTTTTGCTAGAGGCTAATTTAATTAAAAGAAACCAAAGGAAGTAATTTTTCACCGAGCAAAACAGAATATAGAAAAACCTCCCTTATTCCAGTATACTCTTGTTTTTTCATTCTCAAGTTCTGCGAGACTGCGAGGCAGTATAATAATGTATAATACCTAGTTTTATCCAATTTTTAATATGATATGCACTTTATTTCTGAAAACAACACCATTAACTCTGTTTTTTTCACAATTTTAATTGTTTGGAGGCGCAGCTGAAGAAATTAAATTAATCTAAAGAACCGAAAAATATTTCAAATTAATTGAGGCATTATCAACAAGTGCTTAACCTTAATGCCACTAAATGTTTAATAAATAATCTAAAACACCCGATAATTAAGATATATGGTACATTTTAAATTGATAAAAATGATTACAAATTAACAGCTGTTGACAATTTGAATTATTGTTAAATCGTATTAAAAATAGGATCTTACCTAAGACCGTCGTCCAGGAAAGAACAAACAAGAAGCGAGCCCTGTGCATTTTGAATGGAGAAAATGTCTTTTAAATCAAACTCAAAAATTGCAATTGTTCAAGAGTTCCGGAACGACACATAATTTAATAATACATAATTATTATCAAAAAATGTAAACATTTAATTGATAAGTTACGAATTACACACGATTATAATAAATACACGCACGACACGCAAACCATCGAGTTCCAAATGTATGGGTACATGAAAAGCTCATGCAACAAACGATTATGTGAACAAACAGCTGAGAAAACTTTTTGCCGTGTGCTGCTTCTGCTTCGGGTACTAGAGATATTTGCTTTACCGTTTGGTTTTTTTGTTTTGGGGATAACGAAGGTAAAGTGGATTATCAAAATTTTGTTGTTTTTGTGCCTTTGTGTAAATGATTTTATTCACTTTCGTTTTAAATTAAAAAAAAGTTTAGGGTGTCTCTTATAAATTTAGGAAACTGACCGTAATTTTCTTTAGAAACGATTATTTGATTTTTGTAACGAGTTCTTCCCCAAGTTACAAGAAGATTTGTCGGAGAAGCGACCGCGCGTTTTTTACAACAAGTCAAAAAGCACGAATTAAACTTTTCTAATTCGATTACACATCTATCTAGGAAAATCTACCCCTCTACAACAGACTTCTTCAAAACGTCCCCGCTCGTGCTGAAAAACGTTTTCCGTAGCATAGCGTGATGATGTTCAGTCGAACTTTGCGAGATTTTCCTCCAACTTTCGTGCTCGTTTTCAGTTTTTCTTTTTATCGATTAAACATTAAATTCTTTTTAGATTTCGCCTAGATATAAGTAAGAAACAAAATTTGACACATTTCTTACAAACGTCTCGATATGTTTTTCAAATCACGTACTAAAAACGTTCACCCGGAAAAATCGGGCGAAATTTTCTTTATTATCACTAAAAGAGCGCCTTTATGCGACATCGTGTGTAGTTTTCGTACGACGGATTTAAAACTAGTCTCACCACACCAACTTTTATCGTAACCGATCGTCGACTCAACTTACGCAACTACTCCTACCACCCACCTCGAAGGATGGCGGCTAACTAAAAGGACCGAAAGCTCAAAGGCAGAAGAACCGGCGCGGAATCCCAAGCGCCGAGTGAATCCATTTTACCCCGCACCGTCGTCCTGCGCCGCTACCGGTTATAGGTAACGTGCTCGATCGCAAACAGAAGACTAGAAATGTGGATGTGGAAGCTGCGAATGTTAGATATCGATATAAATGTATCGCCTCCTTATCAATTTAACATTTTAAACAAATCAAAATAAACATTTAGTTTTGTATCGCGTATCGATCCAAAGAGTAGAACCAACCCCACCCCCGTATAAGTTAAAGACATGCACCCTCTCATCTCGCATAAACGTAACATTTGGGACATTTTTGTTGAGAGAAGCGTTGTATTGAAATGAGAAATAATAAGCGCAATAGGAAAGATCTAAAAATTTGAAGAATTTCTGTGTGATTAATGAAACGAGCCCTTTTCATTGATGATGCGCCTCGAACAAATCTCGCTCCGCGAGCGACGACATCGCAAAATCTAAATTCTTAATAAAACTAGCCGCGGCAAAAATTATTACGGTCACGTAAAAACTTTTGTATTTTTTTTTATATTCCGAATACATAATAAAAAAAAATATTAGTAAATAAGCTTTTAAAAACATAAGCTTAACGCGTCTCTAAAATACTAATCGCAATTTACCCTTTTTGGTCCAACACGAAAAAAACTCGAATTTTTCAATTCGAAATTCATTATACGAAGACTTTAATATTTACGAAAATAAAAATATATACTCTAGAGTCGAATTTGATGCAGTTTTTTTGTAATATAAACCGAACTTCTCCGCAATAATGTAATGTAAATTAAATCCTTTTTTAAGGTTTGGGAATTTTTAAAAAACAAAAAAATTTTATATTGTTTTGCTTGTTTCAAAGTTTAAATTACGCCGCATTACAATTTTGTAAAATGTAAATATTTGAAACGAAAATTTTTTAAATTAAAATTTTAAATTGTGATGTAGTAGCGATTCGACAATATTACGTTTTATATGGCTTATTAAATTTTATTTACTCTACCAAACGATTCGTCTCCAATAAAAACTGCACATGAACGAGTGTCGGTGGGATTTGCTAGATGTCCGAATTATATAAGAGTTGTGGGGAAGAGGTGCGTTTTTAAAAACCTCCCGGGTTTACATTTGTAAACGGCATTACGGTGAAAATACGTCAGTGAGACATTTGTACAAAGTCCAAAAAACAAAAAAGAATTCTGTACTTTTACAAAAATTTACACCGCAGATAACCGTATTAAGAGAATCCAAAAATATTTATGAACCATCAGAAAGAAGCCGTTCTTTTGGTCAGGACATTAGATTTTAAATAGTAATAATTTCAAAACCGACGACTTTTAAAAAAATCAAATTCGATTAAAATGTTAAACAGTATTTGGTATAGATACCGAAGTTCTTAATCAAACGCCATTTGTTTGATTTGCTTGCTACGACCTGAACTGGACTTATGATTTTTTGAAGGTCAAATTTACACAACTTAAAAATTTTTTTTGCAATTAAAATTTATAATTGCAAGAAGGCATATTAATTTATCCCTTAATTGTAAGGAAAACAATAAAATAACAAATAGTTAATTAATAATAATAACGAAATACTAACTAAATTAGAAAAATACAATAATTTACGTTACCTTCACTGTCGTGATGTTAACACTTGCAAACTTAAACTCACAATGAATTAAATTTAAAATACACGTAGCGACAACTGATGACTGTAATGCACCTGCACTCATATCTTCAAAATTACTACCAATTTTCAATAACCACACCTTACGGTTAAATTTATTAAAATATGTTATGTATATAAAATTTAGAAATTTTTAGTAAGATTGGATTTTGTTTTATTCGTCGTTTTTAAACCGCAGATTTTCGATTTTGTTAAATAACTGAATCATCCAACCTGATCGTTGATAACTTGAAAAAGGGGGATAGCTACATTAACAATATTTGCTGGATGTTAATAAGTGGTCCTTTAGGCTCGATTTAAACAATTTTTGAATTTTTCCGTTCATTATTTTTTATTTTATGAGCCGTTTTCGGAGTCGTAGATTTTCGATTTTGTTAAATAAGTAACATCAGACATCAGATTCGACCGTCGATAACTTGAAAACGGGAAGAGCTACATCGACAATATTTGAGGATGTTAATAAGTGGTCCCCTAGACATAAATGGTACAATTTTCAAATTTTTCAGTTCATTAGTTTTTGTTTTATATGCCGTTTTTTCAACAGAGAATCTTCGATTTTGTTAATTAACTAAATCATCAAGTCTGACCGCTGATAACTTTAAAACGGGGAGAGCTACATTGACAATATTTGGGGATGTTAATAAGTGGTCCCCTAGACATAAATAGTACAATTTTCTAATTTTTCGGTTCATTAGTTTTTGTTTTATATGCCGTTTTTTCAACAGAGAATCTTCGATTTTGTTAATTAACTAAATCATCAAGTCTGACCGCTGATAACTTTAAAACGGGGAGAGCTACATTGACAATATTTGGGGATGTTAATAAGTGGTCCTCTAGACTTGAATAGTACAATTTTCAAATTTTTCGGTTCATTAGTTTTTGTTTTATATGCCGTTTTTCAACAGCAAATCCTTGATTTTGTTAAATAACTAAATCATCAAGTCTGACCGCTGATAACTTTAAAACGGGGAGAGCTACATTGACAATATTTGGGGATGTTAATAAGTGGCCCTCTAGACTTGAATAGTACAATTTTCAAATTTTTCAGTTCATTAGTTTTTGTTTTATATGCCGTTTTTTCAACAGCGTATCTTCGATTTTATTAAATAACTAAATCATCAAGTCTGACCGCTGATAACATAAAAACGGGGGGAGCTACATCAACAATATTTGGGGATGTTAATGAGTGATCCCCTAGACATCAATGGTACAATTTTCAAATTTTTCGGTTCATTAGATTTCGTTGTACGCTCCGTTTTTTGGAATGTGAATTTTTAATTTTGTCTAATAACTAAATCAAAGGTAAATGTCAAACAGCCTAAATAAAGTTTAGAAATTGTAGTAGCGATTGATAGTATCTCCAATGTTGAAAAATTAAGGGACCCCTTTTAACATGAGGCTTTAGCCTAATAATGGCAAATCCAGGCCTGATCCTGATATCGTCAGGAGTAAATATGGAAATATAGAATGGTCCAAAAGTGCATTCGCTAAGCGAGACGCATAACTATTTTGTTTTTCATTTGTTAATCCACAAACTACCGAATTAATGGTTTCGTTCGAAAGTGAACTCTTAACTCCCTTTTGTTTATCCCATAAAGTTCCACTTTACTAAAAACAGTAGAGGCTTTAAGAGTTCACCTTAAAATCAAACAAAAAATTTGAAGAATTTAGCAAATGACTGCTTGTTTTTACAACTAATATTCTATTTTTGTACAAATTGAGGTTTTAATTTCAAACGGCTTTTTTTAAGTGAAGAAATAAATTTGACTTGTTTATCCAACAAACGTCTAATTTTAAATTGGTCTAAAAATCTTTTAAATTTTACGGTATCGTTTAGTTAAAATACACATAAATTACGTCTCTGGTATCAGAATTACCAGCGATTGCCGCAAAATAGACAATGGGGTGAGGGTTTCGAGAGGAGTTAGAAGATTTCCACCCCATCTCATATTAGAGACAGAAAAAGACTATACTTAATGATTTTTTCATTTTATCATTTTATGGTTTAGTGGACTGAAAGCCTGTATATAAACGACGACCTATTCGTGGACGAGAGATGAGGGAAACAAAAAATTGCTCGAAATATTCAAGAGGCCAGTTGGGCACTTTCACCTAACGATCTTTGAAAGACAAATAGGAATTGTTCCAATCGGCTCTAATTACGAAAATTAAGCAAAGATATCCATAAACCATCAACAGTTGAAATGGGACGCCTACAGGGTGTTTGCGTCTAACCCTCTCTTTTAACTAAAAAATAATTTGGCGTACAAAGCGTAGACTTTTTTTGTAATATATGATTATGACCGTAGTGGGTCGAAGATGTATAGATGTAGGGTGACTTCAATGGAATATTCATCCCTTGATAGTAAGTAGTATTAATAAGCCGACTAAAATAAACTGTGCGGATTATAGGCAGTACACCAATTAAATACAGTGTGTGTCACACGCATGTTACGTTAGAGAAGATTTACTGTTTAACACACAAATATTAGTTATTAAAAAAGTCCAAACCACTTTTTTCGGTGTAACTTTTACTACTACCCCAAGTTTGAAAAAAATAGAATTAAACATTGTCACAAAATAGGCGTGGCCCGCATATTTCACAACCATCTGTTCGTGTATCTATACTAAAAGCAGCGTTATATGTGTACGGGTATATAACACAACACATTATTCCATTCCACGAGATGAATTTTAGAAATTACGTCTCTAGGTCTCTTTGTTGTCATTTTCCATTGTTGTCGTTTTTAATTCAAATAATACGTACAACTTATAAGATATGTCGTTATTTTGGGTGGTCAAGAATTTTTGAATGAAAATTGAAAATGATATTACGCCGGTAGGTTTTATTTTCCTGACACGTATTATCATCTTTCTAAAATATTTTACTTTATTTTAATTAAAAAGATCTATTTTTGTTGATTTACAGATGCTCGAATAAAGAGTCAATTTGGACCGTTAAACAGTAGGGGGTGCACACTCGAAATTTATACCGAAATATTACGGAAGCACCTCCAAAATACTATAAGTATACTTTAGCTCACCAGTTTGTGTCGCTAGACATCTGTACTCTGTACGCAGCAATAACTCAAATTACCCCTTTGTATGGGGCCACTGCATGGACATAGAATTAAGGGTTTCAACAATTGTTTCGTTAAATAAATTAATTTTTATATATCGAGTGAAGAAATAATAAGACAAATGCCGGAAAAGGGTGTGTGTAGAGTGTAGACTATGGACCACCAGAGTACGAACTCGTGAGCTAAACCATACTTTAAAACTTTCATTGTAGTGAGTGTTTTGGGCACATTCGCCATACTTTAAGAACAGCCTGCAGTGTTAATTAAATATATCGAGATGAAATAAATCGATTTTATTTCTTCTCGCCACTCGCCAGTGAGAGAGTGCTTCCAGGTGGATTAAATTCAAGTCCTCTGGTGGTTTGAACCTTTTTGTAATACCAAATGCACAAGCCTAAGAAGACATAGGTTAGCCAATGAAATACTAGTCTTTTAAGCACTCGCCTGATAACTTGAGTTCTCATGACTCATGAGCTTCTTATAAAGTTTTGGAGGTATCGGATTAACACTTTCTTTATTAAAGGGATCGAAAGGGGAAAATGAGGCACGACTACGATCATAGCTTCTTAATAGTATAATTTTTGCAACGAGATTAAGCTAAGTAAGGCGAAAATCTCTGAAAGAGAGAAAATCTTTTAACGTTGCTCCGCACAGTAAAACCGCCAAAGAAACAAAACTTTAAAACAAAACTTGAACAATAAGTTTAATCTTAGTAAAACATTCTTAATGTGGTTATATTGCGTAATAAAGGTTAGGGAAAACAAACTAAAGATACCTCCGTAGCATAAAATGTTACAGACATTTACATAACGGGCACAGTCGATATTAACTTAAGTTTGCACAAATTAAATTAAAATGCTTAAACTTTGTAAACTTTACATGTCAATTTAATTTCTTTTGTACTTAAAATGAATCATAAATCTTTACTAATAAGGCAATTTGTATCGAGCTTTGAGAAAATTAAATTTTACGTATAGCCCATCGAAAGTTCCTACAAGAATGGTTTGTTTTAATAGTCTTTGATGTTTAAATTAGGCAACGCAGCTTTACAAACACACAGGTATAAGGCGATCAAAAATAAAAATGTGTCGAGATGACTTGGAAACGCTTTGCAAATTAATGAATTATTAATAATGAGACCACGTATAGGGACTGTTATTTAAGAGCGCACGTATCGCAGTCTTTTTGATACGTTCCCATGATGATGGCTCTGGGTATTAATAGTTCAAGAGCCCTACTGAAGTAAAAAGTCTCAATTTGAGGATCTACTTAAAGTCTTTGGTTTCGACTTATCAAGTACTGGCCTTCTACTATTTTTTCCCTATTAAATACCCCGGTGCACAGATAGGCTACAGGCTGATGGGTAGAGTATAGCTGAAGTATAGATTCGTGAGATCAAATGTCAAACTCAGGCAAATTTGAACCCAAGACGCCGCCTTGTTCCCTCTAGAAATAATCATTCCTGCATAAAAACATGCTATAGGCCAACTCATTTTCCCTTTTCTATCCCACCCCTACACATAAGACTATTCGACCATGAATAATGTTCAAGGAACTCCAACTAATAGGTGGATTCACAATATCTGGCGTTTGATTTTTTGGAATAAGCACTAAAAGTCTACACAAGACTCCGATGGAGTGTTGTTAGTTTTGGTTCGTAAATTGGTAGACGCGTCAATGTCAATCTCATCATCGCCCATTTACTTTAGGAACTCCATATTCATTTGATCCGATTCCAGCGGACCGTTTGAAGTGGCCTGTACAACTTTTTCTTTCCTCGTTTCTGGGCCCATATTATGATCGGGAGCTTGATGTTTGATTAACCGTGAACCCATCATCATCAAGGGGTTTTTAAATATAGTATAGATACTGTTCAGTTTCTCAACGAGCCTGATGTACTTATTCTCTGAACGAGTTCGGTGTTAATTCATCGACTAAAAAATATTTTCTACTTCAATTTTGTCTTCAATAGGTTAGAAAGAAATTTTGTCTTTCAGAAAGCATAGTCTCTTGGATTTCGGCATTTACACAGATTTTCTCAGATTTTTTATGGGCTCACCACACCATTCTCAAGAATCTTATACTATTTGTATGTATCTCTTTGGACAGATTTTAATATTTAGTAGATAGAAAAGGCAACCACTCATTAACAGAAATTATTACATTTCTTTAAAATGTGTAGACCTTAGCCCACAATAGGCAATACCTAAATATGCTTTTACAATAGACAGAGACGTATTAGAAAAATATTCATTTTGACGAATAATGTAACAGAAACTTATTAACTTGTTCCCGATCAATAAGCAAGCTCACACAGGGACATGTGTATACTGTTGAATAGACAGGAAGACTTATCAAGAGTTTCAAGGCCACCTTAGAGGTAGGGAGGCAGACTTATCAGTAGCTTAGTCGAATTCTGAAGGGAGAAATTGGCTTATACCCAAGGAAAAAGGCTCATTGTCTACCAGAGATCCTAAACTTGAGACAGACAGAATGACTGCTAAAAATAGGTAGTCTTACAAGTTATATTAGACAGAATTGGGGCTTATTAGTGGACAACGGGCTCAGGCATCAAACACAGGCTCGTTAGGTAAACACATGGGGTAAAATAGACAGACCATCTGATAGGTGAATCGATTGACTAGTAAGCTAATGCCGGGTTGCAGAAAGCATATGACGAGTGATCATAGATATTTTTTGTTTTCTTTTAAGATTTCCTACTTCCGAAATGTCAAATCGCTGTAACTCGCTTTCTGCAACCAGACACACGTTAACATTAAAATAATATTCGATTAAGTACTTAAATCCAGCTCTGTAAGCTCTCATTAAAGACAGAAACAACCAATCAATTAATATTCGAAAACGAGAGCCGTTTTTAATCAAAAGTTTTTTAATTTGGCTTTATGTTTGCGTCTTCTTTTCCGTCCACAATAAAATATATTGGGAAACTTCCAAATTACTCACCGGTTGTCTTCTTTGCACTTGATCGAATAATGAACTCGGCAAAATAATTGTCTGTAATGGTTTTGCTTTATATTTTTTATCACTTTCTACCTCGTACAAAAAAAGAATCACGTAACAGCATTTTTGATTAAGTAAATGAATTTCAGTTAAATTCGAGAAAGAGGCAAAAATCTATACAGGGTGACCCGCGACCCTAATAAGAAGTGTCTAACTAATACGACCGTATAAATGAACTGAAAAATGATTGAAGCTGAGCCTAGAAAAAGGTTTGATTAATCAACAATTTTCTACTTGAATTAAAATTGTTTTAAGACTTGTGCTCAAACTACATTCGCAAAAAAATTTTTGTAATAAGTATTTTTGCCACTCACATAATTTCGCCACTAGGGCACTTTCTTTCAAAAGCACTACGGCGACAACACATTTCGATTCGATAATTTTTTAATCACTTCTTTATAAAGATCGGGGGAGTAACTGTAACAACCTCATTATCTTTTAATAAATAAATGGCAGAAAATTTTGTTAACCAAAATTCGCATTCTCATGTGGACACTATACGCTGCTTTTTCAAAAAAAAAGTTTAATTTAATGAAGTTTGATTGACGTCGGTGTTTGGACCTCTTGGTAGTACCGACGTCGTTAGGGATTGTTGGAAAATATTTAAACCGTGCACGGCTTTACGAAATGCCAAATACAAAACAACATTGTAGTAAAAATTGTAGAAAGCGTATTCGAGTGAATTAAAGACTTGTATTTCCGTTACATTTTTATATTTCAACAATACTTTCACTCACACCGAAGTACCATTGGTACTACACAAAGTGTACAAAGAAAGAACAACAGAGGCGGGCATAGAAAATCAACGTTATTTTTCTAACGTAACCGAATATTATTTTTAGTTTGTATGATGTTGCAATTTTGGCATTTAATTTACAACAATAACGATCTCATTATTTATTTTTTCAAAAAGTGCCAGTCAAAATTTACAAGTAAGTGTTGCTTTCATTTAACGCGGTCGTTCATTATGTGAAAATAACGGAGGCTTTTAAACACGAACCCAACTATTTTGCGTAACTACACTTTGAAAACAATGATGTAGGAAACGAAGCCCCATTTAGAGCATCTTTATAGCTCGTGAACATTGATTTCCGATCGGAGCCCAGGGTAGGCAAAGAGAATCTCGTGCACGTCCCACGCAATCAGCTGCATCTGCATTTTTGGATTGTATAGATTGTAGGGTATCCGACGAAACTCCAAATTGAACTTTTTTTTACGTCCCACGTTTAGTCAAATTGTAGGAAACGTAAGCTCGTTCTGAATACAAACAGACAATTGCATTAAATGTTTATAAATTTATATCTTCCGTAAATTTGGTAAATTGGATAACTCGCCTCTAGCTATACTTTTGTTTGCATAAACATAAATGTAAACAAGACTCGTTATTTAAATAAGGTTAGTTCAGATGAGATATCCACCGTTTTGTTGCGGTTAATAATTTCAAATTTCAAAACATTAGCGCGCGTATAAGCTCTCTATTTTGCTAGTGCATATATCATACTCGTCATACCATAAACTAAAGAATTTATGGCGTTATTAGCGGAAAATCTATTTTCCACTATTTTTAGTTGCGTAATAGACCATTACAACTCGAATTGAAATGATAGAAAATTAGTGCGTATAATGTGAAACCGCTCGAGTTAATCCGCAAAAGCCTGATTGAAAATTTTGTTAAATTTACATCCTCTAATCAAGCAAGCCGATGGCTTTAAAAATTGCCCAATCACTTTTTCTCTTTATTTTTGAAAAAAAACAGCCTTTTGTTTATTTACGAGAATAAATCTAAAGAGGGAAGGTAAAAACGGCGCTATAAAATTTTATTAGATGTCAGAAAAACTAAAATAAACGCCAGTGTAAATTGTCGTTTGTACAATAAGAAGAAACAGGTGGGAGAACGAAACCACTTTACACTTATTTTATTGCTTATACTATAAAATTTCGACCATAGCTCACTCAGATATCGAAGGAAAGGAAAAGGTTCGTATAAGTTAATTGCCCTAATACGTCCCAAGTTGGAATTTCAATACATTTACGAACGAAAAAAAAGGAGTAGTCATCACTAGATGCCTTTTATTTGGATTGGTATTAAGAGTGTATTGCTAGAATAATTTTGGAACAAATTTAACGTCAATACGGGCATTGTACGATTTTATTGTAGTGTTGGCACGTTGGCACGCTCAGCTTTCAAAATTGAACTGAATATTTCGGCTCTTATTTAAAGGAATTTAAAATGAAAATTGAAGTCTTTTCACAAAAGTTACGAAGAAGTTAATGTGCGTCGTAAAATCTCGAAGTTACGAAAAACCAATAAAAGAAAAAATTTGAACAAAATTTCTTAAAAGTCGTCGAAACGAACAGGGTCTTTTCGCTCAGAGCAGATGCAGATTTGTGGCGAATTGGGGAAGTTGTAAATATTTTTTAGTCGATGAAATAACACCGAACTCGTTGAGAGAATGAGTACTTACATCAGGCTCGTTATGAACTTCGCAACTTCGGTGAAAATGAGAAGCTGCTCTCTAGAAGACAGCACAAAAAAAGAAGAAAAAGAAGATGAACAAAAGAAGGGGCGATTTGAGAAGGAGCGAAGGGGGAGGGGAGGGGAAGACGAATGAGAAGGAAAATGTAAATTAAAATAAAAATCAGGGGAAGAAAAAAGACTGGAGAACACGCACGCGAAAGTACATAAGGGCGGTTCTCAAGAAGGTGGTGATTGTAATGTGATTAATTAGGGATGTACCCAAATATTTTTATGCGAATTGAACGACTTTGAAGAGAAGCAATATTCCGTTATTAACACGTCGATTAAACCATTATTCTAGTGAGTAGTATAGTTAGACCATTTTGTAAAGTTATTTTTAAGTTACGCCACCCATAGAGAGGTTACAATAGTGAATAAAGGCCTCCCTTGGAGAATCAAATAGATAGGTAATTGTTGAAATCTGGTTTACGAAAACTAAAGCTGCCACGTAGTGCTAGTAGTGCATTTATGCAACAAAATATAAAGGGATGACGTACAGAAAATATTTACCTGCCTGACACCCCAGATGTTGGCTTTTCAAATACAGCCTCATTTTAAATTTAAATGCAAGTTTTGTTGAAAAAAATTAAATTTGGTTGAGACCCGAGCTTTCGATGCAGGTCTAAGCAGATTTCAACAATTACCTATTACCTGCTTGACTTTTCTAAGGGAGGCTTTTATTCACAATAATTGTAACCTCTCTAATATGGGTGGCGTAAGTTAAGAAGAACTTTACAAAATGGTCAAACTATACTTAGGTTACGTATCAACGTGCAACTGGTGAAAAGCTTTTAAACCAATGTGTCGTTACTTCCGCTCGAAATTTCCGCGATGTGCAGGTAATAAATAGTAACGGTGGCCTTTGTACGAGCTCGGGAACAAATAAGTAATACTATAGTTGGAATAATATACTAAAAAAGACATAATAAGATAGTTTTAAACAAAAGTTTTTTGTGACAATGAAAACGTATAGAATAGTTCAAGTTACGAACAATAGTCGCTAACAAGCAGCATCATCATTACCATTAGGATGAATAAATTTAAATGAAATTCTTCGCATTGCATTACTGTTGTAGTTTAATGAACTAATTTTTGTGCAAAATACGGCGGTAATGTCTTATTAATTTTTCAAGTTTTCAAAGACAAGGCTCGAGGACTTTTCCATAATAAGAAATTATGAGCAATTTAGCAAATGACATAGAAATTTCTATAGTTTGAGTATTTTTCGAGTGGAGATTTAATGACCACTTTAGTTGGAAATTCTCGAACTTATTTATTTACCATTGAGCGAGACGGGAGACGTATCGATAAAACTCTAATGTATAATTATGTGGAATATTAGAAAACGGTTTTGTGAATTGATCAAACAATACGTATTTTTCATAGGGGAAGAGTTTCAAAAATTGTGCTTCGAACAATTCGAATTGTATTCTCGCATACGCACTGTCACAAAAATATGCTCTAATTAATCTTATCGGGAGACAAAAAATAATTAAGCCAAACAATTTTATTAATTTTTTTATCGCAATAAAGCCTGCGTTTGACGTACACATCAAATTTCGTCCAAACGAGTGCATTATATTGCAGTTTTCAATAAGCCCTAACCGTTTGTTTTTAATTCCGTAAAAGAATTACTATGGTATGTACCACGTAAACCTCATTAAGAGACACAAAGCGTACCGCACTTAACCTAATAAAGGGTAATTTTATAATGAAATCGTCATGAAATAGAGAGGGCGACAAACATGCACGAAAACCTGTTAGATCACTTGTCACGTAGATATATTCTCTTCCCCTATAGCAACCCTTTTTTTAGTGCACGGAAATAAATTCGTGTTTTTAGTTTGACCAGTGCACCGAACTGGACCCTAACACCAGATTACCGGCCCAACCATCGACGCTATTTTACTTTTATAGTCTTTGGATACAACGAAAATGCTATAGCAACTGACCACCGCTATTGATCACATTTTAGCTCCCCATAAATGTCTCCGAATGAGAGTAATTTTACGTTCAAGAAATTTAAATTAATTTCTTTTAAACGTATCGATTTGGATATAATTAGAAAAAAAAGAAACGTTTAGTAAATTCTGACGATAAAAAAACAGACAGGCGAACAGAAGATAAGTCAGTCTACCCTAGAGTGCTCTAGCTGCAAGCTGCGACATCTACTGCACTAATCAAACAGAAAAAGATTCGAGAGAGTTAACACTCCGAGCAAATAGTCTAATAGAAATCCGCAGAAGCCACTGAAGATCACTCTGTAAAAGGACAAAACAACAATTGAAGAATAACGCAGTCGGGAAGAAATATCTCGGTTTGTAGAATCATAAACGTATAACCACAAAAGAGTACGGAAGAGAGTTTACGAGAAAAGATGATGGAAAACATCGGTTTGCGTTTGGTGTCTGTAAGTACAGCAAGTACAGCCTGAAATTCGACTTACTTAGGTAAAAATGAGGCCTGGAAGACTGGCGACTTCTGAAGAAGCCAGACAGGGCAGTTAGACTTTCTATAACACATTAATCTATTAGATTGTCCAACAAGCAACAAGGGAAGTCAGATAGACGTTTAACCAAGCATTAAGGGAACTTAGGGAGAAAAGAGGGCTAAAAGACAGACAACTCCTAAGGAAGCCAGAGAGACCAGTTAGACTCACTCTAACATATTAGTCTATTAGAGAGTGCAACAAGCAACAAATGAAGTCTGATAGACGGTTAACAAGACATTGAAGCATTAAATGATTCGTGGAATCAGGTAGGTACGTAGACAGAAAAGAGGGCTGGAAGACAGAAGACCTCTGAGGAGATCAGATAGTCTTGTTAGACATCTACCTCCAGTAGGTACATTAGTCGGTTAGAGAGTCCAACAAGCAACAAATGAAGTCTGATAGACGGTTAACAAGACATTGAAGCATTAAATGATTTGCGGAATCAGGTAGGTACGTTGACAGAAAAGAGGGCTGAAGACAGACGACCTCCGAAGAGATCAGATAGTCTTGTTAGACATCTACCTCCAGTAGGTACATTAGTCGATTAGAGAGTCGACCAACAAGCAACAAATGAAGTCTGATAGACGGTTAACAAAACATTGAAGCATTAAATGATTCGCGGAATCAGGTAAGTGCGTAGACAGAAAAGAGGACTGGAAGACAGACGACCTCCGAAGAGATCCAATAGTCTTGTTAGACATCAACCTCCAGTAGGTACATTAGTCGATTAGAGAGTCGACCCAAAAATCAAGAACATAATATATTGGAAGAATCGAACCTGCGACCTCAAACACCTATGTAAAGAAGACCAGCTGTTGCAGAGAGTCTATACGAAATCTATTTGATTTGATCTGAAATTCTGCTAGAAAAAAAATGTAGACATAAATACGTTCGTGACGGTAGTAATGTAAAATGTCGGCAAGGGAGAAACGAGGGTAGTTAGTATTATTTCGAAATTTCTCTGTATTTTCCAAACTGTGGTGGTCTTGTGTGTGATTCCTTTGTAAGGAAGTTTTATCCATGCTAGTCACGTCGTAGAACGCAGGCCGTTTACGTTTGGAGTAGCGTTATTACACCAAGTTCTCTCTCGTCCGTCTTCTTTTAGCAACCCCAAACAGAACTTATTTCAAATCTCTTACGCCGTACTGCTAATATTAACGACTTTGCAAAACGTAAAGGACAAATTTTAACAAAAATATGTTTTAAAGAGTAAGATATAAAATAAAGCGCGCAAATAGAGTAAGCTGCGTGAGTTTTGAATACAAAACAGCCCTCGTTTTGTGTATAATTGGAATATTCAGATGACGACTTAATAATGTTAATATTCATTAGTCATTTAACTCGGAGAGCTTAAAGAGGAGTGCGATGCTTATTAAATAAAATTAAAAGTAACCCGATTTCGTACAAAGTAAGTTTAAGACACTTTTAATCAATAGCTGCGGAATTGGATTATAAAGTTTGTTCTTTGTTTCAAAAAAATATAGCCCAAAAATCTGTTAGGGAAAACTTTAAAAGTTACCAACTCTTAACTTAAGGGTAAGTTTTGGACAAGTTCACAATTTGAGCGTTCTTTTATCTACACACAAGTGCCCATTTAAATCTCTAGCACGCGATAAACTTTGAGAAGATAAGCCAAGTTTAGTTATTAATAAAACAACCTAAATGTTTATTACTCGTAGAATTAATTAACTTCCACGTATATCCCAAACAATAGCAACATCCCCTCGCGCTGCACTAAATGTCAAAGGAATACCCAACTTTATTAGCATAAATATGCATCCGATCTACTTGTTTCTTAAGTATTTTGTGCAGTAGTAGGTATTGATGGATTATTCAATTACGTCGACCGATTTTATGTTTTAATTGAAGGGATGAAGTTAACTCATCCCTAATAAGGAACGTCTTCGAATACCGAGTAGGTACAGTGAGTACGTCCAAGTCGTGGGGCTAATTTCCCCTTCTTCTGCTTTCGTCACATATCATGCACAAAGCTTCTTTGAGCCATGGTAGTCGTTCTGCATAGAACCCCAACACCATCATGGCTTAATCACACCCCAACAATCCTGTAGATAACCTTTTATGTCCACTACTTCTTTGATTGTTAATCAAAAATCTCTATCTCAAACGTATGTTTGAGTAATTTTGAGGTAAATTTATGAGCTGCTTCGATCTTAATGATGCCCTCGCAATTGTGGTCGTCCTGTTGGGTATATTCGAGGCGGCCGTGGGCTTCACAGCGGAGATCAATAAAAAGAATTGTAGGGATTGTATCGGAAATAAATTCAAATCTTCTAACCGACGTAAATACGTAAAGAGGTCAAACGAACTAAAACGAAACTAGTCAAAAATTACAATAATTGTTTATTATATCTCTGGGGGTCGTTAGTGTAAATACATAACCCCTTTAGTTACGTTGTTATAATATTGTATACTAGAATTAATTGCTTTAGAAACGTAGGGTAAGATTACCATACAGGAAATTTTCCGAGCGGTATGGAATGCATAATTTTCACGATGAACTCGTACAAGTGCGCGTAATTCAGAAAGAGCAATATAGAGTAGGCATTATTATTCAACTTTCTCTGACAGGCTCGCGCTAGCTGACAAATAGAGGTTATAATCGGAACAAGTGGAACGGTCACAATATGGCCGCTCTTATGCCCAGCGGTAACATCACCCGTAATGAATTATATTAACAGTTACAATGTAGAGGGTTCGGGACACATGAAAATGAAACCGTTCTCTCGGTGTCAGGTGACTGCTTTTCACGCTCGCTGTCTCTTTATATTTGCCAAGTTAAATAGGGTCGGTCTCTAGGAACTCGAGCTAGGGCACTACCTCCACAAACTTTCTTTAACTTTGAAGGATATAACTACACAAATTGTTCCATGGCTTACACATGGGAAAATTTTATTAATTACAAACAACTTACTCGAAGGATTGATAAAGGTAACTAACCTAAGGGACTAGACACACAAATTTAACGGGTTCTCGCTTTTTAGAGCTTTCCCAAAGCCTCGACAGCGGGTTATTTTAATTAAACAAATGCGGTCGAATCGATGCACTCGTGATATAATCGAAAAGGCGTTCATAAACATCGGTGATGTCGTATGTTTCGCTTGCGACTTGTGATGGTTTTTCGCCAGTTGCAACACACCGACACCCTAGATCCGTGCACGAGCAGTTCGATTTCAAATTTAACCAAATAAAATGACTCGCTTTCGAGACGTTTCAAGCGTTGGTGTGCGAGAAACATAATTTGATGAAATTGAAATAGAAAATTGAAACCGAAACCGAAAGATGCGACGCAACAGCATCGCTAATAATCATTAGTGCCGAAATCAATCAAAAAAGTGCTTTCACAATTATTTTCCGTTAAGATAAAAGGAGTGTGCAGTAACGTTTCATCAGTACAAGTGATGTCTTGGCGCGTTTGACTCTCTCATCTTTCCGATTTCCCCGAGTTTCCCAGTATTTTCCGGGTAGGAAGTATAAAGTAGAAATCAAGGGTGACTACGATGAAAATGAGAGTTTGCAGACAAGCGGTGTTAAAATATTAAAGTGTCTCCAGTGTAGACATCACTTAAATTAAGATTTCGTACCTACTCGCGTCCTTTATTTTCTTTCGTACACTTTTTTGACACGACGTAAAATGCGTTTGTTGTTTTCTTCGTCGTAGTTGTTAAGGGCAAGTTTGAAAAGGATTTTGGGCGATAAGCGAGTTAGGAAAGTAAAGTATTAGTTTGGGTAAACGATGTCGAGGGTTGGGAGTCTTCTATGCCACCAGGGGTCGTTCGTGTCGCGAGTCAGATTTATGACGCTATTTCCCATTTAATGAAACACGGTGCGCCGAGCCGGTGATTACATCCTAATGAGAATGCACTTCGATTTTTGATATAGTCGAAGTTTCGCACTAAACTCGCCATTCTTATACAGAAAACTAATTAGTTACGTTTGATTAACTAACCGTATAAGATTGTCTCTCGCAGACGATTTTTAACAGTCGCCTCGTTACAGAAACCTACTAAATTAACTTCGATCGGTTCATTTTTAAGTCATTTATTAGCATTTGAAAAATTTCCAATTTGGTATTCCCCACATTGTAGTAAATCTAGTTCGTATAAATTAAGTGCGATGCATATCTGAAAATTTTAATTAAATCTGATTCAAAATTAAATTCTTGTCAGGTGTATGAAAAATGTCCGTACGAGCCTTTAGGGTGAGCTATTTTTTACTCTACATATTTTAGAAATGAATGAAATTGTGTTTTTAAATTAGTTCCAATTCTAACTTGATCCTTTTAACAAAATAAACTCAAATTTTCTACACATTTTATACAGAAGCGAACGCATTACTATGCAGGATCCATAGGACCGGCGGCATTTCTGGTTACTAACACCGGACTCCCGTTGATTGGTACGGACACGAACTGTCCGCTCTTTGACTCCGGGGTAGACAACTTAAGACTTCGCAATAACTCTCCATCCCAAATAAGACAATCACACGTAGGTACTTTCGCAAACTCCAAACTTCGACTTCGATTTTAACCGCCCACTAATTTCAACAAAACCACCGACCACCAATGGCATTTTTCGCAAACAAACGAACACACATTTTAGGCCAGTTTAAAACGGCCTTAACACGGAAACAAAAAATTAAGTAAAATTTGGCAAAGTGACGTAAAGAAAAAATCGTAAAAGTCTGATCTGTTTAAGTTATATTGGACTTGGTCGAAAGTTTTAACAGAAATCAGCATTCGTCGGACACGTTTGTTAGCCCAAACAGTTACTGCCAATTTAGGGGCCAGTCTGGTATAGTTTGAAGGGATAAACTTTTTCTCACCTCATAATACTTAATGAATGAACCAAATTGTTGGTCTATATCAGCACAATCTCTTACAATTACAAAGTTTCGAGTTGGTAACTTTAATTAATTTAGTTAAGAATTTTTCAAATTATGTGCACAAAATGAATTTTAAGTAAGGGATGTTGCTCATATTTAAGTTTCGCTCGAATTTAATTTACGGGGCTTAATAAAAATATTTAAATTAAGTGGTATTTGGATTTTGTCGATAAAATTGTTGAGATTATAACAGAGTTTGTTGGCGTATTCGAATACCCTTCAACGTACAACCCTTCAATACATGAATCAAATGGGTGTTTATATTTTTGAATTTTTCAGCCCCCAAAAGAATTTTTTTCTTTCTTATTGATCTTTCTTTTTCGATGGCATGTAAAAGTATGCGTTGTAAACTCAGCAGTCGAGTGTTCCGGCACTCGAGTTCCAAGTTCTCATTTTCTCGGATTTTCACCTCCACGAAACGAAATTAGTGGAACTGCATCTTTCTTATACCACTATAGCGTTAAGTCTTTGTGCCTCAGTTCCTCAGTAGCTTGAAGCTAAAATATTTTAGGCCAAATCTCTCATCATCAAGTCCATCAAGTCTTGACACCTCAGTGACGTCTCATATCTTCGGATCTCAGAATTGAGTTAAACGTTTTTGTTTTGTTCTGGCCTCATTCTGCTCCTTTACATCTCAATTTCTAAATTCCACCAAGTCGTGGTACCTTAGTGACCTCTCGATGAAAACTTTCGCATCTCAAGTTTGACTTCAAGGTTTTTCTTTTGTTTTGGCCTCATTCTGTTCCTTTACGTCTCAATTTTAAGTAGGTACCATCAAGTCTTAACACTTCAGTGGCCTCTCATATTTTGAACACTTTTGGATCTCAGGTATGAGTTTAAGGTTTTTGTTTAGTTCGGGCCTCATTCTGTTCCTTTACATCTCAATTTCTAAATTCCACCAAGTCGTGGTACCTTAGTGACCTCTCGATGAAAACTTTCGCATCTCAAGTTTGACTTCAAGGTTTTTCTTTTGTTTTGACCTCATTCTGTTCCTTTACGTCTCAATTTTAAGTAGGTACCATCAAGTCTTAACACTTCAGTGGCCTCTCATATTTTGAACACTTTTGGATCTCAGGTATGAGTTTAAGGTTTTTGTTTAGTTCGGGCCTCATTCTGTTCCTTTACATCTCAATTTCTAAATTCCACCAAGTCGTGGTACCTGAGTGATCTCTCGATCAAAACTTTCGCATCTCAAGTTCGACTTCAAGGTTTTTCTTTTGTTTTGGCCTTATTCTGTTCCTTTACGTCTCAATTTTAAGTACCATCAAGTCATGACACCTCAGTGACGTCTCATATCTTCGAATCTCAGAATTGAATTAAAGGTTTTTGTTTTGTTCTGGCCTCATTCTGCTCCTTTACATCTCAATTTCTAAATTCCACCAAGTCGTGGTACCTCAGTGACCTCTCGATGAAAACTTTCGCATCTCAAGTTTGACTTCATGGTTTTTTTTTTGTTTTGGCCTTCATCAGTTCCTTTACGCCTCAATTTTAAGTACCATCAAGTCTTGACACCTCAGTGGCCTCTCATATTATGAACACTTTTGGATCTCAGGTATGAGTTTAAGGTTTTGGTTTTGTTTTGGCCTCATTCTGCTCCTTTACATCTCAATTTCTAAATTCCACCAAGTCGTGGGCTCTCAGTGACCTCTCGATGAAAACTTTCGCATCTCAAATTTGACTTCAAGGTTTTTCTTTTGTTTTGGCCTTCATCTGTTTTTTTACGTCTCAATTTTAAGTACCATCAAGTCTTATGACCCCTCATATGAACACCTTCGCATCAACGCCTTCAACGAGTTCAAATGCCCACCTCAGGTGAAGAATTTGCTTTAGAACGGCAGTTTTAGAACTTCTCATATAAACACCTTATCTCTAGTGGCTCATTTCAGTGTCTCAGTTTTTAAATTCCATCGAGTTTCGGTATCTTTAAGGATCTCAACTAGAAAGAATTTCAGCCTCTGTTCTGATGCGTGCCAACGTGTATAAGGTTGTAAGTGTGATTAAATTAAAATTTCCCCGCGTGTTGCAAACAATGAGCCCGCCCTTAAGGGTTCAAGTAGTTAAGAAGCGTAATAGAGAGAACTTATAACAAAACTATTATATCATAGACGAACTTGTGGCTTGATTGATGATGACGTACGAGAAAAACCTTAATACGTTACTCGACAATTATAATTAGTGCTTCAAATTTGTTATTTTAGAAATCTGAATACAAACTTCGTAAATGTAGTTATACTTGATATTTATTTATACGATGTACAGAACACTTGTGCAAATACGTGCACGACATAAAGTAGTAGTGCAATCTTGACACGTACGTACGTCTTGCCTGTAGCTTAGTTCAAGTGGTTTCGACTCTTTTCTATTTCTTTTTTGTTCAAAAATTGTATGGGAAAATAAGAAAAATGGAGCGTTTGTTAAAGTTTCGTTTAGTTGGTAAGAAAATGCAGCGAGGCGCACAAAAAAATTTGAGAGAAAAACCGGTCAAATTTAAAATTACACGACGCGTCGTGCAAAATTTACGAAAGTTCAAAAGAGATTTACAAAATAAAGGTGGCGATACCGATCGAGTAACTCGAAAAAAATTCCATTTTTATTCGTTTGTTTAGTTAAGGAAAGCGCAGGAGTTATTGAGCACAGGAAGTACGCTCTTATAACATAATTCCTAATAAGGTTCTCAATATTGAATGCCTACTTATGGAATACAGGTATGTAGAAGCTAACGTTGGGTTTCGAGTGCTTCCATTGTATATTGTAAGGTGATTATAGTGAATTTAATAAAGTAAGCTGCTAAACTCGGAACAACATAATATATTGTCGAGCGAGCTTTTATAGAAAAAAAATTGTCAATTATTCTCTATATCGTAAAAATGATGCTGTAAGAAGATTGAAAATTATGCTCGTTGGGCTTAGTCGAATACAAAAAAAAATGGAAAGTAGGCATGAAATTTTTAACGAACTAAAGAAGTATTGAACTCCACTACTAACTCCACCCTTAAATCTTAAATACTCAATTACTGATGCTCTCGATTCTCCATTGCGCTTTAGGGCTCAGGACCCAGGAACGCCTTCTTCTGAAGGCACCCACATACCTAAATATTTGCTGAAGTCTTCATTAAAAATTTTAAGAACTTGTAGCCCATCCTATCCATTCAGTTTTTCTGTCAGTCAAAACCGTTACAATTATTTGCTTGTAAGAGCTTAAAATTAGAAATCCTAATCAACTAGTGAGTGAGTGATGATACCAGAGAACGTCTTCTAACCTAACCTACAGCACTCTATGCAGTTTGGTGATGTAACCTTTCGTACGCCTTTGTAGAAAATGTTGACAGAACTTCCACTTTATAGAGATAGAGATGTTCAGAAATTTTGAGATCTCATGATAGTGAAGAACATATTAATTTTTCTGACCATCTCCGTAACTTTTATATTCTTCAACTTGTCTGTCTGTAGGTCAATTTGTAGGTTGTCCATCATTAAACTACTAACGCTTTTCAGGTGGTGAGTTCTGATAATCTAATTAAGCTTTTGATTACTTACTTAATGGGTCTTCCTGCACGCCTTCGCACTTATCTGATTGTGAAGGTGTGTCTCATTATAAAGAGAAAATCATTTAAAATTGCAAAAAGTTCTCAACGTTAAATTAACTGCTGGGATTGCGACACCCTGTATATTTATTTTACAAGCATCTGCCGATAAAAACAATAATTTTTTAACTGAAGTACTTAGCGTAGAAACAATGTGAAGTTAATGAAAGGCACTTACATTGAACGGAAAGTTTCTTTATCGACCTTTCTACTTTACGTGTACCCTTACGACCTTACGTTATTTATTCTTTGAGATCTTTTAATAAGATCTGCAAAATGTATAAAGCAATATTTTCTTTTTCCAATTCGACCCAACTGAAAATTTCATATGTTACGTACTACTATTTATTTTTGAATATACATAAATATTGGCCCAACGAAATTGGTTTATTTTACTTCCAAGTTTTTATTTGGTCGTTGCCTAAATAATGGCGAACGCGCATATGAAGGAGTTAAGATGCAACGGAAATGGCGGCATTATCTGCGGGGTTATAAATAACAAAAGCTACTTTAATTTCTGTCCGAATACCACGATAGGTGGTGAGGGTAACTTCCTCCGGATTTCCATAGCTGGACTTACCGATCGGAGTTTTTCGAGTTAGATAAGGGCTAAATGGGCGATTCTCGATCCGAAAAGTGCAGATACGCACTAAAACTAACTCTCATTTAAATTGAAATCGTTAAACCTTTCGTACTTAATTTACTTTTACGAGATTATTACGGAAAAAAATGAAATATTGTCTGGAACAGGCAGACGTAATAAATCAAGTTATTGTTTTAAGTTTGCACATTTTCAATCTATCTTCGACAATATCGGGAGAAGTTGGAGCCATTTGCTAATTACTCTTGATTTAACCCTCTCGGTTCTTTGTCAATGGAGGGGCGCCAAGGTTTACTAATGACGACCTCCTTTGTTTTACCCCGCGATTAAATGTCCGGGGTTGGTTTGTTAGAAATTTCTTCTTTTTATCTTTAGTTCCAAGTTTCCAACAAAACTAAGTTTATTCAAATTCGACTCAAAATTGCCGGTTTGGGATTTCTTACCACTTAAAATGATTTATCTCGTTTCGAGTATTATTTGTAAAGGAGCCCCATTTTATTAACTTTACGTAACTTGTTGGTGATTTTATATTTTCGGCGATATTAATCCGTAAACGACGTAAAAGGACGAAACTGTCGCTTGTTTACATCGAAGAGTGTAAGCAGATGTTTTTTTGTGATAAAAGGTATCCCTTCATTGTGTCGAGGTGTATGGATTTCTACCTTTTACCTTTACAAAGCGATGGGTGTCTTTGTGAGCGATTTATTTCTAAATTTTGAATAACGATTTGTGCTTGTCCAACGGAGCATGATGCATTTTTGCGTCGATTATATTTTGTAAATATTACGGCGTTTTTGCGTAATTTCTGGAGACGGGAGCGAATCCACAAGTCGGATGGGAAAAAAGATACGGATGGGACGCAATTGGAAAATTTCTGGTGCGTGATTGAAAACAAGAGAAGCCTTTCAATACTAATTTATCAGCAAAATTCAGTCGTCAGTATTAATTTAGCATTAGCGCATAGGCTAACCAACAGCGCGAACAATATTATAATTCCTCTATTGTATCATTGTTACTAACTTTAAGCTGTTGATGTACGTCAAATGTTTATTATGCTGCTTTGCAAATTTTGTTGGATTCTCATTTATAGTTGTTGCATCGTCAATTTCCATTGTCGGACATATTACAAATTAGACAGGGATTACTACTAAAACAAAATGACCAATCATCGATGAATTCTATCGTTTATTAGTAATGTAATGATATTCAATAGTCGTATGTTAACCAAACTTCATACAACGTAATATTACAATGGAGTAATAGAGACGTCGAGTTCAAATTGCATATATACACGTGAAACACAAACTAATAAGTTATTATTTTTTCGTTATTTATCTACTGTTTCAAGCATCTCAGAACCTTGCTCCTGAACCTTCGATACGGTCACTCTGACCTTTACCACACAGGATAAACTACCTCTGAAGCCACAACAGCCAACGAAACGTTACATATCGCACCAAGAACCTCTTATTAGCCCAAAAACCACTCGCACTAATATCAGAGTAGAAATACTGTTGCAAAGCCAACTTTCTTCCTTAGAAAACCCTGTGGAAAGTAAAATCGCTAGGTAAAGTTCTTTCTGACTTACGCCACTAGCAGAGAGGTTCAATACAATCAATAGAAGAATAGAATAGAAAGAGATTATTCATTATTATACCTCTCTGCTGATGGTAAAGTTACCAACGCCGTTTCAAAATGTACCTACTCTACCATTTTGTGCTGAGATACGAAGAATCAAATATCAAGAATTGAAAAGACCTTCTTCTTACCTAAGAGCAGGTAGGCCATATGTAGCTTATAGGCTTTAACGATGATGGAATGAGCCTTTTCTGTAATGATGTAAAAGGCTACGTTCGAATGAGAAGATGTGCTTCTAGCTTATTTCGGTCCCATCCCTTAATCTACAAACAAAATGTGAGAGGATTGAAAAACGACAGCACGCGCTTAGTATTTCGAATTTTTTGCTATGAAAAAGCAGAAATGTGCAGTAAACATCATAAATTGTGCATCACAGTCATATTTTTACTTGTTTTAGAAATCAAGACATTAAGGAAACCATAGAAAATGAAGTCTCTCGCTCCAATTTTCTGAAATTTGACTTTTTTGGTATGTCGACGTTTGTGCGTTTAATTGGTGTCGGCGTCTTGATAGTTCACAAAACTACGAGTATTTAGAAAACAGGATGCTTCCCAATGTAAACAAATTGTCAAGGTCAAAAGGTCCAAATTTCTTAATAAATTTGGGGTACGAGAGAACTTTGTAGGGCTGTGGACCTCATACTCATACAAAAAAGTCTGAAGGAAGACAGGTTATTCCAATCCTTACAAGTTTTCAGAGATACATATAGGCTAGGACGTTTTAGCATTACGGTGATCCTAAAAATCCTTGCAAACGATCATTAGAAACAGCACAAACCACAGCAAATCCAGGATAGAGACATGGAGAATCTTATCCACAATAAAAATTTTAGTAGTCGACTATGACTTATATGATACCATAAAATTACTTCAAGGAGCCTATTTTGGTCTAAGAAAGTTCCTTGGAACAAATACACAAAGAACTACTGCCGTGTATAGATAAAGAAATGGCGATAGTGATAATCTGTATTGAATTCATATTTATTTGAGTTCAATGCCTAATACGATGGCAAATGTTCCTTCCTTCCCCATCCTCCTTAGAGAGGGTTCTATCAATACCTAATCGGTAGACTGAACTTTTGTTTAATTTTCTCTCAGACCATTGTTTTGTGCCTTTCTGTAGGCTTCCTCTCAGCCTGCCTGTGGTTGTCTAATTTTGGCCTGTGGCAGTCTCTAGCTGTCTACTTTTTTGGGCGTCTCTCTATGGCGGCCAGCCTGACTTATCTACTTCTATGATTGTTTGCCTATACGCCAGCCTGTCTCTAACTGTCTGCCTTTCTGGGCGTCTCTTTCTGGTTGTCTGTCTGACTCTAGCTGTCTCTATGCCTGTTTGCCTATACCCCAGTCTGTCTCTAATTGTCTGTTTTTTGGGCGTCTCTCTTTGACTGTCTGTCTGACTCATCTGTCGCTATATCTGTTTGCCTATACGCCAGTCTGTCTCTAGCTGTCTGCCTTTTAGGCGTTTCTCTTTGGAGGTCAGCCTGACTCATATGCCTCTATATTTGTTGGCCAATACGCCAGTCTGTCTCTAATTGTCTGCATTTCTGGGCGTCTCTCTCTGGCTGTCTGTCTGACTCATCTGTCTTTATGCCTTTTTGCCTATACGCCAGTCTCTCTCACTGCCTGCATTTCTGGCTGCCTGTCTCTCTGCTTGCATTCAGGTTGTAATATATCTGTCTATTTGTGAACACGCCAGTCTGTCTCTCTACCTGTTTGTTTATATTTCAGTCGGCCTCTATAAATAATGTATTTCCAACTGTTATCTCTGATTGTCTGGATTCCGCTTGTGACTTATCTACCTCTCTAACTATCTGCATCTCCGGCTGTCTACCCTCGGCTTACCCCATCTCTCTACATCTCTGCAATTCGGCCTCTCTACCTCCTAAAGTCTCCGATTTTCTACCTGAATGTTATTTCCTTTAACTTCCCTATTACTTAAATTTGTCGTGGTACACGACAAGATCGTTTAGTCATAGAGTGGGCAGTTTTTGAATGCAGCAACTTCTTATTTTAGAAATACATAATCTAACCTTGAGAAGCCTCACTTCTCGAATTTTTTCAGATTGAAAACTAATTGTACCCATTTCGCCCAAATGTCTCTCGAGAGGACTCATCATCCCGACTTAAAAAAGTGTCTTAATGAAGTCTAGTATCTATGAGCAACCTGTCCCAACAAATTGAGATTTTTGGCTTGGCAGACGTCCAATTTCAGTTTCTATTTTAGAACCTTTTTGGAATGAATAGAACGTAGGACAGATTGTAATTGTTTTCGTCTGCCATTCAAATCCGATTTTTGTCAAGTATCGATACTTTTAATTTTTCCTAATGGTTTTGTAATCATTAACAAGGAGGGGAAGCATTTATTGTTGCTAGTTTAAAGAACTCTGAGTGAAAGGCGAAAATTTGTGCAAAAAATGCGATTTCAACACTCCACATCTCGCCAATTTAGTAATCAATCCTTGTAAAGGTGTAAAAATGTATAAAAATAGCGAGTCAAATTACATCTTAGATTACCCTAATAAATCAGTTATGCATTCCGTCAACATAATATTTTAGAAGAAAATCTGGAAGTTATAAGCTACACACCTGCTTTCGCAAACTACCCGAAAACTCAGAAACGCTTCTTGCAAACTACCCACCTACTCGGATACACGAATTTATGTCGAATACCTTAACTTCTCCACGTTTACGTGCAAAGATTATTCATGTAGCATGTAACATGTAACAAGCACTACTATAGCGCACAACATGGAACTAAAACTATTTCAACGTGTTCTTATATTTGAGTAAAATTTTAGAATTAAAGTTAAACTCGTGTTTAAGAGGGTTAAGGGGGAGATATTGTGAGAAAATAGGATTAGAGATATTATAAATCACGAGTGATAAGGGTTGTTGTACCATTTGCAAGAACACGTGTAACCGTAATTTGGTCTAACTTAAGTTGGTGGTCATGTTTCTCTACAGTTGGGTGCTCTTAATTTCGCTAAGACGTTGCACAGTGCGGTTTACTAAAGTATTATTTACGACCTGCAACTTAAACGAAGCCCCAACTTATTTTAATTTGTCTTAAGTTGAAGTTGGTTAATTGAAAAGTTACAATTTGGATTGATTAATTCGTTAGCCATCGCCTAAAATGTGCGGATTGTTGGTTGTTTAATTTATTGACGGAGCAGGGGCGGATTTGGAAATTTGTCGAAGATGGGAGAACGATGCAGAAGAAATTTTTATGAGTGCGGAATGGCCGCTAATTTGGGGGGTAGATCGCCCTTATAGACTGGACTTTCCCTGGCTTGTCGGGAGATCGGTGAACGATTTAATTTTTTATTTGGCGTTAATACGTAGGGACTTGTAATCGCCTTGTAAGTGGCCTTTAAGGCAATTTAGTGGCGAATTAAGATTTTAGATAGAAATTTTCTGAACCAACCAATAGTTGAGAAATAATTGAGGAAATTTTAGGAGCCGTTCGAGTGCTCGCTAGACAAATCGATAATTGATACTCCGGAATTGGATTTATTCGAATTTTCATTAAATTTATCTGTTGGTCCGCCTTCCACGTTTAATTACAATAAAGATTAGAGGATTAAAAAGTTGGATAAAATAACAAAAAGTTGTTCAAATTAATTGATTGTCATCTTCTTTATAAATAACCGTAAAAATTGTTACAGTTTTATTTTTACTATTGGATTTGTATAATAGCTTTTTGTGACATCTCTGTTTTTCTTTCTCTTTACTAATTAACTAATGGGGAAGTAATGAATGTGATGTTTGTGTTCGAATGTTTTTGTATTACCGGTGTTTTGTTTTAGTCAAAAAAAGTCTTCTAGCGTTTAAAAAAGACACAAAGGCGTTTCAGAAAAGTAAATGTTTGATGTGATCTTCTTTTAACAATTTGAACGAAATTAAACTCGAATTTATACATTAGAGCGTGTGCGCTGACAGATAATATCTTTTACGTTTGTTTTGCATTGGGGAAGAAAAACCGCACGTTTTGTTCAAATTTAAAATTGTAAACAAAGTATAAGGCATTTTTCGTGTACAAATTTAGTTTAAAATTATCAACTATACGTAAAGTTAAATTAAACACGTATTTCTACTTTTTCTCGCTATCTTTGGATGTTCTTTGGGGAATTTGGCATTAAAAATGCCGAACCCTCCTATAACTTTATTCTAGACATTTTATTATCGAGTTCGTTCTTACATTTTTCTTTTCTAAAAAATACAAGAAATGCCATATCTGTCATCTATTTGTTACTAACCCTCTCCTAATTAAAAGGAAGAAAATTATATCCCACAAAAGCTTTCCGAAAACAGAAAAGCTGTCCGGTAGGAGATTACCATGCCCAAAAAGCTTATTTTGGGCTTCTTCAAATTTAATCGCCAAATCAAAACGTCCCTTTTTGTCTTATTTTTTATAAATATTAGCGCTGGAGTCAAATTATCAAAGTTTGTCTAGATATGTTTTACTGCTAGGAGAATAGTGAGGGCCTCGACGGCATAATTAATGAGACTTGTCGGCTACACAAATGCACGTTGATGCTTTAGAACTTTTTTTAGTTATAGCCTGGTCGTGTCGCACGTCTAGTTATTTCTAGCGACAATGAATTAGCAACAGAGTACGCCCGTTTTCCATTCAATACTATAGACATAGACACAGCAAATCCTGCTGAGCTATTAACAACTTTGATAAATTATACAATTTTCCCTTAATACAATTTTCGCTTCCGTTTTTTTGAATAGGTATCAGTTTGGTTGTTTTGAGAGCAAAAAATATTTGAGGAAAAAAGCTCGCATTCGAATGTACTTTTTGTCGCGCTATCCTAAGAGCACGAACTTGAATAAGAAATCCTCATTTGTATTTGAATCGTAATTCTCGTATTAACAACTTCTCGTTAATTCGACGAAGTGCCCTAAAAAGAAAAGAAACGGCCAAACTGGAAAATTTTCCTTATTATCACGTAGGTTCACGTTTTATACAATTTAAAGTTTTATTATGCAGACGATATCCAAGTTAAGAGAGCAGCGGAGTTTGTGTGCGAGTGTTTTAAATTACAAAAGGCACCTAAATATGGAAACTGTTTTGTTTAAATAAGTATACAAAAAATAAAGCTCGTTTGAGTACAATAGCAAGTATAATATTCAAATTTTGCAGCTTATAAAGGACTCCGAAGTATTACCTTACAAATTTTATCATCAAAAGGGATGTAAAATACTAAAGCACTTAACTAAATTGTAAGAAAGTTCAATTTCGGAATTAATCTCGCACTTTTAAATTGGATAACTGACGTGGACGAATAACAGTAGTGGAATTTGAGAACTCTTTATAAACAAACAAAAAAAGTCATATCTGACACGGTCTTTTGAGTAGCGTAGTATAAACAATGGAGCTTTAGTTTAAACTTTCGGCTTTAGAAATTCGACTCTTGCTCTAGCGGATGTGCCGGGGATCCATCCAAATGAATGGTGGAACTTAAAAAATAACAATAACGAAAATTCAAAAAGCATTTTAAGAAAAACAGCTACGCCAAATAATCCGGCGCTGCCGCTCGGAAGTTCTCGTTCTTTATCATACGCCAGTTAGCTATAACAGTATCCCAGAAATGAGCTCTCCACATTTTCTGTATTCCCTGAGTGATGATGCCAGAGAACGTCTTCTAACCTAACCTACTCCAATCTAAGCTAACCTAACATTTCTTTAAGAGCTTGGGGTAAATCCATCATGGATTGTCTCGGCTATAGATCTACGCCTAGGGGCACGTTGGGCTCATCTGGTACTTTTGCTCAGCACCCATGAACTAAGACCACTGTATCTTTACATCAGGCCACCGTTGGAAAAAATATTGTTAAATTAGACTCTACTTATTCTTCTTCTTCTATTCTTCGTCTGACTGAATTTAAGACTTGAGACTTCCCAGAGCCGTGCCTCGTTGTACGCGTCTTCGTGGTGATGATCAAGTTTAACATGGATCTTCTTCGAAAGGTAAAATGGTTTTATTTGTTGTGGATCGTAAGGTTATTCTGGTCAAGCTAATCTGCCAATGTAGCTCTACTGAGGTCTGTTTTGTCCATACTCCAGTTAGGTATAATAATATCTCAGAAATAAACTCTCCACATTTTCTACATCCTCAGAGCAATGATACCAGAGAACATTTCCTAACCTAACCTAATCAAACCTCGCCTAACCTAATATTTGTTTAAGAGGTTGGGGAATCCATTATAGATTACTTTGACTATATACGTACTTACACCTAGGGGTGTGTTGGACTCATCTAGGAATTTTGCTCAGATACCTACGTATCAAATAAACCCCTTTCTTCGCTAACTTGGTGATAGGTAGGCCGGGAGACCGTTGTAGCTTTACATAAGACTACCGTAGAGAAAAAATTGTTAAATTAGATTCTACTTATCTATTCTTAGTCTGACTGAATCTGAGACTTTCCAGAACCGTACCTGGTAAGGTTTAGTATGGATACTGTCGATCATCTTTGAAAGGTAAAACGGTTCTCTTTGTCGTGAATCGTAAGATTATTCTGGACAAGCCAATCTGCCAATATAGCTCTTCTGAGCTCGTCTGTATTTACCGTACCCCAGTTAGCTATACACTATCCTAAAGGTGGACTCTGCACATTTTCTACATCCCCAGAGTGATCATGATATTAGAAAACAGTCTTTTCAATAAACCTCGCATAGAAGTAATAGATCGGCAAGGCAGGTTTATCTACGAAAATATCTCTTTTACTGGGGGTAAGTAAAGTTAATATTTCACTCATTTTCTATAGAACGTAGTTTTTGTTTAGATACTGAGCCGTTAGTCACTTAAAGGAGAAGTTAAAACATCAAAGTTCTTCTACCAATTTTGATAACCCTTCAATCAAGTCATCATCTGCTACTTTCAAAAAAGTATCTCGTAAGTGAATCTTTATGGTGCTTGCAACGGTAGAAAGACCATTCAGTGTGGTTTTGCGGTTTTGCATTTAGATCTTAAGGAACGTGCAACGTCTCTCCACGAAGTTATGAATGACTAAATTATCGAGAAAAATAAGATCTTTTACAATAAGAAATAAAAATATTCAAATCGACAGCTCACGTATGTCTCTCCAAGAGAATCCTGGATCAGCCACTCTACGCTCGAATAAAATTTGAGTCGAGTTAGCAATCACGCCAGTTGAACTTTTTTACATTTTGCCCGAATCTTTAAATTACTGGAGCATAAAATTACGTAAAACTTTTACATAATAATGGGTCACACAGATAATCGAAACTGTGGCACGTGAGCATCCAGCTACTCTTATTTATGGCTTCGTATATATTCTAAATTCGTTAAAATTTATTTAAAATAAGCAGTTTTATTAGACGCAACATAATAATTAAATAAATTATGCTTTTCTCGTTGTAATCTGCGGCTGAAAAAGCGAAATTACTTAATTCAATTAGTACCATCATACGGCGCGCTGAGCGCGACTGTCACGCCGTCAAGTGATACGCCATCTAACGAATTAAACATTACACAAACTGTCAAGTGCAGTTAGCTTTGCCACATCGATGGAAAAGCGAAAAGCTAACTTACAACGAAAGATGTATTGGATTTCAATAAATTTTTTATAAACTTAAAAAGTCGTTTAATTCCGTTAAGAAGCTTTCCGTTTTAAAAAAGAAATTTAAAATTCTTTTTTTTCCGTTTCCTAAAATTGAGAGTCTTTTCGTTACGTTTCGTTATCTGTATGCAGAGCTCTTGATCCTTTTTAACATATTTTCGCACTTACACGAAACTTAAGTGTATTTTGAATTATGTCGGTGTTGACCCGACTCTAGAGATAAGCCCAAAAGTTTGAAAGTATGAAACAGCTGTTAACTAAATGGTATTTAACATTTTATCAAAACACTTCACACAAACTTGAGAAAAATCTGGATGGTCTCCCCATTTTCAGGTCTCAAATTATTAAGAATCTTTTACAAGAGCAAAAAATAACCATCGAAAAGCAATTTTAATTGAGAAGTCACCTGCACCGTAATGTTTTGTGAAAAAGAAACGAAACGAAAGCTTCTAACCGTGCGCAATCCGAACTATCGAGGTACTTCTATAATCGAACCTTGAAGTAAATTAAATTATATTTCCATTTTGAAATAAGATTCCAAATGCTGCTCGTTACATCGTCCCACTTTTAATTAACTACGCACATATAGCATATAATAGCAAACAGAGGCGAGATATCGGTGACGCTTCGGTGTCATTCCCTAGTGTTAGTTCACCCTAATGGGGAGGACGACGAGTATTCCCTAAAGACTAAATAGCATTTCTTACCAATGCACATAGTTTAATTCTCTCAAGGCTTATAAATCAATACGGATCAATGCCTCATTATCAAAGCAGCAATAGCATACTGGCCTACTGACAAGAGAAATGAGTAAAGAGGGTGACTTCAGACAATTCGGAACATTGACTTAATAATGGTCTACATTTTCGATTAAATGTAATTTTGTTTAATAGTTTAAAGGACCAAAAGGAGAGGATGCATTTTTAATAAATGCCGAGTAACAAATTATTTAAAAATAATTTACACAGAAACCTGAAAAATTTTACAAAAATTAAAAAAATTCGTATTGAATACTGAAAAATTTTAATTAACTAATATTTTAGGTGTTTTTAAAATTTATAAATTACCCTTAAGCATTTTAATGAAGTCACAGTGTAGTGTTAACGATATTTTGATGGTATTTAAAAATTAAAAATTATTACATTCCTGAAAACTTTGATACGTTAAATTAATAATGACGATAATATTTAATTTTTTAAGGTAACGAATTTAAATTTTACCTACTCAGATTAAATTTAAAAAAAGCTCTTTTAATATACTGGGTGGTATTAAAACAACAGCTCGAGCACGAGCACGAGCACCGGAATTAATTTTAAAGAGATGCAAGTGCCAAAATCTGGAAAACGGGTAGTTTAATATCTATGAACTTTATCGTATTTTAAAATGTAGAAAATTTAAATTCCAAATAGATAAAAATATGCAGGGTGTTACGACTCAAAAAATTGAGTAAAATGGCTTTTAAAATAATGAAATGAGTTCTAAATACGTAACAGATTCAAGTGTCAATATCTCGAGAACGGATAGTGTGTTTATGAACCTCATGTTTATGAACCGTGTGGTACTTTAAAATATAGAAAATTTAGATTCGAAATAGCTAAATATATACAGGGTGTCAATACTAAAATAATTGAGTAAAATGACATTTTAGAAATATTTAGGTTTCTAAATACGTAAGAGATTCAAGTAGGTACCGATATCTCGAGAAGAGATAGTCTCATATTTATGAACTTTATCGTATTTTAAAGTATAGAAAATTTGAATCTAAAATAGGTAAAAATATACAAGGTGTCACGACCTAAAAAATTGAGTTAAATGACTTTTTAGAAATAATGAAATGAGTTCAAAATACGTAACAGATTCAAGTACCAATATCTCGAGAACGGATAGTCTCATATTTATGAATCTTATCGTATTTTAAAATATAGAAAATTTTAATTCCAAATAGATAAAAATATACAGGGTGTCACTACTCAAAAAATTGAGTAAAATGACTTTTTAGAAAAATTTAAACGAGTTCTAAATACGTAACAGATTCAAGGGACAATATCTCGAGAACGGATAGTTTCATGTTTATGAACCGTGTGATAAAATTTAAAAAAAAAAAGTTAGATTCGAAATTGCTAAAAATATACAGGATGTCAATACTCAGAAAATTGAGAAAAATGACATTTTAGAAATATTTAGGTGAGTTCTAAATTCGTAAGAGATTCAAGTACCAATATCTCAAGAACGGATAGTCTCATATTTACGAACTTTATCGTATTTTAAAGTATAGAAAATTTGAATCCAAAATAGGTAAAAATATACAAGGTGTCACGACCTAAAAAATTGAGTTAAATGACTTTTTAGAAATAATGAAATGAGTTCAAAATACGCAACAGATTCAAGTACCAATATCTTGAGAACGGATAGTCTCATATTTATGAATCTTATCGTATTTTAAAATATAGAAAATTTTAATTCCAAACAGATAAAAATATACAGAGTGTCACTACTCAAAAAATTGAGTAAAATAACTTTTTAGAAATATTTAAACGAGTTCTAAATACCTAACAGATTCAAGTGCCAATATCTCGAGAACGGGTAGTCCTATATTTATTAATTTAATCATTTTTTTAAATATCGAAAATTTTAATTCCAAATGTGTAAAAATATACAGAGTGTCACTACTAAAAAAATTGAGTAAAATGACTTTTTCGAAATATTCAAGTGTCTATCTCAATACCTGTTACATACAGACTTCTTAACTTCACCGATTGTTTATACTCATATTATACCAATTCCAAATAATTTAAATATACAGGATGTCTTACATAAGATACTCGAGGTATTCAAGTTTTTGAAAGACGAAATGTGCGCATACATTCGAATATATTTAGAAAAAGCAATTTTGCTGCTAGTAATCTCCAAACTCCCTGTAGGTACGTCAACGTAGGTGAAGAAAATATTTTATTTGTTAAAGATAAATAGGATTAAGAGAGCGCCACAAGTATAATTTATGAAAGCCGTAACGGGATTAAAATAATCTACTAAAACCAAGTTTATACCAACAAGTTATAAGATCTTGGAACAACTTTAAACTAAAGAGTTAGTACAACAAAATTATCAAGTCGTTCTATCGCGAAATTAAGTAAGAATTTTATCACGCGAAACTTTTATTTGGCCCATTTTTTATATTTTGTGTCAACCAGCACACAAATCGTGACTTTTACAACTTTATTTTTAACGAAATATTCCAAAAATTTTATGTAGCGTTATAGTTTGGACTTTTAAATTAGGGCACTTGTTTGTGGGGTTGTAGGGCATAGAAACTATGGGGTTAGTGGGTGGGGTGACACCCCGGCCGTATGCGCTCATGTGTGACTCTTGGGTATAGTCGAATAGTCGTATTTCATTTGGAATATCGCGTAGAAAATCTGCGAATCACCCTCGATAATGACGATTGTACGACCTTGAAATCGAAAACTATTGTGTTTCTCGTTTTGAATTATCGATCGATTATTGATACTATCGGTTGATGAAGTAAGTTTATCTGAGTTCTCGTTTGGAAACGGATTTACGCCCTTGCGTTTGATGGATTACGGAATAAGAGAGCGCAGCCTGCTAATCTCTTTAAATATTTGATTATTGGGTTTCTCTAATACTACGGTAACACTTGAGGGGATGATCTGTGTGTAACTTCATTTCGTCTATTGATTAAAAAACGGACTAAAAATAAAACTGGAACAATAATCTCGAGTGTATTCTACTCATACAGATATACAGGGTGCTCTTTTAACTAATAAAATTAATGATTTTTCAGAAGTTAAATTTTTAAACTTAAATTTCCTGAAATTATTTCTATTAGTTAATAGGCGTCACTCTATTTTAACGAACACGAGTAAATCTCTATCAAAATTGACTGTACAATAATAATAAATTGAGTTATAAATGTATTTGAAAATAACATAAAGGAATTTGGCAGCAGTACTGTTGTAATTGAGTTAGAAACACAACAATTACAAATTAAACACATTTCAAAATTTTGTAATTAGATATAGGGGTATGATGGCAGTGCCAGTTGCGGGTGCAATTCAAGAATTGATTGAATATTATTTGTAATTTGAGTTATTATTATGTCGTGCTTTAACAAAAAATTTAATAAAACAAAAACGGTTCGGTTTTAAACAAACTGATTAAATTTAACAAATAAATTAATCGTTTCCCAATTTTTGGGACCTACCTTGACACGGCCTGCATAACTGGAGTACCTCGTCATTCTGTAACAAAATAAAAAGTATTTGAATTACCACTATACTCATTAATATAGAATTACGATATGGAATAATTATTTAATCACGTAGTGGCGTGTTTATCAAAGTAAGTCGGCAACTTAAAATGCAACTCGTATAGCGAACCTGAAAGCAGATCATTTTTCACACATGATCTGGTTTACAGTTTACAGTAAGTTAAAGTAGGTACAGTGTAGACTCCATAATCCAAAGACACTCTAATCCGAACATCCAGTAATCCGAACAAAAGACAGAAAACTCAGTAGTCCGCACAATTAGCTATAATTCGAACATAATTATTAAAATGTTTGGATTACAGGATACAGTTCGGATTACAGAAATGGTTCGGCGAAAAATATTTAATACAAACATTCATTATTTATAAACGCATAGGTATATAACTTATTTTTGCTAATTCTTTTTAATTGATACTTTTAATTTTCTATGAATCAAGCACGTATCTACGTTTTGTTGGTCTAACAGTCAGTTTTGGGAGTTGGTAGTTAGTATCTATAGAATATGAGTGTGTCTTGTTAAAAATTTTAAATGCAAAAACGAAAGCACACAACGCTAACTTGAACTATACCTAAATCAAAAAATGTAAATTATTATTAACTTAATGAGAACCAAACAATTGCAAGTGTGGCTAAATTCTACAATGTAAGAAAGTCTGCAGTATGCGATATTAAAAAAAGATGGATTTTATAGCCTCTACCACCGATAAAGGTCCAGGTAAACAAAAAACATTTATACAAATTGAAAATCCTGCTATGGAAAAAGCCGTGTTTACTTGGTTCCATCAGGAACTGCCAAAGGGATGCCTATCTGGCGAAATTATATGAAAAATTTTGTTTTTTAAAGGTTATCCAGTAATCCGAACTTATCTGTAATCCGAATGAGGCCAGGTTTCTATTAGTTCGGATTAACGAGACTACACTGTACTTTGAAACTGTCCTTGGTCTTCTTCGTTAACAAAGTTTGTTCTAAAGATCGCTAGCAAAGGCTATCTCCATCTCGTTTTTATGTTTAAAGATAAGCAGACAACGTTGCACTTTCCAGAGAAGCAATTTGCTAAGAAAATGTCTTAATTATTTTGGAACATAAACAAGAGGTTACAGAAGCTACGCCTCAGAGGTTCAACGAAACAACTTAGCGAGGGTTTGCCAAGCAACGAAGCGAGTAGTGCGTGCAATGTCTCGTTTTCTCCGATATTCTGCATATGTGCTGCAGGTGATTTACCTGTGAGTCCTAACAATCGTTAAATGTTGCATTTTTGGAGCTTTATAACCCGTCTTGGGGACATAGAGAAAGGAGAATTTTCAAACTACCTAAAACTATGCTTGTTAAAATTTTTAGAACAATTGGGCTATACCGCTATACCTACTCTATTCCATTAGAAGTGTCAAAATGATACCGGTGGTTACGAAGGGGATAGAGAGCGCATTGACCACCGTTTCGATTCCAGCAATAGGTTTTTACAAGAACAAAGATGTCTGGGTGTCACAGGACTTCTCAAAAAAAGCCACCCCGGTCGAGTTCGCCAAAAGGGCGACCTTGAAGAATACCATAGGAGCACAGTCGGTAACCTTAGATGCAAATAAGTGGGGTTTTTGCTGTCGCAAAATAAATCGCATCCATGAGACTTCTTTTAAAGAAAAACCACTCTCAAATGAGTCTCTCAAAAAATAAACTTGAGAAACCAGGTTCTTCCAGGCAACAACCTACTATAACTTTCGATGACAATAAATGTGGTCCTTGCCTTTCATGAATATCGCGCAATTGTCAAAATGGAGAGACTACAAGCTGAGTCCATCCAGAAAATGGACTTGATTCTTCAAGGCAGTAGCCAACAAGTTCCAGCAATATAATCTAGTCCTTCCTGGATAGAATCAGTAATGTTCGACGAAAGTAAATATGGCCCTTGTCAACGTAAGTTTTTAGAGTTCCTCCAAAAATAGGAACCTGATAAACTCTGGTCCTCAAGGCAATCGTCAAAAGTTTTGATGAAAATACAGTGTACTATTGAGTTCGGAACATTCAGCTCATTGGTTAGTAATAAAGCCAGTAAGCAAATTCGTGTCTATTGTAAGATCAGTTTGGATGACTGGAGCTTATGAGCCTGAGAGGCTACTTAGAGCTTAGAGGATACACAATGAGCTCGAATAAGTGTCTCGAGTGGCCCACCACTTTACATTTCAGAATTCAGACCGTTCAAAGAAAATAAAAAAAATCGAATAATACAATCTTCGCATCTAGACAGAACTAGCTTGAGAGAGCAAAGAATTATTGTTTCACGCCGAGAGAAAAGTTGAGTAACGTGCTTCCATAGCCTTGTCGAACTAACAGTAGATAATCAAATTTAGCAAAACTCGTTTAACGAAATATTGGAATTTTCCTTAATTTTAAAAAAATAAAAATGATTTAATAAATTGTATAATTTTATTGACATCTCAATCACGGCAATTTATACACAGACTGAAAACCATAGTATTATGCTGATAAAGTGAGAGCTCATCGCTCAATAACAGCTGATTAGATTTAAAATCTGAGTCATGTCGGTGATCGCTCATTGAATGACACGCCGGGGGTACTAAGGGTGGCTTTTCATCCACAACGGGGTGAGGTTCTGACACTCGCAGCCTACTCAGCTGATTACCCAGTTTTGAGTAGAAATTTATAATATACGACGAAATGGACAATTAGAGCGAATTTTGCAAAATTTAAGTTACATCGACGTGTGAGCTTTTATCGGTGGACGATTTACGAGGTCTTTTTTTGTTGAAGAAATAAAAGCTTTAAGAGAAAATAATCGATGGAGACGAAATGCAAATACTTTGTTATTTTTAACGTTGTTAAAATGAGCTCACGTAAGTACTTTTGTCGAAAAGGTCTCCGAATAAAAATAATAAAGCTACAAAAATAAATATTGAAACTTTTTGCCAATTTAACTGACTTTATTGTTTTATTCTATTTATCAACAAATAACTAAATCAATTACATTCTCGGGAAATCGCGTTGTGGGGTCGGGAACACCCCAAATATATCTTCAATTTTCCTAATAAATAGTATATTTAGGTATGTTGTTATAGAAATCTATTGTGTGTAGTTCGTCTAATCTTTTCTACTTTGCTCGTTATTCGCGTTCCATCATCGATAAAGGTTTTAGATTTAGATTGAATCAATTTAACACATGCGATGTTTTCGTTTTTATTATTTTTACTATTTATTCCGGTACGATGTAGTATTGTGTACCAAATGTACTCGGATTATTCTTAATCTCTTTAAAACGAAATTATCGATTTTGTAGTGAATGAAAGTTTAGATCTTAAATCTTTTTAATTACATTGTAGCATGTGTGAACGAATGTATACTTTTAATTAATTTACGAAATAGAAGGGTTAAATTTGACTATTAACCATATAGAGGAAAACAAAGCAATTTTTATGTGTAAATTGTCGGTGGTGACAGTAATTGAAATATACTGTGGAAAAATAATAAAAAAAAGGAACAAAATCGTTGACGTCGTACAGTAACTTTTACTGTTTAATTGCCTTAGATCTAAATTTCGTCATTACCGCACGGGAATTGGAATAATTAAATAAATAATTTTCCAATGGGGTGAAATTTAACTTTTATAGGTGCTTTCACCCCCAACGAGGTAGCTTTTCTCTTTGTACTTTTAAAGAAGTTGTTTCCAAATGTTGTGTAAAATAATTTCATTATTCACTAATCACTAAGCCTAAGTCCGTTATTAGGTTTTAGTCCAGTCAAATAGTAGTAGTTTGACGAAGGATAGTCTGCTCTATCATTTTTTATGTATTTTGGAATGCAAAATCCGAATTTCAACTTTGCCACCTAGTAAAAGGGGTGCGTTTTGAGAAAATTGAGAAATCCTTTGAAAAAATTATACATTTTCAGTGTTTCGCTTCTAACTTGCAAACTACAAAGTTTTTGACAGATGCACTTTTATACAAAAATAAAGTTATTTAAATTTCCTACCAATTATATTTTTTCTGTGTTTTTCTTCAAACAAACGGTTTAGGCGCTAGAGCGCGTTAAAGTTCGGCAAAAATTAAAAAATCGTCCAAAAGCTGTTTTTTAGTTTTTCTCTTATAACTTGAAAACTACGGAGTTTTTCAACGAAGTTTTTCTACACTAAAATAAATTACATTCAATTTTCTATAAATTATGTTTCTTATGTTTTTTCCTTCAGACAAACTGTTTAGGCGCTAGAGCGCAATAATATTTGAGAAAAATTTAAAAACCGACAAAAAAACTGTTTTTTAGTTTTTCGCTTACAACTTGCGAACTACGGAGTTTTTCATGGAAGTTTTTCTATACTAAAATAAAGTAAATCAAATTTTCTATAAATTATGTATCTTATGTTTTTTTCTTCAAACAAAAGGTTTAGGCGCTAGAGCGCGCAAATGTTCAAGAAAAATTTAAAAATTGCCAAAAAAGCTGGTTTTTAGTTTTTCGCTTATAGCTTGAAACTTGCGGAGTTTTCAAGTAAGTTTTTTTTATACTCAAATAAAGTATATTAAATTTTTAATAAATTATTTTTCTTATATTTTTTCCTTCAGACAAACGGCTTAGGCGCCAGAGTGTGTTAAAGTTCGATAAAATTCAGAAATCGTCAAACAAATTGTTTTTTTAGTTTTTCGCTTATAACTCGAAAACTACGCACTTTTAGAGAAAATTGTATCTATATAAAAATAACGTACATTAAATTTTCTACAAATTACGTCTCTTAGATTTTTTACGTCAGGCGTACGGCTTAGGTTAGGCGCTAGAATGCGCGTTAATCCTGGATTAATTTGCCTCTTATTTTATCCTAACGACTGGACTGTCTGTCTTTGTTTTCATCAACGGCCCTAAAAGGTTTATCCGTCTTTTACACTCCAGCTTATCTAACTGTTCACTATTGTTCATGTTGTTCACTACATGTTCACTATTTAAATTTTTTTGTGTAAAGAGAAATAGTATAGTATAGTAATAGAATAAGTATTAGTATGCAAATGGAGCTGACCAAAAACGTAAAGTCTCAATGATTGCCACTGCCAGTTTTACTCCTTAAATTTCTAAATTCTTAAAAACTTCACCTGAAATCTGCGGCTGTATAGATTAATTTACATAAGTTAAATTTGCGGAAGTGATTACTTTAAATATAAGAATGCAACCCACAATGCACGTGACAAATGTAGCGCCCGCTGCCAGCTTGTCTATGAACATGCGACAAATTACAGCGACAAATTGAAATAAGAAAATGTAATAAAATGTACCTAATAATTGGACACCCCTGCATTTTATTAAAATCGTCGATTGGCTTTGATCCCAAATCTAAAATGATTCTGAAGAGCTTCCGAGAACCAATAATTAAAATTACATAACTCGAATTTGTCTCAAGAGCTGGATGATTCATCGAAAAAGTCATTAAGTATTTTGCATATGCATGTAAGGCACACACACACATGTGTGCTCGCGTCTCATTTGCTACCAAACAAAATACCACCCTTTATAAAACTTTCAACCCTCTTAGATATTCGCAATTAATTTCCTATTAGAAAAGATACAAAAAACCTCATCAAAGTCTAATATAGAACAAAATCGAACTGTAGTTCGTGAAAAACATCGTCAAAGTCAAAGGAAAATTAATTTTATATTTAGGAAAAAGAAAGAGAAAGGCCCTGCTCGAGAAGTTTCATCGTTGGGCTTTTGAGAGGTTTGGTATTTTTAAAAATCGCGACAAAATTCGAAACTATTAAAAGTGTGATAGGTATGGTAATAGGTACGCGTTTTATTTTTTATTTATTTATTTTTTAATATATGCGCACGAAAATGTAAATTTTTTTATATCACAAGTATATCTAAGTGCATATAGCACCAGCAGTTGTATGCTTAACCCTCATGTTCTTACATACCCCTTTGTAGCGACAACTCTTTACCGAGACCCTTATTTTATGCTCTCTACTACGAACCCTGAGGCACTCCTTACACACACCCTCGTGCAATCACAGCAAGTCTAAAAGTGCCTCGGTACTCTTTTGTTTTATGCATAACATCGAAATTACTCTTTTTAATTTCGCATGACGCCAATTCTTTCTTTCTCAACGAGTTGCATTGTTTTGGTCGTCGCAAACAACAGAATTAAACATTTTCTAGTGCTCGAAGTACGTAAAGAATAAATTTAATGTTTTATTATGAGGCGAGGAAAACGAATTTTGTGGAAAATACACCCATAAGAGGAGACTACGTAATTATACCGATAAGTTTTCCTACATAAATACGGAAAATGAGTCACGAGTCGGGAGTAATATTAGAGCTGAGCGATAGAGAGATGAGTTTATAAGTTTTGAGGTTATGAAAAAGGAAAAATCGGGCGATGGTACATGGGTTCTTTTTTTGCAAAATTTCCAGCAAACGCATTACGATTTTTAAATCTTAATTCTAAACGAGTTTATAATACAATTTCACCCCCACGTATTTATTAACCCTTTGGCCAATGGTCAACCTCATGAAAACTATCTATTCTTCGGTATCGCATCAAAAGTTGATGGATAGGAGGCAATAAACACGAATACACGATGTAGCGGAGTGGACCCAATAATTTTTCAAACGAATTTCACCCCAAATAAGTACTTTGGTACGAAAAGTTAAACAGATCAAATTAAAACTTTTTGCTCGAATTCGAAAAACAATTTACAATTAAATGGCGGAACTTAAACTGCGTAAAATTTAAAATAAAATAGTCGACTGCTACAAAAGGAGGAACTCTCGTCGAGTTTAAAAAAGATTCTCCTCGATTGTTAAAAAGACAGCAGATCGTAAAATCAGCATACACATGGCAGATCTAATGAAAAACTGTGCATCCATTCGCCGCCTCCTTAGATTACGAAGGCAAAAAGCCATTGTTAAAGTTTCCAATAGAAAGACGTCCGATTCTCTATGCCTATTGTGTGTTACAAAATTAAAGTTCGAGAGTATGAAAGATTTTAGAGCGTAGTATAAATCTAAATATTGACTTCGTTATAAAATTCATAATGAGGAATGAGGATGTAAGATGTAAAATGTATTTACTTCTTCACTTCGAAGAAATAACCTATAAGTAGAAGAGTAGAAGTATATTACACACCGTGATTTATGTACTTTTTTACACAATTTACCGAGAACTTTTGGAGTAAAAGTCGTGCAAGCTATTAATTTTTATTTCCTTTTATGCGAGCGACTCCAAAAAAAATTTGGCGCCCAACGCGGGGCTCTTAAGCAATCTAGAGTTGAGGGATGGAACAAGCCGTGTCATAAATTAAAAATGCAACGATACTTTTCCATTTAGAAGCCACAAGTTACTTTGTACAAAAAAGCAAAATTAACTTGATGAGTGCCGCGTACCTACAAGAGTTCGACCGAACAATATTTTTCTGAAACTGACGTCTGACGCATCTATAAGAGGCAAATTTCTTAACGAAATTGTAAGCCCCAATTTATGGCGATGGGTGAATTATTATTATCGCAAGAGACATAAAAGTAAACCGAGCAGCATGCAAAAGCGATAAATAACATCGTTCGGCGACGTTCAATTGTTGTAATTGCACAGTCTTTTGATCACACAATTTGGCACTTGCGTGGAATGTTGAGATGGTCGCGTGTTAATCGCGTGGCGATTTTTCTTTTTTCCAATCACTGCCATGAGTCATTGCATCTAGTCTAAAATAACTAGGCCTCGGGGTTTGTAATTAATGGGGTTAGGGGGTGTATTTTAAAATATAGAGACACACTTAAATGGTTAGCCTTTAGGCGTTACATTTTAAACACGGCGAATAAATATTTATAAACACATTTGAGTAATATTATGAAATTTTGATAAGCTGTGCAGTAGGCCTTTTATCTGTCAGGTTACTCATCATTTGATTTTTAAAAAACTTCATATCACTATTTACCAAGTGCTTAGATACGTACTAGTCACAGTTAGATTAGAGTTCCGTTTTGTTTCGTTCGTAACGATACCACAATTATTAGATCAAATCATAAAATTGCTATTAGGGCTGTTTCACACCATACAATGAGCTAAAATAGGCTTAGCACGACGAACTGCTTCTATCTGAAAGCAATACCTCTCTACATTACGGAATCTCTGATGCACCAAACTGATTAGTGGACAACTGCTAAGCATAAGACAGATCTAAAAACTTGCCCTTGCGTATTTAATTAAATCCGAGACCTTTCATAGCGTTTAAAATAGCCTTAAATTTCTAGCAATTATATTTTCATTTGGACCTCAAGGTATACCCTTACGTGTGTGTCCAGCTTAAGACTATATTTAGGGCTACAACCAGAGGGTGGCTAATAAATCAGGAGAAGGTCGAGCTCTAGCGAGGCACTTAATGAGCCCAGCCAGGGCCGTCCTTAGGATTTACGAGGCCTAACGCCAAAATTATTACTATTAAGACCTACATGATTCTGCACCGCGGCCGATTTTTAAAAAAAGGGGCGTGGCCTAATTGAACGACTCGTGAAAAAAGAAGTGACTAAAGCCAAATAAGTATAATAAAAAAGTAAGAGAAGCCCCTTAATACTAAAAAATAATTTTTTGTTGATTGTAAGTTTTCTCTTTTGACTTACCACTTCGAAGATGTCGATTTTTAACGCATAATCGGCCGCACATTTTTATTTGCAATAGATTTAACATTAACGAGAAACGGTCACTTACTGGCAAGTTAAATATATTTTTATTATTTTAGATAAAGAATATTCGAATATTGTTATCAATGTTTGTTCTACGAAAAATGTATCAATAACTTATCTCTTTTACCTTACCCAATAGACACAACGGCTGCTCAGGCCATATTAATATGTATATAAAAAAATATTAAAAAAGATATCGGAAATGGTACCGATCAATAGTACGCTCAGAAGCTCTCCCAGATTTCTTGAAAAAAGAAGCTAAAATCGTTACCGGTTGAACCGGAAGTCAAAATATAAAATCTTTGGTATCACTAGATAGATAATTTTACAATCATTCCAAACCACTTAAAATATACAGTGTGTTTTGATTAAAATTTAGAAACTAACCCCATTCTCGTTGAACCGGAGGTTACAATTTAACATGTTGGATATCACTTGACAAAATATACAGGGAGTTTTTAAAAGCTCCTTTTGTTTGGCTAATTTCCGGCTTAACCGGAAGTGTTTTTTCAACCAAAATTGTAACAAATAATAGAAATTTACGTGATAAATTAATATACTAGCTTGCAATTTGAAATTGTAATTACAAAAGAAATGATAAATTTTTGAAATTTTGACCTTCAGAAAATCCTAGCTCCGGATCTGGTCATAGCAAATGAACCAAACGACGTTTAACTAAGAACTTCAATATGTACAACATAGTATCAAAATCAAAATAGAGGCAAAACGGCCAAATTCGATTTTGTGAAAATTAGTTTTAAAATGTTAGTCAACTCTTTTAAAAGTAGTAAATTTTGAAACTATTTTAAAAATCGACCACATCAGGACTAAAGCCCTATATTTTCTCTATATATTCCTGTTTTGGGATTTTTATAATAATAATAATTATCTCCGAAGTTATAAACTATATAAACTATATAAATGGACGAATGGTATACGGGCGGCCATGTTAAATTTAAAAATTTGACAAGGTATTTTTTAAATTAGGGCCGATGTGTACTAACTTATAGATAGCTCTGAGCCAACCAAATTATAGGTAATCTGACTATGAATTCACAGAGCAGCTCTTTTTTCGGCCTGGCTAAGAAAAGTCCGTACCAGCAGGCCTGGATTGACCATTAGGCTGACTAGAATGCAGCCTAGGGCCCTGGGTTAAAAGGGGCCCCATATTTATTCTTTTTATTGTTTGTTCTATTTCACTTATAAAATAGATTCTGTTGATTTACTGCAGGTTTCACTTTATTCCGGAACGACTTCTTGGCTTTACTTATGGTAAGCCGATTGAAAAGAGCCATCATTCAAACTTACAAAACCATCTTAGACATTCATTCAAAATTTTACCTGGAAGAATTAAAGAAAAGAGATCAAATTTTGAACAAATGTTTAAGATGCCTGTGTAAGTTTAATTGATAACCCTTTTCAATCGGCTTACCGTAAGTAAAGCCAAGAAGTCGTTTCAGAATAACGTGAAACCTTCGTCAACGTCAATTTCATTTTTATCGACTCATGGCTTTCCCTCCCCTAAAAAATTTTCTATAACCGCTTATTATTAGGGCCCTTACAAAATTTTTAGCCTATGGTCTCTTAACAAGTAAATCCGGGCCTGTATGTCAGTACGGCATTCTTGACTACTGCCGTAAGTCAACTTTGTGTTGTGTATTATAGTGGGCACTTCCTGTAAGTAACTTTATGTTAAAAAATAAAAACCGAGTACAAAACGACGTCGAGTACTGGCAAAATTAGAACGGACGTCCTACTACCGGATGAAACCCTTAACTTCGTTTAAAAATGTAAAAATCAATAATACAATGTGCATTTTCAAATAATAAAAATATAACTATGAAACAATGAAACTATTACAAGTTTTTCGAGTAACAGGAATTTGAAAAGATCATTAAAAATTATCCAAAAATGCGATTTCACCACTCAAGGGCATATCAAATTAGAGCTAAAGCTGCTATCTCGAGTCTCGTGTTAATTTTAATCCACAATTTCTTTGGTGGGAGTTTGTAATTCTACTCATAGCATTCATAGTCTTATGTGAAATTGGATACTAAAAAAATAAGATGACATTCCGCCTTCACTTTGATAAATTTGATCACTTGCAATTACAAGTACTACGGTTTAATTACAAGGGCTCAAAAGGGGTGCAAAATGAGATACAAAAAAATCACTTCAGACATAATTTTACACTCTTCGTCGTCACAATGGCACTTTATTTTTTTTAAGTAATACAATACAGTAAAGGAGTAATACAATTTACGTTGCCATACGACTTAAAAAATAAAATTGTAACAAAATATAAATGGTTCAAATTTAAAAGAAAACGAAAATCTAGAGGCCTTGGAAATGGAATCGTTCCTAAACCTTCTAAAATGGTACAGTAGGTATATGGTACGAGTACATAATACAACTTAACATATCCAACTACTTTTTTCGCGTATTCGGCGATCTTCCATCACGAGTAGGTCTTCCTCTGTTTGCATACTGTTTCTCAACAGTATGAGAATAATAAAACGGAAAACCAACATTTCTAAAATCTACAGCTGAAGTTGGCATGTGTTGAGGTATGGGTTGAGGCATAGGTTGAGGTTTTTGAGTAATTGGAATCTTTGCTTCCTTCTTAACGCCCATAACTCTGAAACGAAACTGAAACGTGTCGTTTTGATTAAGAAAGCTTTTAATGGTAGCGAACGAAAAAGTGGCGCACTTTTCGGCTTTACATATAGCCGAACCGTTTTTCGAATGGCTCTCGCAAATTTCGGTCACTTTCAACTTGCGTATATTTCCCTCGGTTATTTCGGCCTCGTAATAGTAATTGGAAGCCTCTTCCTTCGAGCCCACGTACTGGATGAGCAAATAAATTTTTTCTTCTTCCACGTTTACGATGTACTTTAACCAAAATATTTGGCAACCGTTGTAGAAATTAATCAGCCAGATGTTGTTGAAGTTGGCACTTGGATCGAGTTTAATTTCGAGTTCGCCCTTAAATTGCAAAAGTTGGTCTTTGTGGGACGTCGTAAAGTGGTCCAGTATGTCTTTATATTGGCCGGTCCACGAGCAAGTCCAGCCTGCAAATTTTTTGCCTTCGCACACGTAATTTCTCTTCGGGCACTCTAATTGGTGTCCTCGTTCGTCCGCGTAAGTTACCTCTTCTTTACAACCGTTGCTTGCGTAAGTGCAGGGAATTTTTAAAATGACGCTTTTGAGAGTTTCCATCACTTCTTCGAGTTGGTAGTTTCTAGCAGAAGTCATGGCACTACGGCATATTGGACAGTTGGTGATGTTGTTCGAGTCGATGCATATTCCACAGATGCTATGGCCGGTTACGCATTGTTTTATAGGTGCAGTCATTTGTTCTAAACATATGGGACATCTTGTAGATACGTCTAGGGCCGACTCAGTGTCGGTCATCTAGAAACAAAATTTAAATCTTAGATTGTGTAACATTAGGTTAACGTAACGCATTATTTGCGAAGTTAATAGAAATTGCGCATCTAGGGGATTCCCAGTAGCCGTGTAAAAATAAAAATAAATGAACGTAATAGAGGATTGTAATAAAGTCGAAGAGAAGACGGTAAGTATAGTAATTATACTTTGTATACTTAAAATGACCATAGAAAGCGTAGTTCGATATGAAAACAAATAATAACTTTTACGATTAATCGAACGTAAACAATCGAAGGCAATCAATAATAAAATACAAAACTTACTTCGATAAATTTTTAATTATTACCAAAGCTTCCTCACTTCGTCACTTCACTCCGAACTAGGTACAATAAATTATTGTCTTCTGTAATGTGCCGAGATATCCTTGAATCCTTGTCTGTTATTAACAAATGACTGTCCCTTGTCCCACGGTCGCACGATAAGCAAACAAAACTTTGTTTACCATTCTTGCCGTATGAGTGCAGTACTGTCGTGTCGTAACTTGATTATTTAAAATAATAATATTTATACGTTATTGCTTATTGTTCAAGACAAGGCATACTAATTATCCGTTCTTATCGCTGAAATACAATCACTAATCGAGATAACATAAGTATCAATGTAATGCCAATTTTTTAAATTTCAAAAACTTGTAATAAGAGACCAGAAGCTAATAGAACGAATTTATAAAAGTAATTTTTTTATGATTGAAGAAATGGAAATGTAATTTAAGTTTAGGATACGTTTGGAGAACAATTTTGAGAGGGATATCCTGATCGTAGAAAGCTTTGACGTAAATAACGGAACTTGCTTTATTTATGAAGAGCAAGACGGTATACATTTATAATAACGTCGGAAATAAGAAAATTGTTTTGATACTATTATTATAGTTACGACCAAATTTTAACATGCAATCAAAACTATAATGGCTAGAGAACCGAGAAGACTTCGGAGCATGTTATGGACAGATAGTATCGCCGTTCGTTTTATGTTTAGATTTTTAAAACATCCCTTTCGATGAGAATAATTTTTATAATTTAATATACTTAGGTAATATTACAGTTGCATATTAAAAAAAAAATCACAAAATAACAACAAAATAAATTTTTAAGGTATAGCTTTAATACCACTGGCTTATTCACAAAGATCAATAAAGATTTGCAAATAAATTTAGCAAATTATGTACGAATATAATACGAATAGACAACTGGAGAGATTCCTCCCTTGGAACCTAATCCAACCTACAGTAAGTAAGAAAACCCAGTCACACACAAAGGTCCCTCCCTAAATGTACACTAAAAGAGCTCTCTTAAAATACAGGGAAACCTCAAAAATTAAACGTTAGTGGCTGAAGTTTCTTACCACACGATGACCAGAATTCAGCTCCTCGAAATTCCTCTAACCAGTTGTGTCTTCTGAAATCATCGAACGATTTTCCTCGTTACGAGTTGATCACCCAAACGTTGACGATAAACCAAAATCCAAATGAAGTAAGTAAAATAATAACCCAACGAAGTAAGTAAAATCCAAATCCAACGAATTAAGTAAAATCCAAATTCAACGAATTAAGTAAAATCCAAATCCAACGAAGTAAGTAAATGAGTAATTAAGTAAATGAGTAAATGTATAAATGCGTAAAGCCCTAAATAAAATTTCTAAATTACCACGAGGTTTTAATAAAATTCGATAACATACCTCAGATGTTGGACGGGCTATTTGTACAATTTGCCTTCAAAATTCAATATGATCCGCATTTGCGTTAATAATTATTAATAATAAATTATTTATATCAAGCCACTGCCAAATCCAATAAAAAAATTGTCAAAACTACAAAATGTTTTGTAAGGCACGTGTGCACTCGACGAAATTTTGAATTAAAAGTGTTAACTTTATCACCGCCACAATTATCTCTATTAAATTTTATTGAAAGTGTCTCCTCTAACAACAATTATTTTACTATAAAATTAAAATTTCTTAATTTTGACCGTTTATCAAAATCAACTCGTAACAGTAAGTATCTACTTTATTTTTATATACGAACACTTTTTCCATAAAGAGCGTAGCTTTCGAGTTATAAGCGATAATAAGTTGTAAGGGCTTGGCCGATTTTCGATTTATTGTTAAACTTTAACGCGTTCTAGCGCTTAAACCACTCGTCTGAAAAAAAAAACTAAAAGATATAATTTGTAGGAAATTTAATATACTTTACTTTTATAGAAAAACACTTTTCTCCTAAAGTCGATAGTTTTTGAGTTATAAGCGATATAAGAAGTTGTAATGGTTTGGCCAATTTTCGATTTTTTTGTCAAAATTCAACGCATTCTAGCACTCGAACCGTTTGTCTGCCAAAAAAACCTAGGAGACGTTAATTGTTAAAAATTTTATATACTTTACTTTTATATACAAACACTTTTTTCATAAAGTGCATAGTTTTCGAGTTATAAGCGATAAGGGATTTGCCGATTTTCGACATTTTGTTCAACTTTTAACGCATTCTAGCGCTTAAACCGCCCGAATTACGAAAAACCCAAGAGATATAATTTGTAGCAAATTTCATTGAGTTTATTTTTATATTAACGCACTTTTCTCATAAAGTGAGAAGTTCTCAAGTTATAAGCGAGAAACTGAGAAAGAGCAAACACCTGCCCTTCTCGAGTTTCTCTAAGTTAATGCTCCCACCTAGACGTGGCAGACGGTCGGTTTTAATACTTAGTTGCAATATTTTTCTATTGCTTTAGTTTATTTGCACGCTGCATCTCTACCAACTGAGGAGCTGCCTATTGCAGGCGTCTCGCTCTATCAAGTTACCGCTTATGCGCCAAACTGAGATAAAATCAGAATCTTAAACAGCGATTAGTTTTGAAAAGAGATCCGCGAAAAACTGTAAAAAATGTAAAGTGTAAAATCAAACAAACATCAAAAACAATAAAATTGGGTCTGATTCACTGCAATATTAAATTATAGATAGGAATTTAAATTTTGCTTGGCGGCGTAGAGACCTCTAGATATATGAGTTCTGCTATACACTTCAGTTTATACCCGTTAGTATAAAAATGAAACTGTTCATTTACATTATTTGCTATATTATCCAATATATCATCAAAAGATAAGCGTAAGCACCACTGACCTACAAGCAAGAGGGTGGAATTATGAGGTTCATGAGGGTACACAACAATGTAAAAGCATCTGAGCAAACAAACTGTTCATGTTTTATGATAATGCAATAACGTCTAACTACGTTTTATTGAAAAGATTCGGTTATTGTTATACTCGTATTATCAATTTCAGATTCATTAAAAACCATTGTCGAACTGACAGTTCCCTTTAATTTATTATTACAACCGCACGCTTCACAAAATTTTGGCCCAACTTTCGCCATCATAATCGTCCACCATTTTAAGTTCTTCTAATTGACTTTGGTCTTTTTAATTTTTTCATCGAACGAAATAAATTTTATTTTTACACGTCGTTCGTGAAAATGATTATTAACGTGCGTCACGTTCTTCTCAAGAGTTGAAACGAAAAAGTTCAAGAGGGATAATAAGTTTTAAAGCCAATTTTCATCCATCCCAATCCAGTTTCCTGACTCTAGACAAGAGCATGAATGTTTTAAAAGTTTGTGTGTGGTATACAAGAGGATTTATTTTTGGTCGCGTGTGTTAAGTTAGATGGATTGTTTGTTTATAAGCAAATCAACAATAAACTTTTATTAAATCCGCGGATCACTGCAATGGTTAAAAGTTAGAAATAAGTCACAGAGTTACAGTGTACAATTTAAAGTTTGTAGGTATATACAGGGTGATTTAGATCGCTCGATCTGAACGTCGTGTCTCGACAAACTTTATTCTATTAATTCCGAAAAACTACACACTCGCGTCACTTCCGATTAAACCAAAAATGTAACAAAATCGGTTTCAACTATTGAAAATATATTGTATGCCATTCCTTTTGTTGCGCTCTGTGTAAATTTTAATATAATCTCATTATTATCGACGCATCATCCAAGTTTCTCTTTCCTCCAGTGCCACATTTACTATAAATTCCAAACAGTAGGTAAAAATATGCTGTAAATTATACTATCATAACTTTTTATCGCGAGCATTACCACGAGGGTGAAAAACAAGGGATTGGTAAGACCGCTCAAGATATGAAGGAGCCATAGAAGTGGCAGGATTAAGAAACAGAGTATAAGGAGCAAAAGCATCCCGCTGTTGTTGCGGTTTTGCCCTCCGTGATAAATGACCCAGGATCACTTATGAGTTAAGTTATATTAGAACCAAGAATTTCCCTCACTGCACTTTCTCTTGTAAGACACTTCTCGAGAGATCAACTACATACTTATCAAGACTCGCATTATCGCGTTATTACATTTTATGTTTTTCTTCCCATTTTTTTACATCGAAATCCAATATTATTCTTTTTAAAGTTAAGGCACGCGATAAATTTAATTTTTTGCCGAAAATAAAGTCCTCAACTTTATTGTTATCCTTACAGTTAATAGTTTACTGTGCGCCGCGTATATTTTAATCGGTCGAGCCTTGCTCTTTGTTTCTAAAAAAGTTTTATAGGCAATTTACTTTTATAGCCTATATAGTTTTAATCTAAACGACTTTAAAAGAAAATTTACATAACACGGCAAATTAAAAAAGGAGTCCATTTTTATCTATTTAGAGTAGAAGGGAGATTTATCTTTCGGAAAAAAGAATCGGAAAAGTTTCGAGAGTTTGAATAATTGATAATTACATAAACTGATGTTTGTTAGTTTTTGTTGGTTGTTGCTATTACTAAAGTTACCCTCGAAAATATATCGACCCTAACTTAATTATGCGCGTCCCAAGACGGGCCTGTTTAAAATTCCCACTCTATTAAAGACGAGAACAAGATGGCTCACCTAGGATTAACTACTAACTACTCCCAGATCATCCATTAGGTTTAAGGTAGCTTATAACGTTTTGCTTTTTGACACATTTCACCGTCAAATAATACGCGAATTTTAACTTTTGAACGTGCCAATTAAACAAAGTTCGTTTAAACCACCTTAAGAGGCTTTATTATGTTAATCGGGACATGTCGTGTCTATATTATATAAATGAAAATGAGCACATTTCTCTCATATTGAGAGTTGCAATGGGATCTCAAAAAATCCATTTTCAAATTATTTGAATTCAGTTCAAACTCCTTTATATGCGAAATGCGCTCTCTAAGTAGGCCAGCAAAATTATACGACTTTTGAGGAAAATCACGAAAGAGGCGTAAACTGGAAAACTGGGAAAACCTCAAGAGGGAGAAGGAATTTCTGTAAGCGTCGCGAAGTTTCTTAAACCAAGAGGTATAGTCCAGAATTAAATAAAGCGAGAGGCCGTTCATCGTTCATCATCATGCAGCCAATCGCGTCCATTGCTGATCATAATATGCCTTCCTCAATATCTTCCAGTTTTTTGACCTGCGCTTCTTGCATCCAGTCTTTTTCGCTCTTTTCAGATCTTTTCTCATCTGATACGATGATACGATACGATTTCTCATCCCTTGACTTCTTTTGGTTCGTTTGGTTCAAGGAACGACTTGGAAGACAGAATACCAATAGATGGTTAAGTCAAGTCAAAAAAATCATAAACATCGCTTAGAGAAGTTCATGAACGCGATTTTTAGGGGTCTGTACGTCTGTACTTTTTAACGGAATTACGATTTTCCAATAATGAGAAGAGGTGCGACAGACAGGGCTTAGAAATTGTTCAAAGCTCTCAAAACTGAAATTCTGTAATTGCTGTAATGCGCTATACCTTGGTTGAGTTTTTATATTTCTGAGCAGGTGTACTGAAGAAACTCGTAGGTATAAGGGACATAATGGTGAAATATTCCTCATAAATTTATAATTTTATTAGATTACACGTTTGCATGTGCTAAATAAGAAATGTGAGAAGGTATAACAACCCCTCGAACAACTCCTCATTCGAGAAAGTTTGAAAAATTGCCATTTTAAAATTTTGTTTGCGTCGACATTACTACCAAAAACTTAGAACCTTTCGTATTAAATGAATATGAAATATAACCGTCAGCCTACTAAGACTTATGAATACTTGAAATTCATATTGTTATGTGAGAATAGGACATTATGGCAAGCAATTTGCAGTTAGTGTGAAGTATGGCTATACATCGTTTAAAACAATAGTAATTTGTTAAGCTTATAAATATAAATGGCTCCAATAAAATGTACCGTTAATTAAGTAATTCGAATATTATATTTTTTGCGCTAAAAATAAGTGACGAAAAGAAGAGAAAAAAGATAAAGGATTTATCGCGATACAATTCGAATAAATAAATAGAAGATACCAGAAACGCACATTTTCGAATTCGATTCCATTCCTTAAGAAGATAGTGTCAGGTAATGGAAATTACTATCTGATATTGTCAATTTCATTCGTTTCTTATAAATCGTTTTTCGATAAATCTATCTCTTGTTCTAGATTTACTACGTTTTTTAAATTTATGTATGCTATGCGTTGCTTATAAAATAAAATATTTTCACGCATTTCTTACATTTTCTAAAAGGTGTAGGCGCTTAAATGCAGATAGGTCGCTTTACTGCTGAAATATCTCTCTCTGATTTACTACTTGCCCCTATTGGCCCTATTTTCTTAGAACAACTAGTCCCTTCACTTTTCGCACTGAAATAAGATCTGCTGATCTATAAATCTCCCCAAGAAAACAAAACAGAAAGCAGACCGCCGAAGAACTACAAATTCAAATTTCGGCTGGTCTTCACGTCTCCACTAATGGTCTTAAATAATCAGTGGAAATAACAACAAGAGAGCCATGCAAGGTAGTTTCGCATTTTAGGCAAACGATAGATAGACATTCTGAGATCTGAGGAGTAAAGTTACTGCCAGGGTCATGAATATCATGTTAGATTTTTTGTATGTTATATAATTTAGAAATACATAGATGAAAAACTGTCGAATTAATAAGTTTTGCATTCGCCCTATCAGCCTATCTATCAACCTTCAAGACGAATATTTTTACAATCCCCACCTGTGGCAGGATAAATCTGAAACAAACTCATTAAGGTAAGAGAATCCACGTCTATACAAACAACCAGGCTGCTTTTGAAGGTCTTGTCAATCACAAGAAATCCCCAAGTTAATGTTAAAAAATCCTTTCACGGACCTCAAACTTCTCTTGGGATCTCCTTACAACTTCGTCGAAAGAAATCTTGTTGAGTTACTTATAATAGGATAAAGGAAGCGCAAGGAGCCTAATAAAAGTTAAAATACTGCTAAGTCTTCCGAGGACAGCAATAGACCTACCGATAGGCTACTACCTCCTCATGAAAATCCTACATACTATAGGTGGCTGAGACAATCTTATTTGTACATACTACTGGGAAAAAAACAAATCTACCCAAAAGATTTTATGCAGATGCTCAGCTTTTGCGACACTAAGACAGTTAGAATACTCTTAGTTCTGCCGTTCCGCTTATCTGGAACCAGTGGATAAGACCCAGCCTATAGCAAGCTTGTCGCGCAAAGGAGGGATAAAAGCTCACGCAAAGAAAAAACTAGATAAAATGGATTCAGAATGAAAACTGAAAGAAACAACATACTGTCTCGACGGACAAGTCTGGTGCTTCCCAGGAGTTTACCCTAAAGCGACGGATACTCTGCCTTATCCTGCATGTGATGGCTGATGGGATGCAGGTAACATATGAGTGCCGACGTGTTCAACTGGAAGTAGAGTCATCGTCTGATCAATTGGCTGCTGCAGTATCTACACCGCAGAAGCTGTGGACTACTCTATCTGTAGCTGCACTTTAAATAGTAACGGGAAGGTGCGAGCTCTGGTGGGAAGTATCTGTACAATCCATAGTAGTTATGTTTTAAATGATTCGGCGCATAAGATCACCAGTATGTGTCTAGACGTCTAGACTTTCCGCAATCTACCTTATCACTTATGACTGTTACAGGCTCAGGCCTGATGGTTAGAAGCGAGCAGACTCACTCGCTCTCTCTCTCTCTCTCTCCCGACGCACCGTTATGAGTTATGATAATCCTAGTCTGTGTCAGGTCGTAACGGATGATTTAGAAGCAATTATGTGGTCGCTGGTGGTAGGGTGAAGGTTTTCCTGATCCCGAACCGTAATCAATCACGATAGAATGTGCTTGCGAACATGCTTTCGCTCTTTGCACGTGCAGCGACGCGTAGACGGTGGCCTTAAACATACCACTCTGACATCGGTACTGCAGGCAGAAAGTTACCTTCTGCTGAGGTTGGATTTGCAGTGGCTCGCGGCTTTACTAATAGGGAGTGATTAGCCATATCGCCCTGCTTTCTATACCCTGGTATTTTGATTGTTGGAACAGGAGGGGAGCAGATGGATCTTAAATCCGGTTTTACTCATAAACACTGTCATGACGGACTTTACTATAGAATCAAAATGAGACAGCCGCTGTAGAAGGCAGATTGATACAACTTATAAAGGTGGAAGAGGAAAACAAGGCCAAGGATGCGTACTGCGTTACTATCTCTGCTACTTTTCAATTTGCATTCAAAGTTAATCTTCAACGAAAATTGTATGGGAAGCCAAAGAGGGAGTAGAGATAAGCTAAACGCTTTTAAGCCGACAACTGGCCAGAAAGGGGCTAGTTGAGAGTATGGATTAGAGATCAAAGTACAGAAAACAAGAAAAGATCGCAATTGTTACAAGAGGCGAATACACAACTGCGCAAGTTTGAAGATATGAGGGCCAGCAGTAGGAAAACTAACTCAATAGCAGCTTTAACGAGGAACAAATTGCTGAAAGAAGGAAAACCTCGCGGCTCACAGAAATGGTACTAGTAGACGTCGGCCGAATTATCCCTAGAAGCCTCGTCAAAGATTAGGGTAGCGATCATGATTGTCGACTGTCGAGGTAGAAGGGGGGGGGGAGAAGAAGAAGAAAACCTAATATAGGTTCTATTTGGAATTTATTAGGTTGTGGTAGCGTTCCTAAAAATAATTTAATAAAAATTTTTCTGAATTTTTTCCTTAAATTGGGGTAAGCAGACAGATAAGCACTAAGCAGACAACAGAAGTTACTGAAGATATTTAGGCAAATATAGACAACAGTGATATAGACACCCATAAACAGATGGCGTGGCGGACAGACGTGTTAGATAAACAAAAACTCAAATGGAAAGAAAGGAGGAATAACAAAGTGCTTTTGTGAAAATTTACATGTAAGACAAAAAGTTTATAAAGCACCAGCAATAATTTCTCATATTTGCAATGTCGAGGGAAGCGAAAATCTTGTTAAAACCGTACAGTAAAGATATATTTACGTAAGGATAACGATAAGGATGCACAGATGAGATACACTAAAAGGATACAATTTCTAAAACAATATTAAACGTGTCAGTTTTGTAAAGCAAATATCTGATCTAAACATGTGCGAATAAAACGCGGTATAAGTGGCATGAGTTATAACAACGGTGGTCATTTGGGGAAACATTTGAGATGTAGTTCGTGTTCCCTTTTATTTTTTTGACAGGATGACATTTGGCACGTTTCTTATGTTTTCAAAACATTACAAAAAATATAGGTAATACGAAGTTATCTGCATCTGTTTTGGGTTTGAGATGCAAGAGTCTCAAACGTTTGAAAATTGCTCGGGATGACTTTAAATATCTCTAGGGACGAGGGTCAAGTCAGAACTCTTCTTAAAAAGCGTGATGCGTTAAGAGCTTTTTTATCTTTTCTAAAAAAACAAAAACGAACCGAGTGGATATAAAAGATACAACTTGTAACATAACAGGTGGAAACCCAAAATAAAATTTATTTCTCGTAACAAGAGTTAGTTAAAAGAAAACCTTTTTGACGCGAAGGCGCGTGTGAGGTGCACAAGCACAAGAAGTGAAAATGAAGGAATTAAGCGAGTTAATGATTAATACTCCAAAGTCAATTGTCGAATTCAAGAAATGTTTGAAATTGAGATACATTTTCTATTCTGTCACAGCAATTCCACCCTTATCTTGCTCTCGTCATTCTAGAAAAGCGGTACAGAATGACAGCTAGTTAGTCACAGCGGTCGAGTTACCTCCCTTTGGACTCGAAAACGCAACTCTGACGTATCTCAAATTGTTAATGTATTTGGGCCAAAGTTGCTACTCATACTCGAACCGCACACACGATACGTTCCAAAAAATTTCGCAACAAATTAGAATTTAACGACTCGAGTTTTTTGGATTTTTTTAACGTCGGCGTGGGCGTGCAAGAAAAGAAACAATTGAAGAAGAACGTAAAAGCTTTTTTGCTGGTTTTGAGTAGAAATAAAAAAATTAACGATGGTCCGATGCCGTATTGATATCAAGAAATCAAGTAATGCGTTTTATTGATGATGTAGCATTTACAGAAACATCTACCAATTAATACCAGACACATAAATTCGTTAATTAATAACGTTCGGCAAATATTGCTTTTGTGAGCCCAATTCGTTTTAACTAGAAAATTTAAGGGACAAATTGCTACAAGCCAGTTTGAATATATAAAAAAAGGGCGCATATTTCTTATTACCATAGGGCGTAGTTAAAGTTTAGATGAAACGTGATAAAATATGGTAATCCTTTACGGCTATCATTATTTTCGCACTTCTTTTAGCTCCATCTTCTTGATTTACACGGTCGCAGGTGCACAAAATGAGTTCCGAATTTCTACTAGCCTTTTGATATTGATATCCTAATACTTACGTCTTACACATATTTCTTTTACTTTCGCACCCTCGGTATTAACTGTTGCAAACGACAGGAAAGTACTTTCTACGTTTTTTTTGTTCGAAACTTAAATATTTAGGATAATCTTCGACCTCCTTTTATACGTAGGACCAAAGCAGTTTTTTCAAATAGAAAAATTTGCAAAAAGTCGGGATTACGTTCTATATATATTTTGCGGGATGACTCAAGGGACACAAAAACGAACAAGTTTCATTTGGGGAAATTGGAAATTCGTTAAATTTGTTCGGCTTAGCGTCGGTTTTAATTTGAAATTTGAAAACTGGTAACTTCAAAAATATATAATTCGTCACCAAACACTCGATACGGCCCTGAAATATCGGTATTAACTAAAAATGATTTAGTGAAACCTCGTGAAAGGGAATTGTTTCCCTCGGCTCTCCGGCTGCGAGATGAACACATCCATATTTTTACACATATGCTGGTGGCAGTATCGCTTGTTAATAAGTCCATTTTATTATATTTGTCAATAAAAGTTCCTTTCGTACAAGTTGCAAAAATTTTATTTAATAAAACTAAAACTACACATCAGGAAACGCCACTTCAAGTTGTTAATTAAAGCACTTTTTTACTTTTAAATCACTCAATTTTAATTCAAATGCAGTTATATCGCCAGCGCTTGATTGATAAGGGTTGCAACCCTCTCGAATATTTTTGCTTTACATTGATTGGTAAATTAAATAAGAAACTTCGGGTAAACGCACATTTTTCAGGTTCATATCGATTAGTGTAGATGTGTAGCGCGTGTAAACCAAATCGGAATCACCGCTGAAACTTTTTAATATTTTCTATATGATAACATCAATTTGGAATTCCAGCAAGTTAAGTAACAAACCATTTATGAATTTAATCATAAAACATTAATACAGCTGCAAATTTAACCGGAAATGGCATAAACTTGGTTTTGAAATGGAACACCCTGTATATTTAAACTTTTTTGATTTAAGAAGCCATTTTGGAGACATTAAACGAGAAGCCATGGTCATGCAAATCCAGATTCAGAATCGGTTAGTTCTTACTTTTCTAGCAGCTTTCCACCCCCCCCCCCCCATCGTTTACTTAATATGATAATAATCAGTTGCCAAGCTTATACCAGAGTTCAGAATGTACACTGCTTTTTCCAAATTAATCGAAATTATATCAGGTTCAAATAGCTTTATGAAAGATTTTATTATAATTGCTAACCAGTGCCAAACTGACCCATCCTGCAATAACTCGGTTTTCAAATTAATATTGTGCGCATATTATTTTCGAGTTTTAAGGTTCTTGTACAAAAGGTGAGGCTCTCTTTCAAATTCTCTTATCTGACAAGACTCAGTTAGTAGAGTAGGTACTCTACACTCTACTGAAGTTTCATACAATAAATCTGAATCTCCATGTACACCTACAGAGCTTCCAGACCTCGAAAATTCTCAATCCGGTTCTGCTTTAGTGTCTTATATTCTGTAAGGCCACAATTAAATAGCCAGTCGAGCACTCGTAGATTAATCGGTCTGAGACAGTTATTTTCAGGTCAGTCTTCTATTCTTCTCTTCCGAAGTTCTATTTCAGACTTTAATCGATCTCCTTTTACTTAACCAGATTTATACCGACTTACCAAGGCAAGACAAGACTCTAAGATATTCTTAAACTTTAGAAAGTGTTCATAAGGCCTTTTCCACAATAATCAAGCCTCACACTGATAATGCAGCAAGTGCGTGGGCCATAAAAACGAGAAAGTGGACTTTAGTTCCGGTGCACGTTAAAAATGTTTTCTGGGCTCTCTTTTCTAGGAAGGCAATGGCAAACCATCGATGGTTTGTTAGGAATGCGTGCCAGGCTAACCATATTAAAGAGGCATTTTTTAATTATCATTCTGCCATTCAAATATTTTCGTATAGTTTTTATGGGCCGACGGTCCCCTTGAGACTTCCAGACGTTCTATAAAACTTAACGGACCTCTGAAACCTTTCCCTAAACTCACGGTTAATAATAGAAGTTAATTATTATTCTACACTTATTCTGGCCTGCCCTGCCAAATTTTCCACAACCATCTTAACAAACAACTAATCTATTTTCGTATAGTTGAAAGTTTCTAAAAGGTCCTTCACGTTCGAGAAATTAATCATTATGCACCCTTAAAATTTTCCATACTTATAAGCGTATAAGCGTATAAGGGATTATTGAATGATTACGTAATTTCAGTTTCAGACTATTAATAAAATTTGTGCGAACAATTAAATCGAATTAAAGAATTACATTGCAAAAACTATGAGAAGCGAGTTGTGTTGTAACAGAGAAATTAAGTTCTAAAAATCATTAATCTTCTTCAGTTTCTAGCGTTCTTTAGTACACTCTAACAATGATTACCGCAAAGAATTCGTGAGAATGAAAGGGCAATATTTTACATTTTCGTGTGAAAAATAACAAACGCATTCAAATTGGATCCGTTAGAAAGAAAATCTCGAGTGATTGAAAAGTTGCGTCCAAGTCGTCGAATTTATTTTGTAATCGACTTTATTTAGCCGCCAACATTTCCGAAAATTTTTTTTCGTCGCCGTAAAAGCTCTAATTTATAAAAAAAAAAAGTAAAAGAAACTTTTTTGGTACGACAGTAATGTTTTGTTGTAGTAAAAAATGCATTACATTTATAAAAAGAAAATAGTCAGCTCACGTTCTAAACGCATGCATGTTCTTACAGAAGCCAGATTTGATGTTTTACCCAAACTGAATCCAAATATCACCGATATCGAGGGCTTTAGCTGTCAATATGTATGAATGCTTACGCGTGTAGAATTGAAAAACTTTTCAATGCCCACTATTTCAAACGTTATGTTTATTTTATAAACACCGACTGTGCGTAACTGCCTATTTACCGAAACTTTCCCAAAAATTCCTTATACACCCAAAAGAAAAACAAATCGAGATAGTATCTTTTTGTGTAGTTTTTATTAACGATTCCTATTGAATTGAAAATTTTATTTATTATTCCACCCCAGAATTTACAAACAAAAGTATAAAAGGACTCATTTAAACTTTTCGCCATACAGAAAATTTTAGTTCTTTATGATGAGTGCACTCTGAATTTAGTAGCCGGTGCGAACAGTTTTAATACGTTAAAGAATTACACAACAACGTAAGCTATTCTCTTTAAGATTTCGAGATTAAGAGGGAACGTGTCGATGCAAAATTAATGAAATTAAACGATATCCCCCCACTACCGCACTTTTCTGAACCAAAATGATCCAGAAAAGATAAATACACATTTCAAATCACTTAATGGTGACTGGTTCAAATGGATATCCCACTTAAGTTGTGCAGAACTGACGGATACCATGTCTACATTAATTTTTTTTCTTCGAAAGCAATAAAGCTGCTGGACACAAAAAATCCTGGACTTCCATATACGATGACAGCTAACAGCTACATCATATCTTACAAGATTTGTGGCATAGAGCGCGACCTAAGCTCATTATTGGGAGATAAATGAGACAAAAGAAACTATCAAGCCCATCCATAAGCATCACAAAACTAGAACTTCAAACTTACCATCACGGATCTTGTTCATAAAGGCAGAAGTCGGAGTAGGGACGTCGAGAATGAAGGTATCGAACTTATGGTGTAGGTACAGAAAACATCATGATTAGTTTAAGCACAGTTCATGTAGGTATGGAGACGCCACTTGGCTACAATACGGTTCAAGTACAATCCATCCACGATAAGTTATTGCACCCTGCTCATTTTGATATAAATAAATTAGCTATAGTTGGAGGTTGTAGCGATACAATACAATACAACAATTTATTCGCCACAAAAAAGAAATGTACACAGCTCGTCATTACGAAAAGAAAACACATTGGCTATATTACACGTTTACAAACATTTTAAAAACAATATTCATGTAGCAGTATCGCTGATACATTGGTATAAATAAAAAAATGGAAGTTAGAAACGTTTCTTAGACTATAGGAAACGTAAAACACCAAAATCCGTTAATAGCTGCTCTTTAATAGAATATACAATAATACGTTTGCTAACATAAATTTACTATTTAGATTACATTACATTAGTATCACAACTACGTTGAATAACTACATTCGGATACTCTTCTCTCCATTTTGAAACCTAAAATATTGAAACGGTGGTGTAACAATTTAGTTTATCACCTTAATATATCATCATGCTAATACAAATTCTTGCTCACTTAATCGGTGTCTCACCTGATCGCGTCTTATTAAATCGCAAAAACTTATATCCAACAATCTCAATTTTGGAAGAGAAGCCAACGCAATTTCGCAAATATCGCCAGATATATTTTTAATGCCAAGCAGATCCAATTGGGTAAGGTTTTTGCAAGACCTTATCACCGGTAATAAAAGGTGATCACTTATTCCTCTCCAACCGGACAGTATCAGTCTAAAAAGTACTTCAAATAATGTTCAAGTGATCGATACATTTTGTACCATGCAAAGGCTCTTGGTACTATGACAGAGCATTTTCCTAAAAATTAGAAAATGATGCCCTGCAAGAGCAGCCACACTCATGAGATAGGAAATCGTTAAAATAGAAGTGTAGCAAAGAGGTTCGAAGATGTGTGAAAGCACATAAAAGTAAAATATAAGAAATTTCAATGATTGCTTTGACAAAAGCAGCAATTTTTGTTCTCAAACTACCCATAGATACCCTAAGCTTATAGAGTGCATACAGTAGGATCCACTTCACCCGCCTACATGTCGGCTAAAAAAGTTTTGCGAGTTTTATTGATGGCCCACTTACACGTGTCTTCAAATTATTCAAGGGTTGATCCTGGTGGGCTCCTATGTCTCGGTTCAGAATTGAAACCCCACTTTGCAGATATGACGGGCCAACTTCTAATTTTAGACTTTTAACATAAAGAGAAAATTGCCTCACGGTTAAATCTTAGAAAGACAACCCCCTAGAATTCCATCGGAATGAGAGATTCTTTTGCAAAAAAACTTTGTGTTCATATTTCCTTTGCTTCCCTACTGTGATCTTCTTGGATTTGCTGGAAAGCTCCATCCCTCTTAGTATTATAATAAACTTATTCTATCTCCTCTGTAGATGTTGGATCAATTATCTTCCGAATAAATCTAGGAAAAGCAAAAAGTGGTTTATCAGAGGACTACTCGAGATTTCAATTTTTTGATACATATACAATATACAGGCTGTCTCTTTAATACAAGCTGTGATGGCAAACTGCTTTTTGGTAGCCATTTTTCAAGATGGCCGCCATATAAATAGCGGGTTAAAGTGGATCTTAATCAAAATTCAAAGCTTAAGTGTAGGTAGTTCAAATGAAATTTATGGTCTTGTTCAACATGGTGATATCTACTCAAAATAGAGCGTCAATCCGTCCTAATATCAATCCTAATCCTACTCTTTAATAGAATCGACCTTTTAACCAACTTTTACCTTCTTAAATCGCTACAACCGGCAGCAATTCGTTCGAGACAGTTAGCAGGTTCAGATAGATTTAAACACCATCCCACATCCAACTCGTGCAACCTGTGACAGAATGCAATTCTTTCGATGCCTATACTACTCAAAGTTTTGCTCTGCCAAGAACTCCAAGTTACTAGTTCTCTATTGTAGCGAGCAACTGCTGTAGCAATATCGTCTAAGCTCGTAAACCAACAGTAATCTAAATTTCGCCCAATGAATTATAAAGAAAAATTGTTGATTTTAAATAATACCAATTATGAGATGTTTCAGATGAGGATTGTTTTTTAAAATTTGTATGATTTGTTCGTCTTGTATCCTGGTGTAACTTATATCTAAAGACGTAATCTTTCTGAGTGATGTTAGAGCCATGTAATCTTCTGCGAGGCAATTACAACGTCTCAACCTTAAATCTTAGAACAACATTAATGTAAAATTTTATACGGGATATTCGGGTAGATACCTTCAATGTCTAAACATTTGCCAATTTGTCTTAAAGCGGCCCTTGTTAAGAATAAGCAGTGACAGAGTGATAGATGAGTTAAATTTTTACACGACTTTTCTAAAAATCTAAAACAATCTTCTCGGTATAAAATAATAGGCAAATTAAAACTTACTCGACGAAAACGTCCGTATCTATTGTACAATCGTCACCGCACCATGATAAATCTAATTTTCTAATGTTATTACACTTATTCATAAAAAGGTATAAAATATCGTCGTTTACCTTACTCCAGTATCTCTGTAATTATTTTATTTAAATTTATTAAGAATAATATTCGATCAAAAGGTTATCATTTCAAGTATGTACCTTTAAACTTAGTTCACGGTATAAAACTGCGTCTTGTGTTAAATCACGCCAACGCTTGTTAACTTGAGCACACCGAAACAACGATTGTAGGTCAAGGTATTGAAGAATGTGAAGAATTATCTCGTTCTAAAATATAACTCAAATTACTTTCAAGTAAAATAAAGAAACTAAGCTAACGGGTAAGGTTAAAAAGCAGTTGCGACTATCGTTAGTTTTCTTTGAGTATCTTCCTTCACATACACACTCTAACGGTTGCTTACATAGAACCCAGTTCATAATTCCTGTATCAAACATATTCTGTTGTATTAAAGTTCTGGGTTTATACCCGGTTAATAAAATTGCATCTATAGAAGTGTGATAACTCAGCTCCCTTTGATTGAATTCTATACGAATTTTACTGCAAATTTAATTATTTAACAAATTATCAACTTTTTTACTCGACCTTACTTGATTAATTCGGTTACATGCCGAATTGGCGGGGAAAATTTCCTAACACGCTCTGTACATTTTTGTGGTGGCCCTTTCCACAACAAATGCCACATTGACGTGGATCGTCCCCATATCTTGACGACTGCACCTGGGTTGTATGTTTCGTATATACTCACAGTGTCGACCAACACAGGACATTCGAATCTAAAAATTGGTCGTGGAAATTTTTCACTAACGTTAAACAAGAAACTTACGATACAATAACGAAATCCCACGATTCTATAGGATCACGATCTTGAATCATGTAGTGTGGTTGAAAAGATTCTCTTTCTAGCCACCAACGACCGTACCATTTCTACAATTATTATATACTACTATTTCTCAAAAAGGCGACGATGAAAAGATTTGCTTACGAGCATATAGCTAAATGGATAATCTCCTGCATTCGGAAAGTTATCGGGCTTCCCAATTAAATTTTCTGGGGAATAGAGGATGCTATCGACGCAGTTATAACGTGATGAATAAGAGACCACAGAATACACAAACTGTTCTATAAAATTCATCGTTGATGAAACTAAATCGACATTAACACATTTTTCACTACTCCCTTTCGAAAAAGACATTAATTTTCACTTTCTGTTTATTAAATAGAATCTTAGGTCTTAGGTTATGTTGTCAGATGACTTTCGCTTGACAGTTCGTTGGGGTGTGGTTTATTTACCAGTGGCGTTACTAACAATACTTCGAAGGTTGGCAATAATATTTTTAAAAAGACTTGTTTCAATACTTATCTTTCTATTCCACATTTCTATTCTTTAACGCCTTAAACTAGCTTTGACGTAATGTAATATTTTTTAATGACTCCAAGACAGCAAGTTTAGCTAAGGGAATGTTATATTCAATCGAAAGACAATTAAATTTTACATGAGAAGATGATATAAAAAGTCTGAGAAATCTAAAAACATAAACAAACCGACAATAAGCGCTATGTAGTGTCGAGATTACCAGAACTCGATAATATAGGTACTACTTAATTTTATTTATGTAAAACCATTGTGAGATCTGAAGGTGCCAGAGTAATAATTGGAGCTCACACCAATTTCTCGGTATTTTCTAGAAAGGAATAATAATCTAAAAACTCATCCTAAGAGAGGAAAAATACCGGAATTGAACCCGAGACCATTTAGACCGTCTTTTAAAGCCAACAAATAAACGTTTCCTAAAATAATCGTCTCAATTCGACTCGGAACTTAAATAAACTAGAAGTACTAGGTACGTCACTAACTATTATTACATTTAGCACATTTTACATCCTTCCCCACGTAAAATAAGTCAACTAAGGATGTCTATTAATAAAACGTATCGTATTAGTAGTCTTACATCGAACGTCTTTAAATTTAACTAAGTAAAATGGAAAACTTATTTGTAGATAAAAATTATTTGGCGAGATGCAGTGAGAAAACGTTGCAAACAAATCCTAAAGGTTTCTTTTTGCAATTTGCAGACCACGTTGCCGAAGTCGCCGGGAAAAATTGGATCACAAACGTTTTCGGCAAATTGAAAAGTGATCGTGAACGATTTAGAATTATTTACGAATACAAACCGGTAAGTTTGATTTAAACGAATTTGTTTGAAGAATAATTTGATGCTTGTAGGTAAAAGAGGCACTGCTTGAAACTTTATCGCATGTACAAGAAATTTATCGTAAGAAAAGCGCGGAAGTTGCGTATAAGAGACGAATAGAAACGGAAATTTTGTTGAAAAGAGGAGAACTTTCGAAAGCATTAGCTCTAAGTAGCCAAGCTGTTTTGAGGGCACCACTAACGGGTGAGTTGACACATTTTCTTCATTTTTTCCATCTATTCGAATCCTTTTTTTTTAGGAGAAAACCATAAGATCGATGATGGTTTCACACTAGCGCTATCGCACTGGAACAGGGCAAATGTATTGATGTGCTTGAAGAAATACAGTTTGGCTCTTGTAGACATTCAGGCGGCAATTAAAGAGTGCCTTGCCGACGATCTTAAGCCAGAAGCTTTCTGTAAAATGGCAATATGTTACAAAGCTTTGGGAGAGCAAAACAAAGCGGATATATCGTACAACCTGGCGAACAAATTATGTCAAGGAAATCAACGACTAAAGAACAAACTGAACGAGTATCAAAATTTTAGCGAGTTAGAGGTGGGGCAGAAGGAAACTGATAGAAGAGGTTCAAATAGAATACTTTAAATTCTGTAAATTTGCATTTTTGTTGTTAGTATTGCCAACTGTTGCTTCGTCCAAACATCCTGATTTTCCTAATGCGTCTAGTAAAATTTCATTGAAAAAGGAAAAAGAGAAGGGGCGCTATATTATCGCGAAGGACTTAATTAAAACTGGAGATGTGGTGGTAGTGGAGGCGCCATATGCGGCTTGTTTGATACCAGAGAGTTTCGGTACGAATTGCCATCACTGCTTCGACAGGTAGGTGAATGAGAGCGAGCAAAAACAAATAATAATCATCTACCACATCAGGTTAGCGGCTCCTGTCGGGTGCTTGGAATGCTCCAATATTGCGTTTTGCAAAGCCGATTGTAGAAATACGGCGTCTTCGACCTACCACAAATACGAGTGTCATTACTTGGATTTATTGGTGGGCTCTGGTATGAGCATTCTTTGCCACACTGCCCTAAGAATGATAACCCAAAATCCATTAAAGAAGACTCTAGATATGTACAACAATAAATCCAAAGAAAAAATTTTCGATATGTGCGGTAACGCGAGTTTGCGATCTCCCGGCGAGTTACTACAGCGTGCCGTAATGGCGGCCTTTCTATTGCGATGCTTGCAAAAGAGTGGATATTTTGAAGATGTAGAGTCAAACGAAGAATGTAAGAGTCGAACCGTCCATACTCTTAAACATATTTTTGAACGAAAATTTGCTTTAAGTTTTACTTGACACGACTTGCACCAGAACCCATCGTTTGACTTTTAAGAGCTGTTGAATTAATGTTAAAAACACGCGAGAGTTTTCCAGTTCAAACGATGGGCACTGATGAAGATCGTTTTGCTTGAGAAGTTTTTGGAGTTTATGTCAACTATCACTATTTTAGTAACTCCAAACGAAGAAGAGTTTTGCATTGGAGAAATGCTGTTGTTCTTTTTACAAATTCTACAGTTTAATGCTCACGAAATTTATGAAACGCAGTACAAATCAGATAGGAAGTTTGCTTCGTCCAAAACAGCTTATATTGGAGTAGCAATTTATCCGACAGCTTCCCTTTTTAATCACGACTGTTATCCTGCAGTAACCAGGTGAGTCATACTGACTTATAGGTATCTTTAAAATAGTTCAAGGCGAATAGGCTGCTTGACGTTAGTCTTAGGGGCTAACCAAAATGCTACAATTGAGAACAAGTATTTATTATTTTGTCATTAAGTAACACTTCGGGTCTACTATTAATTACTAATAAGAACTAAGTACAAAAGTTACATTTCTTCAATTGTTATTAATTACAGCCGCACTCAACCTAATTTAAACTATTAAGTACAATTTCTACTAATATAAAAAAGAGTTAAGACAAAGTAATAAAAACATACACTACTATCAAAAAAATTAAGTTTATGAACTGAGATCAATTTGAATTTGTTCTAAAGTTTTTCCTCGAGTCTCTGGTACACAAAATTTCACGAAAACTATGCAAATTGCCATGAAAGTTGAAAACATATAAAATGTATAGTGAGGCCCCCAACTTTCCATCGCCACCGGCAAATTTTTTGTTATAATGAAAAGAAGTATCCAATTAGTAGCAATGGTTATGCCACCTGCCAAACCTTTGATTTCGGGCACGAAAAGTTCTCCATTGATCATCCACGGTATTGGACCCAAACCTGCCGCAAACGCGACATTGTACGCAAACATACTAACCAACGGCAACACAGCGATGCCGTAAAAATAAACGTTTTGTTCCTTAAGATTGAAATAGAGACCAAACGCGGCCAAACAAACACAAGTTCCCGCGGTAGAAAAGTAAAGTAGCACTTTCCTATCCACTTTTTCCACAATTAACATCACTAAAACAGCCGATACGAGTTCCACCGACGACATGATTATTGCACTTGTGTACGGATTTTGTCCTGCCCCCGCAGCCTGAAAAATCTGAACCGTGTAAAAAGTAATCCCATCGATTGCGCTCAATTGTTGAAACGATGTCAAGCCGACGCAGGCAACAAATCCTCTCACCGTGGCTTTCGAGTTAAGCGTACGCAAAATGTTTAGTTTTTGGCGAGACCTTTTCTCAATCGACTCGTGAATTTGGTCTAAAACTTCTCCTACGTTATAATTTTTGCTTCTGTAAAATCGCAACGCTCTCTCAGCTTCGTCTCTCTTTCTCATTTTCATTAAGTACGTGGGACTTTCTGGCAAAAATACGAACACGAAACCCAATATTACGGTCAATGAGCCGATTATGTTGGTCAAGACAACGTAATCCATGTAAGCACCAACGACTGCTGTAAATGTAATACCTGCGTAGATAAGTAATTCGAAAAATGACGATAAGGTGCCCCTAAGAGATACGTCAGATATTTCAGAAATATACATGGGGCCCACCGCCGATATTCCTCCAATTGCAAAACCAGAAAAAATTCGAGCGACGCACAACATGTATAAATTAGTCGAGAAGACTACCAATAGAGTGAATACAATCGAAGGTATGGTAAGGGCTAAAATGCACTTTTTGGATCCCACAAGGTCGGCTAAATATCCAGCGGGTATTGCGGCAGTCAACGCTCCAATTGCTAACATTGCTCCGACCCAAGAACCTTCGTTGGTGGTAAGATGAAAAGGAGTTGTCGAATTTCTGTCTTCAAACTGTGGCAAAACTGGCGATGTCCAGTTTAGGAAACAACCCATGGTAATTGGGCCCAAACATACTGCGGCAAATAAAATTCGTTATCACTTCAATGACTTCCAACAAAATAACAAATTTCACTTACTTGTGGCTAAAAATTGTTTGAATTTTCCAAACGTTCGTTTCTCCTTAACTTCTTCCTCGAACTTTAACATTTTCAAATCGAAACGCGCAAACGCGCTAAATTGGCGTACAGTACTCAAATATAGTACACGTGTGCTACAAGCGCACTCAAAATTCACCTCGATTTTCGCGTCGATCGTAGGATTATCCGTTGAACAAATAGCCGTCCCATTTATAACACGCCAAAGCGAACTTTTAAAAATAATTTTTAATTCACTGATGAGCTGATGTGTTTCAATTCTAGTAGTTGATGCCAATGTACTCGGCATTTATTGGTGCGATGCCATGAGACACTCCTTACATAATTCGCCGACAAACACAGTGGCGTTTCACGAGCATGGCACAAACTTGCTTTTTATTGTTTACAGACACTTTGTTGGCAAAAATATAGTAATAACAGCCGTACGACCCTTAAATCCTGGGGAGACGATTGCAGAAAATTATGGGCCAATTTTCACGCGAAAACCGTTAGAGGTAAGACAAAGATCGCTAAGTTCCAGATATTGGTTTAAATGCCAATGTCGAGCTTGTTTACAAGATTGGCCTGGATATGATAACGGATTGGAAAGTGCTAGTCGACAATTAAAGTAAGTGACGATGAGCAATTGACAAAACAATCTTTTAATCGTTGATTTCAGTTGTCCCAATATAAATTGTACCAACGTCTTTACGTTGCCCATTACTAAAGATACTCTCAAATGTCCCAAATGCGATAAGAAAGTGTGTATGGAGGATTACATTGGCGAAATAAGTTTTATCGAAAAGCAGTATGAAGACGCCAGTAAGCTGGCTGAAAATAATAAGACGAAGGATGCAATAAGTTTATTGTGTACGGCAATCGATCGTTATCACAGGTACTTAATTTTTGAATTATTCCAACTTTAATTTATCATTGGCCTCATTTTTTTTCAGAATATCCAAACCACCCCATTATTTAACTCACATAGCACAAGAATTGTTACGTTCGTGTTTAGCCGATTCTGGAAATACTTACGTCTTGAACAGTTAATAAACGTTTTAAAAATGCAGCAGAAGTCTTATAAGGGGATTACACGAATTTTAAGGTGCCCTGATTGATGAGAGCCTTTAGGAACGCGGATTTTAAATTTATAATAGGAACAATTCATTATTTAGTACGTAATTAAGAACGACATATAATCAGATCATTATAACTTTTAAAAGATAATAGGTACCTCTGTACCTACACCACCTCTTCAGGTGTACAAAATTTATATATTAATAACAATAATAACTTGAATAATAAAAAAGAGTTAGAAGTTACTAATAATAAGCATAAGACTTATACCAAACAAATTAAATTTAAGAGTTGAGATCAATTTGAATTTGTTCTAAAGTTTTTCCTCGGGTCTCTGGTACACAAAACTTCACAAAAACTGTACAAACTGCCATAAAAATTGCAAACATATAAAATGTATAGTGAGGCCCCCAACTTTCCATCGCCACCGGTAAATTTTTTGTTATAATAAAAAGAAATACCCAATTGGTAGCAATGGTTATGCCACCTGCCAAACCTTTGATTTCGGGCACAAACAGTTCTCCATTGATCATCCACGGTATGGGACCCAAACCTAACGCAAACGCGACGTTGTAAGCAAACATACTAATTAACGGCAACGCGGCGATGCCGTAAAAATAAACGTTTTGTTCCTTAAGATTAAAATAGAGACCAAACGCGGCCAAACAAACGCAAGTTCCCACGGAAGAAAAGTAAAGTAACACTTTCCGATCCACTTTCTCCACTATCAACATCACTAAAACAGCCGATACAAGTTCCACCGACGACATGATTATTGCACTAGTGTACGGATTTTGTCCTGCTCCCGCAGCCTGAAAAATCTGAACCGTGTAAAAAGTAATCCCATCGATTGCGCTCAATTGTTGAAACGACGTCAAACCGACGCAGGCAACAAATCCTCTAACTGTAGCTTTCGAATTAAAAATACGAAGAATGTTTAGTTTTTGGCGAGACCTTTTCTCAATCGACTCGTGAATTTGGTCCAAAACTGGAGCAACGTTGTAATTTGCACTTCTGTAAAATTGTAACGCTCTTTCGGCTTCTTCTCTCTTGTTAATCTTCATTAGGTACGTTGGACTTTCTGGTAAAAATAGGAAGACGAAACCAAGCACTACGGTTAGTGAGCCGATAATATACGTGAGAACAACGTAATCCATGTAAGCACCAACGACTGCTGTAAATGTAATGCCTACGTAGATAAGTAACTCGAAAAATGAAGCCAAGGTACCCCGAAGAGATACGTCGGATATTTCTGAAATGTACATGGGGCCCACCGCCGAGATTCCTCCAATTGCAAAACCAGAAAAAATTCGAGCGGCGCACAACATGTATAAATTAGTTGAGAAGACTACCAATAGAGTGAATATAACCGAAGGTATGGTAAGGGCTAAAATGCACTTTTTGGACCCCAATAGGTCGGCTAAATATCCAGCAGGTATTGCTGCAACCAATGCTCCAACTGCTAACATTGCTCCGACCCAAGAACCTTCGTTGGTGGTAAGGTGGAAAGGAGTTGTCGAATTTCTATCTTCAAACTGTGGCAAAACTGGCGATGTCCAGTTTACGAAGCAACCCAAGGTAATTGGGCCCAAACATACTGTAAGAGAAACATTTTTATTGCACGTCAATAGTTTTCAAGAATTGGATGAAGTGGTTACTTACTCGTAGCTAAAAACTGTTTAAATTTTCCAAAGGTGCGCCATTCTTCCGGTTCTTCTTCGACCTTTATCATTTTTTTTTTCGTCTTGAAGCGCTCTACCGTTTTGAACTAACGCAGACCACGCAACTATTGTACTCAATTAATACATGTTCGCTAAGCGCAGTTCAAATTTACCTTGATTTTTGTTTCGACGATAAGACGGCTGTAAATCATCCGATGAACACATCATCGTTCTAAAACACTCATAAATTAATTGTAATTTAATGTTCTGATGTGTTTTAATTCTAATGGTTAATATCAACGTGCTCGGCATTTATTGGTAATACGATGCAAATCAGATACCGTACCTATAAAAAAGTGAACGCAATATCTTTTAAATCCAGAAGAGTCGAATTTCCGCGCGAAGATGTAATAAATATCGCTATACGGATTGAATAGTGGAAAGTGCAGTCCGCTAGTCAGCGGGTGAAGTAAGTGACTCTTTAATAGAAAAGAAATTGACATCACCAAAGGTATACCTTTTCATCACATTGTATACAAGGCATACATACAGGGCCGTATTTAACTTAACTACTACTCTAAACTCTCAACTAATGGCCTCTGGAATATTTATTTTATGGCGGAGCCAGCTCCGCACTTGGCCATTGATTTGGGCCAATTGTGTCTCCCATCTCCTATCTTCTCCAAAGAAACTATAAGAGCCCATTATGTCTCAATCCACAACTCTGGTAGGGCGGTTGGCGCTAATTCAGACCATGTAGAGACACAGAAGCCTTCCAACACGAATTGTTTTGTTCAAGTTTTTATATGTTCAGTTGTCGTGTTTTCCAAGCTTCTCATTCTATCCTTATCATATCACAAGCTTTTTGGAGAGTTTGTAAAATTCTGCAGTTACTCTACACAGGCAGTAGAATTTTGGGCTCCTTCAGAGAAAAGAGTAAACGTGATGATTACGATTTAATTTTTCCTACGACTTAAGAAGCCAACAGAAAATTTTTAGAAATTTATTTTAAATTTTTATAAGCGAAAGTAAGAAATACAAAAGCAAATTCCGGAATTTTACAAAAATCTCTCTCGGTATGGAGGTATTTCAATGTGGAAGGCCAGATCGTGAACCTATAATTTCATATAATTATCTCGCGCAATTTTTATAAAGTAAAATTTGTAAAATTGATGTATTGCAACATCAAAGGTTAGTCACAAACCACGATTTTCATTTCGCAACGACGGGCATGTGTTAGTTGGGAGTGGTAAATAACCCAATTGTTAATAATAAAAATAATAATAAAATGCACCTGTTTTCAGCATCACCTTGATGATATACAGTAAGAGTAAATAATAAAAAAATACTCGTTACTTTACAGAAGAGACGAGAGAATCGTCAAGGAGCATCACAAGACGTTGATGTTTTGTCGATATGAGCTCGTGGTTACCGCGCGTGTTGACGAATTTCGAAAAATCTTTTTTTTCCCACGCAACAAACTTATTCGTTTAATTTGCGCGATTTCGAAATGCGTACTAGTTTTTAAGAAGCCCCAGTCGGCGATAGTACAAATTTTAAAATTTGATTTTTGCCATTTTGGAAACGTTAAATTTATTTTTATTGTGTGCTCGTCTTTTCGAACGCGAAAATGTACGTGTAGCGTATAAAAATGCAATTTTTATGAGTGAATATTATAGCGCAGTGAACCTCCGTACAAAAATAAAATTTATGTTAACAAGTAGCATTAACATCGATGGGAGAAAAACACAATTTTTTTAGTAGCAGAAGGTGCAAATATAATTAGTCGTTTCAAGTGTCAATATTAGTTATGTTATAATTAGTAATCTCAACTCTAGCAACACCAAACATTCCGAGTGATAAACTGATAATGAATCAAAATGGTAAAGAATCTTCTCCTCTTTGAATCTCACGTCAAGTAAGTACAAATTTTGTAATTATCGAGTTCATTTTTTTCTTCTAATGACTTGGTTAAACGTGCGTGATGTGTTGGCAACTCCAAAGACTCCTATCCCTGTAAATCGTCGTGCTTGTTATTGAAAACACTTGACCAACAAAAAGTACGCAAACTACACCTCATTGTGCCCGGTACAAATTAGTAAAATAGTAAAATGCATTTGTCTTTATAAGGGGCAGTTTATGAGTTTTTCTCTTAGAGTTGTCAAAACATCATGTTTCTCTGGACAAGCCATAAAAGCGCAAAAAAATTACTATTCGTTACCATACACGGTACCTATATCATCAATCATCAGTAGTCAAACACCAGTTCCAAAATTTTTCAAACCCGTGTTCCAGTTCTAGAGAGTGACATTTTGGATAAAACCAGAAGTGATATTTCTTCGCTACTAATTAATTTCTAATACTTCAGTATTTTTAATTAAAAATTGAAAAACGTAATAGATTATGCAAATAGTTGACTAGTATTAGTGCAATAGTGTAATTGTTCTTGTAATCCAAGTACATTATTTTATGTAAGAAGAGAAAAACTTGACCTACTACTCTTGTTTATACTTTTATGTGTTTATACGTTTTGCACATAATAAATAACGTTTTTTATATTTTAATAACAAAAATAGTTCGTGCTCTTAAAAAGTTTTAAAAAAGCGAGTTCAAATTCAAATTTTGTAGAAAGCTTTATTCCTTCGAGCTTTAAGACCTCTGAAACATTCAAAACAAATGTGAATACTTCATGGAAGACGAATTAATTTCAACTGAATTTTTCAATTACGATCGTGCCACAGTCTTCAATTAGCACTAGAAATTATATCTATACTCAACCATTCAAACGGTTTGGCACTGCTTTATTGGCAATAAGTCACGATATACCTGTAGAAGGACTCATTCTGATAGTGCCATAGTCCATATAGTCGATACCAAATACTCAATAATCCGTTTACAAATAATAATAATAATAATAACAGGCGAAAAGGTCATTGGTGATTTTAAAAGTCATACTGTCAAAATAATTTGGATCTGGATTCTGGATATTACTGGGGGGGGGGGGGTCCTTCTGGCTCCGGACTAACCACTCCACTACAAAACCTTAATGTTTACTATCTTCTATGGAAAAGATTGATCAGATTGAAAAGGGAGTTTTGAGTTTGGTCCATTACGATTACGATATATTTTTAAATATTTCCAATTTACTCGTAACTCCTCACTGTAACTCCTTGCACTCTCTAGTCTTCTCCTTTTAAAGAAAGCAGAACTCAGTGTACACTCTCTCAATGCCGCAAAACTGGACATATCCTTATGATGCGTCCTTTCCCCCTCAGTCTGCAGTCTCTACATGCAGGACACATATATAGTGCATATAGTATGTAAAGTGTTGAGACGAGCTTCTCTCTATGGGGCCCTCATTGAAGGAAAATAGGAAATTTTTTACTTATTTTCCTACTTAATTTCTTACTTAGTTTATTATCCTACGAGTCCCCAAGCAAAGATGATCCATCCCAGCCTGGTTACGGGAGTAAGGCTGAAATACAACGGAGAGCCGAAAAATGTTAAAAAGGGTTCTGATCCATTTAATCACCCCCCCCCCCTCTCCAACTACGACATTGATATGAACTAATAAGATTAAACCGAGCTTGTGGCTGATCCAGTTTTTGGTGAGCACCCGATGACTCCCCTAAAAAATGATTTAGTTACGTGCCTGAAGCTAACTCCCAGCACTTAGGCCACTTAATCGGCGGGCCTCTTTTACACCATACTATTAAAATTATTTTTCTGCGTTTGTCGAAAATAAATGATAATGGAGTATTTGGTATCAAACTGCCGGTTTAAAACGAAAACGTTCTACAATGCATAGTTGCATAGTTATAGTAAAAAGAACTGCGTATTTCCAAAAAAACTAATTTCAAAATGTTTGAATGCTCAGATAATACGTCGAATTAATTGGATCATTAATATTTTCGATACTCGAAGGCAATCAAATGGAAAGACTCCAATTTTTTCGGTATACTTGTCTATAATTATTAGGAAAAAGTCGTGATACTATTGTAGTTGTAGTCCATGGCCGTAGCAATGAATAATGACAGATAATGAACAGAGAACACTAAAGCCTGAACCTGAACTGATACGAGGATGTATTGATAACTAGTTAGCCTAGACCAGTTCCATGCAAAAAAAAATATTGCGTTACCATAGCAACGAACAATAACTTATTAGAAGTGTCAGTGTAAAGTTTGACGTCAAAAAAGTAAACCAGAGTTAAGCAATAAATTAAAAGAAAAAAGATGTCCACCGAAATTGTGAAAATCGAAAAATTGGAGTAGCTATCGAGCCATCATCAAGTACCTGTATTTAAAAGGGTTAAGAGGTAAGCAGATTTACGAAGATATGGTTAATACCCTTGGTGATCAATGTCCTTCGTATGCGACCGTGAAAAATTGGACTGCAAGCTTCAAAAGAGGTAAATTTTCAATTGAAGATGATGACCGATCGAAAAGTTCTTGCTTCAGTTTTTTGGGATTGCCATGGAGTAATCATGATTGATTTTTTGGATAAGGGTAGAACAACAACTGGAGATTACTATTCGACATTACTGACCACTCTACGGGAAAAAATTAAAGAGAAAAGACGCGGAAAGCTATCCAAAGGTGTTTTGTTTTTGCAGGACAACGCCCCTGCACACAAATCTCATGTTGGCATGCAAAAAATTCGTGATTTAGGGTTTGAATTACTAGAACACCCCCTTTATTCTCCAGATTTGGCTCCATCCGACTATCATCTCTTTCCTCAACTGAAAAAAAGTTTAAAAAGTCGTAAATTTTCTTCCAACGAGGAGATAATAAAAGTTGTGGACGTCTGGTTTGCAGAGCAAGAAGAAACATTTTTTTTGAAAGGTCTAGAGACGTTGCAGGTTCGCTGTAATAAATGTATCCAATTAAGAGGAGAATATGTTGAGTAATAAAATATTTTGACATTGAAATTTTGTTTAGTTCTATAGTAGGCTAAGAATTTTTCAATATAGCCTCGTACATATACATACTGATTACAGAAGATACGAATTTCCAATTTTAAGACCTCTAGCACCATCTTTGTGTTGTCTACTAAAGTATACATTGTGACGTCGCAATCACGCGCTTATCGTTAAAATTTAAACTTCTAACGAACTATTTATTTCAGAAACATCTTCATCTTATTAATTCTATCCAAGTTATGTTGCACAACAAGTCAAAATGGAAGTTGTATTTATAAAACTACAACGAGCGCGTGTTCTTGCGCCGAAATTTTACCAAGACTTTCGGAAAATTCCCAAGAATTTTGCTTAAACTACAAAACTAATGTTACCATTTTAGAAATTCAAAGTTTGCAAAAGAAATTTTTATCTTTAAGAAATTTAACTTTAATCTACCCTAATTTAATTAATTTAACAATTTGGAAAGGAAACGTTAGCGTATTGTTCGATAGCTTTTCGCCAAATAATAAGATACAGGTAGGTAAAAAGAAAAATTACGAAATAATAGGACTACAAGTACTGCTAATAATTTTAGGTCGTACAGCTAATTAATTTAACGATAGTTAAAGTTTATCCGTCTTTTTTAAGGCCGTTAAAATATTTGGAAATATTGGATTTGAGTGGTAACAACATCAAAACTATCAATATATCGACGATCGATACACTTAAATACATCAAAAATGTAAAATTAGCACGTACGTATTTAGCTACCCCAATCAATCCCAACTCCCACTTATTTTGTTCCGAATTTACATTTTAGGAAACCACTGGAACTGCTCCTTCAACTTAGACTGGGTTTTAAGTCTCAACAAAACCATTTTCACAGACGTAAACGATATGAAGTGTTTTGAGAATCCCTATCCGGGCAAACCGATGTTAGAAGTGGCCCAATTCGCTAATGTTAGTAAATATAAAGGTAATACGATGAATTTAAGTTAACTGAGCTTTTTTAAAGAACGTTCGTACAAACTGTCCGGAAGAGTGCCAATGTTCTATGCCGGATATAGTTCGAGATCCGATTCATTTTAAATTGGAGCCAATAATTGAAGTCAACTGTTCGGATAGAAGTTTAACACAACTTCCCAAAATTTTACCGGCGAAAACTAAAATTTTAATGCTACAACGAAATAAAATTAGTGGCTTGGACTTGTTAATAAATAATTCCGTGTACAAAAATATACAAGATGTTTATTTGGATAGTAATCTCATTAGTAGCATCGCCGAGTTGGAAGGAGTTTACTGGTTATTTCATTTTAGAGTCATGTCTTTAACGAATAATAAATTAACGCAGGTAAATTTTTCAAAAATGAATTTATTGTAGTTACTGTATGGACTTTAGCTACCCACGTACGCATTGGACAATGCCTTACAAAAAAATCCAAACATGCCCATTGCAGTTAGGATTTATTTAGGTAACAATCCTTGGAGGTGCGATTGCGTATTCGTACCCAGATTTCAAGTAAGTTGACGCTAGTGAAAAACGTTCCTCTTCAAACATTTTCCATTTAGGAGCTGTTGAGAAAATATGAAACTCAAGTACGAGACGTCGAAGACATAAGATGTCCTTCCATAGAAGGAGATCTTAATTCACTGACACAAGTAAGCCGTTCTTTTAAGAAATTATTTGTTAATTGAAAAAACTGTTTTAGGTGCTCGAACTATCGAGAAGCTCTGTGTGCCGTACATCAGGGGACTATTCGATGCAAATATTAGATCTTATAAATGGAATTTTAGCGAGTCTCATTGTATTTATATTGGGAAAATTAGCTTACGATTATTATTACTATAAGAAAACAGGAAAACTACCATGGATTGTGACTAAATTACCGTAATTTAATTTTTTGGGAATAAATACAAATTAATTTTAAGTTGTAATCTCACAGCTCATTTTGGTCTTCTGTTATCAACTCTGAAACAAAGCAATTAACTTATAAATCGTTGATCGTACAGGAATAGGTACACCCAAAATTGGTCATCAATTGAAAGCGAAGAAGACCACATTTTAAAGAGAGCCTATTTCGTTCAATTTTGATCTCACAGGAATTAAAAATGAATCAAATTAAAGAAAATTTTGTAAGCTTAACGAAAGGGATGATGATACTTTTTGATAAAACAATCATTTTTTTAAATTTTAGCCCAAAAGCTAATTTGCGCTGCTTTTTCTTCCATGACACCCATTTCCAGTGGTAGTGGGTATTTCAAATTATATTGTAACAAAAAAGGCGTACTTAAAATGTTTTCTTGAATATCAGGTACGTTTCGAATACGTTGAACTATCGCCTCAGTCATTTGATTTAAATTTTGAATTTTCTGCAAATCGCTAACATGCTTTTGTAACAACGGCCCGACTGCTTCCCAGTTTATTTCTGGAGGATTAATTCCATCATTGACATAAAGCTGCTTCTCTTCTACCAAATCTAAATTCAACCTACAAACACCCAACGACCCAACTTAACAATAAATCGGTTAAGTTTCGTATCAATTAAGTTTATACCTCAGTTCCTTTTCCGACGGCCCATCTTGCTTTTCTAAAACACTTTCATTGTTTTCGACAGACTCATCGTCTCTTACAGAAGCTAGATTATCATTAAATGAAATTCCTTGTTAAAATAGGTTTAAATTGGAATTACCCTCATCGAACAATCGATTTTTTTCAGAATCGGCAATGAAACCATTTAGTTGAACGACCAAATTATCTAAATCTTTCTGAATGTCATCAAGCTCCAAATGTTTGTTGTTGACAACATTTAAATTACATTCTACACAATCAAAACAATTTTCGGTCACTAAATGCTCGGCTAAGTCATCACAACAAGCTGGAGGCAATTCCTCCTCGTCAGAATCAAGTGTAACAAGAACTGGTGCAGTTTCAGATTCTATTTCCTTTTGGAATAGCCAATTAAAATTAGTTTGAATGAATTTAAAAACCTTACTTCGTTCATAATTTATTAGAACGCGATAAACTGGCAGTTTCACAAAACGAATTTGACAAGTTGACGGTAAACAAAAGCAAAATTTACAAAATTAATGATTTATTTGTTCCAAACTACATTAAATTAAAATTGGGTGAAAATGCCTGCTCCAATTTTTCTAAACTTGAATGGCCGTCTTCTATTTCTTGCACTGGAAAATTAAGTGTAATTTATTTCGGTTACAAAAAGTTTCGAGGCCTCACCATAAACTCTTAAAGAATACAGACTTTTGGGGAAAACTGGAAGGTGCAATCGTTTCCAAGTAAACATCAAAGTAAGCACAAAGATGAAGTAGTTGGGCAGATAATAACCAAGTTTTAGTAGCTCTACTGTTGTTCCATCCTATATTAACTGCACGCTCCATGTCCTAAAAATGGCTTCCAACATTGTAAGAAAAAAATCACACCCTTTCGGAACTTACTCGAATCTCATCACAATTTCCAGAATGAAACTCCTCGTTGTATTTGACGGTTAAAGAAAATATAGGTGCTTGAACTGGATAGTTATTTTTAATTGCGATTAAAGCAGTTAAAGTCGCCGACTTGGGTCTAACTATGGTGGCAGAGAAAAATAGATCGCTAGAACTAACTATTTCGTTTGCAATTATGTCGGCTGTAGACGGTGATTTGCAATAGTCTTGCCAAGTAGCGGACGTCCATTTAGATAAAGCGGACACTGCATTGAGCGGAACGTCGATTGTATCGGGAACATTTGGTACTAAATTTTGTTCTGCAGAAAAAAGTATTAATGTAAATTAAAACGAGTCGAGTCGATTTACCAAGCTTTTGAAGTTGTAAAGCTAAAGATGTTCTCGATTTTAGACGTTTGTAGATAGTTTTCATGACTATTTCGATATTTGTACAGCTCGTTTCACTGGCAGTTTTTGTGTCCTATAAAAATTAGACAAACTTTGTGTATTTCAAAATGGCCTCAAAATAAATAACCTACCTGGGAAGATAAAAAGTCGAGTCCGCACACTCTTTGAGCCCAATTGTAGCAATATCCCAATTCTGAAGTCAACTGATTGAAGGAGTTAATTCCAATTTTTTTAAGTTGATATGTGTTACTACAATTGGGGCTGTCAGTACCAAAATCAGCAGGGAACAATTCTCCTAAAATACTTTCACCACCAAGCACGTCCATAGATGAAATTGCTAAAAAAAAACAGTCAAAGAAAAAAAATTGGCAAATTTAAACACCGGACCTCCTACACTTTCGGGATATTCAACCTCAGAAGTAACGGTGACTATATTGAGCACCGTACAATAACTAAAACAAATTTTCAATGTGGGACTATTTTTTACTTTAATAACGCAGCGAATAGTCAAAGGATGAATCTCCAATGTACGTTTTCTCTTTTCTGCTTCTTCATCTATAAGAAAAGACTTGTGCCGACGTCGTTTCTTATTTTCGGAATTCTCCTAAAAAACAAATTTGTCACTAAATTAAAGCTTGTAAATAGTAAACTTCACACCTCCACTTCTTGTTGTTCAGTTTCAGAGTCGGAATCTTCGATATCAAATGACTGGGTTCTTTTTTGTTGCTTCCATTGTAACGCCTCATCTTGATCTCCACAAATTTCCAAACTTAAATCTATGTCTACAAAAGCCATTTACAATTTAGAATTAAATTAACAACTAATAGCATACCATAAACTTTTCTATAAGCGTCCGTATTGGCGTAAAATAAATATAAAGGATTTGGCAACAAAGAAGCCAACTTGTACTCGGCATAGGTCTTCTCGATTGGTAGTCCTAAATAGTCTTGTAGTGGTTTGGTCGATTCTAACACTGCAGCCAATTTAGGAGCTAACCCACTTAACCGATTTTTTGTTTCAACAATTTCTAAAAAATATCGTCAATCTCATTTATTCTTGCTCAAGAGTTATTCTCACCAGCAGCAACTTGCTTCTTTTCGTTTTCAAGAGTGCTACAAAGCTCTGACAATTTTTTTCGTTGAGTCAACTCCCATTCCAATCTTGCCAAATGAAGTTCGTGCTTCTGAACATCATCTAAACTTTCTACCTGTGAAAATAATGAATTCGTTTAAAAAAACGTATGTTCGTAGAATTGAAAAAAACTTACTTCTTTAAAAGATTCCGTCTTTTCGGAAGGTGCTTCTTTTAAAAACTCATCGACACTCACTAGCGCAATATCCTCGTCTTTTGACCTACAAACCTTTTGAATAAACTAAAATTATGCGATCATTAGATACATACTTGAATTGTTTGCATTTTTTAAATTCGGACAACAGATGTGCCGCTTCATACATCAAGTTTTGATACTGAAGATTAGTACTATCGGCTTTTTGTTTCTCTACATTTATTGCCTCACGTGCTGCTGCACTACGTACTTTTTCCAAGCGATTTAACTTTTTTAAAGTTACCACATATGCAGCAGCTTGCAATACTTTCTCAGTAACTTTACCAGTAACCTACAAAAGATGATAAGGTAAAACTGCTGAGTTGCCACTCTTTAGACTTACATCGGCTGGTTTTTTAGTTTTCAACTCTAAAATGGCATTTAACAAATTCTTAATATTGGAACACGTATCATAGTATAGATCGGCATCGCTAACTGCAGTTCTTTTAGCGGCTTCCTTTTCTTCGAACGCAATAAATTTCTAAAAGAAAGAGTTTAAACATAACCTATAAGAAAACTTACCGGCAAACCTTATAAATATCGCCTTCGACATCGTCACTGCCAGTTTTTCTTCTTTTCTTTATAGCAGTTTCTCTAGAAGAAGCGGTTGTGGTGTCTTTAACCATTTTGCAAATGAATTGATCAAATCAAGATTCTTATAACCACAAAACGACAAAACACAGCACAATCTTCAAATTTTAGTTTTACACTATAACCAACTATAAACTATAACCGACCTAACACAACCAAAAAGTAACTAAGTGGAAATTTACACAATTTTTTAAACCCATTTTTAATTTTAATTGCTGTAGGTAATAGAATTAAAGCAAATTAAAATTAAATTGTTTGTAACTCACAAAAAAGTTAATTACTAACAATTTGTCTAGGGAGTTTAGTGTAAATGTATTGGTGACATTTGGCAACTGTCATCTGTGATTACTTGTGTCAAATTGTATAATTGATCGTAATTTGTGTTGTGTTGTTGATTTTATGTAAATTAAAGCGGGTTGCAATTTAATTTAACTTAATAAAAATTAAATTCCATTGCCATTAACAATAACTCCTACATTTTTCTGTTTAAATACGTATTAATTAGTTGAATTGCGATGTTGTGGTAAAAGTAAATTGATGTGTGTCAAAGTAAAGTTTACTAAATAAATATGATTTCGTATTTAATTAAAGTAAAAAAGAGATACAGAGGCGCAAAATAGTAAGTTTGCAATGTCTGGGCACGCCGTCGTTGTGTGGGAATGGGAGAATAGAAATGGGTATTGGAAGCCTTATACGCCAGCTGTAACTCAACACTTGGAACGTGCAAATGCTAAACAGCTAACCAGGGTGATTTTATCGGATGCCGATCCTTCTTTACAAAATTATTATGTCAATTTAAGAAATTTAACTCAAGAGTTGGAAGATTCGGGTAATATTTTTGTTGTAAGTTGTGAAGTAGAGTTTGAAACTGTTGCTTGTAGATTTGGTGGTTAAAGTACGGAGAAAATGTTATCCGCCTGCTTCACCTGCCGGAAAGGGTGCCAAGTGGGAGTGCGCCGTAGAACAGGGTAGCGAGTGGCAAGTTTTCGATATGGATATTCAGTGCCGTGTCGAAGAAGCTTGGGCAAAAGTATGTATTCATTTTTTGTGTTAAATTTGTATAAACAAGCACTTCTTTTTAGGGAGACCAAGTGATAGATATGAGCAAGACACAACCTGGATTCCCATATGTTATAAATTTTAGTAATTTAACATTAAGATGGTTAACAAGCGGCCGCCTTTGCAGTGTTCGGCGTGTTAAGCAAGCACCTTACCCTTTGGTTAAGGTGCGCTTAGAGGAATTAGCTTCAGTAACTGGTAAAGTGACAAACTAATAAGATCTTCATTAGTTCACGATTTTAACCAATAGGTCGTCGCAGTTCAGACATTAGAAGATCGTGCAGGCCAGTGACAGATAATTTGAGTCTTCCCTCGAAATTTACTACCGCGCCTACACATAACATTATTGACCATAATACCAAAAAACAATACGTAAATAAGAAAAAATCTGGCAGTAAGTCTAAAAGCAGTAGCGAAACTTCTACAACTAATCTTGCAAGGACTATCTTGCATAATCTCAACATATTTGGTAGGTTTTTCTTTAATTACTCGTAGCAATGCTCATGTCTCGTTTTTAAATAGGTAATAAGTCCGTTAGCACCCCTCATACGCAAGTTCCAGATAAAACTCACAAGGAATCTCTCTTGGATGCCGATAGTAGTAGTACTAAATCGGGTCGACGTCCAAGTTTGGATACGGTATCCACGTATCTCAGCCAGGAAAGTAGGGAAAGTCGAGCAACTAGTTCCACGGCGGACCTTCTTAATTACAGTGCTAGTAGCGACGACGGAGCTGTTGATAACGAAGACATTCCTTCTATAGTTGGTGTGGATTCATCAAGTGCTATTATGTCCAAGTTTGTTCGAGTGTCTCAGCCGAATGAATGGGCACCGAGACAACCATGCCCAGCTTGTAGAGAACAACTTAAGCTATCGAGAGTTGTCGTAGCTCTACCTTGTGACCACGTCTTGCACTTGGACTGTGTGAATCATGTGTTGAAGCATCAGTTGGCTACGGGCTCGAAATTGCACATACAGTGTGTGGTTTGTGGGTGCATTTATGGCGAAAAGCACGGCAATCAGCCTCTTGGAACTATGGATTGGGGTATTATCGATCGAAGTTTACCTGGGCACCCAAATTATCAAACAATAAAAATTATTTATAAGTAAGTCTCGTGTGAGTGGTTTGAACTAGTTGTATTTGTTTCGTTTTAGTATACAGTCTGGTATTCAGAGTTCTGACCATCCAAATCCAGGAAGAGAATATTATGCAGTAGGTTTTCCACGTGTCGCTTATTTGCCAGATAGTAGTCGGGGCCGTCAAGCTTTGAAACTACTTAATGTGGCTTGGCAACGTAAATTAGTGTTCACTGTTAGTAGGTCTCACACGACGGGATGCGAAGACGTTGTGGCTTGGAATTTACCACATAAGACAGAAGTGGGTCCTAGTAATTCTGGACACGGGTATCCGGATCCGATGTATTTGAGTCGGCTCGTGAGAGAGTTGGAAGCCTTGGGAGTTACCGATGATTCCAACATGTGTTGAGAGAATTAAATGAAAGAATATTAATTTTGACTGATTTTATATGTATTACATTACTACAATTTAAATTAATTAGAATTGGAATTTTGCTCTCGATAATTTATTAGATATTTTAAAGTAATGTGATACATATTTTCCACGGTAAATTGTAACAGTATTAGCTAATGACTGTGTATCTGTAATATTGAGACTAGAGAACGAAGGTTCTTCCATATCTGCCTTTTATTGACTTTGTGATACTCGAATAGCACACTTTTTGATGAATTTACAAAATGCACGTATTCCAAATTATTCGGCCAGTTTAAAAGTATTATAATAGGTAATTACGTAATTACACTTGTTTATTGAAGCAAAAAAATTTATAATTGTTTATTATTTAAAAATTTTATATTAATCTACTGTTTTAGATTTTATAAAGCTTTAAGAAAGTATTTTTATAGAAAATAAAGTTATTTAATGTTGGAGAATTTCTCTTGAAATTCTAATTATATAATTTTGTAAAAACTAGAGCGAAATGCAATAATAATTTCTAGACGACAGTAAAAACATTGGGTGATTGTTTTAGAAATTGCCTAAAAGGGAAATACACGTAGTTGGGTAACTTTGGCAATTAAATAAATTAGTGCAATTTAGGACAGCTATATTTTTAAGTACAAAATATTTTAATCATTTTCTAGCAGGTGCCTTCTTGTAGCACCCTTAGTAGACTTATTTGTATTATTTATAAGTCTAGTAGAGTTTAATCTAAATGAATTTGTACAGTATATTTTAAATAAATTAGTAATATAATCGACGCATTATTAATTATTAGAAGTTAGAAACTTGATGAAATGCAATAAACTTGTAGCGATCTTTCTGGCTACTCTTGAGCAACACCTAGTGGTTATAAATAATAAAAGAGTTGCTGATAAACAGTTTGCACTTTTTAATTATAACAAAAACAATTGTACTATGCTAACAAACTAATAATAGATATAACAAAAACCTTCAATTGTACTTGGGGAACCTCATGTCGGTTTTCTTCAAATTTTCTTCTATCCATCTATCGGCTCTAGAATTTAATTCGGGAGTAAAGTGATCCACCCAACTACCATTTTTGCCCTTCCTAACAAATCCTTGTTCTCCACCATTTAAAATACCCACGTATTTTAAAACGTCGAAATTAACAGACTTGTTTTTTCTAAAATTATCGATCTTCAAGTGATCTTTCAACTTATTCAACTGATCATCGTTTAATGTTTTTCCTAGAAAGTTGGCCACTTTTTGAATTCCTAACTCCAAGTCCTAAAAAACAAACTATAACTTTGCAAAGTACCATATTTTACGGATCATACATGGTTCATCTCTTCATAAAATAAAAATAGAACGTTTTCTGAATTTCTTAGTTCCCATCCTTCTCGTAAATGCTCCCAATATGGAGACCAAGCCTCTACAATACAAAAATTAACAATGAAAATAAAATTAGGTAATAAAACTCACGTAAATTCTTTTCAAAGTAATCCCAAAAAGTGGGAAAATCGCTGATGTAGCCTTGAGTTCGAACGAGGCGATTTAAATGATAGAAAGAGACTGCAACATCTTTAGGATTGCGAGCGACGTAAATTACCTAGAAGTTTGAAATTATTAAAATATATTATGGGGCATTGCCCACTCGCCCTACTTTACAACCAGTTGTTAACAATTTAGGTGGCAAGAGACTAAAGGGAAAGTGCGTCTTAATAAATCTTCTGCTTGTTTGTTCTTGTAATAATCTCCAACCTGGTGAAGCGATGGCTTCAACCAAAGACGAGCGCTCTTTACAAAAGCTATTCTCTTGTAGAAACTCCAGTTTTGTTTCGGGGTGAACGAACATACTAAACCTGCAATGAGTTCTTCAAGATATAGTAGTCTTCGTTAAATGAAAAACTTACTCTAAAAATGGAAACCTTTCAGTTAGGGGCTTCTTAAACGCGGTGTCGTAATCCAAGTCGTTCGCTAGTAGCCAGACCATTTCTTGAGTCCAAGTCGTTCCTGTTTGAAACAAACTTTAGTTGAGATTTTTAAAAAGAAAATTGCTCGCCTACCAGATCTAGGGTAGGTTATGACCCAAACGTCGTCGGGTCTGGCTTTGAAATTGTAATAATTCTCGGCCTCCTTTTCGTATCCACTTGGAAAACACCACTTTTTAGGCCCAACCTGCACGAATCCTGTACGTTCTCCTAAAATAAAAAAATCCACAGCTTATAATATCTGCGGATGTACGCCCAAATTGGTAGCTAAATAACTTCCCTATTACCTACCTGTGAAATCCTTTAATAATTGCAAATTTGTTTCATTGTCAACTTTATTTATTTTATACGGAAATTTTTGTTTGGTTTCACTCTCGTCGGTTTCTAACACTTTTTCAAAATTTATAAATTTTGAATTAACGGGCATTGTGACTTTAAATCGTGTCGGTGTCACCTTTAGAACTAAATGTTTTCTTACTCAAAACATTCAATATAAACAATAAATAAATGAGCAATACGAGAAAGGAGTTGGTAATAAGTAGGAAGGAAGTTGAAATAAAACTTAAGTTTTTGTTTGCTCAACTTTTATTTAATGTGGTTCACTAAACTGGGACCGGACCGCCTTTAGAAAAAATATTAGAAGAAATGTAACAAATTGTTATTAAATTGCTTGTTTTTTATTATATTTTCATACTTTTTTTTAAAAAAGGTGGGTAAGTTGTGTAATGGGAGAAAGTTCGAGTGATAACAAAATTTTTAATAATCAATTTGGGACAACTTTCTCGCTCGTCATTAGGTGTCTTATTAATTATATTATACGAATTTCAAAATTATGTAAATACAATTTTTTAAGCGCATTCTTAAAGATATTTGGAATTTTGATGATTTATGGAATATATAATAATAGACACCTGCTCTTTCAGTCCTTACGCTGAAGCTGAAGTAAGATAGGCAAATTCTGGGGACCCAAACCCAAGTTCATGATTAAAGCAAAACCATATTAGTAGGTATTAGGTATTTAGATACCTAAATTAATACTTGTGACTAAAGAATTCGTGACTAGTATTTTTTTACAAAAGATTTTACAAGTACCTGCTAAAGAAAAAAAATAGAGATCCATAAGGAGTTCAAATTTCTTTTGGGTAATATTTTAATAATAAACTAGCGGATAAAATAATTAATAAATTATGAAAATGTGAACAAACCTTCAACGGAAAGTTTATGTGAACATACCTTTATTTAAATAGTAAACGTCAATGTGCGTCAATGATAGATAACCTCACTTTTTAAACCAAAATATAAGAACAAAAAAATGAGTAATTTAATAGTAAGAAGTATCAATACTCTAATAATTAAAAATAAATTACGAAAAGAAACATTACTACTATATAGTACATCTCAACAACATCTACGCACCGAAAATGTTGAACAAAAACAACCTGCCAGGAAGATGAAGATTCTTAAAGTAGCGATCATCGGCATGCCTAATGCTGGAAAGAGCACCTTTATTAATACATTAATGGATAGAAAGGTAGCGTTTTACATAATGAAGTTTTCTTACGTGCTTATTTTGGTTTTTATAGGTCTGTCCTACATCGTCAAAAGTTCACACTACTCGATCAAATGTTCAAGCAATATTCACAGAAGACGATTCGCAGATTATTTTTATGGATACTCCAGGTCTTGTTACAGATCGTATGACAAAGAGGTAGATGTATTAAATTAAATTTACGTTTTTATTTACAAATTATAATAGGTACAAATTAGAAAACAGCTTTATGACTGGAGGCCAAAAAAGTTTGCAACAATCTGACGTAATTGGAGTAATACACGATGTGGGAAACGAATGGACACGTGAGAAACTAGACATAAAACTTATAAAATTACTCGAAGGGCAAATCAATAAGCCGAGTTTCTTAGTTTTTAATAAAGTCGATATTTTAAGGTCTAAACGAAAATTATTAGACTTAACGAGATCATTAACCATGAATTGCATCGATGGGAGACCAATAGTGGGTACAAAATCGCATCGTGTAGAAATAAATGAAAATTTTGGATGGCCTCATTTTAAAGAAATTTTCATGGTATCTTCGTTAACGGGTAAGATTATTTTACGCGTGTAAGCTTAATGTTATAAGTTGGTATTTCTAACAGGAGATGGTTTGAGTAGAGTAAGAAGGTATCTCATAGAAAATGCCAAACCTGGAGAATGGTTGTTTTCGGAAGAGGTTTGGTCAGATCAGAGTCCAGAAGAGCTCATAATAAAGACTGTCAAAGCTGTTCTATTGGATTATTTGCCTCAGGAAATTCCGTATCTTATGGAGCCTGTTTTGGAACACTTCGAATCGATCGATCAAGGTCCTAAAAGTATCGTAGTAATAGTGAAGTGTCCTTCGGAACGTATTGCAAAATTAGTGGCTGGTGGAGCTGGTGGTAGATTAAGACAAATGACAGAGAAAGTTCAAAAAGATCTTCAAGATGTTTTCCAACAGTATCTTAAGGTTCAAATAATTTTAGATTTTCCCAAAGAAACACCAGTATCCTTAAAATAAGTTTAACGAGTTTTTAAGTTGAAACTCAAACAAAAGTTGTATATTCGAGAAAATCATAGGTCGAGGAGGCTCAACAAAAATATAGTAATTTAAAAAAATTAACGAAATTTATACAAAAAAAGTATTTACAAATAAGCTCCCCATCCAATGTACATTTGACATAAATTTTCAATACTAATGGCTTCTTGAATTAAGATATTTGTTTGTCCTTCCACAGAAAGGGGTATGGAAAATGATCTGCTTTTTCCCTTTATGACTCCTTGTAACCGTAAATCAATATTTCTTACGTGCTCTTTCGCCTGTAAAAACAAAAATACTTACTTCATCGACAAAAGTTTAAATCAAACCAACCTGCTCATTAGTTCTTTCCGATGTTTGAGCATTAACTGCAGCCATGGCATTTCTGGGCCAAGACATTAAGGGATCGTACACAAAAGGTGTCACGATAGACATAAGCGTGGCAGAATGCGATCTTAAAACTCTCAAAGTGCAAGAGCACGATTTCCTAAATGTCCCTTCCACGCCAAGCGGACCCATTGCGGCCACCATATTGTGCGTTAATCTAAATGGAACTCTTTCGGGCCACTCGAACGTTTCTCCTTTATTAAAAAGGCAGTTGAAGTCGACGTGAACGGTATCTCCACAAGTCGAATCGAATAAAATATTTTCGCCGTGTCTATCGCCCAATCCTAAAATATAGCCGACCATCGACACAACGGCGGTTGTTCTAGTGTACGCATTTCTAGCAGTCAACCAGCCTTGAGCGTCGGGGAAAGCTTTCTTGAACCATTCTCCCAAAACTGGCGGATGTTTCGGTATTAACTGCTTGACAAACACATCACGTTTCTTTGAAATCGAATCTCTTTGATTACAACAGCACTGCTTTAATTCTCGCCCTCTCATACCCATTCCTGAACAGTTTACTCTTAATAACTAACTCGAGAATATGTATAAAAATGTTACCTATTTGCTTGTACAAAGCTAGCAATATCGGTCGTAATCCAACCAGATTTGGGATCCACTCGATTAACCCACACTCTTCATTTAAAGGAACGACAGAGTATAAGCGTATGTTCAACCGTCTCTGCCTAGACTCTGCTTCTCTCGACAACATTTGGTTTACAATATCGTTGAACTCCATCAAACGAAAATCTTTGCGAAGATCATCTTTGGGTTTCAACATTTGGACGTACCTACAAAAAGGAATGTAAAAAGTTGTAGAAAAATGCGAGGAATTTTACTTATTGCCATCTGAGCCTCTAAAAGTAATTTTTCTGGGTCGCTGTAAGCTTTGAAGGATGTTTATTTCGTCTTCGATGCCCACGATGTGAACGTAATGGTTTGGGAAGGCGTTGTGTTCGCTGCTTTGGAAATCGGGATTTGGTAAAATGAGCTTTCTGAGTTTTTGCGTCGGGATCATTATTTTGCTAAAATCTTCTTTGGTGATTAATCTGAAATTAGACGAACAGCCAGTATATTATTATATTCTACTCCGCGTCTGTAGAGTGGTTTTATATTTCTAATTAAAAAGAGCAATACATACCTTGGAAGTGCCCTTAATAAATTATTGACGCTGGCTGTTTGAATATTATCGGGTATGTCCTTATTGCATAGCTCGATAAGTTTTTCAGCTAATTTAGTGAAATCGGACACCAACGTGATCATGGATAAAGTTTTCAACCGACTATCGTTTAAAATTTCGTCGCACCTTTTGGAACGAATAGAATAACTGGATTTTCTAATAGACATGATCATCCACAGACTTTGTTGAGGATATTTTAAAATAAGTTTCACAATTATCGACTTCAGTTCTAAATAGACCTAGAGAAAATTCTTTGCGTAAAAACTATAAGTTATGGTTTTTAGTAGTACCTGTTTTTGTGGATGACAAATTCTCGAAACGAGTTGCGAGAAAGCCGTGAAGAAAATATAAGCAGGGAGTCGATCCAAATACAGGTCTATTATTTTTGTGAGCTTCAATAGCGTGCTATGCCTATTATCATTAGTCGGTACATCTAAAAGTCTAGTACCACAATCGAACCAAATGCTCAACATGCGAGGCACGGACTGATACACAAATTTACTACCGTACACGAGCGATTTTCCAAAATAATTTATTATGTGCACTTGCATGTCGCCTCCTTTAGTGTCCTTTTCGTTATCTTGCAACGTTTGAAATAAACGGTCATAAAACTGACCTAAACAAACCTAAAATTTCATTTTAATCGAACTTTTCTGCAGTTACCAAAATAAAAGTTGAGAACTCACTAAACTTTTCTCCCATTCTTTAAATACTTCAACTGCTTCCTTGTAGTGTTGTATATTAGTCTCGGTGTCGACATTAGAAATAGAATCGTTGTACGAAGCAATAAGTAATCTTGCTTCGGCCGCCAATTTTCTACAAAAATTTGAAGTAAAATAAAATAAAAAAATCTTAACTCATTACCTATTCTCAAAACTTATTCTACTCGATAGAGAACTCGAATTAGACAAGTCTTCCGGTATAATAGCTTCTAGTCCCCTCCTTAAAGTTGCAAGAGCTTGCTCGTGATCCTCTTTGAGCCACTGTAATTTAGCTTTTTCTAAAAACAACCTGGGTGGAGTATATTCTTCGGCTTTCAACGTGTAGGTATAAGCTTGATGGTGTACTCCGGCATCTCTCGCTATGTTTGCACTTAATAACCACAATTCTCCAAGAAGAGAGTTCAATAATGACCAAGAATGGGGGACTTTAGTTTGTAACGAAATTTTCGCTTGTTCTATCGCAACTCGACGCAAGCACAAAATTGGTTCTTGAATACGAACCGATTCTTGCAGCACTTTTAATCGCAAGTCCCATTCGGAACTTAATTTTTTTACAACGGACTCGGACACGTTGTGATCGTTTGGACGGATCAACAATTCGTTTATGGTCTTCTCGACTTGTTGTAATTCGTTAATCGCGTGTAACTTGGCAATGTAAGTATAACCGTGGCTGTATGCGCCTTCTTTTAAGCTTGCGGCGCCTAAAGAGTCGACTTGTGCAAGTTTTAATGCATCTAATGTTGTTTTGAACTCGTCTCTTTGTCCTTAAAAAAATTATTTAGTTTCAACCCTTTGTAAGTGATGCTACAAACCATTCTTAAGGTGAATTAACGAACGTCCCAACTGTATATTCCAAGTGTTATTATTTGCCAATTCTGGTTTTTTAAGTAAGGAGTCCAATTCTTGAAACTGACCGAGACGCCACAAAGGCTCCGCTTGCATCTCCCATAAAATATTTTTATATTCTGGCTGCTTTTGGATCGCCCCTTCGGCAAAATTCCAAGCAGTGTTAACATTTTCCAAATCTAAATAGCATCTTAAAAGGCCCTTAAATGAATTAAATGAAAAAATGTTTTTTGGCACAACAAACTATTTAAATTACTTGTAAATGATACAGTTTTAGAGGGCGACGCATCTGTTCATAACATGCTGCTGCATCTGCCAACTTTCCGGCTACTTCTAGAGCAAGAACGCGTTGCTCTAAAGACGGCTCTGTCGTTTGTAACGCAGTTACGCCAGCTACACCATCGGGTTCATCTAATTGGGCGTATAACTAAAATAGAAACTGTTTATACAGTAGATAGTAGAGCCGGCCCATTAAAATTCAGGTTTTTACTAACTTTCATCCAGTAGTAATTGCTCAAAATCCGTAAGTACACTCACCTCTGCCAAAAATGAAAACTGGTTAATCAAGTCTTTGGGTCGATCTTTTATATATTCCTCTAGATACATCAAAGCTCTCGAATACTCTCCACTTTGACAATTACAACGAGCGAGCTCAAGTTTACAAAATCTACCCAAAAATTCCTAAAATTTAAATTTGGTCAAGACAAGGCGACTTTGATTTATAAACACTAAAATCTACCTTGAGAATTGCGTGTTGATTATTTTCTCTTCTCGACTCGTTTTCATCCCAAGTCCATTCTCTTATCCATTGATCTAAAAAGTCGAAGAGCACAAATAATATTTTTATGCACTGAATTTCTGGTGCTTCTTCTGTTTGAGGCGCAGCAGAAGTACAAGACAATTTAGAGGTGCAAGGCGCCTAAAACAGTTGGTAGTAATACGAATTTTATTTAATCCGAGAGACATACCGCTGGTTTCGATCGGTTATTCTTGACAGCATTAATGACGGCCATTATTTCGTCATAAACCATTTGGTGGACCTCGTTACCATTTTCTAACAAAACGTGTAAGAGAATATGGGGTAAAAAGTGCATTAAAGTCTTGTGATCTTGTTTTAAACTTGGTAAACAGACTTGCAAAAGCGATCTCTTATCTGGATCAACGGATAAAATTAAATTTGCAGTCCAACTGTAAAAAAAGGGTGAGTTTATTAAAAAAAGCGAAACTGAATGATTTACTTATTAATCCAATTCTGGAACGTGTTACCCAATTTTGAGCCGTATATTGGAGATGTAGCAGCAGATTCAACAGATTGTACCATCGTGTAACGAGAAGATAGTAATGGTAACATTAATTCGCGTTGAGCTTCAGGAAACGATATCCACAATTTGTGGCTTTTGCTCTGAGGTTCGGGGGAGATACCATACACTTTAAGTATTTCCTGAATGGCAAGAGCAAATCGATCCATGCTCTAAAAACCGGCTCATAAAAAATCAATTTGCCAAAACTACCCTTATAGTCATACCCGAGTATTCTTTTCTGATTGAAGAGCTCTCGTGAGTTCATTTAGAGCGTTTACAATAAAAGCGTCTTCTGTGATGAAAAATACAAAGGATTTGGCGTTTGACATGTATCTAAAAATCAATTTGAAAATTAAAAAAGTAGTCGACTGGAAACTTTTACCAACTTTTGAGGTAGGTGACTGGGTTCGATCGCTCCCAACTCGCCTATGCACTCCCCACACGCCAATTTTAACGAGTCGTCTTTTTCACGACAGATGAGCATCAAAATATCCAGCAATTCTAAAATGGTAGGATCGACTCCGTTGTATCCTAATATTATTTGATTGAGAGCCGTTCTATTCTTTTCTAAAAGCTGCTTGACGTACTTCAACCCATGAACGCGAATATCGACAGTTTCGTGATTTAAATATTTGAAAAACGAGCGCAACTGCTTCTTTAGAGGCAACGCTTGGATGCTCTCTAAATATTTCCTAACCACGAGACAAATTTCGTTGTTAACGTCAAACTCGACGATGAAAAACAAATCTGAAATGTAATCCTTAACAGACTGTTCGTTTTCGATGATCAAATATTTAAATATCTTGTTAATTTTATGTGGAAATTGTTGCATTAAAGGTAAAAGCGACACGAAAATAGTCGCCAACTGTGGTCCCAAAGCTTCGATTTCGCAACTTCTAATAAAAGAGTTCCAAACGTCGCAATTTAATTCTGCGTCACTTTCCGAAGTTAAATTTAAAGAAGTCGTTAGAGTGGCCAATATTTTAAACCGTAAAGGCGTGATGTAACGAGGTCCCATGAAATTGAGCAGCTCGGATAAACTCGAAAGGACTTTGTTCTTTTGCGAAAACCTATCGACTAATTTCATGTCGAAGTAAGCTAAAACTCCTAAAAATTTGGGCTGCAAATAGCTAGGTATTTGTTGCAAGTTAAAATTTGGGTCTTCGAGGTCTTCTTTGGCTAGAATTGCAATTGCGGATAAGACGCGCTCTTGTTTGTCGTCAAAATTTAAAAGCAGCTCGTGAAGTATTGCTTGAAAGTTGCGTTTCAAGAGAGTCATTTCGGTTAGACCGGTAATTTTTTCAACGTACTGCGCGCATTTTTTGAATATTTCTTCAGATTCGTTTAGAAATAAGTACAAGAAAATATTTCCGTATCTGTTGATTAGAAGTTCTGATAGAGTTAGCTCGGATAGGCTCGCGATTTCTTTGACGAGTAGTTCGACTTTGGGCTTTTTAAATAGTAAAGACATAAAAACTGGAAGTAAGTATCTGTTTTCTTGTCTGATGAAGTTTTTAGATTCGAAATAACCGAGGACTAACGATAATTTGTCTAAGCTAGAGCATAAAGTGTAGTTCACTAAAGTTCGGTTTAAAGCACACACGTCGGCGATATTCTTGCACAATTCTTTTTTGTACTGCAAGAAAATGCGGTTTGTGGAGGAATTACGTTGTTTGGCCATTTCGATAAAAATATTTGAAGCTATTACAGAATACTGGGACGTCGGTATTAACATGTAAAATACCACAAGTTGCGTAACTCGTAAAGTTACTTTTTCTACATCGAATCTCGAGATACTATCTATAGTTCGTAACAACGTCTCTTGATGAAGATATTTGGAATTTTCTAGCGCATGCTGAGTATAAGCTCTAATCTCTACAAGAATAGTTTCCCACAACTCGTCCTTTTCCATTTTAGAATTGGGTAAGTGCTAAAATAGAAAAACTTACTCTCGTCACACCAAAAGAAAGACAAAAATACCTGTATATTAAGTAAAACAAAATAAATGACTCTCGCAAATTGTTTTCTTAAAGCAACATCTTCATTATTGGCGTATTTCATCCACTGCTTAACGACCTGGGTACGGAAAAACTCCGGATGGTGCGAGAGCGATTCCAAGGCGTCGAGTGTCGCTTTTTCAGTTTGGACATTTTTGTTGGCATAGGAAGCTAATATCTTTTTAACGAAATGAGATTGACAAAAAGTAGTTTCGACAGATGGTTTAGATATACAATAAACGGCCGGATTCGAATCTTCATAAACGTTTTTTAACGCTTTCAATATGAAACCAATATTTTCAGTATCCGACTTTAATCCCTGAGTACACGTCAAACAAAATAACTCGACCGAAATACGACAATCTTCTGTGTTCCATCTCACAACTTGGATAAATCTCGACTTGGATTTGCACATAATTTGCGCCATCGTTTCAATAATTAAAGGCAATAAAGAATCGTTTACTTTATCTGAAAGTGGCACCAAGGTATCCCTAATCCACATATCTCGGTTTTTGAAAATTGTGGGATAGTAAAGAATCGAAGGCAGATTCTGAAATAAAAAATAGCAAATTTCGTAATGGGTACAGGCGTACAGGTGCTTTTATTAGCAAAGATACAGTTGGTTAAATGTACAAAAATGATTTCTGGCTGAAGGCAAACTAAGACCAGAGAGCAAGTCTCCTCATGCCCCTCCTCAAAAGGTCTAAACTCGTGAAAGAATTCAAAGAAGTGGATGAGAATTAGCACACACGAATTTCCTTTATTACGGTTCACTTTCTATTTCTGTACAATAAAAATTGACCGACACAGAATTTTTTGAAGGCGAGGCTTCATTTCACTCTTTGTAGTAATTCAACCCTAGATTTTCTTAATTTAGTTGAATAATGGGTTTCAACGATTAAAAATTATATTTTGTGTTTTGACCTTAGTTCCTTTAAACCGAGGATCATTTTGTTCCTTCAACCAACCTTCTATCTACAACTACTATTTTTTAAACTATGAGTTACGTGGATACTTACTTCAGACGTAAAATGAATCCCGTCCAACAAATGTTTTAATATTTTGCAATAAATATCTTCCATTTTTTCGATCACTTTAAAATTGTTGTTTGCCACAATAAGACCTACAGATATGTTGCGAAGGAGTTCGTTCAAAAACTTTAACATAACGTCTTTTTCTAAATTTAGTTTGGACAAATGAGAAGAATACACTTTTGCTAAATTGGCAAAATCTCTGCTATCGCCAGATAGTGTCTTGTGTACCAACTCTGGCACTTTCAAAAAAGGCTGTGCTATGCAATTGAAGACGAATTCGATGTCCGTTACGGGATACATCATAGGTAGCATCACGAGCACTTTTAATATACTTTCCATATTGCCTTTAGCGAGCAGTTCTTGCTCGCAATTTTTTAAATGAGTTTCCAAAATTCGTAAAAAAAGGCACAAAATATCCAGTTCAGAGAAAAAAAATATTTGTAGCGATTCTACCGCTTTTTCAAGAACTAAATAATTCTGCACTTCAAGTTTTATTCTACACAAGCATTCTAAAATTTTAATTAAAAAACATAATGCACTTTCTAGTTTGCAAGAATCAGCACACCTCGTTGGTAGTGATTGCAACTTTTCGTTCAATTTCATAAAAGTTGGACTGATCGAAGAATTGCATAAGTTTAAATCTGACTCTACAATACGTGTGCTGATGTAAGTTTTTATTTCAAACACAATTTGCTTTTCGACGATTGGATTAAAAGTATTCTTCTCGAATAATATTTTAAGACAATCTTCCATTCGTAAAGCTTTAATTAAGACACCACTTTGGGCCTTTGTGAGGCGTTCGGCACAAACACTACGCAACTTCTCGGACACTTCCAAGGACATTATGTAATTTGCAGTTCTCACAAAGTTATGGTCTAAATGTTTTATACAAAATATTGTTTGCAGAATATTTTCAAAAATTTCTAAATCGGTACGATTCAAATCTATTTCTTTGTTGTAAACACTAATAACGAGTCGATCTAACAGTGCGGCACAACTGGTTACTTGCTTGGCAACCGTGGCCGGTACCTTCACTTCTTGCAACAGTTCTACATACACTTCCAAAGATGCAAACTTTAAGTCCATGTTACAATCGGCCAAAATGTACAACAAACAATTCAAACTTTCTACAGTCACATTATTTACACAACCGAGTCTAATATTTTCAATGATAATATTGCGTATCAGCTTAATAGTCTTCATTTGCATCCTGTGACATGCACTTAGTGACGATATATCGATACTTAAGGGGGATAAGTTTAATTTTTCACTTAAATCTAATGGAACGTGAGGCTTAAATAAATCGATTTTTGCAACACAATTAGCTGCATTTTTGTGATATTTGTTCAATTGTTGAAGTGCCGATAAATATTCAGCTGCCAACTCTTCATAAATGTCAGATTGAGTTCTTGATATTTCGTGTAAAATTCTCCACTGTGCGTCAATGATTAAGTCGTGCATTCTGTAACGGGTACAATGTGTAAGTTTGAGGTTTGTTCAACCACAAAATAGTAATTTAAAAACTGAAATTACCTGCTTAGGTGGTTGCAATTTAGCAAATAAAAGAAACGTCCTAAAAGCCACATTGCAAAAGCTTTGTACTTTTTTGACAAATCTTTGTGCTCTTCAAAGGACATTGTCGAGTCGTGGTTACAAATAAAAATGTTAGAAAATTCGCGAGTCTTGACAATTTCCGATAGTTTCTGTAAAGTACTTTCTGATGATTCCATGTTGAGTAAAGCTGGTACGATGGTATCGTTGAACATTTTCCAAGTGTTAAAGGTAGGTATTTTGTCTTCTATACTAGCCATTATTACTTTTTATTCAAAATTTTAACCTATAAGCAACTAAAAGTGACTAATTACTTCTACAGCGATTTGACATTAGAAATACTGTGTGTATTCGTTTTTTGCGTACCTTAAATGATTATTTATTAAACGCAACAATAATTAACACTTAAAAATTACTCTTTTTCACAGTTTTTTACTTGTTTAGCGCTAAAACTGCAAGTTTTGAAACACTTCTTGACAATTCACATTTTTAAATTTACAGTGTTGTCAAGTTGTGTACTAATCAAATCATAGGTACTAAGTACTAATAAACATTATTTACGCTGCAAATGAAAAAATGGTGTTTGCTTACTTATCTTGTTAAGAATATTTATCGATTTGTAATTTTTATACGTTTTTTTATACAATTGACAACACTGCAAGAAGCTGCCAAATCAAACTCAACTGTCAATGTCACTTTGCTGTCAAAAAGTTTAAACTCGATTTTGAGGGAATTCGTTCATTTTCATTCATTGTTTAGATTATTTATTCGTTTACAAACTTATTGTGTATATATTATTTTATCTTTATTAAGCCAAAAAGTGCTAGAAGTTCTAAAATCATGGTGCAAATTCCAGTTGAAAGGTCTTCAATTACCCGGTACGAAAATCTATCGAGCAAATTTATCGAAGAGAAAAACGATTTCACTAAGCAGTACTGCAACATTTACAACGTACGCTTACGTAAAATGAGATGTTTGTTGCAAGAAAAAGTTGAAAAGAAGTGGAAGACTGAGGTCCCTATATGCGAATTGCACTTGTTACCCGACGATGGCTCCAAGTGCATAGTAATGGGAACTCTTTTCAAAGATCAAAAGCTTAAGCCGTCGATTTTAAAACAGTTAGCTGAAGTTAACAGCTTAGTACCTCAACCAGTTTACACTCATTTTACAGATGATTCTGATATTTTGTATATGGAAGATGAATTGCAGCGAATACAAATCACAGGTAATAAACTTATTACCGATTATTCATTAGTTATCGCCTATTTTTCTAGGAACATTAAACGCGAAAGTCCTAGTAACGGGTATAACGTGCGCCTTGTTAGGTCGAAATTGTGGCAATGGGAAGTTTGAAGTAGAAGATTATTGCTTTGCCGGTATTCAAGCTCAAATTGAGCGTCCTTTGTTAAACGAAGACCTGTACGTAGTTTTTGTTAGTGGTTTGAGTTTAATAAACGTACAGGAAAACCCTCTACCACTAAGGTTTTTTGTAGATTGGATTAGTGGCCTATTGGGCGATATCGATGGCGTCGAAGTTAAGAAAATTGCGCGTTTAATTATTGCCGGTAATAGCTCTCGAAACACTCATATAAAAGCCAAACAAACGACTTCTCTAACCTCGAGAGCAGTAGAATCTCCAGAAGTTATCGAATCCGTACAAGTTTTAGATACATTGTTGCACGAATTGAGTCAAGTTTTACAAGTGGACGTGATGCCTGGCGAACATGACCCTTCCAATCATACTTTGCCTCAGAAAGCAATGCATCACTGTATGTTTCCAAAGGCGATGAAGTATAAAAGTTTTAGCCGAGTGCCTAATCCGTATAATTGTAAATGCGAGGGAGTTAACATTTTGGGTACATCCGGGCAGCCCGTTAAAAATATTTTAGCGCTGTCCGACATTTCTACACCACTCGAAGCTTTAGAAAGCTGTTTGAAGTGGAGTCACGTTGCTCCTACGGCTCCAGATACTTTAGCATGTTATCCGTTTTATAAAAATGATCCATTTGTTATGGACGATTGTCCTCACGTAATGTTCACTGCTAACCAAAGTGGATTCGATACAAAATTATTAAAAGGTGACTCATTTTATTTTTATTACGTTTCAGAGGCTAAATAATTCTTTTTAGGTGACGAACATTTAGTGAGGCTGATTTGCATTCCTGAGTTTTTGTCTACTAGCACTGCAGTAATATTGAATTTAAAAAATTTGGATTGCAATACTATAAAGTTCAATGGCTTCAATTGATTTGTATTTTAGGAAAATAAAAATTGAAAATATTTATTTTTTATTCATTCTTAAGATTACAAAAATGTTAAAACATTCAACTGGTTTATATTAGCTTAAGACCTACGAATAGTTTGAACTTAAAAACTAGTTTTAATTCTTAACAGAAATTTAATAAAGAAAAATCAACGAACGATTGTGTGACTAGTCAACAAGACACATTATAATAAACCAGTTAATATAAAATTACACATTTTTCTTAACAGCTTCTTCGATTTCATTAAATACTTCCTTGAATTTATGCCACTGTGGCATTGTCAGCATGATTCCTTTCTTTCCAGGCTTCAGCTCACCGTCGGCATCATAATACTCACGAATGCTAACATACCATTTACCCTTAAATTCGGTCAATTTAGCGAAACGTTTATTTCCTAAATCCCACGAATTTTCTTCCTCGGCTTTTTTTTCCTTTTTAGCCGGTCCCCTCTAAATGGTTAGGTTAAATTAAGTTATAGAGAAAATATTCACAGTACTTACATCTTCTGGGCCAGAATCGGAGTCTGACGACTCTTGTTTCTTGCTTGGCTTACGTTTAGGCATTTTATAAGGGCGATAAATCTAATTAGAATAAACGAACGCAATTTCACACAATTTAACGAATTCTCCTGAAACCAAACAAGTGTTACCAACGACAATCTTTCTAGTTAAAACTAAAAGCACCAGTAAAGAGTACGAAAAATACAACAAAAAGGTGCTTGTTGCGCCATCTATTTAGTGTGTTATGTTATTAAGTTGAAGCAGTTTGGTTTTGGATTTTCAAAATGTATGTGAGGTGTGGGGGAAATTTTAAAAAGACAGTGCGCAGAAGCGTTATTAGGGGTAGCTTTTCTGGGATACTTTTTCCAAAAATTTACTTCTTAATTTTTTTATAGGTACCTAATAAATGTGGACCGGACCTAAACATTATTTAATATTTAAACTGTTCCGAAACATTTCACCAACCTTTCAACCCCCTAAAATAATTTAATTTCTATTATTCGCTATAGTTTACTAGTGGTATTGCCTAATTGTTCATTATATGAAGATATACGCATTTCTAACGTATTCCCAACTCTTTAATATTATTCGAAATTTAAATTATTTTGGGACGATTTTTTTTTTCATTTTAAGAAGGGAAGAGCTAAACCTTAAGGGTGTCATTTAGCATTTATATTATGTGGGAAAATGAGCTATTTTCATGACACGTTTTTGCTTTCAATTACAAGTTAAAATAATTCTAACTACTTATTGCATGTAAAGCGTTACACTAATGTTATATCTTCCTTTACTGCGCTAACGAATTTGGGCTGTGGCTACAGCCCAAACATAAAACATTACAAAAGGCGAATGCTGTACATCTACAAATTGTAATTCTTTTTATGAAAGTTTATTTACGCAACTTAATACTAAAACTAAAATATCGTCAAGCTAAACAACGTATCTTGACAGATTAGTTTCTCACGAGATTAATCCGGATTAACAGAATTCTGTTGTGTTAATGGTGAACATGAAAGGAAAGGCAACGCTAATTTGGTAAGTGCAAGAAGGGATTTGTGTTCAATGACCATCAAGATTCAGTAAGTGTAAAATTGACAGTAATACATTTTTTGAAAAATAAAATATATAGGTATAGGTAATAGATGCTGACCGGTAAAATGTATCTAACGCCTTTTCAGTCAAGTGTGTGATCCGACATTTATGTTACGGTACGATGCTCTGAGATCATTCAAACACTATACTATATCGTTTCTCTTTATTACAAAATAATCTAAAATGTGAGACGACGAAAGGTATAGTTGTTTGTGAAGTAACTATTTACGTTATTTTCCTTTCAGGAAAAAGCACGTATTATTTTGATGGATATTAGTTTAGTGGGAAAAATACAAAAACGATAAAAAATATATAGCTTACAGATACAAATACACAAATTTAATTAAGTTTTGTAGGTAGCTTCAAAACAACCAGCTCGTTTTCAGTTTTACGCTCTTGTATCTACTACCAAAACAAAGAGTTGAAAAAATAAATATAATTAAACGAAAACATTTACTTAATTTCTTTCGCCTCCCTCATTAGGCCTACCAAAAAGCGAACTTGCTTCGAAAACGTGCAAAATATTTCAATAAGCGGTTATTTAACAACAAAAACACAAAATTTCGGGTCATCGAATTAAAACAATGGATTATTTTGAACTCATTGGAAAAACTTTTTTCGCTTTAGGGGTTGCTGCGGAAATTGATTAATTAGACCCTAAAAAGATAGCGTGACATAAGATAATGCTAGTGCTTAGAATTGGTTGTTCTTTTTATATCTGCTCTAAGATTAATTTTCTACATACTTTTTTTTATTTTATTTTCTCGTAACAAAAACGTACAACTTTACAATCATTTTTAATTTATTAAACGTTAAATTTTAATTTATGAAGTTTCATTTTACATAACGCAAAATATTTAGTTTTTTAAGTTTGGCAAAGTAAAGAAAAATTTATATCTTTTCATCTTTCATTGTTGTATGTCCATCATCGTAAGTGGTTGTTACTCACCAAGGTTTGTAAAACATTACTCTGCACTTTGCAGGTAATTTCTGGAAAAATGTGGGAAAAAACGCGTACCTACCTATATAACATTAAGTGTATGGTCGGACACATCCCAAATGTACTTTTTGGAATGGAACACTTTGAGTATTCTCTTCAAGACCCCGTCGCTTTTTCATTTCGCTAAGGCATTTAATTATTTTTACGCAATTTGGCATTTTTAATACTTAATGCTTCGCCACGTAGCTTATGCCATGCTATGACAATAGTAGTCGAAACATAGGATTTCATTGGAGCTGTTAAGACTTTTGGAAAAGCTTACACATCTCAACTCCCTCTGGTAGATTGGCTGACCTCACACATGATTTGCTTTAGTAAAAATAGGAATGTTATCAGTTACAGATATACTTACCTAACTTATGAATAAGTATATAGAATCTAAGCTTATTAGAACCGGCCATAAATGACAATTCAATTGGTATGGCATAAATTTGTAATTTTAATGTTAAAATCGATGTCTAATGGCGTTGGCTATCAAAAAAAATTATGTAAAGGCTGGAAACTATACCATTTACATTCTTATCAATCACTCTGATCTCCCTGGACACGGAATCCATTCCTATTACATAACTCACCCACCTCATCACCTAGTCAGTTGATAGTCGATAATAAATTTACAAAATTAGAAATTGTTTAATTTACTGTACTGATAGCTTCGCAAGTGATGGTGTCACTTTGAAGGCCTTATTGGGTAATAAAGATTCGTTCTAATTCTTCGTATAATTTTACGAGTCTTTCTGCAGGTGGTCGTTGGTCATATTATCATACAATGAATTTGTAGATAAGAAATTCGAGATGTAAGGTCGTATTGAAATGTGTTTATCAGTATATTGTTGAGTGCGGCGAAGTAAACGTGTAAATTTAAGGTGATTAATTTAAATTAAAATTAATATTGGAATTACGAAATACAGTTCGTCGATGGATCCTAAAAAATATCAAGTATTAGGTAAGTCTTTCAGTATTACGAAAAATCGCATTTTTATAAATTTTCTACTGAATTGCATAACTCTCTGTGTTTCTGTGTTATTGGTCGTTCTAAATGAATAACCGTCTGAGTAATTCGAGTATAATTAATACGTAATGAAAAGAGTACAAAAAAAATCACTAAATTTTTGCCCGAAACCGATTTTTCTATGCGCTTTTATACTCGTTGGACAATTTTTCGTTTAACAATAGGTAAAACTTGAATTTTCTTTTATTTTTTTTTAATTTCGCGATTTCTTTTAAAAATAAACTATGTAATTACTTACTCAAGAGCGGCGGTGATTTACAGGGCAGTATGTCTTATCTGATCGTAGATCGTAGATCTGATGTCGTACTATCGCTATATCAACCCTTAATCTTCATATTTGTAGTGGACTGAAAAACCTCATAACTCGGTTTTTTAACGAGATTGGAAAAAAAATTTCCCAACCAAAAATACTCATAATGGCCCTACCTACAACTTTTGTTTGAACAATTTTTCATTTACTGCAATTGTTTTTGCTGTAAATAAAAATTTATCGCGAAAACAAATTCTGCCATTAAAAATATCATAACTCGGTTATTCGACGAAATTCCAAAAAACTTTAGAGATAAAAAACTATTGACAATGGCCTACTTACAACATGTATTTAGACAATTTTTCTTTACTTCAATCAGGGTGGTCTTTACGATCGTCTGATACAAGAGGAAGATTTCAGGAAGATACAGACTATCGACCCTCAATTTTCAATTTTGTAATCGACCAAAAAACTCCATAACTCGGTTGATTGACGAGATTGAAAAAAATTTTTTTAATCAAAAACATTTATAACGACTCTGCCTACAACTTTTGTTTAAACAATTTTTCAATTGCTGCAATTGCTTTTGCTGTAAATAAAAATTTATCGCGAAAACAAATTCTGCCATTAAAAATATCATAACTCGGTTATTCGACGAAATTCCAAAAAACTTTAGAGATAAAAAACTATTGACAATGGCCTACTTACAACATGTATTTAGACAATTTTTTTTTACTTCAATCAGGGTGGTCTTTACGATCGTCTGATACAAGAGGAAGATTTCAGGAAGATACAGACTATCGACCCTCAATTTTCAATTTTGTAATCGACCAAAAAACTCCATAACTCGGTTGATTGACGAGATTGAAAAAATTTTTTTTAATGAAAAACATTTATAACGACCCTGCCTACAACTTTTGTTTAAACAATTTTTCAATTGCTGCAATTGTTTTTGCTGCAATTAAAAAGTTATCACGAAAACAAATTCTGCCATTAAAAATATCATAACTCGGTTATTCGACGAAATTCCAAAAAACTTTAGAGATAAAAAACTATTGACAATGGCCTACTTACAACATGTATTTAGACAATTTTTTTTTACTTCAATCAGGGTGGTCTTTACGATCGTCTGATACAAGAGGAAGATTTCAGGAAGATACAGACTATCGACCCTCAATTTTCAATTTTGTAATCGACCAAAAAACTCCATAACTCGGTTGATTGACAAGATTGAAAAAAATTTTTTTAATCAAAAACATTTATAACGACCCTGCCTACAACTTTTGTTTAAACAATTTTTCAATTGCTGCAATTGTTTTTGCTGTAAATAAAAATTTATCGCGAAAACAAATTCTGCCATTAAAAATATCATAACTCGGTTATTCGACGAAATTTCGAAAAACTTTAGAGATAAAAAACTATTGACAATGGCCTACTTACAACATGTATTTAGACAATTTTTCTTTACTTCAATCAGGGTGGTCTTTACGATCGTCTGATACAAGAGGAAGATTTCAGGAAGATACAGACTATCGACCCTCAATTTTCAATTTTGTAATCGACCAAAAAACTCCATAACTCGGTTGATTGACGATATTGAAAATAATTTTTTTAATCAAAAACATTTATAACGACCCTGCCTACAACTTTTGTTTAAAGAATTTTTCAATTGCTGCAATTGTTTTTGCTGTAAATAAAAATTTATCGCGAAAACAAATTCTGCCATTAAAAATATCATAACTCGGTTATTCGACGAAATTCCAAAAAACTTTAGAGATAAAAAACTATTGACAATGGCCTACTTACAACATGAATTTAGACAATTTTTTTTTACTTCAATCAGGGTGGTCTTTACGATCGTCTGATACAAGAGGAAGATTTCAGGAAGATACAGACTATCGACCCTCAATTTTCAATTTTGTAATCGACCAAAAAACTCCATAACTCGGTTGATTGACAAGATTGAAAAAAATTTTTTTAATCAAAAACATTTATAACGACCCTGCCTACAACTTTTGCTAAACAATTTTTTAATTGCTGCAATTGTTTTTGCTGTAAATAAAAATTTATCGCGAAAACAAATTCTGCCATTAAAAATATCATAACTCGGTTATTCGACGAAATTCCAAAAAACTTTAGAGATAAAAAACTATTGACAATGGCCTACTTACAACATGTATTTAGACAATTTTTTTTTACTTTAATCAGGGTGGTCTTTACGATCGTCTGATACAAGAGGAAGATTTCAGGAAGATACAGACTATCGACCCTCAATTTTCAATTTTGTAATCGACCAAAAAACTCCATAACTCAGTTGATTGACGAGATTGAAAAAAATTTTTTTAATCAAAAACATTTATAACGACCCTGCCTACAACTTTTGTTTAAACAATTTTTCAATTGCTGCAATTGTTTTTGCTGCAATTAAAAAGTTATGGTGGAAACAAATTAAAAATGCCATAACTCGGTTATTCGACGAAATTTCGAAGAACTTTATGGATAAAAAACTATTGAGAATGGTCCTATTTACAACATGTATTTAGACAATTTTTCTTTACTTTAATCAGGGCGGTCTTTACGGTCGTCTGATACAAGAGGAAGATTTCAGGAAGATACAGACTATCGACCCTCAATTTTCAATTTTGTAATCGACCAAAAAACTCCATAACTCGGTTGATTGACGAGATTGAAAAAAAATTTTTTAATCAAAAACATTTATAACGACCCTGCCTACAACTTTTGTTTAAACAATTTTTCAATTGCTGCAATTAAAAAGTTATGGCGGAAACAAATTAAAAATGCCATAACTCGGTTATTCGACGAAATTTCGAAAAACTTTATGGATAAAAAACTATTGAGAATGGTCCTATTTACAACATGTATTTAGACAATTTTTCTTTACTTTAATCAGGGCGGTCTTTACGGTCGTCTGATACAAGAGAGAGATTTCAGGAAGATACAGACTATCGACCCTCAATTTTCAATTTTGTAATCGACCAAAAAACCTCATAACTCGGTTGATTGACGAGATTTAAAAAATTTTCTTAATCAAAAATATTTATAACGGCCCCACCTACAACTTTTGTTTAAACAATTTTTCAATTGCTGCATTGTCACTCATGGCAAAATTTGTAGCAAATTTTAGGTCCCTGACTTATCAAAAAATTTATAACTTCAACGTTTTTACTTTTCTGCAAAAAGCAGTTAAATAAATATCTTAAAGAATCCAAGTTCGTATAGCCCTCTCTTAAGTTTGTCGTATGTCGTATGATCTTAGAATTATAGTTGATTTATTTTACTTTTTGTTAAATAAATGGTTTTGCCTAGACTCTGCAGTGTTTCGAAGATTCGAGCTAAATAACGAGTAAATAATTTGCATTATTAAAAATGTCAATGTTGTAGTAGTTGAAGTTTAAAAGGGCGAAAAGCTATACACGAGCTCGTCACAAAAAGCTTCGTTTGAGAATTTCTTTTACGTATAGCTAAATAAAATTCATTTTTATTTTACGCCAATTACTACAATTTAAATTTTTTGCGAGCGAATTATAAAATGGGTAACGAGTTAATTATTTTTAATTAATTAATTTTTTTTGCGTTATCTAATTATAAAATATACCTAAACGTTCTCCAATTAGATTTAATGAAAAGTTCTTAACGCCTTTGAGTTTGAAAAGTCGTCTGCGAATTGTTTTAAAGATGAGAAAATTAAATAAAAATTAATTACGTTTCCAACCACAGCTATTTTTAATATCGTCCGCGTATAGTTTTCTCGCAGCTCGCATCAGCTTCGCACTTGTACGAGCGAAGGTAAATAGGAGGATCGTTTTTTCTTTGAAAGTTTACGTAATTTCAAATTCTCTATCGTCGGCTCCTTCTCTCAGTACCAATTCTAAAGCAAGTTTTGTGCCTTTAGGTAATCGAATTTGTATTCACCGAACTGTAGAAATAATCGAAGGGAAGAGGCATAGAAGCAAGAAGCGATTTCTGGTGGTGTAGCTGCTGAAACGCTGTCAAAAATCACAATAGTGATAGTGACAGTTTCAAACACATCTCTTTTTGCTTATTACTTTTTAAATATTGATTTATCGAGCTACTGAGGTAATTGAGGTAAATTGGAAAAATTAAAGAAGGCGATCAAATGGAAACTTTTGAGTAAAATTGCCAAATACTGCTTGAAACGGAGCAATCTAGTATATTTTCAATTTTACATGACCTAGGAACTTTTTGGACAGTTTTGGTCTTAAGTTTTGTTTCAATTTAGACCTAACAGGATAGGTCGCCGCAAGTTGAGACTGTAACCCTGCATGAGCTATACTTTTAAGTAGTGGAAAAGGCTTTTAGTTAATTAAGACCAATTTCGACTACCTCGAAAGTTAAGATTTGAAAAAAAATTCAATTAAATCGTCTTCTCTCTATTGACACAACCTGCGTAGAGAAGAGTTAAAGATTAATTGGCTCCCCTCTCGACGAAAAAGTTGAAATCTTGTATTAATGTTGCATTTAAAATTTAAATTTTGTAAAAAAAATGGAATTTGCCCCCAAGCGAAGAATCGATTGCGGCTTAGGAAAACTTTTTAAAAATTTAACCATATTTGTGTTGTATATAAATCATCCCAATTTAACCGTACATAAGAGATATCGTTTGATCTTCTTTAATGGCTTTTTACGTAAGAAAAATAATATTTTTAATGCATCATTGAGGAAAACCAAATGCAATCGTCATGGGCGTAGCAAGAAGCTCAGTCGAGAGGGAAAAAACTTCTGAACAAATCTATAAGGAGTGGCATTGTAAATTTAATTTAAGGCTCTTTTCAATACGAATTACAATAGGTAGGGTCAAGAAGTCAATTCGGAATGTCAAGAAACAGCCTATACATTGTTCAATTCTTATTTACTAAACGACTAAATTTAGGTAAACAAAATCTAGTAAAATTTTGCCAAAAAGTCGTTACAAGCGTCAGTTACACCAGAAATTGTATAGAATTTTAATTTTCCCACTCACTTTTAGTCGCTTTTTGAATTGTGCCTTTTAGGTCTTGTATAATAGGCGCATGGGTTAAGTTAAGGTCGAGTTTATTTCAACTTTTATTTTGGAAGCTCTTTCTGAGGTGTCAGTTAGCGGCCCTTTAATTTATCGACACTCGTATAATGTGCCTGTCACGTAAAGTTTTGTTAAACGTGACGATTTAACCATCGACAACCCCATCAGCTGCTCAAAGATGCACTTGACACATATTCTTTAATAAAATTGATGATACTTAGCGAAATTTGAGTCGTGAATGCACTTATATTGCGTACGTACATTTTTAACAATCTCTCGTTGGACTAATTTTTGTTTCGCCTCTTAAACTAACAAAAGTGTACCTATGTAGGTACACGGTATTAAGTTGGTCTTTCTCCTTCGAGTAGTTTTATGTATAATACATATAGTGGGCCAGGTCGGCCCAGTAAAATCGATCATCGCGCGCAAGCGGGTATTGTTCCCGGACCCAAACCGCCAACCCGGAGCCGCAGTACGTTCCGGTAACTGCTCCGGCGGCGTTGGGATAGTTCCGGATGTGAGCTTGAGTTAGTGCATACTCGTACATGCAGAACGTTGCATTCTTCGTGAATACCTATGCACGGCATTAATTATTTAGGGGTCGCTTATAATTTACAAGAAATTAATCGACGAAAGTCGCGACGATTTAAACCAAACGTCCACGATTATTAGCTCGACTCTAATTAAATTGAGAGTGCACCTTCATTAAAAGACCAAACATACGGATTTGACAAACTTTTTTTCTCGAACAAACTCGGTCGAAGAAATTTTTCCTTTCAATCGCCCATAAGGTCGATCGTTCCCATTGCAATTATTCACACAAATATCACATACCACGCTGCATACGGCACTCGAATTCTTCACTAACCACTTCCGAGTAAAAAAACGCGAAAGACAGTAACCGTGGTTTTATTGCATTGAAACAAAAAAACTATAGTTCTTAAGTGATTGTTGACAATTAATCCAGTGTTGTAATTAGTGTTAATAAACCTTGTTCCTTGTAACTCAAAAAATAATTTAGGTGAGTTTTACAAAGATCCGCACAAAAAATTGTTGGTTAATACTTTACAATGGGCCATTAAACTGAAAATTGGGTTCTGATGCAAATTCTACCAAAGTCGTAACTCTGCTCTGCGGTCAAAAAAATATCTTTTTTCCTCCCCGGAAAAAAAAACTCGCGTAAAACATTTTCGGAAAGACTCGAATTGGGCACCAAAAGCAATCTCTGATTAATGATGTAACGATACATTATAATACACGATATACATTGTTAAAAAGAAAATAAAGTTAACAGTCGATAAATTAGTTATTTGTAAACAAAAAAGTCATCAATTATTACTTTTTGACTTCTTTTATTTAAATGTTGTTTTTGTTTATTCGCGAGAGAAGTTTTTTGAAACTTTCCGAACGGATTTAATAAACTATAAGAGTCCAATTAAATTTGGAATAGATCAGATTTTGACTGATGCTTAAGGTATAAATTGGAGACGGTTGCTTAACGATTGGGTGTTACCCTTTGGCTGCACTGTCAACGTTCGTCGGCTTTTGATGGATCGGCGATGCCTGCCAATAAGAGGAATTTGAAATTATACTCAAAACTGAAGGGCAAGTCTGGTACTTCGCCCATCAGGTTGGTATACTATCTCATTTTCAAATACACTTTGCTGAACCACATACGAAAAATTCTCTCTTGAAATGACCGCTGGTAGACCTCTCTAAAAATTGTTTTCTCTATACTTCAATTCCCAATTATTAGGGATGAGAGTGTAAAATAAAGGACTTATAGGTAATTACCACACTCGAGTTTCCTTGTTCGGCATAAAAAATTTATGTGCTGATTGCCATAAATTTTCTGCGCCGTTTTAGATACTCTTTTATTCACTGGAAACTTGTAAAAATGTCACAAAATTCAGAGATGACTGATAAACCGAATAAATTTTCGAAATCCGTAATAGTATTCACCTACTATCGCACTGATCTCAACTCTCGGCTGTTTAATATAGGCTTTAGACTTCTCGTAAAAATGAGAAAATGCTCCGAACATGATGTCTGAAGATCTTATGTAATCACTGCAATTCGTCAGAATTTATTTAAAATTTATTTTGATGTTTCATACAGCTGCTAAAAAAATACGTTGTAGTTACACTAGAACTTACCGGTGCAGTCATTCAAAAGCAGTTCTAGGCATTCTCCATTCTGGTCATTTGACGAAGAAGCGATTAAGAAATTCACGTCGAATTTTTTGCGTGTAGTTATAAAACAACCCACCATGTTTCACAATTTCTTCCTCTTGGTTTGGCCGTTCTGTTGGGTTATGTCGTTATGTGAATAGGTCAAATAGAAATCGACCTGTGGTATTTGGTTATTTGCCAAATTTATAATGCATCACAAAGTGTGCCACAACGTTTTGCTTAGCATGTAATAAGTATCGTTTTCTGACATAACATATTAAACCCTACTCTGTTCAGGCTATTCCTAATTTGAATATTATTCTCGATCCAACAAAAGAAATTACTTTTAGTCAAATGAAAAGATTCTTAGCGTATACATTTTTAAATTTCTTGCGCTATTAATTATTCAACAAAGTACAATTTATAATTAACTTTTCGCAAGGAAATAAAGAAGACGTCACTAACAAAATCTTTACACAATTTCCCAAAACTTTTTAAAGAAAAGGCACGCACCGCACTTTTATCTGCTCCCTTTCGACACTTGCATTTTTTCAGTTTTTTGCCTATAACTTGAAAATTACGCACTTTTTGAAGAAAGTGTTCCTATATAAAATTAAAGTACAACAAATTTCCTCCAAATTATATTTCTTAAGTTTTTTTTCTTCAAACAAACGGTTTAGCCGCCAAAACGCCTGAAATTTTGATAACAATTCCAAAATTAGCCTGAAAACTGTTTTTTTAGTTTCTCGCTTATAACTCGAAAACTACGCATTTGTGAAAGAAGTGTTATTATCAAAATATAAAGCATATTAAATTTTCTACAAATTATGTCCCAGATTTTTTTGTAAAAGTGTGTAGTTTTTGAGTTATAAGCGAAAAACCAAAGAAAACACTTTTTGGTCGATTTTAGAATTTTTGTCCAACTTTAGCGCGCCCTAGAGCCTAAACGATTTGCCTGAAGAAAAGAACCTAAGAAATATAATTTGTAGGAAATTTATTTTTGTATAATATCCTATAAATGATATCACTTAAATTTGCTTTCCAAACGAAGGGTTTAAGCGCCAAGGCGCGTTAAAATTTGATATCAACTCCGAAAAAGCTGGTTTTTTAGTTTATCGCTTATAACGGGAAAATTAAGCACTTCTGAAAAAAAGTGTTTCTATAAAAAAATAAAGCATAATAAATTTCCTACAAATTATGCCTCTGAAGCTTTTTTCTAAAAGTGTGTACTTTTTGAGTTATTAGCGAAAAACCAAAGAAAACACTTTTTGGTCGATTTTAGAATTTTTGTCAAACTTTACCGTGCTCTAGAGCCTAAAGCGTTTGCCTGGAGGAAACAACCTAGGAAATATAATTTGTAGGAAACTTGTTTTTCTATAATTTCCTACCAATTATATCTCTTAAATTTACTCTTCAAACGCACGGTTTAGGCGCCAAAGCGCGTTAAAGTTTGATATAAATTTCAAAATTAGCTCAAAAACTGCTTTTTTTTAGTTTATCGCTTATAACTAGAAAACTACGCATTTTTAAAAAAAAGTGTGTCTATAATAAAATAAAGCACATAAAATTTTCTACAATTGATGTGTTTTAGACTTTTTTGTAAAGGTGTGTAGTTTTTGAGTTATAAGCGAAAAGCCAAAGAAAACACTTTTTGGGCGATTTTATAATTTTTGTCACACTTTAGCGCACTCTAGAGCCTAAACCATTCGTCTGGATAAAAAACCTATAAAATGCAATTTGTAGAAAATTTTATGTAGCACCTTTTTTAAAGGACTTACTTTTGAATAAAGTGTGTAATTTTCTAGTTATAATTCCCATAACTTTTTCAGCTGTTAAGTTGCAAATCTTTCTCTCAACTTTGTTTTTTGTACTAAGAACCTAAGAACACCTAGTATATTTTTGCTTTGTAGGCTTGGAAGTCACACAAGCTGACAGTTATCGCGACAACTAAAGACTACACGCTGCACACTAAAATCTTCTCCATTCCTCTACAAAGTATTAACACGTATGAACGGTTTTATTAAAAGTCGCCGTTTGAAACCGCAACGCGTTGTAATTTTTATTTTACCTTTTTAATATTTCTCCACTCATATTTTATTTCAAGTGCAGAAATGAGTTCAGACATTAACGAAACTAAAATTCCTTTTATGTGAGTACCAAAGTATAAATTTAAATTAAAGAGGCACTCGTAAGTAATGGCATTTAAAAACCTTTTGATCATTCTCAAAACTTCCATTTAAATCTCAAAATTTTGCGTATTTAAACTTAAAAGAGGTAGTGCCTTAACGTTCTCGTAGGCTTATTACCTACTTATCACATCACGAGAGCCGAGGGATGAGGATAACAACATATTTCGAGTATTTGTTAAGTTTGATATAAAACGTATCATTAATAACGCTTCAAAAGAGGTGGGCTAAAGAGGTTAAAGACAAATTGTTGTCGACAATGTCACTCATTTGTAAAGCCTCTATTATAATTTGTAATTTTAGTTTTTTTATCTTTAAAAGGGAATTAGTAATTTCATTTTTAACGCGTTTAAGCGTTAATTTATTTTTATGTCCGAACCGTCTAACTTTTCAAAAAAATTTAACACTCTGGTTTGATTTGTATAAAACGCTTACTTAATAAAGTACTTTTTTTGAATTTTATTTGGACGACAACGAGGCGTAATTTAAAATACTTAAAATTCTTTTGTATTATTAAACGGTTTTTATAGGAATCCTTCTTTGAATATATTGCGAAGAGAACGTTCTCCGATATAATGAAAAAGTCTTAATACAGTTTGAAATGATTAAAAATGTGTTTTCAAAGTTATAAATGACTTAAAAGTTACATTACCTAATGTAATTGAAATTTTTACAGAAAGGAATAAGTTTAGGCTCATTATTTGAGAGTTTACTTAGGCTTTTATACAAACAGAGAAAACTTCAGAATATTTTTTGTGTTACAACTTAATTAATTAAATTGTACGAGTCGGAGTCGAAGTTGTTTTTGAAATATTTTCTTTAATAACAGACAAAATCGAATACTTCTTAAGAATTTCCAATAAAATATTTTTCAAGTCGAAGCCGATTTTAACTGCTTTTCTTCTCGATTCGCATCAACAATGACTTGGCTATAGTTCGTTAACTTTGCCATTTTTATACTTATTGTTTCAAAAGTATCCACTTACTAGAGAATAAGTTGCATAATTCTATATTCTTTGGTTGCATGCAGTTCGTTTAAGACACATTCAAGAAGTTCTAGTATTCGAATTGACTTGACAAACTTAAGTAAGTGTGAGTTGAGTTTACTTAATGCTTAACTTTGTTCTTTAGTCTCACAAGTTTACAGCGAGGGTTTTGCAAGTAGTTTGTTACAGATAACTGAACATAGGTGCCTTAAAAAAATATGTAGACAAAAGTAGCTGAGGTCTTAGTCTGCATAATCTAATTAGTGACGGTGAAAAGCGCCGAACGTGTGAGAATGAGGCACTTCCGCTCTATCGAATCATTATACAATACCGAAACCTATAAAATGGCACTAAAAAGTATCTATGACGTCGTAACTTTAAAAAAAAAGCTACATCAAAGTGCGACATTTAACGAAAACCCGTTTTGGCATGTTTTATCGGGGTTTTGTGTGCGGAAAATCTATTATTTATTTGATCAAATTAACTGGTTGCTTTTGGAAAAAAAATGTATAATTTATATAGCGCGCGATATATAGTAGAATGGCTCAAAACGAAATTAAAAATCATTAATTTAACAATAAGTACCGAAAGTTCCAAGCTGTCAATTTCAGCCCAAGTCGACGAATTTCGCCATTTTTGTGCAAATTTTTACAAGTCGAATTAATAATTTCTGTTTGTGTTATTTAATAATCCCAAAATCCTTCCTCGATGCGTTTGTATGCGTTTTTTTATATTTTTAGTTTATTCCGATTACATATTAGGCACTACTGTCAAAACGAATTTTTATTTAAATGTTGGTTTGCGCAAAAAGCAATTTTATTGCATGTTGTGTAACAATAATGGCGTTAAAAGAATTAGTATTCAACTTTTTACATTTTTTAAAAATAAAGTGTAAAAAGGCGTAGTTGGTAAAAAAAATCATCATCAAAAAACAAATTAGCCTAGGGCCTAACCAAAACATTAATTTTGGAATGCATTTTTTGTTCTAATAATTAGTGTAAGTATTCTATTTTATGTAGGGATGTTATGTTTTTTAATTTATTCGTTTGCACGCGATTTTGCCAATCTATAGAGCAGTACAAAGTTTAAATTAAATTTAAAAAAATATTTATTTTTGGTTATTACGAAACCCGTGTTATTGTAATTTTTTTCTTTTTTAATTTTTATTTATTTTAGGTTTTTTCGTACCTACCTATATCAATTTTAGACACTTTTCCGCGTTTCACCGAAGTAAAAAATGAAAGGGGTAGCCAGCGAGTGTCATTTGTTAAAAAAAATTGACTTACTGTAGAGTGTAATGCCTTTATTAGTCCATATCTAAACGAAAGATAAATTTCGTGTTATTTTAATTTTTTTATATCTAATTTAGGCGGAGTGGGTGGCTTTCCAACACCGTTACATTTTAATAAATTTGGCAGATCTCGCACAGACACCCCCATCTATTACTAAATTTGTAGTTTTAATTGAATTATTTTTGAAAATTGAGAATAACATAATATGAGGCCACCTTTGGACTACCAATTTGTTATTCCTATTTGAAGCAATTCGCTCTAATGCAACCTATAGTGACACATTAATGCGTCCAGTCGACGAAAGCCAAACCTGGGCTTCGTCTTCAAAAAATCCAATAGTTTTGAAGGCCTCTCATGCTCATTTTATAGGTTAGGTATCTAGTGATGAATATCCTAAAAGTCCAGAAAAATCAAAGGCGAGCTCTAACGGCAGTGTCCAAAAAATGTCACGATTTTTTGTTAATTTCTCGAAAGCTATTATTGGGCAGAGAGATTGCCAACAGTAATTTTCAAGACCTCATAACTCCGTAAACTTTACGAACACTCATAGTACAGTCAATGGGGGGTTTTGCCCTACAAAAGCTGGTGTAGTTCTGATTTTTGAATATGTTATTGAGTTAGAGGCTTTAATAAAAATCTAAGTTTTCGACCTTGAGGGGGGTCCGCGCGATCCGCCATCTTGGATTAAAGGTACAAAAATTGGTTTTTCAGATTTAACTTCTTAAGGGTTAATCCCACGACAAAACTGTCAAATCCAACTTTGGAGAGGACAAAATGCCCTACAATATATGTTCCATTTATCTTCTTCCTATCTGTTACGGTTGCTGAGATATAAGCTGGAGAAAATCGCTATTTTTAGAAAAAATTTATTTTTTTGGTAAATTTCGCTTGGAGACTTTTTTACCGTTTATTTGAGAGAAAATTCTTTGGAACAAAAGTTGTAGGATTTTAAATTGCCTTCAAACTGAGTGTATTAGCTCAATCAGATCCAAAGTTAGAGCAGTTTTATGATAACCTATAAATGTCGAAAAATGAGTCAGTCATGAGTGTTCGCAGCTCGAGGTTTTTGTTAACGCCCTCCCCCCCTCACTCCATCCCTCACTCCATATCAACCCATAACAATTTCTCTCACATTTCAACATTTATTCAATTTAAAATGGTTATGGGGGAAGGGGGGGGGGAGGAGAGATGTTGAGCAAATTTTTTCGTTTATATTGCCAACAACCTGTCTCATATGTAGATAATTCTAACGTTTTGGACGGTAGTGGTTAAGGAGAGGGGGGGGAGTCAACCTCATAATATTTGAAAATCGGTTCACGGGTTTGGCAACTACACGCGTTTAAAGATTAGCTAACTTTCGGTTAGTCGCACTTCTCCATGAAACCTGGTTTGTCGGTACTCTTTTGGCTATAACTCCAAAAATATATGTCCGATCCGTAGTTTCTTTTTTTCATCTGAAAGCTGGTTAAAATTTACCATCAGACAGCATATATGAGATTTTAATCAAGCCCCATCAAATAAAAATCCTAGCACGTTAAAAACTGTGTACTTCTGTTGGATCCAAGTTTTCTTGGCACATTTTTCCCAATAATTCCGAAACTATTTGTCCGATCTAAAATTTATTGTTTTCATCTAAAAGCTGGTTAAATTTACTATCAGTCCTGTATATGAAATTTTGATTAAATACCGTAAAATACTCACACCAGCACGCTAAATGTGTACGTTTTTGCAAAATATGACGATTTCCACATGTTCAGTGGGCTAGTGTGGGTATTTTATAGGATTTAATCAAAATTTCATATAAAGGATCTGATAGTAAATTTAACCAGTTTGGAGATGGAATAAATAAATTGCGGATCGGACAAAAAGTTTTGGAGTTATGGCCAAAAGAGTACTGACAAACCTGGTTTCATGGAGAAGTGCGACTTACCGCAATATCTTTGAACGCGTGTGGTTGCCAAACCCCTGTACAGATTTTAATGTTATATGAGGTCGACCCCCCATCCCATAATCCTCTATTCTCAAACACTACCCCCTCATAATAATTGTCGACATTGAGACAGGTTGTTGGCAATATAAACGAAAAAATTTGCTCAACATCTCTACTCCCCCCCCCCCCATAACCCTTTTAAATTGAATAAATGTTGAAATGTGAGAGAAATTGTTATGAGTTGATATGGGGTGAGGGGGGGGGGGCTTTAACAAAAACTTCGAGCTGCAAACACTCATGACTCATTTTTCGACATTTATAGATTATCATAAAACTGCTCTAACTTTGGATCTGGTTAAGCTAAAATATCAGTGATACACTCAGTTTGAAGGCAATTTAAAATCCTACAACTTTTGTTCCTAAGAATTTTCCCTCAAATGAACGGTAAAAAAGTCCTCAAGCAAAGTTTACCAAAAAAATTATTTTTTTCTAAAAATAGCGATTTTCTCCGGCTTATATCTCAGAAACCGTAACAGATAGGAAGAAACTAAATGGAACAAATATTGTAGGGCATTTTGTCCTCTTCAAAGTTGGATTTGATAGTTTTGTCGTGGAATCAACCCTTAAGAAGTTAAATCGGAAAAACTAATTTTTTGTACCTTTAATCCAAGATGGCGGATTGCGCGGACCTCCCTGAAGGTCGAAAACTTGGATTTTTGATTAGGGCCTCTAACTCAATAACATATTAAAAAATCAAAACTACACCACCTTTTGTAGGACAATGGCCTGTTATTATCCCCTTTGACTGGACTATCAAAACATGCATTTATTAAATTTTGTAGAGAATTTTGTAAGCTTTAATTTTGTATATAATCAGATTTTAGGCACAACGCATAGTTTTTGAGTTATTAACGAAAAACGGAACGAAGTGACATGTTTTTGACTACTGCTGCTAGAGCTCGTCTCTGATTCACTAGAACTTTCGGCATATTCATCACTAGGACACTAGGCACTTACAAATAAGCATGTGAAGCTTCAAGTCTAATATATTTCTTTTTTAAAGATGAAACCCTTAGTTGTCTAGATTTGAAAAGTACAAACCTCCAAATAGAAGAAGAATGAAATTCTGTTAAAAGAAAAATTAACAATTGGCTTTTCAAATCCAACAAGAATCCAATTAACTAGAATATTCTTGAATCGGAAACATTTTACTTTACTACCACTTTCACAATCTGAAATCCAACGCCGTCAAAACATTTTAATCACTGAAACAACAAACAACAATAAACTGAAATTCGCTCTTTGTAAGAAAAAATAAATGATAAAGATGAAGAGCGTGTTGATTTTCAAAATACTGATTGGTTATTCAGATAAGTTCCTTTGTAGGTAAATGTAGATTATTTTAAATTTAATTTAATGTTAGCATCGGGCTTCATATTAAAGCTGAAAACTCGAAATAATTAGAAGGTTTAAAATGATGGACGAACTCAAAAAGGCACCAGGCATTCAACTTCTCAACTATACCTTTCTGCCGAGTGCTTTACAAGTGCTCGAGTGAGACAGTAGTTGTAACCATCACAAATAAACAAAGGCAGTATCTCAAAATTCAATTCTACCAATTAGAGAAGTATTTGTAAAGTTTGGAGGGGAAGAAGAGCAGTTAAAGGGGTTGATAGATCAAAAGTATAACCGATAAAGTCGAACGCATACAGCCATACAAAGAGAGATAAATATGGCGATTTTAACATTGATAGATGTTGCCATTTTGTTTTATAAATTGTGAAAGTGGAGGAGAGATAAAAAAATGCTACGTTTTGTTGGGCCTTATGAAATAAGAATCATTCGTCGTTCCGATTGTGCACTGTGAGCTCACCAGATTCTCTCTCTATGATATGAAATATGAATTGGTGCCTTCCTCCTCTGTGATATTATGTGGTATTAGATTCATTAATCATAGGTAAACCCTTACGGTATTTATCTTGTAATCGACCGCCCCCCCTTTTTTTAAAATAAGTTCTTAATGCGGAGTTCTTAATAATAATATTCCTAGATGGAGTTGCGTGGGCTTAAAAGAAAACTGTTCGATTTTCACTTGACCACTGCTCGATAAAACTAAATCGATGTTAAACCTTTCGAATACAGGGTGTTAATTAACTATGTTGTAATTTAAGGAATTAATGTTTGATTGATTTTAAGACAAAAAGTTTGTGTAATCATGTGAGTCCGCAACGACTCTGCTTTTTAGTAGTTTTTTAGCTCTACTTTCTAGAGTTCTAGTCTAGGAGTGTTAAATTCGAATATAAGATTCTAGTACGTTGAGTACACTAAAAAACGCTGCACTTTTTGATTGGAATGTGCCACTTTCTGTGGCCACAGTTGATGCCAAAAGGTAGAACACCAAAATAACGGCCGTTAAAGATGGCCCCATTAGCAGCACTAAATTGTTTGTATCTCAGCTCCTAATGGCCCGATTTTGATTTTATTTTTTTGGTTCGAAAGCTCTTGTAAATAGGAAACTTTTTTGTTTCTATACATTTATCTCTTCATCTTAAGGGTTTTGCACAATTTTTAAAAATCTTAAAATGTAATTTTTCTCACGTAATTCATTGATCTTTGTCAAAAATCCAAGAAATCGCAAAATTTTTACCTTTCTTCTGTTTCTATCAGTTTGGGCCCGAAGGATATAGTTTTCGGCAAAGGTACTCCATACTTTTGGAAAGTAGACTAAATGTTCTACAATTTGAGATTAGAATTGTCTCTGTGGGCTTTATGGTGTCCGAGATACAAGTTACAAGAAAAGAGAAATTTTACGGTTTTTGAAACTTCGCAGAACCCTTAAGGTATAAGGTAAAGGGATAAATGTATAGGGATTAAATAGTTACCTCTTTACAAGAGCTTTCAAACAAAAAAAATCGAAATAGGACCATTAGGCGTTCTTCACAACTTTTAAAATGGTTTCCTATCTGGAAAGTTACTTTATGAACGCAGAAAGTGCCACATCCCAATCAAAAGTGCAGGATCTTGGCTTTTTTTAGCTGCATACCCAACGTACTATTATGAGCACTTAATATGATTTTATTGAGATGCGTATTTAAGGGTTGAAAAGGGTGCTCGAATTGACTACTGAAAATTTCAGTTTTTTGCCCTTTAATACTTTTTAGTATTTCTCCTAATACATTACACCCTCCGTATACATCATTTTACGTCAATTCATTTAATTAACAATCCAATACATTAAAATAATAAAATTTTATTATTTTTGTAGAATTAAAACTTTTATAAACGACAACTTTGAGTACACATGTGGCGGCTCAGGTGTTCGACGATAAGCGTGTTACTACTTATCGACAGTTCGAACTTGTATCTCGACGCATTGTAGTTCGATTCTTTTCAATTTAATTTGCTGTACGGTAATGACGCGAGTGGAGTGTTGTGAATATCGTCGTATTTAGAGGGTTTAAAACACCCTATTATAAACTTTAGTGTTTTAGAAAATATCATGAAGACTGATGAGTCGAGAAAATTCATTTTCTTAAAGGTAATTTTAGAATTTCTTATTAGTACATGTTTGGTTATTTTTGCTTTGTTGATAAGCACATATTTTCAATATTGGCCGTGGAAAGATTTTTGTTAATTTGGTTCTGAATAGTAGTAGACAATTTATTTCTATTTTTTTGAATTTTTTGAAAATGCTGGAGGCAAATGTCGCAAAATTTGATATTTTGGCCATCATTCAGTTTTGAGATTTGAACACGACGTTTTTATGTAAAAGCTTCGTGTATAAAACGCTTCTTAAGACACGTTTACAATCTTTTAGACTTATTTTCATAAGACCTATCTTCTATCAGATTTTTACATCTCGTAGCTAGAAAACAGAGTCGTTTCGAACTCATGTGTATATGAACTTTTGTCTTACAATCAATCAGAAATTAATTTATTTTGTTGTGTGTTTGTGAATATACTTAATTAACACCCTGTATAGTAATAAGCTCGGAAAATTATTAAACTCGATAACAAAAACATATAACTTGATCCATAAGAAGAAAATAGATTGACAGAAAACCTGGGGGGTTTATTACGACGTGATGAAAATACATAACACTTCTTTAGATCCACCTACAATAGAATTACCTTGTTGTACGAAAGAAAAAATGTCGAAACTCGGTAAAAACGGAAGAAGAAAACGCTTTTTAAAAATCTACAGCTATATAGGATATAATGGATATCGAGATACCGAACATCAAGAAACATAAGCCTCATATACATAAAATCCTCGACATGGGCTAAATAAAATATGCGACCACTTAAGTTGGATGCTTTCCTAAACGAAAAGAGGAATACGAAAATAGGTAAAAAGATACTTGGAATCTAAATTCGAGCGTATAGGTTGGCATAGGTACTACTGTTTTTAGAACTGCTGTAAAAATGAAACAATGCAAATATTTATTTACTCGAGCGCTCGAGCCCCAAATAAACCCATGCGAGTATCCGATTTAAAGTTTCCAAATTATATTAGATTTACAAATTACACGTTACGAGCCACCTTATTTATTTGTTTCAGTAGGTAAACTAACAATAAAAAACATAAGGCTGATTGATGTAATTTTCTTGTAAAACTACCGCGCCCGTGTTTGCCTTCTCTCTGTACGCGTCAGGTGTTTTCCTTTCTTGTACCAACTTTGTGTTTTGCAGTGTGCCGAAACTCATTAGCAAAATTAGGTTTAAGCAGTGTATTTGACGTTAAATATTAAGTTAACATTTTGACCTTTAGGTGCGTGTTTATAAATTTAGAAAGCTGCCAGATTTGCCAAATTTAACGAAATTATACAATGCGTATTTATTATTAATTAATTAACTAAAATGTTAAGATTTGATGTTTGGACGTCTAAAACGATTCTGACGCGGAACTTTTATTTTTGTGGGTGGCGGTATTATTTTTGATTAATTTTGGCCATTAATTTCTTAATTAAAATATTATATTTCACCAATGGGGTAATCGTCGACGCTTTAATGGTTGGAGTGGGAGTTTACATTCTTTTTACAAACGCTGGCGGAGCTCAAGATATTTATTTTTTCAATACACGAGATTGCCAACGACTAACAATAGTCTGAAGAACTAAACCGTTCATCAAATTTGATGTAACGATAGAATTCGACCAATGAGACGGACGAATTCTATCGTTACATCAAATGTGACGAAGCTTTCTGCAACCCGACCTATAACACTCGTGAAAATCTAACGTTAAAAATGGGATAAATAATAAATTAAAATAACTTTATTTTGACTAGTGGAACACCCTGTATATTTGACCAGAGAGTACTCGAGCTCTTTATCGTCTATCTTATCTAACAAGTAACAAAAGACACTTTCATAGTGCCTGTTTCAATTCTTTATAAGAAATAGTACAAAAATGGAGAACTTGGCTATGCATTTAGCGTTCTAAAAATATACAGAATGTTCAATTCTTTCCCGCACAAAAAAACATAGAATTTTGAGATTGAAAAAAGATTTATGGGCGATGCGCGTTCTTTTTGTAAACACTCGTAGCTCTAATTCTCAAGATGTTTGAGCAAAATAGTTGAATTTTAGTATAAAGTCTCTTGACTTTATACTAAATAATTGTTAAGCATCCCCGCGAGTGGAGGGGGTGTAGGGGTACGCGTTGAATTAAAATTTTGCTTAAATTGTTACTTCGAGTATAAAACTTCGAAACACCACGCAAACACTTGAAAATTGACGAAATGTAAGAGAAGTGAGCCTAGTGCGCTAGTGCCCTATTTTAAAAATTTTTTGGCTCTGAAGCTGGCCCCCAGTCCCCAGTGGTTCTTTGCATCGCGACCTCTCGGATATATTGTGCGTTTCGGATGAGTCTTCTTTTATTTGAGTTCTGTGCTTTTGATAAAGTTCAGAATTTTTTCTATTTATAATTTGGGCAGTTCTCTTTGGAGCCTCTTCGTCTTTACGAGAGTGCTGTGACCGTGTGACGACTTCATGTAAAAGCCTCGCAGTATAGCAGAAGATGAATTGGAGTTTCCTCTTTCTCTGCGTAGTGGGTCTTCTTCTAGTCCTATCGTATACCAGAGTATCGTTGCCGTTGCCAGTCGTAATTCATCTATGTTCATTCTGAGTAGAGAACGGGTTTTTTGTCAGAGGGTTGCTCCAATAGGACTTTAGAATGTTCCTGTCGGGGAGTTTTCTTTCAGTGTTTAATATGCCACTTTGCCATTTCGTAGGGAATACCAAAGGCTGGTTCTGGTGCAATGGGTCTTATTTTGCTGCCCTCTTTAACCAGGCAGTCCCTTTCTCGTTCCCTATAGTATCCCAGAGCCTATATAGTGCTTTAGTTATTATTCTAATTATTACAAATAAGAACAGTTTTGAAAACAACCTTATACGGGGTGTGTTTTAGGTCGACTACGCCAAACTATACCACATGATTTATGACAGTAAAACTAAGAATTTTTGTTGGTTCGATTTTTCAAATTTGAATTGTTATTCGTTTAACTATTAGAATTAGGGGGAAAAGTTTTTTTACAAAAGTTGTTAAAGAAGGCTTGAGAAGTTTAATAAACTATATTTAGCACAAATTCGTCGATTTGTTTTGGAGAAATCGAACTTCAAACATTTTATTTATCCGCCATCGGAAAAATAATTCAAAAATCAATAAGTCAGCCATTGCAAGAAAACTAAGCGCCATTTAAAAAAATGGGACTAACAAAAACCATTTGTTTTACTGTGATTTATCATGTGACACAATTTGGCGTAGTCAACCTGAAACATCCTGTATATGGATGTTTCAAACAAGTCCAGACAGTAAGTCGTTAACAATTTTGCCAAAAATATGTAATCATCAATAAGCTATAGTATTACTTGCTGATATTTCAGAACTTCCAACTTCGTTATTTTATTTCTGGATACTCCTACAAACCTCTTTTAGAAACTACTAGAACAAAATTACTTTTTTCCCCATATAAAACTCAATTTTTTAAACTTTTGACGTGAAAATATACTTTTACTTAAGGGACGTATTGAAAACTTGATTACTTCTTCATTATGTTATCGATCAAAACCAACGAATGGTTTTTGCCTTACACTTTAAGAAGCTATAATAGCAATCTAAAGATTGTACATTTTTAAAAAGTTCGTAATCTGGTCCGGTTCGGTTACAAAATGCAATGGTAAGTTTTAATTTTTCAAAAAGCATTTACCTTCTCTAATGTCGTCTCGTAGCAAAGAGGAAGTAAATCCGCCGTGTGTATGTATAATACCTCTTCTATCATAATATAGCTTTGAAGTTAAAGCCCCTTCTTCTTCATTTATTAAACATGAAAGTTAGTTAATTCCATTTTTATCCCCGCGGAGGCCGAATTAAACAAATGGGGGTGGGTGGTATCGAAGAGGAAATAAAAGAAAATCAAATTTTCCGATTTTTATTTTTCGAACAAATTCGTCTTATTAACATTATAAATTCGCGTCCTTAACTAAACTAAAATTCTGTTGTCTTTTCTCCTTAGCTCTCGGAGGAAATGTAAAAGTTCGTAACGAAAGTTTTCTCATCTAATTTGTACAAGTTTTCTAAACAATTTAACTAAACGAAATAATGAAGTCGTCATTAAATGTATGGAATAAGTAAAGTATAAGTTTTAGAACCATTAGAGTAAAGTATTAAGTAATTACTTATGTAATAATTAATTAGGCCGTTTAAATCTTTAAAAGACTTTTCGTTTAATTTGTGCGTACCTAGAGCTATTTGTTCGTCTTCTCTTTGCCTAATTACGAGGTGAAATATTTTGTTATCTTGGATGACTGAAAGGACAGCTACGCAATTTCGGTTAAATGGTGGTCGAATAATGAAGGTTCCATTTTGTTTCCCTTCCAATAAGCTTTCTGCACTAATTCTCTCGACATTCTTGTAAAACGATTCCGTTATTACTAATTCGTTATCTGAAAAGCGATAAATACAATGGCAATTAGTAACGGAGAAAAATAAAACACCAGACGGTAGTCCTAACTCGGTATTTATCATATAACGAGTTACTTTTCCGCCTCGTCCAAAAAGATATATTTCCCCTTCTTATTTATCGTCGTTTTCCGTTTTCGTGAAAAGACGTATGTTCATTCAAATATACTGTGTGTTAACTCGAGGAAAATTTTTTCGCGTTAAAGCCCGTTACGTCGGTTAAAAAAAAAGTCAAGCACGAAATATATTACTATATCAAACTAAGTTAACGTTATGGATATTTAACGTCAACGAACTTGTCGAACGTCGAAAGAGAAAAAGGAGAGGCGCTGTTGTGAGAAAATCGAGTAATTTGTCTCTGTAGGAAGAAGCGATTTGTAACAACCCCACTTAACGCTTTCGAATAAAATGCCCGCAATACCCTAATTATAAATTTATTTAAAATTTTTTATAAATTTCCCGCGAGTCGTCCGGTTCGAGTGTCTCGATGCAACTTTAAAATTAGGCTCGTGCGATTAATTGCGACGATATAGTTGCTCATTTGGAAGGATGCCGTGGAAACGTATTAAGGGCACTTTCGTGGGCTTGGGTTTGAAATTTTTCGGCGTTTTAAGTGGATTCGTTATAATATAAAACATCCTCGACACGATCGCGAAACCCAACACATTTCATCCCCATCACTACCCGAGCTTTACGAGTGAGAGGAGTTTTTAATTGTATCCGTCAATTATTTTTAATTAACGCAAAACAACGAATGGAGAATTGTGATAAATTAATTACTTAAAATTAGGCGTAATATAATATAACGAACCGTATTTTTCTTCACTTTTTTTTCTAAAAGGAAGGCAACACATTTTATAAGTCACATCCCGGCATTCTCGCGAAATTCTGCTGGCCAAATTACCAACTACACGAAAGAACACAATAAAACACCAACACATTTATTTATATTACGATATGCACTTTTGCAGAGTTGGTTACATCTTAAGACGCCCGTGTAACACAATGAAATAATACATTTCTCAGTTGCAGTTGTGATGCGGCAGGCAGGCGGAAAATAAAAATATCATAAGACGACATATGTAATGTACACCATTTTTATTTTTTAACATTACACATGGCAGCCGAGTTTTGATTTTAATACGAGGACTTTCTTGCTTCCGCCAACTGCGCCCATCTCTCGAGTTTATAATTCAAAACTTTTTTTAATAAAAAATTCAAATAGAAATGTATTAGCTTAAAAGTATCTGCGAATGAATCTGATAATAACTCCCTAAACGCCATCAAGGTAGAAGCGGAGAAAACGTACAAAAAAAATATTGGCCATCGAGCACGAATTAAGCATACCGAGATGAGCATCTTACGGAGTTTTACGCTTTGATAAAACTTTATTGCGGTTTGAAGATAAAAAATTTGAACTCTAAAGATTATACCGAAATGAAAGGGCTTTAGTTGAAGTAGCGTCATAAAGACAACTGGAAACAAAGTTAATGTTGTCATAATTTTAACAAAACTATGAAAGACCCTCACAAAAGAGGGGAAAAAAACCTTTACGTTTCAACTCGAATATGTTGTCAATTGTACGCTTTTAACCCTTCGTTGTGCAGGGCCGCTATCGCGGCCGATAGTCTTTAATTTGAATGAGCCAGGGTTCAGTTCAGTTGGTATTTAATATCACGATCGACATCTATTTGGCGAGGACAATTTCGAGTTGTGCTTTTCCCAGAACAAAATTTGACCAGGTACGCTTTGAGATCTTGAGAGCCGACGTGCGAAAAGGGCCTGGTGCGGATCTGCTCCGTTCGATTCGAAAGAGGGCGCGGTTTTATTAAAAATTGCATTTTTCCCATCAATTAAAAAACTATTTTAGCACCGTCTCTTACAATATTTCGCAACTGCGAGTGTCTTAATTTTTCGCTTGGCGAAATATCGCGTAATAAATTTATAAAGAAGTGAAGCAATTTTTCAAATTTAATTATGTATTAAATATTATATTCAAATTTTTTAATACGTTTTTTGTGTATAAAGCTCAACAGTTTGTGTACGTTACCGCAATCTCTAATTAAAAACTCAATCAAGTATGATAACGGCCAACTTGGATTTATAATAAATCACGCATATCCAGGCTTAATAATAATTAATTTATATTAAAAATAGCTGCAGTATTAATAAATTGTTTGCTTTTATGAACAAATGAAGTAATTTAAATTAATATCCACGTTCAATAAATTTGCAACTAAAACGTCCATTTTTTGGTATTGAAAAACGCAAATTATTGGAGGCAAACAATAAAGTTCAAGAAAGGCTCTGCAATCTTCTCTCTATTTTTAGAGTAGGTACCTTTCTTGCCTTTTGTAGATCGCTGGCGACTTCCATGCACACATTTGACGTTTGAGCACCTTATATAATGTTAGGAGATCCATCATATTTGACGAAAGGCTTGACAACGAGGCATGAAGAGCCTAAAATGGACGCCAGAAAAGCTTTAAAGATCTCGATAAGCTCTTAAGAGAGACCTATGCATTTTGAACGACAATACAAGACAAAAAGGCCTTAGGAAGGAGTCGGTGATCCACCCCACAGGTCATTCACTGCCAGCTAGTGCCAAAACCATTGCCATTTTACCAAAAAGACAACAACATCAGTGTGGATACTGAGAAACTCTTAGATGGGGTTGCTTTCTACAGCACCAACAGTTATGTCCTTTCAATCTGTCTCCTGCCAATCTTGCTAATTATTGAAGGTTTATTGACTAGCCACTGCAGATTAAATAAAGATCTCCACATCTTGGGACTAAGCCTTAGATGATGAAGGGCTAAACAACAGAAGAGCTGATAGGGTACTACTGGCTAGATCTCGACTATCGACATATGTTCACGCTGGAACCTTCTCCAGTTAATTTGACATTTTTGGGAGACAAGGGAGTTGCTGTTTCTTACAGGTTGTACGTCAGAGACGTAACAAACAACCTAGACACCCTCAAATTAAAACTAAGAAGTACCGTTTTGATGCCATTATGACGCTCTACTACATGGTTTGTAAGCGAATAAAGGAAATATTAAAAGAAAAGGATATGAAAATGGAACAGAAAGTGATTCTAAACTACGCAAGGTTTTAAAGGGGATGATTAAGGATAATTCGAGAATACAATGAGAACATTCTCAACGGCGATAGTGGACTAACTTAGAGGGTCGAGTCCTCACCTGAGTCTGAATTTCGCCAAGAAAAGTCAGAACTAGATTTTGTAATGGCGTCACCTCTCGGACAGTATTGGCGAAACTATCTAAACTTAAACTTTCTTAGTAAATAGTGCCATTTAGTGGCTTGTAGGAGCTTTAAGCTGGTTCTGCTTGCACTTAAAGGCTATGACGTTGTGAAAGACTACTCGAGGCCATTTTGTGAAAGAAATCAGACTGAAATGATCGTACACGTCTAGGAAATATTTTTGAAAAGCTTTGGGAAATGGTTGAAACATTTTTTACAAACAATGCCACACTGTTCTACTATTTTTATCTTCTGCAAACGTCAAGTGTAGATAATGATTATTTAATTTCAACTTATAGCAAATTTTAATATTTCTCTCACAACATTCTAGTGGTGTGAGGGTACCCTCGCACTTTATAAGAACGATATTAAGCGTAGTAGAACTTTTTTATTAAATTTCCCTAAAAATTAATCTAGAAATTCTTCTAACCCATTTACATCTTCCAGATTTTACTAAAAGCAGTAATGCACTACATAGTTGTACGTAATAACATCAAAAATATTTAGAACAAGAGACATTTTTACCGAGTGTTTTACGTGCTGTTGTAAAATGTAAAAGAATATAATTTTCTCCAAGTTTACCAATTTGATTCTTGCGTCATCGAAAATACACATCTTGCTCTCGTTGTTGGATAAAAAGTTAAAATTCGAGCGAGTCAATACCGACATGTTTGAGAAATAAACGACTTGAATTGAGCAACTTGTTTTTTGTGTAGAACTTTTGTCGAATCTCCAATTTCAAAATTGATGGATGGAACACTTTTTGATTTTCTCTTAAAACGAGGCCTCCGAAAAAAATTACTTTTACATTAAATTTGTTATTAAATTTACGAAACTTGGCGTTGGCGAGCATATAAAGTTAACGTTTTATGAAATATTTTAAATTACGAGATTACACAACATTTGCATGAAATACAAAAAAAAAGATTTTTCTGTGTAAAATTAATCTTTTTTGAATGTGCTTATGTTTATGTGTTTTAATTTAAGTAAACCGAGATTTTAATGAAGTCGGTTGATAATTCTGTCCCAGTTTAGAAATGAAATTAGCAGCAAAACTTTACAACTACTACTTCTATATAGTATCATTTGTTGAAGCTATTTTAACTTATTTATTTAAATTCCACAATTCCCTTTACCAATTAGCTACATTATTACAGAATCCACTCTACCTTTTGCTCATTACAACACACTTGGGTTTGGCTGCGTTATAATGGTAGTTGTAGAACACATTTTCAACACATGCTACTGCATTTGTGCTTCCTTCCTTTCACAGATCTTCTCTAATAAATACGTTTTGAAACCAACGATAAAGCAATACTTTACAGCAATTTACATTCTAAGCGCCATTGTATAAGATGTAAAATGGGGATGCGCTAAGAAAATAGATTTTCTTTCAATTTTTTGGGCGAATTTTCTTAAATGGCTTTTTAAAATTTTACAAACTTTTTTTTAAACGCCCACTCGATATTTGAATTCGGTAGAAATTGGAGAACAAACGAAGAACAATGTTGTAGGTACTAAAAGCAATACGAGAAGCATCAAACTATGCCAGTATAAAAAGAGTAATGGACAAAATGAAAGGGATTTTTATAGTTCTCTTTAAACAGAGACTTGTGTAAGAATAAACAAGAAATACAATATTATTCTTTTTTTATTGCAGTAGACTTTTCAAAATGGAATTTGTATAAAAGTATTTGTTTAAATACAAATTTTAATACTGGAAAAATACAGATAAGAGCCGTTGGTAAAGCGCTCGGTAGAAATATGTATTTTTAAGATATATGAAAATTACTACCAGTCAACGAAAATATTTTAACAGAGGACTAAAATATTTTTTTACCATTAACAAGTAAGCCGCCCGTGTGCGTCTCACGAACATCTTGTAACTAGACTCAAAATCCCTGTAATAGCGAGCCAAGAATGGCTCGCTCGTCCCAACTCTTAAATTAAGACTACGTCTTTTCGAGTTCAATAAAAATTTTTTACTAATCCTTAAGTTAATATTAAACAATTGACGAAGCGACACCTAATTTCTGGATATTTGCTCAGTTAAAAAATCAAAGTTGGAATACGTGCCGACGTATTGGAAGCTTGAAGGAATTTCAAAGTGTGCCGAATACGCTCATATCTAGAAATAAGATTCACCTTGCATTGAAGTCCAAGACCTGCAAACATTATACCTACCAGCTACTAGTTGATGACTTTATATTATTCCAAAAAATCATTATTTTTATTTAAAAGCACCACTCTTAATAAAAGTAGCAATATTGAAGAGGAGAGGCTAGAGAAGGGTTGGTTTTGGTTCTTTTGGTAGTTTCTCGCTTATCACTTGAAAACCATACACTTTTTGAAAAAAGTGGTTCTATATAAAAATAAACTACATTAAATTTTCAATAAATTATGTTTAATGGATTTTTTTTCAGACAACCGGTTTAGACGCTCGAGGGCGTTAAAGTTTGACAAAAAATTCAAAATCGATCAAAAAACAGTTTTTCTTCATTTTTCCTCATAACTCGAAAACTACGCACTTTTTGGTAAAACTCTTTATTTATAAAACTAACCTACATTAAATTTTCTACAAATTATGATTTAAAGGTTTTTTGGTCAGAAAAACGGTTTAGGTGCTAGAGCGCATTATAATTTGACAAAAATTCCAAACCTCTTCAAAAATTGATTTTTTTAGTTTATCACTTATAACTTCAAAACTACGCACTTTTGGAGGAAAGTGCTTTTGAAAAAACTAAAGCACATTAAATTACGGCCAAATTATACTAATTCGATGCTTTTTTAGAAGCTAGAGCGCATTAAAGTTGACAATAATTCCAAAATAGACCAAAAAGCAGTTATTCCTTATTTTTCGTTTATAACGCGAAAACTACGCACTTTCTGCAAAAACTGTTTCTATATAAAAATCGACTACATTAAATTTTCTACAAATTAAGTTTTATAGGCTTTTTTGGTCAGACAAAAGGTTTAGCTACCGGAGCGCGTTATATCTTAGAACAGAATTATAAAACCTTTAAAAATTGATTTTTTTTTAGTTTATCAATTATCACTTATAACTCGAAAACTACGCACTTATAAAAGAAAGTGTTTTTACGGAAACATAAAGTACATTACATTATGGACAAATTATACTAGGTAGGATTTTTCTTCAGACCACCACTTTAGACGCTAGAGCGAGCTAAAGTTTAGCAATAATTCCAAAATCGACCAGAATTGTTTTTTTTTTGTTTTTTTGCATATAACTCGAAAACTACGCACTTATGGCGAAATATGTTCTTACACAAAAATATAGTACATCAAATTTACTAAAAATTATATCTGCTAGGTTTTTTCTTCAGACAAACGGTTTAGACGCCAGAATGCGTTATAATTTGAAAGAAATTCAAAAACCAACAAAAATTGTTTTTTTAGCTAATCACTTTTCGAAAACTACGCACTTTTGTTATTTTATTAAAACTAAAAGTCCTATAGACTCTAAATTTAAGACTCAGAAATTGAATACAACCATTTTTGTTTATTTACTATTATTTGCTTAGGTTAGCAAATAAATCCTATCGTATAAGTTTCTTTTCATTTCATTCTTTAATCGACCAACTGATCGGATTAGTTTTCACATCAATCACGACGGTATTAGGAAAAATGTATTTTCTCGTGCGTGGCCAAACTCTGGTGGTTACTGTCTAAGTAGACTTTTTGGTCGTGACGATAAATTTTAAAAAACACAAAATTGAACTTTAGTACCTACATATTATCGATCGTACGATACGCTTCTCTATTTTTGCAATTTTCCTAATAATAGTTCAAGTATCGAGACTAAAATTTGTGTTCAATAACTAAACTGAAGGACGAAAAGAAAAACTTTGTTTTTCCATCCATCAAGTTGTAAGTTGAACGGGAAGTTTTATTTAATTATTGAAATTATTGATTCGAAAAATATTTTTAATTACCTCTTTCTCATCAAGCGAGAGAGGCTTGTCGTTTTAACTGGCCGAACGTACCCGCGTACATCAACCACTTTTTGCTCTTTGTAGTTGATTTTTTTTTGATCTGTAAAAATTATTGTCCCAGGGCGTAAAAACAGTTTTTAATTATAGAAAACAGGGAAGAGGTTATCGAACTTTCAAATTTTTTTTTAAATTAAAAACTCGAGTACCTTTTTTAATTAAGTACGAGTAATTTAATTCAGTAAGGAAGTCCTCATTTTTGAGCAAAGTGGAAGAAATTTTTTTTTAACTTTTTAACTATTTTCTTTTGGAAAATATTATTTTCGTTTTCTTTTTATTAGCGTCTTCCATTGTTGTCATCCACAAATTGTGAGTAAATATAAACCGAGATGTAAGAGCCGTACAATCTTTTCCGCCTAATTTGACTACCGACCGTTTTATTATTTTTGTAAAAAAAAAGGAAAATCATTTTAGTCCAACATCCCAAAGTTGTTTCGTTAGTAAACTTTATGCAAATAACGTTTTGTCATTAAAATCAATTTACCATTAAGCTTCTACCCTATTAAACTGTTTCTATGTAATCATCAACTAACTTTAATTAAAGTTTTATTATTCGGTGGCTTCTATATTACTATCAAATATTTGAGTTTTTTTAAAATTCGTTTTTCTATGAGAAGATTTCCTTTTACACGTATTCGTAGCTCGCAACTCGTGACACGCCAGAAGAGTTGAGAATTAGCAAATTATCGAGCGGAATTAATTGAAATTTGTATATGGTAAATAGAGTTGGCGATCATGTATATGGGGGCCTTAGGAAAAATCCGCATTTTTTCCAAATCAATTTTTTTTTCATTTCATAAAAAATAAATAAAGCGAAGCGATCATTCGGGATGATCCCGCGATAAAGGGAAAAGCAAAATAGCCGGACTAAAATAAAAATTGTGTCAAAAAAAGTCTGATTGGTATTTCGTGTTTATCGCCAATCATGCCGGATATATATGACAGCGTCACTAATCGCCCAAAATAGGTCCAGTATGTTGGTGTACGAGTAAACTTTTTATTTACAAAACTATAAAAGAAAATTTTGTAATTTCTTTCCCCACTCTCACGTTTACCCCTAAAGATTTATTTCCTAACAAAATTTGCCATTTAAACTATCGCAAGATCGCAAACTACCACCGAGTTGATCCGTTTCGCTTATTAAAGTTTCAAGAAATTGAAATGTACAACGTTACTAGAAGTTTCTGGGAGCTCTCGCTACTTTATTTACGTTGCCATGTGTAGAATTCATTACTAAAGCCACCCCTTTTAGAATATTTTACGAATCTTCAAAATAATTCAAGTTGAGACCTTACTGGTCAGTTACTTAAGACTTTGTTGGTCGTGGTTCGTGGGTCCTATTAGAGTTTGAATTGGCTCTAGATACTTTTAACTTGTTCGTCCAGACATACAGAGCGATGCAAAACCTCTAATAAAATTAATTTTTTTGCATTGCCTCGAAACAACTTAAAACTTACGATTTTTATCGTTTATTCTTTACGTGTTTACGCCACTCCTCATATCCCATCACTTATACTTTTTGAGCTATCCGCGATGTGAGACCTATTTTTATTAAATATGTTTCCAACTAACAGGTTCGATTCCCAAAATGCGTTTTCATATCATTCGAATTCAATTTAAAACCAGTTAGGATTGTAATATAATGTAACGCGTTTCAAATTGAATCGGTTCCAATATTTATTACAAATTCTTGAATTGAACCTAGCATTGGCACTAGACACGGCATTAAGAGTTTTTTTTAATAAAAAAAATCGGGTTAGCGATGTTCATTTCAAAAGGTTTCCAATTCGTTCAAAAAAGACCCCTACTAAAACTTGCAAAATTGTTGTGGTTTCGAAACATTTTTAAATTAACCGAAACCTAATAGAATGTTATAGCAAAATGTACAGAATTTATTAGTGACAAACATCGCTTACCGTGAAATTTAATTTAACACATTCTGTTGGGTTTAGTGAAGATTAAAATTCTCAACTTCTCTCAAAAAGCGCCTCATAAAGTGAAGGAGATTTTCTAACGGAGCCACCACCTTTTTTGGTAAATCAAATAAAGTAACTTGTTAATTTAAATGGTTTGCGTGCTTCGTGTGGCATTTATTTGTCACTTTTGTTAGGCGAAAAACCGCAAAATCTCCGAAAGAGTGAAAAGGGTTTTCACCGCGCCAGTTTGTGGAGAAGTATCTGCTTTCAATAAAAATGGTCAAGTGGTGGACAATGTGGACATTAATATTTTTTTTTCCACTTTTAGTTTTGGTTTTAGTGGAGTAACAAATTATTTTTGCGATGGGGTGAAGCGACATAACTTTTCTATAAGAACTATACAGGGTGTTCAATTTTCATTATCCATCCATGGCTATATCGAGATAATAAAAGCTACGATGTTACTTAGTTTAGACAAAAATTACTATTTTGTAAGAGAATATCGATGAAAAGAGCAATTATTGTTCAATTGTTATCATTTATCATCCATAGCACCCTTGTGCTAATGGAATTTCTATAAAATTAATATAAACTGCATTTTTTCGAATATTTTGTGATGTAGAGCTATAACATATCTATATTACTAAACTCGGAATAAAATCCTCTTTCGAATAAAAAACAAAAAGTCTGTGTTTCCATTTAAAATAAGAAAGTTGCATGACGTAATTCAGGAGCCGCTGGTCAAAACAAACAATTGCCTCTCTTATAAAATAGTATTAGCTCGTAGTTTTCATAGTTCTCGAGTTAGCGACCGTGGACAATTAAAATTGAACACTTTGTAGTTCATCCAAAAATTTGGATTAAAGGCTAGCTTTACATTTTTAAAGTTTTTAGATTTAAAATCTCTAGAAAGATTGTCATAATGCGATGTTGCAATATTTTCTTCATGCTTGTCGTCGGAAATCCGTATTCCAAATTTCAAGTGCGTTAGTGCCCTTAGGGCAAAAACAACATTTTCTTTGTTGTCATTATTAAGATACAGCAATTTTATGACATTTTCAGGAGTATTTGACACCAAAAACTTCGTTTTACGTTTGAAGAAATATATTTAAAGAGGAACCCCAAGAAATGGTGACTATAAGGTCACATTATAGGAAATTTGCGTTGTAACTCAAAATCTTAGCATAGAGCTGAAAATACGCTCAATACTTTCATTTTGCAAATTATTTAAGGAAAAGAAGCATCGGTTAAACTACTCTTTACGACAAATAGAATCGGAGATAACCTAGTTTGAAAGTTAAGGACAAAAATATTAGAAAGTGCCAAAATTGAGCACTTTTTGTATTTTTGCACTTCAAAAGTTTTTGAGGCCTCAAACGAAAAAAGTATATAGAATACGAATTAAAGCAAAGTACATAATGAGTAATAAAAAATTAAATAGGGGTCGCTACCACCAACAGAACCGGAGTTATGGGCTCCTGAAGTAGGGCATAAAACGCCCACTTTTGTAATTTTCGAAAGTTTCCCATTTTTACCAAGTTTAACGTAATCTTAATTACTTTTAACTCTTTTTTAGGGGCTGTAGTGAAAATTATGATAAAAGAGGGTATTTATAGCACACATAACTAACATTGTAAGCCGATTTTTGATTTAAAAAACGACCTCGTTGTAGCGACCAAAAACTCCAGAAAGTGCAATAAAGTTGCTGTATTTAATATTAACGGTGTCAAAAGTCATATTAGAATCCAAAAGGGACAATATAATCATGTGGTGATTATTCCTATTATTGATTATTCCATTTTTACTTTTGGGGTATTTAAAAAACAATTTTCCACGGCCTACACTACTCTGTTGAACGAGCGAATGTATTATACATTCAAATATCTGCAGATTCGATTAAATATTTCTCTGATTAGTTAATTAATCTTTTGTGTAAACAAAAGATTAATTAACAAGCAGTTTTGAATTGATATGTACGAATTTCATAAAACACCCTAATTTAGTAATTTTACCCCTCACACTCGACGTCAATGTCTGTCAGTGTTCGCAGCCTCCATTTGAATGTAAATACTTTTGTAATACCCAAAACTATTAATTATAAGGGTCGTGGATGTTAAGTAATCACAATTTGATATAAGTTTTCGTCAAAACAATCCAAATATTACAAAAACACTTGAAATTTGGTTTTCTCCACTTAAATGACGCTCTCTATTGAGACTCGCCCTGTGCGGTAAATCTATTTCCATAAACAAACGAAATTAGTGAAAAACGTACATTTCGACGTGCGTCGGTAATAAATTCAATTTATTTTTTCTATAAAAGGACGCTGTACGCTGTTAATAGATTTTAATCATGTAGCTTTATCCTCTATTCGCTCCGGCTAAATTGCTTTAAATTTGGCGATATGTATTCGACTCCATAACCAAAACTTGTGTGAAATTTGCAACGTACTCAATTCAGGTCAAAACCTTGCACATGTAGATGGTATCGTTCAAGATTTATTGGCAACTTAAATAGCTTTTCTTCATATTCTAAATGGCAAAAGGTGCTCGAGCAGATGGGAGGTGGTGTGAATTATTTTTGGCTCACTTTACATTTTAATTCTTTTCGCCATCTAACTACAGTTACCTCGTGATGTATTAAAAGCGTTTTTTTTTACTACGTCACGTTTTCATTTTCGTGAGTAAATTGGTCAATTTTAGTTCGGAGCAAATTAAATTAGTTCCTCGTCAATCTCTTTGACTATAATGTTATTAGAGCAGTTCTATGTTTCCGTCTTAATTAAGTCTATTATAACCTGTATGCTAATTTGGACTTGTGTTGTGGATATTCTGGGGGTTTACCAAGTGCTGCAGATAAGGTCGTATCGTGCAGAGGCACAAGAGTACGTAATTAGTTGTACGACTTGTATTTGTCTTCAATTTCTAATCGGCCTCCTTACGTGACTTTGGCGAATTAAATTAAGCTTTTTTTTGAACGAAATTGTGTAAACCAAAGTCAAATATTTGGCAAAAATAGAGCAGCCAATCTATTGAAAGTATTGAGTGTTGTGGCGCATTTCGACACGATTTCAACTTCATTCGTTTCGTTTACATGTTCGACTCGATTAGGTTAAAAGAATGAATTTTTTTTGTTTTTACCCTTTTACGTTCTGCCACTGAAATAAATTCGAGTTATGGTTTTTTAAGAACCAAAATTCCAAAAATTTGCAATTTCTTTTGTAATGAAAATGTATAATTAAGTTGGTATCTTAATTTATTCTTTCCTAAAATTATAAGAGCTTGTAAAATTAGCTTCAAAGGGTTCGAGAAAATCTTGTTATGGCTACATCGGCCGTTTTTTGCATTGATTCAGACCATTTTGTCGTTGCAATATCGTGTAACAATAAAAGCCAACTTCAGTTAGCGTAAAATCGATAAGTAAATTATGCCAGAGTATATTTGTGTTTGCATTTGCATGTTCTGATTTGATAAACAAATTGTCTGACCTGGATTTCTATTAAGTTTGCCTAGGTTCGTCTATTTCTCCATTCTATATAAGCAATTCCTTTCATTTCCTGCTCGAATCGTCGAAGCTGTTTTATTAAGTGTGATTTTAGCGCATTATCTTGTATCTACAATCGAAGCCAATTTATTGTAACGCGTCTAAGTTAAACTGGAGACGAATATTTATAAAGTTGACTTGTTGGGTTCAAAATTACTACAATAAAGTGCTATTTCTCTATAAAATCATTTATCAACTCATCAGAAACGCAAGATATATGCAACACATTCATAATACAGTGTCAATATTCTGCATGCATGGAGCCATTGAGCAGAGCACTACATATGCGCTGAATGAGATATTGAATTTAGAACTCTCTATATCTAGTATATAGTATATACTCTATACTATAATAGGTCATAATTTTTCTTTTGATAAGACTTGCAAATAATCCGTATATAGTGGTTTAGCGGAAAAAAATACAGAAGCTTTTTCTATGTCGCTCTTTATGCTTTTTGGGGCGCTGCATCCAAATTTTAACTTTGCCATCTCGTAAAAGTGATGCGAAAAACGGCGTTCTGCTTTTGAAACTACGCTCTTTTTGAGAAAATAAGTGTATATCAAAAAAATTACATTCCATTTACAGCAAAATATGTTTCTTGTAATTTTTTTTTCAAACAAACAGTTTAGACGCGAGAGCGCGTTAAAGTTTGCTAAAAATTCCAAAATCTACCAAAAAACTGCTTTTTTAGATTTTCGTTTATAACTCGAAAAATACGCACTTTTGGAGAAAAATGGTCTTATGAAGCAGTAAACAAAATTAAATTTCCTGAAAAGTGTATTTGTTAAGTTTTTTTTCAAACAAACAGTTTAGACGCGAGAGCGCATTAAATTTTGCTAAAAATTCCAAAATCAACCAAAAAACTGCTTTTTTAGATTTTTGTTTAGAACTCAAAAAATACGCACTTTTGGAGAAAAATGCTCTTATAAAAAAGTAAACAAAATTAAATATCCTAAAAAGTGTGTTTGTTAAGTTTTTTCTTAAAACAAACAGTTTAGGCGCGAGAGCGCGTTGAAGCTTGATAAAAATTCCAAAATCGATCAAAAAACTGCTTTTTTAGTTTTTTGCTTATAAATCGAAAACTACGCACATTTGGAAAAAAATGTTCTTATGTAAAAGTAAACTAAATTAAATTTCCTACATATTATGTCAGTACAGTTTTTTGCTTCATAAAAACTGAAAAACGTCTAGCGCGCGTTGAAACTTAGACAATTCCAAAATCCACCACAACCATTTTTTATTTTCGCTCGAACTCGAAAAGTACACAGTTTTACAGAAAAGTGTGCATTACAAAACCAAAGTACCTGAAATTTCCTACAAATTAAGTCTCCTAGGTTTTTTGCATTAGACAAATGGTTTAGGTTACGCGCTAGAGCGCGTTGAAGCCTTATTCTGTCGTGCAGGGTCTATTTCTATTTAATTATTTTGTTTATGTGAGTTACGATTTAAGAACTAATCAAATTACCCCAGTGATACTAAAACGTAGCCTTCGGAACTTATGGGAACTTCTAATTTCTTTAATAACTCTGAAACTTGACACGACTGAAAACGAATTATCAAATCCATCACGAGACAACCTAAGCGAGCATTTTTATCACTTCGCTGATCATTTTTTTAAGTTACGATTTCAAATAAGTTCTAAATGTCATGGTCTATTTGACCTTTGTAACACGTGAAAAATACACACCAAAAAGCTCTGTTATTCTTGAAACTGCTAGAAAACTGCTAGCAGAGTTTATGGCTCTTTTCATTTTTAGGAGCTTAATTTATCTTGAAATTCAATTTAAATAGGCTCAATATTTCAGTGCTTTTACTCGTTCTTAGCTATGAGAGATGAGTTGGGCTAACTTTACAAATCTTGTGACGCCTTTTTAATGAGCAATGTATATTTTTAATGGCGAAAACAACACTGGGGAAAAGACAAGTGCAAATGAAACACAAATCCCGTTAAATGCGTCTAAAGTAAATTCGATTTGTTGCTAATACATCTTCACTGTTCAATTCACCTAAGCTATATATTTCCGTGGCAACCTTTGATTTGTGGCGGTGGTGTAGATTTGGGAGGTAAAATGTGTTTTTTAAAATTGAAAAAGAACATTATGCCACAACAATGGGTCTACTTTATTTTACGGCGTGGTTTTTAATCTAACACTTTTATTGTACTACCCGAACAGAACAGAGAGCACACAACACGCAAAACAAACTCGAGCAATCTATCGACGTCGCGTGATAAAACAGAAACGAATTTGAATGGTATTTTTAGATTAAAATAACATTAACCTAATTTAATTTTCATTAAGAAGTTTACTTTAATGGGATGTCTCGTATAATAGGTGGGTACGTACAAATTTAATTTTTGTGAGGCGATAAAATTTGAATTTGTAATGGACACAAAAGCACGCGCCGTATTGCATATTGTGTGTACGTTCTTAATTCGTATTTGGTAAGCCGAAAGCGTGTCATGGTGGCCTTAATTGGTATACAGGTTTGAAGCCTACAAATCTCTCTAGATAGACATGAGCCTAAATAGATTAGTGGCTTTTGTAAGTAAAATGCAACTCACGTACACTAACGGTGGTGCAATATGGCGTCAAAAATATTATTAACTTTTTCACCCTCTTGTGTATCTATCTCATAACTCAATTTAAAATATGTGGCGTCACGCAGTTTTAAGTTTAAACTTTGTTTCGAGATAAAAATAACGAATTTTAACCTTTAACCTGAAACTTTCCCTTGATAAGGTCAAGAAATATTATGTAATTTTAAAAAAGAAAAAAACTTTAACAGCTTTTTAAGATTTGCGATTAAATTTTCGGGAGCTAAAAATAGTGGTAGTGACGCCTTTTTTATGAAACCTCCACGAGCTACTAATTTGATTGCCTCGTATTCATTTTTGTACACCACAGAGGCTCCACGGCATTTTTTCCTAAAATTGAGCAGCTGTCTTTGCACCTTTCATGGAGGCGTACGCCTAAAGGGTATGCAATTGCACTGCTCGTTTACGAGTCTCATACTTGTATGGTCACAGGTACTAAAACTGTTATCGGTTGAGATTGCTGCCCTTAACGAAAAACTATTTAAGTTAGGTATGAAATTGAATACTTTGGTCAAAATAATTTTAGGAATGGTTAGAGAAAAATGCAAAACTATACGCTGTGAGTATTCTGTCGCTTTTACAAACGTCATGGAAACTTGGGAAACACTTGCAGTTTACTCGTGGGAGGCGAAAGTTCTTAAAAAGAAAAAAGTTTGCGAATGTTTATACGATTATAGAAACAAAGAGTAAACTACAAGAAATGTTAAAAATGTAACGAAAAAGTTATATTTGGAATATTCCCCAGGGATTTCGCCTTCCGTTCCTTCGTTGCACTTATTGACGACGGTGTCTCATTAAAATGCATTTAAAAGAATTTCTACTCTACTTATAAAAGGAATGTGACAGTGCATAATTCAGGAGTCCTGACGAGAAAAATGGAGCTCGACTAGGTATATGTATAGTATACAGACGAAATTAAGCACTTAGATTAATTAAATTTATTTTAAACTAAGGAATTGCAGGGCGACAATGCTCCATGAATGAGTGCATTCTATTAATTATACTAAAAACTAAAAACCTCTTTTGTTTTTCCTTTTGTGTTCATTTAGCACTGCATGGCGAATTGTCTAAATCTAGTGTTTCTTTTTCAAAAGACATTCTATAAGCTCGCACATTTCACTGTACAATTGTTTTATTTAGTTGGGAATAACTTTCTAAATAAAGGCTTTTTTGAGTCTTACATTTTGTGGAGATATTTATTCGTTATTTTAGTCCATTTTTTCCCCTAAATTACTAATTTGAGTACTAATTGAAAACTTTCGAGATGAACGAAAAAGTTTAACCAAAAATAAATTGTTGTGGTTTTCGAGGAGTTTGAAATCTTTATATACTAAATAAAAGTTTTGAGGGGCTGCTTTAATATTTTAATAAAGCAAAATGTTGCTCAAGTTGCGTAACTCAATTTGCAACTTATATTTAAATTAACAAAAAACAAATTTCCAACTAATGTAATCCTCATTCGTAATCGGCGAAAATTGAGTTAAAATTATATAAATATTTAAGATATTAATTTGAATACATATTTAAACGCAAGAAGTCGTGGAGAATTGTATGTTTAACAATACCGTCACGTGTAAATTGTATTATTATATTGTGTAAGCTCAAATTGAATTAAATGTAGTCTAGAGAAGTCAAACATCACATTTGATTCTAGTTTAATATACTACATTATTAAGAAAACTTATTAAGTAACGTGTATTACACTGTTTGTTATTTGTTTTGAACTAAAGATTATGTATGTACGTGCCGCTATAGAAGTTACCCTGTTCTCCATACCCATCGTCGACAAACATTCAACACGTTTGCGTCTCAATTGAATTCTTAATTAATTATTAATTATCTACGTAAGATTTGGGTTTCGCTTAGTTAATTAATTCGACGGCTCCGAAAGAGACAACAATAATAAAACAATCGATACAAACTTGAGGATTTCCCGAATAATTTTCAAATATTCCCCCGACACTCTATTGGAGTCGCTTAGAATTAAGAAGGAATTATAAAAGTTATCAAAATATTTAAACCACGAACAAATTAAAGTTCAAGACACTCGATTTCCAAAAACGTTTTTTGTAGAAATGGAATTTTTTCGTAACAAAGAAAATTGAGGCGAAATTCGAGAAAATCGACTTCATTTAAATTCGGCCCAATAACTTTAAACAATAATATGTCACGTCTAGTTTAATTGAATTTCGACCCTAAAAAGCGCCGCTTAAAGAACCTTTTTGATTTTTTCCTACAATTTTGGTTATTCATGCTCTTTAAGGACAAACAAACTTTGTTGGCGATACTTGCGTGCTTGTCCCTTTGTGAAAAACCGCAAGCCTGACTCTCCAGCCGCGCTTGCGTTCAAAAATGGAGGTTTATAGAAAAATGCCATCAAGCGCTTTTGGAAGTCTATAAAATTTCCATTAATTTAGTTGTTTTTATATTTCTGTAAAACAAAAATTAGCGGAGATACAATTTTTTGAAAGTGAGGCTTTTCTCCACCCCCACGCGACTGTAATTCTTCTCTATATTTCCGTTGAGTCACTTGAAAATAATGGGCTTTACGTAAAAATTCTTCTTGTAAAGAAGAAAGCGAATTGAATTTTCTTAAATTTAATGGTTTTCTGATCATTATAAAACGACTAACAGATTATGAGTTACGGTTCAAAACGTTCAGAAAGTGCGGGTTTGTGAGAAACTCAATAATAGTAAAAATATTTGAAAAAATAGTCGTTTTATGGAAAAATGGCATTAGGCACTCTTTGAAGCTTATAAAATTTTCTTTAATTGGGTTATTATTTTGTTTTTCTACAAATAAATTCAGAGCAGATACAATGTTTGGAAAAATCGTCTTTTCTCCACTACACATCTTTAGTTCTTACTATCTATTTTCCTTGATTCACTTGAAATAGAGGGTTTCACGTAAAAATATGTTTATAAGAAAGAAATTTGATTGAATTTTCTTGAATTTAGTTGTTTTCTGAATATGATAAGACGACTTACAGTTGAGTTACGGTTTAAAACGTCCAGAAAGTGCGGATTTCTGAGAAACTCAATAACAGTGAAAATATTTGGAAAAATTGTCGTTTTATAGAAAAATGGCATCAGATACTTTTTGAAGCTTGTAAAATTTTCTTTAGTCGGGCTATTATTTTGTTTCTCTACGATAGAAGTCGCAGGAGATAGACTTTTTGGAAAAATCGGCTTTTCTCCACTACACACCTAAGTTCTTACTTTCTGTTTTTCTTGATTCACTTAAAATATGGGGTTTTACGTACAAATATATCTATTATAAGAAAGACTTAGGGTTGATTTTTCTTAAATTTAATTGTTTTCTGAATATAATAAGACGACTTACAGTTGAGTTACGGTTCAAACTGTCCAGAAAGTGCGGATTTCTGAGAAACTTAATAACAGTGAAAATATTTGGAAAAATAGTCGTTTTATGGAAAAATGGCATCAGATACTTTTTGAAGCTTGTAAAATTTTCTTTAATTCGGTTCTTATTTTGTTTCTGTACGAATAAAGTCACAGGAGATACAATTTTTTCTCCACTAAGTTTCTATTTTCCTTGATTCACTTTAAATATGGGGCTTCACGTAAAAATATCTCTAATTAAAAAGAAATCTGGTTGAATTTTTTAAAATTTAAACGTTTTCTGAATCTAATAAGAAGACTAGACTAGAGGTTTATAACATTTTCTTTGATTTGGTTTGTCTTTTATTACTGTACGACAAAAATTAATGGAGATGCAATTTTTTGAAAGTGCAGCTTTTCTCCATCCCCACATCTGTAATTCTTACTCTATATTTTTGTTGATTTACTAAAAATAAAGGGTTTAGCATAAAAATGCCTTAAAGAATGGCGGAAACGGGTAGAATTTACTTGAATATAATTGTTTTCTGATCATGATAAAATGAGTTACAGTTCAAAACTTGCAGAAAGTGGGTGTTTGTGAAAAATCAATGATAATATCAAAAAAAGTGGTTTTATGAAAAAATCTCATCGGGCACTTTTTAAAGCTTGTAAAATTTCCTTTAATTTGGTTCACTTCATATTCCTGTACAATAAAAATTAGCGGAGATTTTTTTAGAGAATTTTTTATAAAGTTTTATTTTTCTCCACCTCACATCATTTGTAATAGTTTTCCTCCCTATTTTATTTGATTAATTTAAAAATAAGGGGTTTACGTAAAAATAATTTATAAAGAGGAAAGCGGGTTAAATTTTGTTAAATTTAATAGCTTGTCCTATAAAGGCAAGTTGAAAAACAATTGAGTTACGGTCGTGTGGTAACGGACTGAAAATTCACTGAAAGTGTGTGTTTGTCCAAATTTCAATTGTTTATAAGCCGTATAATGGACTCAAATTGCAGTAATGTAAACGCACCTTTAGAATAATATGCAATATAAAATATGCATATTCACTCCTACTATGCAAATTGTACATATGGCTGATAAGTTGCAGTCTGCTCGTCTGTAATCTTTTAAATTATTCATGTGCGTTTTTAAGCGCTATATTACACACGTATTTTGAAATAACTACAGCTAGATGTATCTCAAAGCTCTATAAAGAAAATTTATGCTCAGATTTATCTGCCGTCTATTACCTAGTTCTAGTCGTTAGTTTAAAGTGCTATAAGCAATAATTTTAATAGTTAGAAACACGGCAGCTCTCGTCCTCTTTTTTGGTTTAATTGGCACACGAATTAACATACTTTTTAAGTTAATTATTTAGGTGTTATCCAAATTTACATAAGTTAATTGAAATGCTTTTTCGCGAACCGTTGAATATCATACGTGAGCTTTTAATTTATTGAGCAAGTTTTCTATTATTTGTCCCTCGTATTCATTGACTTTGCTAATTTTTTAAGAACAAACATTTGAATTGGAATAAATTGAACCTTCTTAACTGCAAACATCTATTAATTGGGTATTATTTTGCTACACCAATGAGCATTGCAATGCCGACATCCTATAATAGTTCTTAAACAGTAAATCACAATTTAAGTTGTTAACTAGCCCAACTTCAGTTATAATGGTAAAAGTAACTAGTAATTGAATTAAATTTAACGATGATTTACTTTTTTATATTATTTGTAACCTCGTTAATTATATTTCGATAATTTAATCCGAGATATAATTTGAATAGATGATGGATTTCTATATAAAAACGTTAATTGGGCCGTAATAGTAATAATCTAACAACAATTATTCGGCAATTACCTTAAAAGCAAAAATCGACGTACCGTACATAATACACTTTAATTGGTTAGCTAAATTGAAGTCCATCATAGAGGGGTTGGGTATTCTAACTCTTGCGATTGATTATTGGTTCTAACATTCGATAAAGTCATAATTTCAAATTTAACTTTGATCGAAAATAATCAACATTTGTGTGTTCTCTTTATATTTATTTTTACTGTAATACCGTTAGCACGTGTAAAGTTGAATGGGAAGAAAAATATTAAAAATGGCAGTTTTAAGTTTGACACTTGAAAGCAAGATTGATAACTTGTGATAAAAAACGTATAAAAAAACTTTTTAAGCGGGTTAAATTTAAATTTATTTTTAATGATATCGATGAGCTTTGTGATTGCTTTACTAATGTCGAAATTATGTAGAAATCGCGCATTACTTTAAAAATTTCTCAAAGTTGTTCGGAATAAAAGAGAAGCTCGCCCGGGTAAGAGAAACGAAGTAACTCAATTTAGGAGACAATTCTTTTAAAAGACTAATGTCTTTTAACATTTATTTCTTTGTATTTTTTACTTTCACTTTGTTTTAGAAACATAAAGGGCCGGTTTGCGTTCGGCATGTGCTAGGGGTTGAGTGGAATTCTGAGACTACCTGAGCCATCTATGCTGGTAGTATCATGTGGCCTTCTTAGATTTTCTATACGATTCTTCGGGAAATCGAGCTCTATTTTGACTGATTTGTCTTATAATAGCACTCTTATCGCCGCCTGTTTAAGCTTGTCGTAGCTTATTTATACTAATCCTCAAATCCAGAGACGCTGGAGATGCTTAAGCAGAGTCGGAGAGACTGAAAACTGGAAAGTTTTAAACATTTGAAGAAAATAGTCCTGCTAACCATAGGAAAATTTTTCCAGTAGTGAAATTATTCACAAACATCCTACCTGCAAAGGCCACTCAAATAAATTACTGTAGGGGAAGAACCGCAAGGATTTCGATACAAAAAGTCAACTACTAATGGTCTATTTGTAACTCCCGAATAAAATCATTGAACAATAATTATTAATAAAAGACGTCTCAGCTGCGAGCAAACCAAGACTCACGTGTGTCAAGGTACTTAAGCAACACAAATGGATAGGTATATTAACCCTCTTGTCAACTCTGCGCCTCTGATTAGGGTGAATAGTACTGGATGAGACTCATAAGAGCCTCATTCCATCCAACAGAGTATAGAGCTGAAAAATTTGAAAAAATCTAGGGACTGCGGGCATCGTTAAAGGAGGAAGATTGAGACGCACACATTTGAGTATAGATCGAATATGACACCAAGGTGAGCTAAAGCTTAAAAAATAAACCGTATCGTACCACTAAAATGTCTCGGGGGGGGGGGGCAAAACTTCCTATTGTGACCTTCTTATTGCTCGCAGGTGGTTGGTTTCTGGCCTGTCTGTGCATAGAAGCACGCTGTGGTTCAGTCCAAACTCTCGGAGCTATAAAGATACAGTTTGAAACGATCGCACTTCTCGGATAGTAGAGCAAACAAATTAAAATTCAGGTTCTTGAGTGTGTCTCTCCGTCTGTGCTATAAGAGCTAGAGAGCCGAAATTTGGAACGACTGCATAGTAGAGTTTGTAGATTACAATTCAGATCTATAGGTCATGTAGGGTTGACAACCAATGTTAGTTATACCTACCTTAAGGTTGCGATTTTGCCCATGTTAGAAATCATGCAAATAGTGCTTTACTGGAGCGGTTGAGCAGCAAAACCTATTGAAGTTACAAAAAAATTATGTAGATAAAAAATAAAGTAGAAAGATTAGGCTACAATGTAAGCTAAATTTTGTTGCTGAAATGTTGATATTTAATAGAGATAAGGCTTACTGAAAGTGAGGAAAATTGCTTGCTTTTATTTACCCACTTTTGGGCCATTTTTAAATAATAAATGAAAATTCTGAGATATACATATCGTACTCTATACTTTCTTCTTCACTTTAAGACTTAGTTTTGAAGAATAATTAACATAATTACAAATTTTTAAATATTTAGGGTTAATTAGTTAGATAGATCTAATACGTTGTAAATGAACCCCAACACACACATAACGATAGCTTGTGAAAGTATGTTGACCTCCGTAGTGTATTGGGTATAGACGTGCTACCGGAAATAGCAAAGTCTTGGGTTCGATTCCCGAGGCACTTGGTGGAAAACAACTTTTCTCATTTAAAGTTTTTTCACTTATGTGTGTGTGTTGGGGTTCATTTACAACGTATTAAATCTAATTAACATAATGAACCTGAACCAACCGCTCCAGTAAAACGCTTTTGAATTTTTATATTTCTATTATAAGGACAGGGGCCTTCTGAAATTGGGAATAAATTCGCCTAACTATATAAATTTTAATGTAGCTGTTTGATAACAGTCGTCGTTATTCCTAAAGTTGCTTACTTTTCAAAATGAGCATATACCTTTCTCACTCTAGAATATCGCAACCTTAACTAACGGTTATTAATTTCAAAACTGACTCAGTAATGCTTTCTGACTGAAACTACCATAAATATCCTCATTATGACATTCTTTAAGAGCTTTCAGTCATTTTTATAATTACCAAAGCTTTAATTGCATTCTAATGCCAATTAATTTGTTAGTTATTTTCATAATGATCGTATAATTGTCCCTTAACTCTCGAAAGAACGTATCAAGTTGGTAATTGCATTAACTATTCGCAACTATTTTGTTAAATTAAAAGGAGCTAACATTTTCCATTTGATCTTAAAAGGTCCTACATAGTTTCGAGTACTTTTATACTTCTCGAGCTTTAATTCGAAGACTTGAAAATAAATAAAAACCTTTTCATTTATTAAAAAATATTTTTTTCATTTAGCTTGTTATACTAGTAATAAGATAGAATCGAAAGGTGTCGGTGCTTTTTAAGTAAGATCGAGGCGGGTAATATAGGGTAGTATGCAAATTAGAAGCTTTTCGAATGTATTTTTTTAAACTTGGGGTGTAGGAGAAAAGCTAAGTTAAAGATTTCAAATTAAGATTTCTAAATAAAATTAATCTCCTGTAAAAGTCGACATTTACTAAGAGGAAACTGGCTAACCAGCTGTTTTTAGTCGCTTTTATCTTTTCTTTTTCAGCGTTTTGTTCAAATGTTTATTTATCGTTGCCTATTAAAACTAATTTTTTCATTTACATTACTAATTAATTTTATCAATATTTTACTAAGCGGGGCCACGATGTACAATTCTACAAAGTTAAGCTGGGGTTGTTAAAAATTGGAGAAGATTTCTCTAATTTAACTACTTTTATATTAGCTGTTCATATTTTAAGAGGGGGCTCCACGTAACACTCTGTAGTGTTTTCTACACATTCGGGGGCGACTCCATTCCAAAGGGGTAGGTAGCCATGCCGTATAATTCCAACTTGCCCTTTCTAACTAAGGTCTATGGTAAATGAACTTGAAAGGGTAACC